>CM061558.1:102458344-103109281 GCA_030864225.1 Capsicum baccatum var. pendulum
TTCAGAAAATGATCCACCATCTATCTCGATGAAGTCTAAGTAATCGAGATAGCTATGTCGTGCCACGACAATAAATCAAGCGCTTGGTGGGAGGCAACCCATCGTTTTTCATTTTTTTCTTTTGTTTTACTAATTGATTGCTTTTGATAAATAAAAATCCAAAAAGAAGAGTCATGCAACGACCAAAACTAAGGCGCTTGATGGGAGGCAACCCATCGTTCTAATCGTCTTTGTTGTTTTTAAGTAAATGTAGGTGCAAAGAGGTGTAAAACGAGGAGGTCGGTTTCAAATTTTGATTTGGACGTATTGCATGTTAAAGGTGGTAAGTTAGGAATGAAGAAGCAAAAGGCTATGATTGAGCATTGCTCATGAAAATATAGGCATCGAACAAGGCTAGGCCTAGGTAAAACTAGGCCACGAACAAGGCAAGGCCTATACTATGGCCTAAGGTCTCGGAATCTAGTGTGCCATAGCATAGGCGCCGCCCATGCCCAAGTATGCCATAGCATAGGCGCCGCCTATGCTAATGCCTTTTGTCTCTGAATCTCATATGCCATGCTAAAGGCGCCACCTATGCCTAGGAATACCATGGCATAGGCGCCGCCTATGCTAGACAATGCTTTGCAAAAGGCGCCGCCTATACCAAGCATAGGCAAAGCAAAAGGCGCCGCCTATGGTCACTTTTTGCCTCCAAATCTATTTTTAAATGGGTCAAAACCTGACCCAACCTTCTCCTATAAATATGAGACTTAGAACACATTGGAAACCTAGCTTAAGCGCCGCCTATAGTCTCCAAATCCTCTCAAAAAAATTTCTTTTGCTCTTTTACTTTGCAAGAACATCATCCAAGGTCATCAATCAAGTAAGTACTTCTTTGTTCTTCATTTATATTCCGTAAGTACTACACTACTACGCCTATTATGAATTGCTAAATCTTGAAATAGTAGAAGTGACTTGAATGTGGTTGATGTGTTGTGATACAACTAAGTGAGTGAAAGAATACGTAAGAATGATCTTAACATGTTTCCAACTTGAATTTGATTTTGATGCACTGTCTTACTTTTGCGGAATTGACATGGTCACAAAAATTGCATAATCTTGTCAATAGAAAGCTTACATGTTGGAATAACTTGTTCATCAAGATGAGAATTATGGTTGACTACCAACATAGGAGGTTGTGATTATTTCTAGATGCTATACCTTGATTCAATCCCTATGTAGTAGTCTTGATATATCAAACATGAAAGTATTGCTAAGAATACAAGAAGTATGACTGCACTGATTTTATTGTTGGAATATAGCACCTAAAACGTATGTCGATGAAGTCTGAATAATCAACCACTTTTACTTCACTAGTTTGTACCAAAAAACTAAGTGTGGGGTGGTGCCCCTATTGCTTGTTTATAGATTGTATCCATCGAGATGATGCTAACATGAACATTGTTTTAGTCTCAGGTACAATGGCACCCAAAGCAAGACAAGGCAAAGATAAGGCTACCACTTCCCAAAAAGGCAAGAAAAGAGGCCGAAAAGAGCAAGGAGAATCATCTTCGATGCAATTACCACGCCGCATTTTTGGAATAAAATGGGTTCTTGAGGAGGAAGCAAAGGAATGGTATAGGAACAACAAGGAAAGAAAATATGTTCATGTGGACTTGATAAACAAGGAAAGCCTAGCAAAGAAAAAGCCGCGCATGTTGGCCTAGATCATGGCGTTACATCTTGATTTCATCTTCCGAGACATGGGAGAATGCAATCTCGATTTAACAAGAGAATTCTATGCCAACTGGTCACCGAAAACCACAGGAAGCGAGGTCAAGATTCGGGGCCAAGTTTTACAACTTAATGCGGATTTCTTCAAGTCCTTTCTTGGCTTTCCTGTTGTTGATCCATCACCATTCAAAGAGCTGTACAGTAGACCTCCATACAGAGCCATTCAACACACACTTTATGGAATAAGATCCATGGCACGATGGAGCAGACATAAAGACACCGGTCGACACAACACCTTCTCATATGCTCCTTTGAATAGGGAAGCAAGGATATGGTTGCGTATAGTCAACTCTTGCCTTATTCCAGGGACGCAATACACCAAGATAACAAGAGATAGAATGTGCCTAGTATAGGGATTGATGACGAATGTCCCTATCAACATCGGGGCAATCATTCGCTCCACAATGCGGAAAGCTAGGCTACACAAGCGGTCCCACTTCAGCTTTGGCAATCTGTTGACTGCAATCTTGAGGAAGGAGGACATCGAAGAGAAGCCGGCTGATCATAAACTCCCACACAATCCGAAGAAGGTTGACCTCACAAAGGTCAAAGATGCTGAATCAACATATGGCGTCAACCTTACTACTGCTGAAAGACATGCTCGGGATGAGAGTTTCTTTCGCCATCTTTATGGCATGACTCAGTTTACAATGATGAGCGAAGGTCGTGTTCCAACTGCTGCAGAGCTCCAACAGTTGGATCATGACTATCCAATGAATGTGCATGCAAGGGAGATGTGTGGAGTAGGTACATACTTTGAGGAACCTCTTGATGATGATGTGCCGACCGATGATGATCGACGAATGCCAGACTCCGATGTGGTGGAGAATTCTGATGACGATGACTCCTATGATGATTCCGACGAAGGGGGTATGACCCCCGACATAGAGGAGGAGTCCGACTGACCAGGTTCTTCGTATTTATTTTCCACTGAGGGCAGTGTGTCCCGTCTAAGTGTGGGGTGGTGGTATTTGCATGCTATACTTCTCTATCTGCATTTGCATTTATATTTGTTTTGTTTTTCTTTTCAGTAGTTAATTTTTTTATTAGTTAAATTTTTTTTTTTAACTTAACTTCGCATGAAATTATTCTAATAGGCAGCATGAGATTTTGACAAGAGTTTGTGCTAAAATCATGACTATTGAGACGTTTAGGCTCTAATTGTGACTCACTGTGTGATATTGTGTGGTTCAATTCCTTCATCTATTGGGTCAAGAGTCTATGCTACTCCCAATAAAGTCGACCATGTGCCTTGTGTGTGTGAGGATATAGTATATTCTGTGTTTGTGGCTGATGCTAGAACTTGCCTGGTATGTATGTAAAGCGAAAATAAGGAGTGCAAGTCTAGGAGATGATTTAGGCATTTCTTTGGAAACCTATGATTGTTTACCTTCATTTTATCTACCCATGGACATCATCCTAGATAACCCCCTTTGGGCCTTTTAGCCTATTTTCTTTGACAACCTCATATGTAAGCCTAATCCATTTTTTCAAGACCATAATTTGATCCAAATTCCTAAGTGTTTTAAAGTGTAAAGTCATGCGACAAAATAAGAGAAAAATGGGTGAGTATGATGCTTTAGAATGTATTGGTGCTTGAATTTGTTATGAAAAAGAAGTGTTATCATAAGAGGTATGTTATGAAAAGAAAAAGGAAAGAAAAAAATAAAAATGAAAAGTTAGTTATGTTCAAAATTGAAAAACAAAAGAGGAGAAAAGGGGTGGTAGAATAAAAGAAAGTAGAAAGGATGTTTGAAAGAAAAGTGTTAATGATACAATGTGATGTATTAAAGCGCTTAGGAACAAAATAGTCCTACCCGTCCCTTAGCCTACATTACAACCATCAAAAGACCTATTTGATCCTAAGCTTAGCATTCTGACATTTAGTGGAGCATTACACTAAGGGCAAGCCTATGGACATCAGTTGCAGCATATGAATTCTTTGTGAGAGCGAGAGCAAGGATACTTTTATACCCATGTCCGAAAAATATGCTATACTTATGAGTGATTATGGGTAATATATTGTGAGACACACATGGTTGGTGAGTCTTGGGTAGTTGTGTATGATTCTTTGTGCCTTAACTTTTGAATATGAGTTGGCCACCATCACGAGTCTATGCTAGAGGTTAAATTGTTTCTACTAATGATCGGAAAACTACTCTTTGTTGATAATTGTTGTGCTTGTCTTGACGAATATTTTGTGTTGTTACCATGAAACCCTAAGTAAATGTTTGGATGGACATGATATTTTGTTCGAGGACGAACAAAGCTTTAAGGGTGGGGTGTTGATGATAGGCGAATTTACACGCCTAAAGTGCTATATTTTACCCATATTTTAGCTAAGTTTTGAGGACAAATTACATAATTCATGCACTTTTAGTCCTTTTTCCTGTAAGTGAGCTAACAAACGTGATTAGCAAGTTTTCAGGTATAAATGATGCAGATTTCAGCATTTTATGGATAACTTGACGCCAAAGAAAGCTTCACTAAAGAAGGAAGGGAAAGCTTACACGCCAAGGACCAAAAGTGACGCATGGAAAATCTGTCCCGGGCAAAAACAGCAATTCTGAAGACTTTGGGGACTAGCAGTAACTTAGTAGGATTAGGATAATGATACATTAACCTAGTAGGATTGGGTTAAGTAATGCAGTAGCTTAGTAGGAATAGGATATGGGTGTTATAAATACCCTATTTTGCTAGAGATTTTAATTCATTCCACACAATTCCCCCATTCCATCAATTCCCATCCATCCATCAAAATAATTTTCTTTATTAATTCATTGTTGACATTATTTTTCATCTATTCAATTCTTAATTTCCACAACAAGAGAAACGTTACTTTGTAAAGAAGTCACGCCTAAACGCCTACCACACTTTACTACACGAGATCTTTATTGTGGTATAATAACAATGTCGATTGTGATTTCCTTCGCACTCATGGGTAACTAAACTTCTCTGTTGAGGTTATGGAAGCCGTATGAGATACTATCTATTAGTCTGAGTTTGTGAATTCGTGACACGTCTGTTGCTTATATCATTATTCTCTTCATCTTAATGCAAATTCTTGTGGTTGCAAACGCATAGAATACGCCAGTATAGCATTAACTTGTTCGAAAGAAAAGTTATATGTCTGGAAAAGAGATAATGTCAAGGTAATAGGGTCCCATCCCCTATTAAAAAGTTAGTGTCGTAACTGGATTAACCTCTTGGAGAATTTATACCGTTAGATACGCTTTAAGCTCGAAAGAATTAAAGTGAAATAGTCCTTGTTGAGGTCGAAAGACGCTTGGATTTACCATCGAATACAATTCTCTATAAGCACATGCATGTCTGAATTCCGCACAACTCATAGCCAATAGAGATGTACAACTCATAAGGTGGACATAACCCCAACTCCTCAATTCTCATTGTTTTACATCTTACCAAACATTCTTACTTTTTACTTTGCTATTTTTCGTTTTTTTCTTATTACTTTGGTTACATTACTTGCATGACAAAACTCCCCCCTTTTTACGAGACTTGCACTAAAAGTCTAGTAATCTTTGCTTACTTGTTGACCAAGCTATTCCCTGTGGGATCGATACCCAACCCAGTTGGGTTATATATTTGACAGCGACCGCTTTACACTCCTAAGAGAGCTGTAGATTGAGTGTTATCATGTACATGAGTTATGAGTTGCATGACCTAAGTTTCGAGTTTTTTATATTCATGAGACATGATTCGTGACACTGAGTGATTTAGATCTGACTCCCTATGCTGGGAACTGAAAGTGCACACGATTCTATAGAAAACGTGTGAACATAAGCCATGTTCATGGAATTGATTCATACTATGGGGTAAACTGAGATCCTTTATACTGGGAACTGAAATCGTACATGATTTATGGAAAAGTGCATGATCGTGGTTCATGACCATAAAGTTGATATGTAAGACCTGAGTGGATTTCGTGATAGCTAAAGTACAAATCTTTGTACTGAGAAGAGGATGGGTTGGGAATCGTCTTCCCTTACTGCTTTTCTATACATACTGGCACTATTACTGGAATTTGAGAGTCTGACTTGGTCACTTGATCTATCATCACATACTTATACTCTGTTCGACACCTGCCCATCCTACTAAACACATCAGCTGCTTTTGTTTCCTCATATACTACTATATCACATCTACACCTCCATGCTTAATTTCAAGTAAATAAACTTAAATTCTAGTTTACGCTGTTCAATCCTCCTGATTTACCTTGGTACAACTATCCTAATGAATACATAATCTAATCAGACTAGATAATACTATCCCAACTTATCTACTGCTAAACTCTTGGGTCCATGCTTAAAATTCTAGGTCTATACTGTCATAAGATTCTGAGAAGGGATCTAACGACATATCAAAAATTAGATTTGAGTTTACAAAGGAGTTCTCATGATCATAAATAAAATCTGTACAACTTTGGAACATGACTGAACTGAGGAGATATTGTCTGAGCATGTGGCAAATCCCATAACTGTCTCCAGGGACTGCATAAGAAAGCCCTATCTTTAGGACTTAAGCTTCACTGTTTTTGTTACCTTAAAAGTAAGGTAAGGTTGACATGAGGGGAGGGGAGCCTGATGTGAATCTACATGGGTTCCTTAGAGAAACTTGCTATAGCATGATCTTGAGATATGAAAGAAGGGAAACTGTTCTTAAAACATCTCATAGCCTCCTGCATATAAGTGTGGTGCACAATACGCCCATGTACAAGACTCTACTTGATACAGCTTTCAGACTTCCTAGGAAACTGTTGAACCTTAGGCTCTGATACCAAGTTTATAACGCCCCAATTTTCTGAACCGAAATGCTACACGGTGCTCATGACCCTGAAGGACCACAAGCTAACCCATGACTGATATCTGTACCTGTAAACTACATAATATCTTATAAAATATACAAAAACGTGAACTGTAAGTCCATAAGGTTCAATACTAATACATATCTGAAAAACATAGTATAACAATACCAAAAAGAAACATAAATACTGAAGTCTGAACATCTAATCTGACATCTAGTCCAAAAGTCTCTAATTGAATTGAATAAGGAGTTGAAGGAACATGTCTCCAACTAACTCCGTGAACTAAAAAACTAATCTGAAATACAGTAGTAAAGTAATAATAATATTGTCCTCGAATGAAGAGGAGCACTGACTGCTGAAATCTGCAATGCTACTGCTGCTCTGAAACTCGTGCCTCTATACCATGGCGTTAAATAAAACACTATAGCGCGAATGCGTCAGTACGACTGAATGTACTTAGTATACGAGTGAGGTAGGCTAAATGTAAAGGGTTTTATATGCATGAACAATGCTGACTGATATGAACATGAGAATACATACATACATAACTGCAACTAAACTAGTGGTGATACTGACTACTGAGTCTGAATACTAACAACATGAGTTTACTGATGCTGAGATACTAAATGATTGAGTTTACTGATATTGAGATACTGAATGACTGAGTTTACTAATATTGATATGTAATTCACTAATAAGTGAGAAACTGATATTGTATTACTAAATACTGGGAGACTGATACTATATTACTGATAAAGGAATAATTATTTTTGATATATCTGATTATGAAGAACTGATTTAATTGATCGTATATAATAGTCCTGAAACTGAGCTCGTGATAACATGACTATTGAGTATGAATACTGATGACATGTATTTACTGATAGCATATCATGAATGATAACTGAATTCTGATAACTGATATAACTGATAACATGAGTTCTGATAACTGATAGCCTGAATGACTGTATCTGACAGTCCTAAATCTGATGGACCTAGCTGAGTTCCGTACTGTATCTGAGTTGACTGTATCTGACAGTCCTGATATCCTGAAGAACTATCTAAGTTCTTTTACTGAGACTAATACTGAAACTGTGGGAAGTAGTTATCTAACCGACATACCTTAAATACGCTATAATAGCTAAGCTGGGGTCCAATATCTGCCCTGATTAGAAGGGTGTCAATATCGCGCCACTGGTAAGGACAAGCTATGAGTAACCCTCATCTGGCAGGTACTCTAATAAGAACGGTGGGAACCCTCATCTAATAGGTTAAGACATATCATCTACCCTCAACTGACAGGTATTGATGTCTCAACCTATGCTGGCTACATAGTTCTGGAACGCAAGGACTGTTTCTAAGAATCACACCCTCTACTGGTAGGTGAGTTCTCATCCTTGGGTTCGCTCGGTGCTGAATCCTACTCCCAACTAAATGACATTGAACTGATTATACTGAACTAATTTCCTAGTTCATATTAGAATTAACTGAACTATTACAGATTGTTCTATTTAACTGAACTGAACATGGACTGAGTTTATTGAGTTCCGATGACTAGCGGAACACTACTGAATTTTGTTAACTGACTAAATGCTACTGAGTTCTGTTAGCTGACTGAGTTTACTGATGTCTGAACTGAATACTGAACTAAATTGTACTGATACTGAGATTTACTGAATTTCATAGACTGACGAAATATTACTGAGATTACGTAAATTACTGAGTACTGAGTAAAACTGAACTAATACTGTCTTTAAATGAGTTTTCCTGAGTCATAAGACTGACTGAAGTCTACTGAACATGGCTTGACTGAGAGTATCGTGAAAACATAACATGGCTCTAGGTACACAGCTATATTTTTTGGGTACAAGTACCCCCAGGACTCGATAGAAGGAAACTGACACTTCTTGACATTCTTGAATACATGATCAATATCAACCATTCATAATAAAATAAGTTGGGGATTTCATGAAGTACATGGTTAACGTAATCTTGTTCATGGTAAGAATGTATATCATCAAGATCATAATTTCATACTCTAACATCATGACATTCCAACAACATATTCATTGTACAACAATAGCATGTAAGCCATTCAAGCATGAGGTCAATGGCATGAATTCACCTTTTAGGCCATATTAATCCATACTACATGTTTCTTGTTTCTCTTAAACATTTAATCAAACACCTTTCATGCACAACTTAGGCATAGGTGAAATCATAAAATTTTCACAAAGTATAAATCACCAAATTCATGGACTTCAACTTATATTTCAACATAGTTTCATGATTTCACATAAAGATCCCAACTTGGGAATCATTCAACACCAACAACTGATCATCAACATCCAACTTGCAATTTCAAGAACTCAACATAAAGTTCATACGAATAATATTACAAAATAAATTAGTTTTCATGATTCTTGAGATAACTCATGGAATTAAAAACTCAATTTAACATCATCAACATGAACATAATCATCCCACCATAAAATATTCATGATACATAACTTAAAATTTGATTCTTGAGCTCCATGGATGAAGGGAATCCATGGATGAATACTATGCATACCTTAGTTCTTCATTTTAAGAAGATCGACGGAGAGAATTTCTTGAAATTAAATCTCCAATTGCAAACCCTCTTCTTGTTCTTGATGAATTTTGAGAGAAATCAAGTATGTGTTGCTAAATTATGCTGAATTTCATGTTTGTGTATATATATAGAGAGAGGAAGGAAAGACTAAAATACCCCTGAAGAAAGAGAGAAAGACGCAACTGTCCTCTGTTGTTTTCAGGCTGATAGGCTGAAGTAAATTGATCATAACTTTTTACTCCAATGTTCAAATTGGATGAAACCAATTGCATTGGAAATAAGACTCAAAGATATTTCTATTGATATATAGCAGCTCTCACAGTTCATTATATGCAGGAAGTTATGATAGTTTGAAGTTGACTGAAATTTTTGACTCGAAATGCGCCCAAAATACGCCCGGAATGTGTCCAATATGTACTAGGGACTTTCTCCATCGCAATACAACTTAAAAATCTAAAAACGGAGGTCGGAAAGGTCATCAAATAAATCTCCGAAGTTAGGAGGTCTAAAATGAGAGTAAGTGCTGAACTTGAACACTTAGCAAAAAAAATTTCTCTAAGTGTTGGAATCTCTCATGGAGCTTTACGAGCTGAATTTGACATGCGATTTTTACGGGGTCTTGCAGCTAGTTGTGTGACATGTGTTTTTTAGGTGTACATTAAAGCTCGACGGCTCAAAGATATCAAATCTACCGATTGACCGAGTGCATCCGATGCATGTTCACTACGGAAAGTTCAAAGAAAAACCCACTTATCCAGATGCAATCAGTCTTTGCTTGATGATCACATAATTGTCCGTAAAAATTTTATGAAAAATAGTCATTTTTCATTCATGTGGGGGATTATTGGGTTCAAAGAATATGAAAAGTGTGAATGAAAAATGGAGGAAACCAAGTGGAAGGAAAAATAGAGAAGAAAACACTAAAATGGAAAGTATACTACTTATCCCACATTGGTGGGAGAATATGACTTTCAAGTATTTATATTAAGAAACACTTATTCCACTTAGTAAGTGAGGCAAGAAATAAGAGATGTGTCGGGTCGTCATCGTCGTTGCTCGCTCGGCTCGGCTTCGACTTCGGATTTGAATTTGGATTTGGAAAATAATCGATCGATGAGATCTGTCTTTTTGGACAAAATTTATTTGACAGAAATTTAATTTGAAGGAAAAATATAAACGCAGTAAAAAAAATCTGTGTTTTGATCATCCAGTTATATGCATGCATGCAGTGTTTCGAACTGATGCTTCAAAAGGATGCACTATTTTGAACTAATGTTTTAGAAGGATGCACTGTTTTGAACTGATGCTTCGGAAGGATGCAATCCTTCAATAAAATGACACGTTGATTCATGAAATGGTCTGCCTGTTCAGAAAAGATGCAATCTTTGGACGAACAGACATGATTTTTCAGGAAAGGTCACACCTTTTAAGTGAACCATTGCCACTTTTCTGAAGAGGCATATGAAGACTATATAAACCTGCTTTCATCCACAGGACACGAATTTTCTGAAATACAAACTCTCTTCTTGTCTTCAAAAATATTCTGTGTGATCAATCAAACCGTTAAGTGAGTTCGTAGATTCCAACAATTTGAGGTACCGTTATTGTTCGGAGTGAAGGTCATTTTATCCTGGGAGAAAAATTCCATAAATTCGGGTACAGTAAGGAAAATTATTCCTTAAGGACACTCCGTGAAATAGGGGGACTTGGCCTTACGAATTCTATTTCATCTCTTTTTTGAATCTTAACGCACTTCTTAGATAGATTATTCATAATCTAGTGTTGAAGGTGTTACGGAACTTCATTGTTCTTGTCTTAGACTTGAACGAATGTTGAAGTTTGTGTTTCTTATTTACAGATTCTTGTACCCGAAACGTTCAAGAAATAACATAAGCAACCATAATACCTCCCACACCTTCCACCTCGGAGGCACCTGAACTTCCATTTAAGTTAAAACAGTGAGATAGTGGCTGGAAATAGTGAAAATCAAAGGATTTGGGGGTAGTTTTTTTATTTTATAATTTTATCCAAGGATAAATTAGGGTTGTATAACTTATACCATCAAATATGTGGGAAAACTTATCTCAGTACTATTATTAGTCCCGAGATAAATTATCCCGAGTATTACCAATCAAACGATGCATTAAAAAGTTTATTCCAGAATTACTTGCTCTAATACCTCACAACAAACGACCCCTTAATCTGTTCAAATTCACAAGCTTTGTGTGGGCGACGGAGCCAACAGCTTTCTGGTAATGGGCATGTTATAGTTTTGTAGCTAATGTTGCATGAAATCTTATAAAACTTTTCAAATTTAGATCTAATAAGTTATGTCATCCCAAAGGATGTTGAACATCTTATAAGAAAAACTTTAATTCCTATTACTCCCTCTCTACAAGACAAACTGGTTTGGGCTCATACGAGCAATGGAATCTTTACTACCAAATCAGCTTATGACCAAATTGCCGATAGGGAGAGTAAGCTTTTGGCAGGAAGGAACTTCAATTGGATTTGGGCCTTGGAATGTCCAAATAAATTAAAGTTCTTTATCTGGTTCTGCTATCACAATAGGCTACCAATAAAATCGTATCTCAACCACATAGGCTTTGTTGTTGACCCTCTGTGCACCAAATGCCATAGTCCTGAGACTACTAGGCACGTCTTCCTAGAGTGTAACCATGCTAGAAAGTTCTGGAGGAATCGCAACATGGAAACCTTAATTCTTAACATAACCCTCTATACGGATGCAAATTGGCTGGATAGCCTTTGGAGCCTTAAGATAAGCCTTCCAAATTCTTTCCTTTCCTGCTTTGGTATATTTGGATCGCCAGACATTCAAATATCTTCAACCACACGGAACTAGAAATCCCTCCAAGAATACCTTATGAACGTGTTGTTGAGTTCATCTCCTAAGCGAAAAATGAGAAGCACTATATGGAAGAAGTCATAAATGACCGCACTTGGAAACCTCCTACCATGGGTGTAAAACTTAATACTGATGACTTCTTCCACTATAATACGAAAATAAGAGGTGTTGGAGGCGTTCTCCGTGACACAGAAGGGAACTGGCTGATAGGCTTCAGTGCCTCTATAAACGTTTCTACTGCTTTTGAGGCTGAAGTAATGGCTCTCATCTTGGGCCTTGAAATGGCCAGAAAAATGAATTTACATATCTCTGTTGTAGCTACTGACTCTATGCAATTATGTAATGCCATACACAATTCCGTTACAAATAAATCTAACTTAATCTGTACTTGTAGGGACCTTCTGCTGCAGGCATCGACGTACAAATACAGTCGCGGACTTGCTAGCTAAGGAGGGAAATAAGTTAGCTGATGACTGTAGTAGGAAGGAATGGATAGTTCCACCATTGTTTGTTTGGAAACAATTAGAGACAGACAAGGGCGGAACTTCTTTTGTTGGGCATGCTATGACCATATCTGTTGATGTTTGTAATATAGGGCAAGATGAGCCCAGTAGTATGGATATCTGTTTTAATGATTTTCCTAGTAGTAATGTTAGGTTGAATCCCCCTCAAATTAGTATTAGGACGTGTTGTACTAATGTTACTCCTTAATATTATATATATAAATAAATAAAGCCATCTTTCTACCAAAAAAAAAAGTAATATGAGACGCATAGGTAATTCGTCCGTCCATCTTTATTTATTTACTATTGACTTAATACACATCTTAAGAACAAAAATAATACTATAAATAATTTCAATTTGTTCCCTTCATTCATTTTTATTTGTCATGTTTTGATTTGACTCACCCATTAAGAAAAATAATTAGCATGTCTATTTTACTTCATAACCCCTATTAATTGATGTTTTGTATTATTAAAAAATAATTTTAAAAATAAAATAGATATAAAAAAATAATTATTTTTTATTAATATATCAAATGTGTAACATAAATTAATTTATTCATTAATTTTTCAATAAAAAAATAAACAAGCATGGGGGATGGGGTGTACTATAAATTTCTACTATATAGAAAAGCCACTGGCAGGACAATCGGTGACAGTTTGAAAATTCTATCTTTATCTAAGGGCAAAATAGTAATTGCAGTTGAGACTATCAGGGGCAAATTTGTCCATAACAAAAAATTCAACTTCAACCGATTGTACATTGTGCATAGAGAGTACAATTGTTTCAAAAAATCAGTCCAATTTCAATAAATTCTAATGGCCACGTGGTTGGTTATCCATACATTCAAATGTTAAAAGATGTTGCGCATATCTGGGGTTGTGGGCCCACTTCATTGTCCTCCCAAAAGGTTCTTTTTCTTTTCTTTTGTCTGTTTTTTCTTAAAAAAAACGTATGGTTCAAAAATCAGACTATACAATTTCTTATTTTTCGTTTTCTGAATTAGTATGATATCTAATCCAACACATGCTCTATTTTGCTATTACTTCAACTTAATACATAACTTATTTTTAATTTATCATGTTAACTAAATATAGTAGACTTATTATTTTGAAGTAGAAAAATATTTAATTATTTCTTTCATCTTTATAGAAAAATATAAGAGGGGGTGCACATTAACACAAATGCTCTCGGTGCACGATAAGTCAAGGTAGGCTAACTTGCGCCAATGGCAAAACGACGAAGACAACCCCCGGCGGCAAAGAAGACCAAGAATCTAGTGACACCAGCTACCGGTATACAACAACAACTAGCTCCGATTACGTTTGGAAGTTTTCTTCCAGCTCAATTCCAAGTTGTTGAAGAAATCAGTGAACCTAAGGATGGAGGTGAAACTATTGCGAAACTGAAGGGGAAGGGCGATAGCCTCGGAGATAACGGCGGTACCCCGCCGACTTCATTTCTCTGATGTGAGCACATCGACTGAACCTACACCACAGAGCCGCAGACCTACCTCTCCGGAAAAGGAAGTGGAAACCAAGCCACAGAGCTGCCGACCCACCTCTCTTGTGGAGAATCGAGAAAGCAAACCAGTAAACAATCGAAGCTCACAAATGGGAAAATCACTGAGTTTTGTCCCACCAATGCAGAACAATGGGAAACCAGTGGTGATGATAAATGAAAATGACATAAGAGCACAAGAGGATTATTGGGCTAAATCTTTGATTGGGTATGTAATAGCGGATATACCATATGTGCGATCAATGGAAAACTATGTTGACCAGGTATAGAATTTTGTTCCCATACCTCAAATCCTCTATCATGATGATGGGTACTATATGTTTAGATTCAACACAGTTGAGGATAGGGATCGTGTTATGCAAGCTGGTCCATACACCTTCCACAACAAGCCGTTTATACTACAACACTGGGAAATTGACTTCGACTTTGACCCGAAATGCATTAGGGGAATACCTTTATGGGTACAATTCCCTGGATTGCCTATAAGGTACTGGTCGACTGAGGCGTTGAGTAAAATTGCTAGTGTTGTAGGAAAACCTCTGTACATAGATAAAGTTACTGCTGAAATGAAAAGAATATTGTATGCCAAGGTACTTATTGAGGCTGATATCTCCAGGGTGTTGCCTGAGAATATTGAACTAACTGTACCAACAGGGGCATTCCAACAGAGGATAAAATATGAGTGGAAGCCTAAGTTTTGTCATGACTGCTTAAAGCTTGGCCATGAGGATGTGAATTGCTGGAAGAAGGCCAGAGAACAGCCTGAAGAGCTCCATCAGGAAGGACCTCCACGACGAAAGAGAAAAAGGAGAAGACATAGACCTCCCGTTCAGGAATGGCAGAGAGTACCAGAAGAGAAAATGCCAACACCACAACAAGAGGAGAAGTTGAACCAAATGACAACTCAAACAATTGTGCAGCAGTAGGGCACTAAAATACAAAGTGAAGCAGATGGCCAAGAGAGAACTGAGGTTAATTCGCAGGCATTGAGTATACAGAGACAAACTACTGAACCAAGCTCCTCAGGGATGAGTGAAGCTGGTAGGAGGGAATTTAAACCCCCATGATTATCAGCTCCTGGAATATTAGAGGGCTTAATCAAGCCCTCAAGCAGAAAGAGGTGCTCCACTTTCTGAAGAAGAATAAGGTTGACTTCTTTGTTGTATTGAAACCAGAGTAAGGGAGAAAAATTCAAAGAAAATATTGCAGAAATTTAATACTAACTGGCACTACTCATGTAACTATACAAAAGCTGAATTAGGAAGGGTATGGGTACTTTGGAGAAAACATCTAATTGTTCAAGTGCTAGATGTACATGAGCAGTATATCCATTGCTTTGTAGAGAATCAGGCTACACAATTCAGTACATACATTATAGTTGTATATGCCAGAAATGAACTGCAGCAAAGGGAACTATTATGGCATGAATTGAAAGGGCTTGGAATTCAAGTCCATAGTCCATGGATGTTACTTGGCGACTTCAATAATGTTCTTAGAACAGAGGATAGAATTAGGAAACCAGTCACTCAAGCAGAGATGCAAGGATTCCAGGACCTACTTGCTGGTCTACAACTTACTCCCCTACGAACCAAATGGAGCTTCTTCACTTGGAACAATAAGCAACCTATGCAGAGAAGAGTACTTAGCAGAATGGATTGGGCACTGGATAATTTGGCATGGCTGAGTATTTATCCAAACATTGAAGCTAATGCACTCACTCCTGGTATATCTGTTTATACTCATCTCCTAGTCCAAGGTGGTAAGCAGATTAATTTGCATCCTAAGCCCTTTAAACTTTATACTACTGTTATGAAGCATACAGAGTTTGCTAAGGTGGTTCAGAGGGCATGGCATTAACAAGTAGAAATGCCTACAATGAAAGCTATCTGGCAGAAACTGAAGCTAGTCAAAGCTGAACTGAAAGAATTGAATACCTACATGGCTATCTACAGCCATAAACTCAACCAAACCAGGAAACAATTGGAGCAAGTACAAGCTAAAATTATACACAACCCTCTTTGTCAGACTCTATTTGATCAGGAAAAGAGCCTTATTACAGAAATTAATAAATGGAGTGATGTAGAGGAGAAGGTGCTGAGATAGAAATCAAGGGCATGTTGGATCAAGAGTGGTGATGCTAACACTAAATATTTCCATGCCTAATTGAGAATTAGAGCAAGCAAAAACACTATCATATCTATTTATACAACAGCAGGAACTAAGTTGACAGATCTAGAAGCTATTGAAGAGGAATTCATGACCTGTTTCAAACAACTTATGGGAAGTAATGCAGCTGCTCTACCATGTCCTAATACTAAAGTCATCCGGAATGGTGTGTGCTTAACCAAAGAGCAACAACTTTTCTTGATCAAGGAGATAACTATTGATGAAATTGATAATGCTATAAAAGGCATGGCCATGGATAAAGCTCCGGGAGTGGATGGGTTTCCAGTGGAATTCTTCACCAAAAATTGGGCTACTGTTAAAAATGATGTCTGTGATGCCATCCAGGAATTCTTCTCTATTGGTACCATGACCAAGCATGGAACTGCACGGCTATTACACTGGTTCAAAAACATGCACCCCTACCCAGGTAAAGGATTATAGACCAATAGCATGTTGTTCTACACTGTACAAAGTAGTGGCAAAGATATTGATAAATAGGATCAAAGGTGTGATCGGCCAACTGGTAGGCTACTCTCAATCTGCGTTTATTGAAGGTAGAAGCATCATTGACAACATCCTACTAAGTCATGATTTATTTAAGGGATATACAAGAAAGGAAATATCTCCGAGATGTGTCTTAAAGGTAGATTTGAGAAAGGCATATGATACTTTGAATTGGTGATTCCTGAAATCTATGCTGGTTGACCTTGGATTCCCACAAAAGTTTGTACACTGGATAATGGAATGTGTGACTACTGTGTCATACTCACTTGTGCTCAATGGAGGTTTAACAAAGCCCTTCAAAGGTAAGAAGGGTATTAGGCAAGGGGACCCTATGTCCCCTTACCTATTTGTGTTAGCAATGGAGTACCTGCAAAGAGAAATGAACCATCTTGCACAGAATCAAAATTTCAATTTTCATCCAAGATGCAGGAAATTTGGAGTGATACACATGTGCTTTGCTGATGATTTACTCATGTTTTACAGGGCAGATATGGAATCTGTCAAGCTACTTAAGCATACATTCCAAAGGTTTTCAGATGCTTCTGGGTTACAGGCAAATCTGGATAAAAGTTCCCTCTATATTACTGGTGTATCACAAGAAGTGAAGATGGAGATTATGCAGGAACTTGGTTATGTAGAAGGAACCCTCCCTTTTAAATACTTGGGAGTTCCATTGTCTACTAAGAAGCTGAATACCAACCAATGCTTACCTTTTGTGGAAAACATTACTGCCAGGATCACATGTTGGTCAGCAAGACTACTTTCTTATGCTGGTCGAATGCATCTCATCAAAGCTGTGCTGTTCGGGATGCAGACTTACTAGGCTCAGATATTCATACTACCCAAGAAAGTAATGAAAATGATAGAGGTCATATGTAGATCATTTCTCTGGACAGGAACAGGGAAACTATCAAAGAAGGCTTTAGTGTCATGGGAGAAAACATGCTACCCAAGGGCCGCAGGAGGATTGAATATGATTAATATCAAAATATGAAATAAAGCAGCAGTCATGAAATAATTATGGTCAATATCAATCAAAAAGGACTCATTATGGATAAAATGGGTACACAGCTACTATATAAAGCACAGGAATCTGGATGATATGAACTTACCCAAGAATGCAGCTTGGGTAATCAGGAAAATTTTGGGTTGCCGGGACACTTTGATGCAGATGAACTCAATACAAGGCTCACTTGTGCAAAGAATAGCTGAACTATAGATGGGAGGGTCCTACCAGATAAACAAAGCTTATACAAGATTACTACCTCAACTACCAAGAGCCCCATGGAAATCAATAGTGTTATAGCCTATGGTTCACCCTAGACATCACTTTAACTTATGGATGGCCCTGCAACAAAGACTTGCCACAGTGACTCGACTCCAAAAATTTGGTATACAGGTACTTATGGATTGTATATTCTGTGCAGGAACTACTGAGAGCTTTTCCCACCTGTACTTTGAATGCGCATATACTAAAAGCCTATGGAGTAGACTAGTGAAGTGGTTGGGTTTTGATCACGTTATAGGGAATTGGGAATCAGAAATACAATGGATCAACCAAATGGCAAAACAAAAACCTGCAGCAGAAAGCATCACCTGTTGTGTATTCACAATGGTAGTATTTTACATTTGGCGGGAAAGAAACTCTGCTAGGTTCCAAGGAAGATGTATTAGAGTGGATGCAATTTGCAGAGAGGTGACCATGCACATTCACATAAGAGGGAGTAGAATCATCAAATGGCAGCCACATCTTCAAAGTCTAAATTATTTCCCTTAATAGTGTTGTTAGGAGAATGCTGAACATTGCCTAGACTTAGAGATATTAGTGAGAGGCAAGGGTCTGCCTGAGCCTGGTATTGTAATGCAAACTTTTTTTGATCAATAAAAGCTCGCTTTTAATTAAGAAAAAAAGGAATTAATTTATATTAGTATGATAGATTAATTTCTATTTCTTTTTAGTTTCATACATAATAATTTATTTAATTATAACAAGCTGAAATTTTTAGTCCATATGGAGTGCCATGTGACAAAAATTTCCAAGTAAAAGAGAGACTGTACAACACATATCATCACATATTAGTTGAGCTGTGCTTCTAAACTAATGAGTGGCAGTTTAAATATGAAATTCACACTTTTAATAGTTTAGATCTGAAACTGATAAAAAAAAAAGAGATATTTCAGGTGTATTTTTCGTACTTCATTTTATATTAAAGTAAAATCAAATAATAGATAAAAGTAACTTAATTAAATTATATTATCTTCTTAATAATTTTTTAAAAGAGCATTAAAAAATACACGAGAAATGAAATGAATAAGATAGAAGACCTGCAAATAAAGAGTCAATTTGTAGTACTTTATTTTATTTCAAACCTATTAAGTTAAATATTTAAAGCTAATGTAAATTTAATTCAATTTTAAAGTTGTGAATCAAAATTTAATTTTAAAATGTAAGGTTTTTTTTAATTCAATTTACGTATATGGACAATATAATGTCTTTAGAATTTAAAATTAATCAAAGCAAAATTTAATTGATTATAATAAATTATTTACTTTATTTTAAAATTATCATTAGTGCTTAATATTGCTATTCTTTTGGTCTAAACAAGAATGGGCAAGGAATTTTCTTAAAGCTAATTACAAGTTAAATCGTTTATAAAATTTTAGTAGTATTTTTTTTTTTTTCAAAAAACACTTGCGAGAAATATACATTCCGAAGCATCTTTCAAAAATTTTGAAGCACTAATTGTTGTTTAAAAATTCTTTTTTAAAAGCAATCTTGATAAAAATAAAATAAAAAATAATACTTTTTAAAATAGGCTGATTTCACATGTTTGGCTACATATGCTATTAGAAAAGATGATAAAAATAACAAAGGGAAAGATTTAAAAAATTATATAACCAATCAACATTGATAAGAACGAATTGAAATAAAATAAAAATATCTTGGACAAGAAATTAATTTGATATGTACCTATGTCTATCATATATTTGGAAAACTTCCACTAAAGAATATAAAATATAATTCTAAGCAAAAAGTATAAAATACACTTATGATTTGAGAATCTGAAGCTATATGCGGGCGCGGCTCAACAAATTTGATGGTCTAAATTCGAATTTTAATATAAGGCTTTAATTTTTTAAAAAAGAAAAACGAACAAAACTTATCACTCTCGCTTCCCCCCGCCCTTTAAGTTGTTAGCCCCATATTTTCACTATATGTTTTAATAAGGACAAACTAATAAACAAATATCTTGCAGGATACATTGAAGATACAGAAGATAAAAAAGAATCACTCTAGAAAGAAAGCAAGCATCTACTCACAAGAAAGTCGGCTCCAAGATTGAAAAAGTATCAAGCACGGAGATTATTTACTTCCAAGATTTATGGCAAGCAAATCAATCAAGACAAGAGCGCAAGAAAAGAAGACCACATTATCAATCATAGAGAGTATTGGCTTCCCAGAATTATGGTAAATCGAATCAATCAAGACTCGAGCAAAAGGAAAGAAGACTACACCCTCTACATGGACATATTTGATATGGACATGTATGGTTGTGGAAGTTGTACCACGTATGGACATATTTGATATGAACATACTTTATGGTGTCATTCCTCAATCAAGGAATCAATTCAAATCCTTGATTGAGAAAAAATCTCTTGAATTTCCTTGTGAATAATAGAAGTCGAAGCAGCTAAAGATTATAAAAGAGAAGACCAAAGATCGAACCACTTATGTAACTTCAAGAAATAATCTCAGAGTGTCTTGATCTTAATCTCACAAAACTTTGTACTTCTTTGTTTACAATAGTTATACAAGAATAACTATTGTAAACAAAATAAGTCTTCAGAACTTATTTACCATCATTATACTTGGGCTCCATTTTGAAAAGATCTAAGAAAATTTTAAAACCCAAGGAGACTGGAAGTAGGCACCACATTGGTGTTTCGAAGCAAGATAAATCTTCGTGTTCTTATTTTAAGTTGCTTGTTTACTTATCTATTTATTTATATCTAATCTGATTTGTGAAGTATATTGATTTGCAGGTAAGTCGACTGTGAAAACTCAACAGTCAACTCAAGAAAGTTTTCGATTCAACCCCCTCCCCCCCTCCTCCCTCTGAATTTCATACGTATATATGCAAAGTCGTTGTTTCAAAAAATGAGAAGGCATAATTTACTTCATTTATGTCAATTGTCAAATGCAAATGAAGCAAAAAGAGTTATATCCAAAGAACATAAGGATCTATGAGAGTAATTCATATCATATAAAAAAAGGTATAATTGTACTATCATTCATAATTTCAAAAGTTTCTTTTTTATTATACTTGTTTCATATCAAAATACTTGTCATGTTTCGTTTTTTAAAGAATCAAATTGTATACACCTAAAAATTTGTAATTTACATAGCTTTTTGTGTAATTTATGAATATCTGATGTTTAATTTTAATATGTTGAATTAATCTAATCTAATTTAGCTTCAAAAATAAATTAATTTAACTTTCAAAAAGCGAAACATACCATATATTTTGAATGGGAGGAGTAAACAATTAGTAGTAAATGCCCCTCCCCCCCAAAAAAAACTTGGAGGCCTGAAGCAGTTACTTCACTATATGCTGCTTTTTCATTAAGTAGGCGTTTGGCCATAAAACTAAATCTTTTTGGAGTTGGAGTTGGAGTTGGAGTTTTGTTTGACCATGTCTTTTACGAATTTTTTTTTTAGACTTTTGAAAAGACTTTTTTAAATATAATTTTATATCTTCAATTTTTAAAAACTATCAAAATCACCCAACTTAACTAATTTACCTACAAGATACAACCAAATGTAAGAGGATACAATAATGTTGTCTTTGTTATTGGCGTTGCATAAAGAGTCGCAAGTACCAATTAAAAAACTTTCTTTAAGGGAGAAGATAACTTTTTGGTAACTTTTTGATAGTCCTTAGTTACATTCCAAGTATGTCTTATCAACTAAAAAACTTTCTTATAAAATATTACCTTTATATTTGTCTTTTATTACTTTCTACACTACATAAAAGTTAAAGAATTTTCAAGACTTTTTTGGTAAATACATGATCTCTTAAACTATGGCTTCATTTGTTTGCACTTAATGGAGGTCTGAATCTGAATGGTTCAGACTTCAGACATTAAGTGCATTTATTTTTTATTAAGATTTTAGCTCTTAATAAGTTTGAATAGGTCTTAATCATTTAGATCTAGAATCAAGTCTTAATAGGTCTGAGGAGATATTCTGGTGTTGGATAATATTCATCCCAACTCTATTCATAATCATCAGTCACCAACTCTGCCACCGTCATCATTGTCAACCACCATCATCAACCACCTTCACCATCACAACCACCATCGACAACAAATATCGCTACCAACCACTATTGTCAACCACTACTATACCTACTACCTCTATTGTTCTAATTATATTTAACACCAAACAACTCCACCATCATTAATCACTACCAGTCAATCCCTACTATCGACCAACTCATCTATCACAACTAGAACCACCTCTAACTTATACTAATACATCACAACCTCCATACATTCTTCAGCGGCCACCACCATTGTCACTAGTAACGCCACCTCTACCATCAGTTCAATCACTATCATCGCTACAATTTATCTCTACTAATAACCATCTCCACAATCACAACTAACAATATCTCCAACTAGCACCAACACATCGTCAACCAGCATTCATTCATTTTTCAGCCATCACAATCAACACCTCCAACTACTAACATCAAGCAACGTCACATCACAACCACAACCACAACCACCATTATCAACCGTCACCATCATAAAAGTCACTACACAATACCAACCATCACAACTATCACCACTAACATTACTAATAACTAACATCAATCATTGTCACCGCAACCACCATTATGAACCATCTCCACTATCACTAACAAATATAAATATTCTTTTCAATCAAATAATAATTTTATTGTATTAAATTACATACTTTTCTGATATATGATTAGTTTTTTATTTGAATTGTATTTTTATTTTATTATATAAACAAATAAATTTTTTTTGTACATTCAGATGTTGAAAAACAAACAGTCTTAATCATTCATTTTTCAGATCTAGAGACAACTTCTTAATCATTCAGACGTGCATTCAGATTCAGACGTCTGAATCTTACAAAAAAACAAATGGAGCCTAACTTTTTGAAAGTGATGTCACTGTACTATTTTACATAAATTTAAATTTAAAATCTAAATCTCCTTTCACGAAATATTAGATAGTTCATATAGAACTAAAATTATTTTATAATTTTATGTGATAAATGCTGAATTTTTTTCCATATATTTATTTTCTTATATTTTAAATTTTCTAATTAAAAATTCTGACTCCGCCAAAATTTTTAATACTCCAAACTTTTAATATTTTAAGTTTTGCTCAAGAATCACCTTTCACGAAATACTAGATTGTTTATATAGAATTAAAATTATTTTATATTTTTATGTGGTAATTGTTGATTTTTTTCTTCATATATTTATTTTCTTATATTTTAAACTTTCTAAGTGAAAATTCTAATTCCGCCAAAAAATTTTAGTACTCCAAACTTTTAATATTTTAATTTTTTTTCTCAAAAAATACTATCACACATGAACTTGATGGGTTAAAATTTAAAATTGTTAACCTATTTAAAGATATTTTTTTATTCATTATCAAATAAGCTTACAAAAAAAATATCATTAAATCAGTCTATTAATGTTTTACTAGAAATGAAAAAAGAATTGCATATATAATATTCATATAAGGCTTCGAACACACAATTTTTATATCTACTTATGAATTGTAGGTGTAATCACAATTGATTTGCATGTCAACTCGCAAAACAGATATTTAAAAGAAAAATTTTCGTAAAAAAATTAAAGTACATTAAATAGTCAAGGTAAAGAGCTTTTACTATATTATATAATTATAATTATATGCAAGCTTTCATAAAAATTGAGATTTGAAATCTTGAAAATAAGATATATAACTCCATTCATTTCTTTTTGTTTGCTTTATTTGGGTTGTGCTTATATTCCTAAATATTTGGTACTTTAATCTTTCAAGAATAGTTTGAACAAAATGTTCCTATTATGCCCTTGTTCAACAAAAGCAGTCATTATTGATTTGGAAAGAGGCATAAAATTTAATTAGGAGTATATTAGTAAAATTACTTTTAATTTTATAGGAGTAAAAGATTAAGGTGTGCGTCCACCCCAAATAGAGCAAATAAAAAGGAATGAAGAGAGTATAATATAATAGATAAATTAACCTGCATGTAAAATTACTTTAAACTAACAGTAAATAATATTTTTTTTTAATCCCTTTATTAAAAAAATTTAACTCCACCAATATTCATTTAATTTGTACTCTATTTTTTTATAAATAATTTTCAACTATCAATAATGTATTTTTAGTTATTTTATAATATTTATTATGAAAATAAATTTATGATATATTTATATGGATAAAAATAATCTTTTATCTCCTTAATATAAATACGTTATTTACTTTTATTTATACAGTATATTAGGTAAAAAGATCATGTTTTAAAATATTGCTTGTAAGATTTTATAAAAAATGTTAATATATTAACATTTATAATTTTAATTTATCCTCTTGTATTATTTTTAAATAAAATTGAAAAATAAAAATATTAAAATTATTTATTTAATTTAAGAAAATGTATTTGACGTGATGTTAAAATAAGCATTGAAACATATTTTTTATTTTAATTTGAGCAATTTAAATAAGTTGTAAGCTATTATTTGATTTTATAAAAATAAAAAATTATAATTTTTTTTAAAGTGTGACCTTAATTATCATTTTCTATGATTTTATTTACAAATATTAATTTAATTTTTTAATAAACTAATTAAATATTAATAAATATATTTGAAAGGGTAATATTGGGCCCGTAAAACGGGCCTTCATTATGTAGTTCAATTAAACGAGCCGTTGTAATTCAGTTTAGCCTTTTTTTTTTCAAATTCGGCTAAAATTAATTTAGCCATTTTTCTTCAAATTCCACTACAAATCCGCTGAAATTTCTGGTCCTTTTTGTTGAAATTCATCAGGTATTATTGCTTTTTTTGCTATTTTTTCCTTTTAATTTGTAATTTTATTTATTTGTATTTGGGCTGTGAATCTGTGGAAAATTCGTGGTGGGGGTGTTTATAATTTTTGAACTTTTGAAAGTGATAATTGGTAATCTAAAAAGAAATTATTTGGGTGATGGAAAGCAGGGGCTTGTTTTTAGATTGTTGATTTATAGTTTGAGTGCTTGTTTTTGTTGGTTCAGTTTTGAGATAGGACTGTTTTTGGATAAGTAGTAAATTGACCTTATTCATGATTTCTATGCTTTTGGGGCTACACCTGTATCTGTCTTAAATTTACTCATCAAATGCCTTTTTCTAGATGCCCAACCTAATTAGTTATTATTTGTTTATGCCCTCTAAGCCCTTGAATTGGAACCTTTCATTCAATGTAGAGTTGTGGATGTCAGTAATGTGTATTTTAGGCTTTAATTTTCAGACTCTTGCTGTCAAATGATCTATGCTTGGTAAGTGTTGGAGTAAATCAGATCAAATGTAGGACTAAGTTAACTTAGAATTTGTAGGTTTTAGTGGAGAGTATTCTGCTGACACATTTATTTTGCTGCTAATGACAACTTCAAATCCCAACTAAGAATGTGAAATTGATATGAATATAGGATTGTATGAGGGGGCAATCACTATATAGGGTTTAAGGGCGTAACGAATATTGTAATGAGTATTCTCTAATTCTCATGTTTGTATATGCGCTTGGGGTTTCTTGTTCGTGGTGTTTCGGTGATGTCTATGATTTCAAATAGATTGTTTATAGTATGACCTTGTGAGTGTCTTATTTCCTTTATTATCTAGTAGTGTGTTATCCCATTTTTTTGTGTGCTTTTATGTTTTTTTGTTTGTTATATTGTTATCTGAAACAACCTCTCAACTTCATCTAAGGTAGTGGTATGGACTGCGTACACTTTACCCTCCCCAGACCCCACTTTGTGGGAATACTCTGGGTATGTTGTTGTTGTTGTACTTCATAGGATAAGTTCATGGATCAAGGTAGGAATCCGCTCTAAAATATTTATATATTTAAGGAAATGAAAATACTGATGGTGAAAATATAGTATGTTTTCTAGCTGCTTAGTAGGTTATTATGAAGGATCATAATGTACAAATGCACAAGAATAATAGTTGTTGTTACGTGGAAATTTAACCCAAAAAAAGACTCACATAACTAGTAGAGGCTGGGGTAGTTGGTAGTGCAGGTGACATAACTCAGAGGGAGTGAAAGGATGTTTAGTGTACAGGAAATTGTTGTTTTTAGTATCTTATTTAATTTTCAATTGACAGAGGACTTGTAGCAACAACAGTATTTTTTCTCAGAATTCAGAGTATTTTGTTCTGAAAATGTTAGTAAAATAAAGCATTGTAAGAAGACCCATCCTGTTATAGTTATGCGTCTGTTGAGGCCTCATTTATTTATTGTTTTCATTTTCTATTGTTGTCCCAGTTTACGTATTTGACTTAATCCCATGATTACTTTTAAAAAAGTATAATACTATTGGCTTAGTCATGGATATACGAAGCGAGGGACTCATGATTCATATGCGCATTTGGGGAGAGAGAGGGGGGGGAGGGAAGCCTTTTCTATATGTTTTTCTTAACTTGCACATTTGATAGACAATTGTAGCTTAGTGCTGCATGTGTAATGTCATTAATTAGTTTCTCGTGATTAGCTTTTAGGTATACAAAGCCTATTCTGTTGATTCTTTCTTCTTTGTGGCAAGGCCATTGTAAGCCTTGCTCCTTCAATGAGCTATTATAACTCTACCCTGCTTGTCCTCTGTGAAGATCACCATGAAACTCTTAAAGATTTTCTCGGAAGAGCTTTATTTCTATCCATGAAGTAGATGCTTTATCACATTAGTTTGCGATGAGGTGAGTTGCCTTTTTAGTTCCAGAAAGTTGAATTTGAAGTAACAATTCTAGAACCTTACCTCTCATGCTTGACTAGTGGTCCTTTATACAAAATGCTCAAATGCTTGACTAGTGGTCCTTTATACAAAATGATATAACTGTATTTGACTTAAGTTTTTCTTTCTCACTTAATGTTTTAGATACATTGATTGACGATCATGATTTGACTATTTAACATATGGAGATGTAGTCGTTCTTTGTTTATAATGAATGTGATGCAAGTATCATCTAAATGACTTGAAGGCAGTCAACCTTGGTAGAATTCCACCAATGGTTACTTTTTCAGAGCTTTTGTCATTTGAAAATTTTTCTTTCATAGATCACTAGGCCATAGAAAAGGTCTTTTCTGTACATAGTTCTGAACTTTGTCAAGAACTCTAATTTTATCTCATTTTGAACTGTTAGAATATGAATAGGAATAGCATATTGAATTCTACTTAGAAAAGGATTGTAATGTAGTGTCCTATTAGGTATAGGATTGGAATGTAGTGTCTATAAATAGGGTCTCAATGTAATAATTTAGATACAACAATTCAATAATATTTTCTCTCATATTTTTCACATGGTATCAGAGCAGGTTTTGTGAGAAAATTTCTGGGAGGAAAACTCAATAAGACAGCCCGGTACTTCAATTTCCGGCGACTGTTAAGTGCAATTTGAGCCCTCATCTATTTTTTAATTGTTGTGTGCGAAAACCAACACCACCACGAGGTGAGAAACACCCAGGCGAGCAAACCCCAGTGCTCGAATCTTATCTCCGGCGATCCATGCGCCGCCACGTACCGCCGGAACTTTCAGATCTGCGCCTCACGCACTTCACGCTCCGGCGCGTGCGGTTTATTCCGACCAAGTTTTTTTTTCATCTAGGTCGCCACTTCATTACAAGGTTGTACCAATAGTTTTTTCTTGATTCCGACAAGTCTTTCAAGATTCCGATCACCGGAACCTAAATTTCGGCGACTTTTCCGGCAGTTTCTTTTTTTAAGTAGCCTTGCTTATTCATTCTGAGGCTGCTCATATGATTATTTTCTGATTCCAGACAACTTTCAAGCATCAGATCTTATATCCAGGGACTTTCCTTTTTGGGGGGCCAAATTCCAACAGTATTTCTTTTTCATGATTAAATCTGAATCTTAATGAGGAGATCAGAAACTCAGATGTCAGAGCTTATGAAGAATCAACGAAGGGAAGGTCGATTTGGAAGATCTTGACCTAGGTGTATTTATTGTAAAAGGTTTGGACATACTCGTGGCGTATGCTATTCTCAACCTAAGTGTAGTTATTGTAAAAGGCTTGGACATACTCGTGGAATATGCTATTCTTTGCATGGTCGACCATCCAAAAATACTCATATTGCTCAGTCTAACACCACAGGTGATCAACGTGTATATTTATCTGACAAGGAATATAATGAGTATCTTCCGTATCAAACACGTAAGCATATATTTCTACCAATAGCCTCAACTGCAAAATCTCCTACCTTTGGATCGTGGGTTGTGGACTCAGGTGCTTCTGACCGTATTTCTGGTGATAAATCACTTCTGTCTGATATTGTTTATTCACAATCTTTTCCTACTATTACCTTAGCTTATGGAATTTGAATAGAGCCAAAAGGAGTTGGACAAGCCAAACCCTTATCTTCTGTCACTCTAGACTCTGTTCATTATGTCCCTGGTTGTCCTTTTAATCTTGCATCTGTTAGTCGTTTGACACGTGCCCTTAATTGTAGTATAATTTTTTTTGATGATTTTTTTCTAATACAGGGCCGCAAAATGGGACAGAAAATTGGCATAGGACATGAATCACAGGGCCTTTACCATCTTACCTCTTCAAATTCCTTCACAGCACATCCTAGTCTATCCAAGCTACAAAAGATGGTGCCTAGTTTGTCTAGTTTATCCACATTAGATTGTGAGTCGTGTCAACTTGGGAAACACGCCCGTGCTACTTTTTCACGTAGTATTGAGAGTCGCTCAGAGTCTATTTTCTCATTAGTTCATTTCGATATTTGGGGTCCTAGTAGAGTCAGTTCACCCTTAGGATTTTGTTACTTTGTTACTTTCATCGATGATTTTTCAAGATGTACTTGGGTTTACTTAATGAAAGATCATTCTGAGTTATTCTCTATATTCAAAAGTTTTTGTGCTGAAATACAAAATCAATTTGGTGTTTTTATTTGTGCTTTTCGTAGTGATAATGCCTTGAAATACTTATCCTCCCAATTTCTGGAGTTCATGACTCACCAAGGAGTCATTCACCAAACATCATGTCCATACACCCCTCAACAGAACGGTATAGCAGAAAGGAAAATAGGCATCTCATTGAGACTGCTCGCACTCTTCTCATTAAATCCCATGTTCCACTGCGTTTTTGGGGAGATGCGGTCCTCGCATCTTGCTATCTCATTAACAGAATGCCATCATCTTCGATCCAGAATAAGGTTCCCCATTCCATACTATTTCCTCAGTCACATCTCTACTCTATTCCCCCTCGTGTTTTGGGGAGCACATGTTTTGTTCATAACTTAGCCCCAGAAAAAGATAAATGTGTCTTCCTTGGTTACTCTCGAGTTCAAAAAGGGTATCGATGCTATTCACCTGATCTGGGTCTCTACCTTATGTCTGTTGATGTCACATTCTTTAAATCTCAACCTTTCTATACATCTTCTGATCATCTTAATATCTCTGAGGTTTTACCCATACCTCCAGTCTTACCCACACCAATCTTTGAGGAATCTACGGTTACTTCTTCATCTCCAGCTACAGTGCCACCACTTTTGACTTATCACTGCCGCCCACGTCCAGTATCAGTCCTAGATGATTCATGTCCTGCACCTGACGCTTCCCCTACTGCGGACCTTCCTCTTCCTAGTCAATCAGTTGCACTTCAAAAAGGTATAAGTTCCACTTGTAATGCTAACCCACATTATACTTTCTTGAGTTATCATTGTTTGTCTATCATTTTTGTCCTCTATTTTCATTCCTAAGACTACAGATGAAGCACTTTCCCATTCAGGATGGAAACAGGCTATGATTGATGAGATGTCTGCTTTACATACGAGTGGTACTTGGTAGCTTGTTTCCCTTCTTGCAGGTAAATCTGTTGTTGGTTGTCGTTGGGTTTATATAGTCAAAGTTGGTCCAGATGGTCAGGTTGATCGGCTGAAGGCTCGCCTTGTTGCCAAAGGATATACACAGATATTTGGGCTTGATTATAGTGACACTTTTTCTCCCGTGGCTAAAATAGCATTTGTCCGTCTTTTTCTCTCTATGGCTGCCGTTCGTCATTGGTCTCTTTATCAGTTGGACATTAAGAATGCTTTTCTGCATGGTGATCTTAAGGAAGAAGTTTATATGGAGCAACCACCTAGTTTTGTTGCTCAGGGGGAGTCTAGCAGCCTTGTATGTCGATTGCGCAAGTCACTCTATGGTTTGAAACAATCTCCTCGAGCCTGGTTAGGAAAGTTTAGCACAGTTATTCAGGAGTTTGGCATGATTGGTAGTGGAGCTGATCATTTAATGTTTTATCGCCATTCTGAACCAACTCTGTGTATTTATTTGGTGGTTTATGTTGATGATATTGTTATCACCGGCAATGATCAAGATGGTATCACTAACTTGAAGCAATATCTCTTTCAGCATTTCCAGACTGAAGACCTTGGCAGATTAAAATACTTTCTAGGTATTGAGGTTGCTCAGTCCAGCTCAGGTATTGTTATTTCTCAACGCAAGTATGCTTTAGACATTCTTGAGGAAACAGGGATGATGGGATGTCGACCCATTGACACTCCTATGGATCCAAATGTTAAACTTCTGGCAAGACAGGGAGAGCCAATCAGTGATCCTGAAAGGTATAGACGGTTGGTTGGAAAGTTGAATTATCTCACAGTGATTAGACCTGACATCTCTTTTCCAGTGAGTGTTGTAAGTCAGTTTATGACTTCCCCCTGTGATAGTCATTGGGATGCAGTTGTTCGGATTTTGTGATATATAAAGTCATCTCCAAGTAAAGGACTACTCTTCGAAGATCGAGGCCATGAGCATATAATTGGATATACAGATGCTGATTTGGCAGGATTACCCTCTGATAGACGTTCTACATCTGGATATTCTGTTTTAGTAGGAGGTAATTTGGTGTCCTGGAAGAGTAAGAAACAGAGTGTGGTTGCTCGATTTAGTGTCGAGCAGAATATCAAGTAATGGCTGCAGCAACTTGCAAGCTAGTTTGGATCAAGCAATTGCTGAGAGAATTAAAATTTGGAGAAACTGGTAAGATGGAACTTGTATGTGATAATTAGGCAGCCCTTCATATTGCATCTAATCCCGTGTTCTATGAGAGGACCAAGCATATAGAGATTGATTGTCACTTTGTCAGAGAAAAGATACTCTCAGGAGATATTGTTACATAATTTGTGAAGTTGAGTGATCAACTTGCAGATATCTTCATCAAGTCCCTCACCAGTCCTCGTATTAATTACATTTTTTACAAGCTTGGTACATATGACTTGTATGCATCAGCTTGAGGGGGAGTGTTAGAATATGAATAGGAATAACATATTGAATTCTACTTAGAAAGGGATTGTAATCTAGTGTTCTATTAGGAATAGGATTGGAATGTAGTGTTTATAAATAGGGTCTCAATGTACTCCCTCCATCCCAAATTATGTGTCATCATTTCCTTTTTAATCCATCCCAAAATAAGTGTCGCCTTTCCTTATTTGGCAACTTTTTAAAGGCACAATTACCTTTTTACCCTTATTGGTCCCACTTAAAAAAAAATAATAATATTGGCACATTTTTTGATAAAGGATAATTTGGTAAACTTTACCTAGTCTTCCCTTATTTCTTAAACTCCGTGCCCGCTCAAATAGCGACACATAAAATGGGACGGAGGGAGTAATAATTTAGATACAACAATTCAATAATATTTTGTCATATTTTTCACATGAACAAAAAGAGTTCTTGTTGGTGGAGTAGTAGCTTCTACTTTCACAATGTTGTATTATCACTGTGTGGCTGAACCGGATATTTTTGTTGGGGTCCAAGCTGGTTAAATCAGTTTATTGCGATCCGTGGCAGATGAAGATGGTAGTTGATTGTGTGACAACTCGGGGCATTTTTTAGTACCTTTACCACTTTTTGATGTGGCTGTGGCTAGTTTCAATAGGTTTGCGTGCAACCAAATCATGGGATCTCTTGTTTATGAATTCTTTTTGTGTAATTGCTAAACTTTTCCATTATCTTCGTAGATAAGAAGGGGGTGCTCCTGGAGGAGGGTGATGAGGAGGTGCCACTAATTGATAGAGCAGAGTACAAGATTTACCAGGAGGAAGATTCTTTGGACAAGTTGGAGAGCCCGTGTGCTTGCATCGGAAGTCTCAAGGTGAAATCTTTTTTCTCCCTTAATTTCACTTTACTTGCAGGAGAATCTGATCATTTTATGGTCATATGAAAAATTGTTTACAGGACAAAGGAAATGTGGGGTTAGATTTTCTCTGATTCTTGTTTGCTTCATATTTGCCTAGAGGTTGGAAGTACTCATGCTTGTGTTTGAGTTCTGTTTGATTACCTCCTAGACAATGCTTAAATTTATGATACTTGAAAGTGAATTCCAACTAGTTTGCACAAGCGGATGTGTGCCAGGAATTGATTTGGTGATATCTCGGGCGCCATGGTAAAGCGGGGTGGGAGAGGTATCTTTGCATGATGGTAGTGTTTATTTTTTGTTCTTTTTCTTTTTCCTCCCCTCTTGGCTGACGTTGGGAGCCTTTTTCTCAACGTAAGAGCTGTAAAATGATTAAGAAAAAGAAAGCATTTAAGAAGATGAAACATACAAGTTCAAAAAATGTAGGTGTGACCTCAATAGAAATCAACCTATTGCACAAAAATTAGAAGACGGTCAACAAAAAACACTACTTAGAAACGAAAGATACCATGTCTTGGTCTTGGTATCAAACTAAATAGCCTTTAAGTTGTATAATAGTTGTACCAACCAAGACAAATAAGATTTCTTAAACACAAGATAATACTATAAATAGGAACCTTTATAGAGTACCCTAAAAGAAGAGATGCACTTTATTGACCCAATAATTATACTGTAAAATTCATTAAGCATCTTAATTATCAGATTTAACATGTAAACAGATACACTTTATTTGTATTAAAAAACCTATGAGGAAATGAGGGAGATTAACGATAGGAAGTGGAAGGAATAAGAGGAATTAAAGAGATGAACGCATTATGAAAGGGGGAGGATTGATTTGCGTTTGATGTAGAAGAAAGAATAGGAAGATAAATAAAGAGTTGGCTTTTAGAATTCTTAAACATGAACAATTACACCATGTTTAATTTAATAATAAAAGGAGAAAATACCCAATTACCCCCTGAACTATACCCAAAAAAGGTATGACACACCTCAACTTAAAGGGGGTCCTCTTACCCCCTGAACTAATTAGAAGTGTAATTTTGACATCCTTAGTGACTACGTGGCACACACATGTGCCTATGTGGATCATTCAGTGTGTTGTGCCACGTAGGCACTAAGGGTGTCAAAATTACACTTTTAATTAGTTCGGGGGTAATAGGACCCCCTTTAAGTTGAAGTGTGTCATAGCCTTTTTGGGTGTAGTTCAGGGAGATAATAATTATCTCTAATAAAAGCACCCTCATTTTAAAGTTACAATGGTTATGTTAGGAAAGAAAATAACAGAATTTTAGCATGAATATAACAAGTAAAAAATAAATAGTTTTTTTTCATATCACCTAATAAATCGTAGATCTTTCATTTTCTTATATGTCTTAACCATTTTTTGATTTATATTTATTTTATTACATTATAAATTATCACTTATTGCTTAATGGCAATGACTTTTGAGCTTTCTAATATGAAAAAGAGATGGATAATTAAGAGAATGTAATTAACAAATAATTTTTTGGTTTTCTAACATATCAAATAGGTTAATTGAGGGTTGGTAAGTGGTGACGTGGCACAAGAGGATCTTGGGCTTGAGTGAGGGTCCTGGGCCTGAGCGCGGTCTCAGGCCTAGGTGGGGAGCGGAAGTTCCGGCATGAGCATGGTCTCAAACCTAGGCGGGAGGTCCTTGGCTCGAGCGTGGTCTCAGGTCGGGGCAAGGGATCCTGGGCCTAAGCATGGTCTCAGGCTTGGGAGGGTCGGGGGTTTCCCGAGCCTGAGGGTGGTCTTATGCTTGGGCCTGGGCGAGGGCAGGGGTCCGGGCCTGAACCTGGTATCAGACCTGTGCCGGGAGGCGAGGGGCGGGGGGTGGGATTTCGGGCGTGAGCATGGTCTCAGCTATGGGCCGATGGGGAGCGGGGGTACCGTGCCTAAGCGCGGTCTTAGGCTATGAGGAGCGGGGATTCGGACCTGAGCGTGGTCTCAGGGCTGGGGGAGGGGAGGAATGGGTGGGGTTCAGTCCAGGGCTGGCGGGAATGAAGGAGGGGGTCCGGGCCTAAGCATGGTCACAGGCCTAGGCCGGAGGGGGTGGGGAGAGGGCTCTGGGATGAGCGTAGTCTCAGGCCCGAGCCAGTGGGGGTGGGGGAGGGGGTCCAGGCCTGAGCGTGGTCTCAGATTCGGGGGCCGACAAGGAGGGGGAGGGTCTGTGCGTCGTCTCAGGCCTAGGCCGACTGGTGGCGGGAGTGTGGTCTCAGGCCAGGGCGGGGTTCGGGACTGAGCATAGTCTCAAGCCAGACCGGCGGGGGAGGGGGTCCGGGCCTGAGCGTGGTCTCAGGCCTAGGTTGGCAGGGATGACGGGGGGTTCGGGCCTGCTCAGGCCTAGGCCGGCGTGGGTGTGGGGGTTTGGGTCCTGAGCGTGGTCTCAATCCTGGGCCCGCCCGAGAGGGAGACAGGGGCCAGGGTCTAGGTCAGCAGGGGTGAGGAGGGTCCGAGCCTGAGCGTGGTCTCATGCCTAGGCCCGCCCAAGGAAGGGAGTCTCGGGCTTAGGTCAGCCGGAGGAGGGGGGCCGAGCCTAAGCGTGGACTCAAGCCTAGGCGGGGTGAAGGGGTCCGGGCCTGAGCATAGTCTTAGGCCTGCGCCCGTCGAGGTGGGGGCGGGGGGTCCGAGCCTGAGCGTGGTCTCAGATTGGGGCCTGCCGAGGGGAGGGGGTAAGGTCCTGAGCGTGGTCTCAGGCCTAGGCCTAGGGTGAGGGGGGTTTGGGCCTGAGCGTGGTCTCAAGCCTGGGTCAACGGGGTGAAGGGGGTGAGGGGGTCCATGCCTAAGCGTGGTCTCAATCTTGGGCCCGTCGGGGGTTGGGGCGGGGGGTTCGAGCCTGAGCATGGTCTCAGGCCTGGATCGACGGGGGGTCCACGCTCAGGCCGGGGCGGCCCACCGGGGGAAGGGAGTAAGGGCCTGAGCGTGGTCTTAGGCCTAGGCCATGGGGATAAGGAGGGTCGGGCGTAAGTGTGGTCTCAGGCTTGGGCCGGCGGGGGTGAGGGGAGTTCGGGCCTAAGCTTGGTCTCAGGCCTAGGCCGGCGGGGGTGGGAGAGGGGGAACCGGGGTGGGGGCGGGGCTGAGCGTGGTCTCAGGCCTGGGCTGACGGGGGGCGGGGGTCTGGCTAGCCATGTATGAGATTGCAATTTAAATGGGGTTCAATAAACCTTCTTTTCAGCATGAGTATGATCTTCTGGCCTTGCTAAACTTGGTTCTGGTTGCTGAGAGAGAGGTAGTTTTGTGCTCCTTTTCTAGTTTACTTAAATGGGGTCTCATTGGTTTGTTTTTTGGGGGGTATGTTAAAGAGACTTGATGGTTTTGCCATCAAATTCATGAAGGGTACAGTGCCTTTTTTTCTTGAGATCCATATTCAATGATCAACTTGAGCTTAAATCCATTTTCTGGAGATGCTTTGATGTGAAGTCAGTTTTTCTTTGATGCTTACCATTCTTTGCGATCTTGAAGATTCTTGGTGTTCTATGAATAACATTATTATTGTAGGTATTGTTGCTATTATCATCGAGCATAGTTGTGTGTTTCTCTGTTGGAGGATAATTTCAGATTGCAACTTCCTGTTTAACATTTTTATCACTAGTTGCTGCTGTTTTATAGTGGTTGTTGCTTTTAGGGTTATATTTTTCTTGGCACTTCCCATGCTTTATTTTCGTATTTAGTTGTTATAATGCACCAGTATCGTGCTTTATCCAAGCTTGTTTTTAGCTCTATGTCTATTCTTGACATTTCTGTACTGTAATTGCCAATTTGCTTTCAGGTATTCACGGTGTCATATGCACTACGTTGAGAGTATTACTCAATTCCCATTGTGGTTTCATGTTACTGAAGTATTGCCCTTAGGAATTGGTGGGCTGGGGTTCTCTGCTTTGCATGTATTTCTTCCTTCTCTTGTAGTGAAGATTTCCGGCACAAGGTTGGACTCGGTGATTGTTCTTGTCCTTTGAGTCTGGTATCATTTGGGTGTTCAAAACTTTGTTTCAAGATTTTGGGTGTGAGATGATATTCAGAAGCTGAAACTTCACATCTTCCATCAATACATTTACAATACAATCAAATAAGCCTCACTCTTGGGTACAATACCTTCCCATTGCGTTTATGGAATTTCCTTCTATCAACAATCCATAGCCCATTAATACAATACCAACATTTGATAAAAACAAGTACTAGAAAATCAAGCAATGAGCATTGTCAGTATTGATAGACTTGAATTAACTTTAACATCTTGAGATGTGCATATTGTGAAAGATTTTGAGCAGGATTTTCTAATTGTAGTTTGTGAAGGTATATTTGACTGATCTTGCTTGAAAATTTTGTTAAAATGTATCATGTTACTAAGATTTGATGTCACTTTGAAGTTGTAAAACTTTCTTCTTTTCCTCTTGGATTTTGTCTGGAGGGGAATATTTTTCAGTCAAAAGTAGGACTCAAGTGCCTTGTCTATCTCTCTCTCCAAACTTTAGTGGTCAAGAAGGAATCAATTCTCTGTTGTTGTTTTGGCAGAGCTCTTATTTATTTTGTTTAATCTTAATTTTGAAAAGCTATACGGACTAGACAGCGGCGGACGCAGAATTTAGGGATTGCGGACGCTTCAGGGAGGCTAAAACACATATTGAGATTCAAAGTTTTAAGGCTTCGCTTGTAAACCGAAGCATCCAACCACCTTATTGGTCTACTGGGTGTTTTTTCGGCTCTTATATCAATTTTTATATATTTATTATATAATTATAAATAATCTATATCGGATTTAACGAGTGTCTGAGTACTACAGAAGTGCGCCTTGGCTCGCCCCTGAGATAAGACTTCCCTGAGTTGAAATTGTATCGGGAACTCTCTACTTTTGAGTTAGAAATAAGATTTGTTTGGAAACAACCTTTCTACCTATGAGATTGAAAAAAGATTTGCAACATTCTAATTCTTTTCAAACTCTACTTTGTCGGATTATACCACCAAGAGGAAATGAACTTGTGTTTAGATCTTACATCAATAATTAACATTAACACTCATAAAATAATATTTTAGTAGTTATATCAACTTGATTAAACTTTATACTAAAGGTCTTCTTGCATTTTAGCTTTTTTTTCTTTGGGATTAAACTGTCATCTAAAAGGGTTCCTCATCTATGTTTTCGCACGAAATAATGAAAGATCGATATAAATCTTTTAGGTTTAAATTATAAGGCTCGAGTCAAAATAACACTGCAAAGTCACAGGTCAAAATGCCAATGCCAAATAAATGAAGAAATTCTGGAGTACTGTACCATAGCTACTTAATTTAATAAAAAAGAAAGCATATACGTGGCACGCTAGTTTATTTAATTTGTCTTGAAATAATTAACTTCAAAATTTTTCTTATACGGGGATCCTTTGGTGTGAGGTGCATAAGGGATAAGTAGTCCCGCAATAAAATAAAAAATTATTTTATTTTATATTTAGTTGGAGGTATTAGTTAATATCGGGATAATTTATCCTACCACTTACACCATAGTGATGGGATAAGTTATCCCAAATGCATGGAGGGATAAGTTATCCTGGGTAATTCCGAGATAACTATTTTCCAACCAAACGGGATTAATAAAATGATTTATTATTACACAAATATTTAAAAATTATTTTAGGTCACAAGTCTAAAAAGTCTTTATTATTTTTTTCTTAAATATCATGTCAAGTTAAATAATCTCACGTTTAGAATTACACTTGGTTTCTGTGGTTGTAGGGTCAAAATGGCAATACCAAACATGAAAACTACAAACTCCTAATAGTAGAAAAACATACTTTTGAAATTTGAAAAATAAGTTAGGCAACTAGATGGCAAATGGATATCATTATTGTCAATGTGAATTATCAAATAAGAACAAAGAGTCGACAGGCACAGAAACTATAATTAATTAAGGTTAATCACATGCACTCATAATAATAATACCCACATATTCAAATTAGAATATTGTGGTTTCATTTCATCCTAAGATTCCATTTACTTTATACTATTTACTCATTTATCCTAAAGGTAGAGCAGACAGAGTGGATATTACCAACATAAATTGTATGTTGTCGCCTAATGGAATGGTTGAAATTTCTCTATCTTCACTCAAAAATTCTGGATTCGAGCGTTTGAAAATAAAAAAATATTACCTTTATTGCAAGTACCCCTCTTGTAAAATGAATTCTATAATATGGAAATCTAAATTTAGTCGAGACTCAGTACAAATATCAAACATAGAGAGTAAACAAACAAAGTTAAAAAGACAGAGAGGACAGGAAGGGAGTGCGCATGCCTGTTCAAATTTGTTATCTTCTGTTCCTTTTATAAAGTACAGAGACTGTGATAGGATAATTTAGTTCCTTCTTCTTTAAAATTCAGCAATATTCGTTACTATTAAGTACCAGTATATAATTACTTAATATTACAATTTTTCATGCATAAAATAGATAGTTATGAGTACCAACAATCTTAGCAAGCTCACACTGATTAAAGTCAAATGACAATTAATAAGATTTAAAACATCTGATACTATAACTCACTGCAAGTACCGATATTACATTTTTTTATCATGTTATAAAAAATAATGAGTTACAATTATGTAGTGAAAATAAATTATTTTTTCAGTAATCAACAGTTCTGTTTTAGTGTTATTTTAGATGATAATAGGTTTGATTCGATCATATTTATACAGTTAATTTGATCTATGTATCATACAAGTACAGTTAAAAGATTAGTGATTTTGCATTGCATGGAACTAGTTTTTGGAACTGTGAGAGGAAGTTTAATTGAAATTGTAACTGAAAAAAAAAATATTAGCATGTATTTAAAAAAAAATGAAATTTTTGGTTCAAAACAATCTTTTCAATATTTATGTGATTGTAAATTATTTCATTAACAATAAAAATTAAATTTTGAAATTAAATTATTTTTAATAGTATAAAGTGACAATTTTTTTTAAGAACGGACTAACTAGACAAAAGGGTGCCATGAGAGAGGAGTGAGTTTAAAATGAATTTTATTTGAATAAATATATTTTTATGAGCGAAAGCATAACTTTTCACTTGAAATACTTATCAAATAATTTTATTTAACTTTCACAAATTCTTTTAGTTAAATAAAATTCACCTGTTTCTTTGACCTCCCGCCATGATGTGCGCCGTGCGGTTTGACCATCATTTCCATCTTGTTAATTTAATTCTAAAATAAAATAGGTATAAGTAAAGCGAATTAACCTTACTAATCCTAATAAAAATTTGATATACTTTCACCATTTTTCTGAATACTTGTCCGAGTTTTTATTTACACTTTTACACGCACTTTATTAAAGACATTAATCGGAGGATAATCTTTATTTAATACTTTTTTCGTTCGTTTTTATTTGTCAATAATTTTTTAATTAAATTTTTATTTTTATTTGTCATTTTTTGACATATTAAGAGACAACAACTTTTTTTTTCCTATTTTACCCTTAACATTAATTACTTTTTTTCTAAATTAATTTCAAGATATAATGTAAGCATTATTTAATAGGGTTACTATGGAAAAATAATCATATTATTAATTATTTTTCGTAATGAATGTGTCAACTCAAAATGTGACGAGTAAAAATCAAATGGAGGGAGTACTTCTTTCTTTTGTACCATATTAATATATTTTCATATTTATGACTAAGTATAAAAGTTGAAACAAACAACTACTCTCTCCATCTCAATTTACTTGGCACGATTGCTAAACATATTTATCTCAAAATAGATGGCATGTTTAAAAATGTAAAAAATAATTAATTAAATTTTTTCAACTATAATTATATTATTTGAAGAAGATACTTCTGATCAAAATTAAATAAGGACATTTTAATCAATTTCCGCTCCTTATTAAGTTCACCTTAAAAGTCATGTGAAAAAAATAAATACGTCAAGTAATTTGAGATAAAAAAATAATTATATATTAATTTTCTAAAATAACAAATATTATGAAATATTAATTTTTAATAAAGATTACAGGTATTTAGTAATAGAGGGAGTATTACTGTAACTCTCTTGCTTCAAATATTATTTTTTTCAGTTTCAGCTTAACTGTTGCCTCCACTGTAATCAGATGTTTTAAAAATGTCCCAAAATAATAATAATAATAATAATAATAATAATTAAAAAAACAACTCATAAATATTCTTTATCTTTTTTTCCCTATATAAAAAGGGGGAATAGTACAACTCATTTATGCGTGAAATGATTGTTTGTTTTTTATTTTAAATACCTTATCTTTACGTTTTGCAATAAATTGCTGGGCAAAACAAGTTGGCCCAAAGTTAGAAATTGACTGGAAGCACTATTCTATGATCGGGTCAAAATTTGAAGTTTTCGTGAATTATATATACCTTGGTAAAATTTTAAGTAAATATTAAATTTCAATCAAAATTAATGAATTCGACAAAACTATAAATTATAGTAGGGACTCTCGTGCTTCTTCATCCTTAATCAATAATATTGAATTTGAGTTTTGCAAAATGAAATTATTTCGACAAAGGTTGATCTTTTTCAAAAAGCAAAGTTTCTCTACATATTTCAGTTAACAACTTAAATGGTCATTCAACTTTGGATATTTATCCCAAAAAATCACTTAACTTTAAACTTTATTCAGGAAGTAACTCAACTTTAGATATTTTACTCAAAAAGTCACTCAACCCATTTTATTATTTTTAAACTAATATTTACTTATTGTGGAATTTCTTTTAATAACAAAATTTTGAAAAATACAAAATATTCATTTAATGACTCTTTTATCCCGTTATCTTCATTCCCCTTTAAATTAAGATTTCTAACTTCTCCTTCCCACTTTTCCTAGTTAGGGATTTCTCCTCTCCCTCTTATCTCGATTGAGGGCTACGTTTCAAAATTTTATTTTTGAAGATGGAATCAAGGAGAGCAAGAAGTGAATCTCAAATAGAGGGCTCGAAGTGTCTTATTTGTTAAAACTTGTGCTTGTAATCTTTTTACTCATTAGTTGCATATGTCAATCTTATAAGGAGTATTTTTTGTTAAAGGATATTGCTTATAAAATGATATTTGAATGGTATTTATAGAAGGCAATTGGAATTTATCTACTTACTACCAAATTGTAAACTTATAGACATTGTCACTGTATGATCTTACTTACTATAAGATGAACTGGTCCTTGAAAGAAAGACAACTATAAATCATCTTTTTGATCATTTTTAAAGCTTCTATCTTGACTATTATCTGTTGCAAGCCAATCTGATGAGCACAATGAAAGAAAATTATGTGTTGTATGGTCAACTAGCCTCTAAGATTTCATGGACATAATAAAAATCCATGCAGCACATGAGTGACCGGGACTATGTGCATTGAACAAGATCAAAGGCAAGATAAACCTCTGCTTTCAAAGAAAAGGTAGACACTGTAGGCCACGTAAATTAATATATTGGTGTCGTAGTTAATAGAATTTCGCAAATCAATAATGAAATATTGTAGGCTCTCAAGAATTTAAATGTAGGTATGAAATGAAAGAAAGGGTAGAATGGTCATTAAATGAATATTTTATATTTTTCAGAATTTTGTTATTAAAAAAAAAATCTACAAGCAAAAATTAATATAAAAATAATAAAATGAATTGAGTACTAACTTTCTGAGTAAAACATCTAAAGTTGAGTGACTTTCTGAATAAAGTTCAAAATTAAGTGACTTTCTAGAATAAAAATCCAAAGTTGAGTGACCATTTAAGTTATTAATTCCTACATATTCTCAGCATAATTTAAACTAGTATAAACAAAGCCAAAACAGATAGTAGATGCCACACTGTAATTACAATATTGTTTAACCATGCAATTTTGAAATCATGCTTTGTAATTTTAGTATCAAATATGTAGTACTTGCATTTTAGAGCGATTTTGGAAGGATTTGGATGATCGAGCTGTTAAAGGCGAGACTGAAATAGTTTAACATGTGAAGAGAACATACTATAATGAGGAGGTGTGAAAGATTAGCTATGGTGGGTTTGAGGAGAACTACGGGTAGGTCCTCATCAAAAAAATATTGAGAAAGGTGATGAAACAATACATGTTTTACTTGCAGACTTATCAAAGACATGATTATAGATAGAAGGATGTGAAAGATCTAAAATTATGTAATAGAATATGTATCTAGCTAGTATTCCCTATCAATTCTAGTATTATTGCTCTCCTATTTTTTGGTATTACTTATTTTTATTATCTTTTACTTAGGTTATCATAGTATTTATTATTGATATTATTTTTTAGCACGACTTTGTTACTGTAGTATTCCTTTTCGTATTATTTTTTATATATGTGCTAAAGGTCGAGGGTCATGGGAAACAACTCCTTTCTCTTAACAAGTTTAAATAAGATTGTGTAGACACTAATCCTTTTTAATTCATTTATAAAATTGTACTAAACATGTTAATTGTTATTGTCATACAGTAGTTATAATCCTTATTATCTCGGATTTTTGCACACAAATTAAGAAAAAAATATTAAAGACATAAATTTAACATAACTTTTCATTTTTACCCCCCAAAAAAAGAAAAGGCTGACTTTGTAGTACCTTTTTAAAAGTTAATTGGTTATCAAATCATAAGGGTAAATTTGAAAAAAAATTCAATGATTCACTTATTTTGAAACACCAATAAATACCCCAATAATTCACTTATTTTGAAACGGAGGGAGTAATATTTATTCAGATTGAAAAAAATTAATAATTTATATGTATGATGGTGCGAAGATTCGTGTGAGGACGGTAGGTGGAGATTCGGAGCACTTCACAGTTCTGATAGGGTTGCACCAGGGATCGACTCTTAGCCCGTTTCTATTTGCCTTGGTGATGGATGTTTTGACGCGACATATTCAAGGGGAGGTGCCTTGGTGTATGTTATTTGCAGATGATGTGGTTCTGATCGACGAGACTCGGGGTGGAGTTAATGATAAGTTGGAGGTTTGGAGACAGACGTTTGAATCTAAAGGTTTTCGGTTAAGTAGAATAAAGACGGAGTAGTTGGAGTGTAAGAAGAGTAGTAGAAGAAAACAGTACCTGTATCAACCCAGCAGACACGCATAAATATATATATGAACAGTAATTGGCCGTCAGAGTCATCACGTCTATCAACCAAACACTCCTATGACTGTACAATATGTCTACAAAAGCCTCTACATAGATACACAACTGAGTTGGGGTCGGGACGAACTCCCGCCCACAAAAGACTTTTATACAAATACCAAAGGTACATATAGAGACGACTTGGGATGCCCCGAAACAACTGGAGCTCACCACTAACAATAGAATGTCCTGGCTCTTACTGCGGAGGTGTACGACCTGAAGTACCTGTTCCTGCAGGCATGAACGCAGGTCCCCCGTGAGGGACGCCAGTACGGAAATATGTACTGAGTATGTAAGGCAGAGAGTATCAACATGAGATACAAAAGATCAACAAAACCCAGATATCAGTGAATAAACAGTATGAGTAGACCACACTTAAAAGAACTGATGGGATACCTGCACATTACTTTCATATCATTACTTCCCGTAATCCTTATCAATACATAACATATGTCATACAATGGCCAACTGATCAGTGGTACTAATACAATACATCAGGGACCACCCCTGGTATAGCATATATATACATAATCTTTACAATACAATGGCCAACTGATCAGTGGTACTAATATAATACATCATATCGTCAATTTAAAATATAGACATTCCATTTTTTAGCATATATATATATAATCTTTATAATACAATGGCCAACTGATCAGTGGTACTAATATAATACATCATATCATCAATTTAAAATATAGACATTCCATTTCTTAATTCAATTAATCTTTGAGATTGGTTACTTTGCGGTCACACTTTATGGAACTTGAAACCATGATACTTCAATAGGAAAAACATGTAAATAGGTAATCAATATCATGAAAATGGAGTAGAGAATCATGGATACCTCATTAAACCATTTCGGAGTCAACAATAGTATATGGATATTTTTTTTGACTAGCCGGACATCTTAAAAGTGAAAACAAGTTCAATTGGTAGTGTCGAAGATCATATGATGTTATTATGTGTCATGTGTCGTAGGACAATGTTGGAAGCCTACTTGAGAGTGCCATGGGTCATTATTCATGCCAAAGAGTAGATAGAGTATGTCTTACATACCTTGATATAACCACTTCAATACAAGTGACTTCCCGTACTCTTCGAACACTTATCTACAATAAGTCATTTGTGGCAAACTAGTATTAGCAACCAAACCTTACCATTTAGGTATTAACTTCACCAATTAATGTCTAGGAAGTAATCCCTTAGCTCATCAATAAGAGTACTACATACATCCTCTTATACTCTTATTACATTCACATATCATGCATTTTCATGAAATATCCCTCAACATCACTCTTAGCCTTTATTTCCCTTCTTAATCACCATCCAATACCAACATGATCACTAGGCATACATAACCACTAATATAATGATATATCACCACAATTCATTCTTCATAATCCAATACAGCAACTTCCATAACTTACTACTAACAATTTATACACAACAATTCATAACTATGTTTCTAGTTATCTTCCAACATCAAGACAATACTCATAATTCTTTATCAATACTTATTCATGGATAAGAATCAAGAATAAACAATATTCATACCTTAACAATGGACTCTTGTATTTAGAATCCTCCTTACATAACCATGGGGTGCTTCTCGAAACTTTCGAGATGGTGAACACAACTACGGAACCAATTTGAATTTTCTACGATTGAATCTTGAGTTATTTGGGATTTTGTTTGAAACCCTAAAGGGTATTCTTGAGAGAAAATTAGAGAAAAGGGGTATATTTTGCTGAATTTGGAGCTGAATCAAATGTTATAGACGAATTAGGGGTGAGGTGAAATGACTAAAATGCCCTAAGAAAACAAGAAAAGTCGAAACTATCCCTCAGTTGACAAACTGACAGGCTGAAGTAAAACGGATATAACTCCTTACTTAGATGTTGTATTTGGATGAAACCAGTTTCATTGGAAAGAAGACTCAAAGATCTTTCGTTTGATATATTATAGCTCACACAGTTCATTATATACAGGGAGTTATGATCGTTTGAAGTTGACCCTGAAATGCTGAAAAAAAAAACTGGGCAACAGGCTTTGCGTTTTGCTACTGTTTTGAAATCCAAACGCAGCCTTATGCATTCCGAAAAATTCCAAAACTTATCCGAGATGTACTATGAGATTGTCCGATCGTAACGCAACTTGAAAATCTAAAAATGAAGGTCGGGAAGGTCGAGAAGTTGTATCCCGAAGGTTGCCAGCTAAAATGACTCGAAGTTACACTTAGAAAATTTTTTCAAGTTTTTAAGTCTAAGAGCACTCTATTAAAGGCTAATCCATGCACGACTTTTACGGGGTGTTACAGTTGGTCAGTTAAAAACTCCCACATCCAAAAGGTGAAGATTACGGAGATGCGAATGTTGTGATGGATATGTGGACATACTAGGAAAGATAGGGTGAGAAATGAGATTATTCGGGAGAAGATGGGAGTTGCCTCGGTGGAGGATAAGTTGCGAGAAGTGAGGCTACATTGGTTCGGTCATATGATGAGGAGGGCCCCTGACGCTCCAGTGCAGAGGTGTGAGACTCTGGCTATGAATGATTTTAGGCGGGATAGAGGTAGACCGGAGAAATATTGAAGGGGGTGATTAGGCATGATATGGAGCAATTACAGCTTACAGAGGACATGATCCTTGATAGGAAGGGGGGAAGGACGTGGATTAGGGTAGAGGGTTAGGGGGTGGGAGCGCGGCGGTAGTAATAGGGGAGAGCTTCTTTGGGTCTGGAGTTTCTGGTTCATAGTGTTGGGGCTGTAGTTTTTGGGGTTAGTAGTGTTGTTTTTTTTGCATCCCATACTAGTCTATTATGCACTTATCTTTTGTGTTTGTTATATTGTTAGTTTGTTTTGTGTACCATACTAATTTATATCCGCTTACTTTTATTTGTTACACTGTTAGTGGTCCTAACCTGGGGGTCTATCGGAAACAACCTTTCTACTTCTCTTGAGGTAGTGATATGATCTGCATACATTCTACCCTCCTCAAACTCCATTAGGTGAGAATACACTGAATATATTGTTATTGTATTTAATAATTTAAACTGAAAAAATATTACCATTACTTAACTAATTTGAATAACACGAACAAATATTACTGTAGGAAAGGATTAGTTATTTCTAAGTTTAGGTCGAAACTGTGTAGAAATAGAGTAAGGTACCTAGCCTAGCATAAGAGTAGAGTAGTAGAGTGTTTTAGAAGGGCGGCAAGGCAAGTGACTTTACTTTATGTGACCGATTCCTATCTATCACCGATGCATGTGAGGGGGTTTCAGATTTAACTGGACCCCACATTCCCACTACCCACTTTCTCAGGCTTTTTTTTCTCCTCTTTATCTTTTCTTCCCTTCATTGGTTTCTGGGAAAATTCATCTTTCTTCCACTATCCAAACAGGTGTCATTCTCCTTACCTCAGATGCCCCCCCCCCCCCCCCCGTAGTAGAACTCCTTCGTATCATTTTGTTTATTTTAAATTTTTTAATTTAATTTTTTATTTTACTTATTATTTTTTATAAACTTACAAAAGATAATTTTTTTTTTATATTTATCTTTTATATTAATTAATATTTTTAATTAATGTACCAATGAACTTGGGACAAGTAAGTGAGACGGAAGGAGTATCTATCTAGGGTAGTTGCTTTCCCTTCATTAAATTTTCTTCAACCATACAAATATCATTGCTCTCTTATCCTATATCTACTATTACTACTTTTGCATTTATGTTTATGTTTTATATGATTGTTCTATCCTACTCACTAGTCATTTCATTGAATGTATTATATGTATTTTAAAAACAAAAATTATCTTCGTTCCATGTATTACGTATCTCGATTGATTTAGAATTGAAAAAGATATATTGAAAGCTAATTATGTATTTTTATAAAGAAAAAAAGTATATCTTTATTGATTATATCGAGATCTAATTTAATACTAGATAGATTTAGAATCGGAAAAAATATATCGAGAGCTAATTATATTTTTATAAAGGAAAAAAATTATATCTTCATTGGATATACCGAAATTTAATTGTATATCTCGATAGATTCAAGAATGAGATTTTTAGTAATTATTTAAAATATTTGAATTTTCTATAATTAAGATTCGAACTGTTGAAATTTATGTTGTATGTCCTTAAATATATTATTTTATGCAAAATAAAGATGAAATAATTTGATAAAAAATAATTGAATCTTGTATAATTAATGCTTAGGGGTCGTTTGGTTGGAAAAGAGTTATCTCAAAATAATTAATTTTGAAATTAGCTAGTTTTAAATTAGTTGTCTCAGATCACCGTGGTATAAATTAACCAATCACTATAGTATAAATGATTGGATAAATAATCTCGAGATTAAGTTATACCTCCAATTAAATATGGGGTAAAATAATCCTGCATATATACCTTATACATCACACCAAACAATCTCTAAGGGGTCGTTCAGTAGAAAGTAAAAGAAAAATAATTTCGGAATAAATTTTGGGAATAATTTTATCCCATGTTTGATATAAGGTACTCTCTCAGTCTCATTTTATGTGCTGTTATTTGACCGGACATGGAGTTTAAGAAATAAATGATGGCTTTGTAAAGTTTACAAAATTATCCCTCTTAAAGTCGCTTTAATGTTTATATTTTAGTTATTTTTTCTTATTAAATGGGACCGAGTAAGAATAAAAATAGAGATGATGTCATTAAATAGTTGTCAAATAAGAAAAGATGACATTCATTTTGAAACGGATCAAAAAGAAAATGTCGATATATAAAATGGAACGAAGAAAATATTACTTAATCTCAAGACTATTTTATCCCACCATTTATATTAAACAGGTAGAATTTCTATCCCATAAAAATAAAAGAATAAAATAATTCTATAAAATATCTCACCTCATGAAATATCTTACTTATTTCATGAAGTATACCAAACGACCCCTTATATTATTAATGTCTACGTAACTAACTAGCAATCAAATGGCCCACAAATAGATTTTTAAATACTATATCATTTCTAGAAGACAAAATTTAAAGTTTATTAAAATCTAAAAAAGTTTTCGTATTCTAATGACCTCTTAAATAGGGCGTTAGTTTAACTCTTAACTAAAGATTGCGGTAATTGGGTGATCGTTAACTCAAAGGTTTCGAGATCAAAACCTAAAAATTTTTGTGACGTTTTATCATTTAAAAATAACAATATTTGATATGAATTTAAACTAATTTGACCCAAAAAAATAATGTACATCGGATAAAGAAAAAAAAGGAAGCAACATCAACTTATCGATTTTTTAGTACAGTTTAGAGCACAAGTATATTGAGTAAATGTTAATACGAAAAAAAAAAATTGAGTAATTGTGGTTAAATAAAACAGATTACTAGTAAGTACTTCCTTGATCATCATCTTGTTTAAAGTATTGATATCCAACTGAGAAAAATATTTAACAGCATTAATCGTAAGGAATTTAATTAAATTTTTATTGCATTTCTTTTCAAATGACTTATAACTTATATATATTGCTCAAATTTTGAAAATTATTGCAATATTTATGTTGGAATTCTTAAAAAAAAAAAATATAAATGCCCTGCTTTTGAATTCGACATGCTTCCGATATTTTTAAAAAACTCGAGCAACATAACTTATAACGGATCAATAGTTTTTTATAAAGTTATATAAATTATTTCTTTGAACGATAAGAATTGATTTATAAAAGAAGTATTTTCTTGTACTCAATGATGACGAGTATTCAACCACTAAAGTTGACATAGTGATTTAGCGCTATATCCCTTAAGCAAGAGGTCGGGGGTTCGATCCCCGCCTCTGGCGAATGGAGCAAACTCTGTTGCTAGTTTTCTACCGCAAAATGCGCTGATCGAGGAACGAAGGATTAGTCTCACGGCTGCCGGCTGTGGGGTTACCTTTGGGAAACCAAAAAAAATGATGACGAGTATTCAGTCAGCTATTGAAATTTGATTTTGTTTCTAATTGAAGTTATCTATTTTTTTTTTCCCTAATAACTAATTAACGAGGTGTAAAGAAAATTTAGTTATATTATTAGAAGATAAATAATCGTTGAAATTAGATTTCGTAATGTTGATTCTTGACAATTTGACTTATGGTTGACAAAAAATAGACTGACATTTGTCAAAACGGTTTGATTGCGAGAAACAAAAAACCTAATACATACGATCAATATATTCTTAAATCTAATGAAACTGACAATCAACCAAATAAAATAACAAAACAAAACAAAATGGTAGGAGACCAAGATATTGTTATTTCTGAAACCACATGAATTATAATCCTTAACTTAAGCAGCACTCCACCCTATATTCCCCTGGCACATGTGAAGTAATTTTGACAGAAAAAATCTGTGAGTATATCGTTAAGAGTAGTAAAAAAAATAAATCATCATCGGATTATTTTAATATTATTATAACAAATTATGAACCTCACACATTCTAAAAACATTTATCTGCGGACATATTTTGAAACCTCTCCACCTTCATGAGATAGGAATAATATCGTATACTCTATCCTTTCGAAATAACCCAGTAACAACAATGTTTCATTATAGTTCAATAAGTGAAATCCATGAAGAATAAAATATACACAGTACCTCAAAAACAAAGAGATTATTTCTAATAAATCTGTAACTTAAAAAATCGGCCAAAACAATGTCAATAAACGAAGTGGAATGGAAGGAGAAAAAAATAACATTCTCTACCAACAACAACAGCTATCATTATTTGACCAGTAACCATGGAAAATTTTCTATTATAAAAAAACATTGAACTTTCATGGCTTGCTGGTATAGAAAGGAAGAGATAACTAATCCGATATTAACTTTAGATTAATTTTATTTAATATTTGATTAGAATAAAATTATCGAATAATTTATTTTGAAATTAATAATTTATAGTATTATTTTTATCTCATATAGTGGATGAAATAATAAAATCAAAATAACTAAGTCAAAGGTAATTAGTCTTGAGATAATTTATTTCCACATCAATTAACGAGCTCTTGATGTTAATTTGTTATTCTACTCCCTCCGTTTCGTATTAGTTGGCCCCTATGGACTTGACACATCCGTTAAGAAATTAATAATAGAGATGCATTTTACATATTTACCTTTGTATATATCGTTTAAAGTGCAATAATCAATAAATAATTAAGAGAGAAGTAATAATTACCCCCTGAACTTGTCGATTTTTATTCATGGTACACCTGAACTTTTAACCATCTTAAATACACCTCAAACTTGTTTTTTCACAACTTCGACTGACCCTTCTTGTCCGACGTGGATAATTATTTGACCACAAACTCCATCACACGTGTGATGGAGTTTTTTTGTTGTTCAAGTCATCCGTTCCAACGGTAACAAAATAAAAAAATCCATTTTCTCTTTAATTTATTCAATAAAATTTAATTATTCTTCTCCTATTTATTATCCATCATCTCTATCATCTTCTTCCATCACTTCCAATCTACTTCTCTCAATTTCATTTTATTATTTCTACTTAAAAAAAATTCTAACTCCATGAATTATAATAGGAGACTTGTATGTGCATGTGGGTCTCCTCCAATTATGAGAATTTCATGGTCGGATGACAATCCTGGACATAGATTCCTCGGTTGTATGCATTATGGTGTATGTAATTCTTTTTTTATATTATCTTTTTTTTGTTTATGTTTTGTAACAAGTTAAATTGATAACTTTTTATCTATTCTATGAATTGCAGTCTCGATTTCGAATTAGTTGCAATTTTTTGGATTGGTATGATGCAGAATTTCCACGTCAAGTCAATATTGTCATTTTGGATTTGTTGAAGAAGACCAACAAACAACAAAAAGAGTTGAAACGCAAAAAGATGTTAAAACTAATTTTGTTCATTAGTTTGATATGTAATGTGATGATGCTAATTTACATTTTGAGTCATTGATTGATTAGCGTATGTAATGGTACTTTAATTTGATAAGATTGTGTATTTTGACGGATATGATGTATTTGTTTGCTGATTAAAGCAATATATTCTCATTCCTTGGTTATTGTTGGCTTCTCCGTAAGAAAATGATAAGTTGGCAACAACACAATAGCTGCATAATGTAACAATATAACTTTGTACATAATAAGTGCATTACGAATCATAAGTTGGCAAAAACACAATAAATGCTTAATGTAACAATACAACTTTGTACATAATATATGCATTCATTAGTGTTTAATTGTTTCGAATTCATGAAATCAATGGCATCATAGTGCTCAATTGTTTCAACCAAAATCAACTCGGGTACTTCAAAATATGAGACTGTTAAAACACATAAATAAAGACTAGTTCAATCATTTTGTTACAATACCAACAGTAGAACAATTAAGAGATGTCAACAACTAACAACCACCACCAACAGAACTTTTTTCCTTGCCCTTTGCATTTTTCTTTGATGAAGTCTTTGCATTGGTACTCTTTGTTGTTGTTGAAGATTTTCCTAATAGTTGCGCTCTTGTCTTAATTCCAATAGCTTTTGCTCTTGTTTGAACTTGAAGTTGCCTTTGAGTAGCAGCACGCAAATTTTTTCACTTCAGTCCTTTTGTTGGTTGATAACCAATATCACTAGTCACATGTGCCGAACTCATTATGCATGTATTAACCCTTCTACTACTAGCCAGTCCTTGCTGAAAAATGTAGCCAATCCTTGTTAATATTTTGACGAACTTTTACAAAAATAATTAGAAGTATCAATTTGATAAGACACTTACATTAACATAAGTGTATCCAGATTTAGAAACAAAAACACCTTGACCCACAACTCTTGGTCTCTTGTTACCACACTTTCCATCAGTTTTGTCCATGTTGATTATGCTGTTTTTTTTTCTCTTTCCAATAGAAGATTGTTGGGAGGCAACATAGTAGAAAAACAAGAGAAACTAGTTAATAAGTAATGTATGTTAAAATTTTAAGCAAGCAAATGAGATTATCACCTCTTTTGTGACTGATTTGGATTTACGATTGGGATTATGTGGACATCCTCTCTTGTAATGATTTGGTTGTTTGCAAATTGAACATCTCATTGTCATCCCAAATTTTGGCAGCTTTCCAGATTTTTTCACTTCACCAATCTGTTTCTTTCTATTCTTTGGTGGCCTACCAGGCATTTGTGTCACTTCAGGTGGCTTAACCATTGAATTTCTGCTATTTGACCATATTTTCATAGTTGGGACTGGCTGAATAAAGTAAGAATAGGCCTTCAAATATGCCTCCTTTCTGTACCAGCGAGAAATCACCTGTGATGCATTCAAATTTAAGTAGTTCATTGCTGCTATACCATGTGCACAAGAAATTCCTTTTAGTTTCCATGATCTGCAACTACATTTATTTTGCCTCAAATTCACAGTATGTTTGTATGCCCCTTTAGTCACTTCAAATCCTTAATCACCATTCCAGTCAATGTTGCATTGCATTGATTTTTCTACATTTGCATTGAACACCATCATTGTCATTGGAGATATGTCATCTGTCCAAGAATCTGCAAATTTTCTTGTCCTACTCACCCTTGTCATCACTTTTATCCTGATTTCTTCCAACATTGAAATAATTGTCTTGTTCCTAGGAATCAAAACCCAAGCATTGCAACTCTCGGCCACGTTGTTATCCACACTATCACACTTGAAAAAGATGTTGAAGTAAGCCTTGCACCATCTTTCTTTGTTGTAACCTATCAGATCTTCAACAATGCCTCTACCCAACTTAGAAAGAACTTTAAGGTTATACTTAAATTGTGCCTCTAAAGTTGATCTAGCACTAGCCCAAAATTTCTTCCTTCTCTCTATGCCTCTTCATTTCCTTGACCAATTAGCTAAGATGTGTCTAGCATACATTCTGTACTCACATTCAGGAAGTATTTATTCTGTAGCAGCAACTACTCCCTACAGTTTCAAAACAAACAAATGAATTTAGTTAATTTTGGTCTAACTTAATAAAAAAAAAATTACTAATAAATATAGTTACCTTTTGCATATCACTGATAATAGTGAGCTGGAAATCATCTCCAAAGTTGAGATCATCTTGTAATATCATAAGAACCATCTCCATGTAGCCTTACTTTCTTTGCCAATCACTGCCCATGCTATTGGAATTTGATTGTTTCCATCCTTAGCAATAGCTAAAAATAATTGACCTTTACAAACTCCTTTCAAAAAATACTCATCCAGTCCAATACATTTTCTACATCCCTTTTGAAATTCTTTTTTCATAGCATCAAAACAAATGTAGAAAGAGTGAAATTTTTTCATCCCACCATCTGAATCAGTCAACTTCACAACACAAGTACTACCAGGATTTTTTTGGAGCAACATATCCTTGTAGTCTAAAATTCTGTTAAATTCAGCCATATGATCCCCCATAATTTTTTTCAAAATCAACTTTCTTGTCTTTAAACATACTGCCTTGCCAACATAAACACCCAATTCTTTCCTAACCAATTCTTTAATCTCCCACCCTTTGATTGTTGGCTGGGATATAATCCTATCTTTAAGATAATTTGATAGAAATTTTGAATTACAAAGAAAATTAGTGTTTATCCTAGTACATTTGTGCCTCGAATTGTAGGTCTTGACAGAAAAGTTTCTACTTCTTCCTTCCTTGTTAGCATACAACAACCATGGACAACCACCTTTACATCTAACTCTTACTCTATAACTCTCATTCACATATTTGTTTAACTCAACCCCCTTCTTAATAGCATATTTAGTAACTGCTTCCCTAAACTTATTTGCATTCTCAAATACTAAACCTAGCTGCCACACAACCACTTCACAAGTTGGATCATATACTACTGAAGTGCTCTTTTTTCTTCCACTTAACTTTCCTCCCTCAAATTCATCATCAGAAACAGGCAACAAATCATCATCACTTTGAAAACTATCATAATCAGAACTATCATAATATGGCTTATCTTCTGTTAATTTACCCTTGTAATTTTTCTTATCTTTTTCAATATCATCAAACCCAACATCCAGTCCAACTTTACCCAAAGAGCCTTTTGCTTTCTCTTTCTTCTTGTTTCTCCTATTTTCTCTCTTAAACTTTCTCACATTTGCCTTCTCTATCCTCAACTCATCATGCACATCACTTTCATAGTCAATCGATTGGTCAGAATCATCATCATCACCATTACTATCTCTAACCTCTTCTTCTTGAACAAGAGGTTTCCCTACTCCTTCAACAGCAGGTTCAACTAATTTTTGGACAGATATTTCAAGTTCTTATCCAGTGTCAGTCCAATCTATTGAACTATAATCAACCTCAACCCCAAATTTTGCTGCATTTTCAGATCTGTTACAATTATTTTGAACAGCAGCAGCAGCAGCAGAAGAAGAAGCCAACCCTAGATCTAGATTTTTTCATTAGTATTTTCACATGGAACAAAACATACTTCATCTTCTTTTCTAACTGCTAGAGGTGCATTAAAAGACTCACTAGCACTTGTAATTTGACTTAATTGTCCTTCAGATTGACCCATATACTCTACAATTGAGTCCTCACACACATATGTATCTATTGTGTTCCCACCTTTAAAAAATAATACAATGTCATAAATGTCTCCATCTTTTTTCATTTCTACCAAATCAACCCCCAAAGATGACCCAACATAAGTCCTCCCCAACTTTGTAACACCAAATGACTTTGCATAGTCAACAATTTCAGGAATTGACAAGTAATCTTCATCCACATTATATACATATTCAGTCCTACCACCAATGTAGATTGGTCCAACCTCACTCACCAAAACATCATCAATTTTGAATCTTAAGTTCAACAACTTAGTAGCCATATGTCAACCTATAACCACAATAAGTAAATTTACAAAAAAAATTCAAAATCAAACAATACAATCCAACAGTAACCAAACAACACACAAATTACAATAAAAAATTAATTTTATAAAAAAAACCCTAATTTTTGAACTAATTACGAAAAATTTTAATATCATGCATGCAAAATTTCTCATAATTTCACAACAATTTAACAATATAAGACAATGTACATGTCTAATTTCAAGAAAACACCAAAAAATACACAAGTAAAATTACAAAAATAAAATAAAATTGAACAATACAACCCAACAGTAACAAAAAAACACACAAATTACAATAAAAAATTAATTTTACAAAAAAGCCCTAATTTTTGAACTAATTACGAAAAACCTAATATCATGCATGCAAAATTTCTCATAATTTCATGACAATTTAATCAATAACACACCGGCTAACAATCAATAATATGATTTCTATTCAAAATCGAAACAGTAATAGAAAGAAAAGAACTTCAGTTTTAACACAATCAAAGAAAACGAAAAATCAAGTTTTTAAGGTTAAACTTACCTGCCAAAACGAAATCTCAATATTACTTTACTTTTGACTAGTGAAAAACTCAAAATCTTCAACGAAATAGCAGAACACAGACTAAGTCACTATAACTTCACCAACAACTTCAATGAAATCTTCATCACCACCTTTGAGAGAAGTCACTACAAATTCACCAACATCAACAAAATCTTCAACAATAACTCAATACCAAATCGTTCATTAACTATTACAAGGGAGATTAAAAGAACCGGATGATTTGATTAGTGAGAGATGGAGGAGTTTAGAGAGAGAATAGAGGGGGGTGAAATGTGAAACATTTCAATTTCTCTCTTTTTTTTTTTATTCAACGGATGGTCTCATGTGGACATTATTAATCCACGTGGAAAGAAACACAATTAAATTGCCACGGTGAAAGTGGTTGTATTCAATATTGTGACCTTTGGCCAAAGAAGGGTTAGTCGAAGTTGTAAAAAAATAAGTTTGGGGGAGGGGGGTATTTAAGACGGTTAAAAGTTCAGGTGTACCATGAATAAAAGTCGATAGGTTCAGGGGATAATTATTACTTCTCTCAATAATTAAACATTAAACTTGGATAACTATTTCATGCATAACACATTGTGTATTTATAATTGAAAAATAGTAATAATCATTTAATTTCGATTTTGAGAATTGAGACCATTTATATATTATTCAATAATTTTGAAGACTATGTATGTATTCTATCAAGGATAAAATGAAAAATATATATATAAAATATTTTTAATTTTAGAATTTGAGTAATTAAATTAAAATAAATATTTTTAGAAAAAACGTCAACTAATATGAAATAGTGGGAGTAATTTAAAGATCAATTATAACCTATAGGTAAGTATTTTTAGTAGCTGTTTGGCCATGAAAACTAAAATTTTCCGAAGTTGGAGTTGAAATTGGAGTTGGAGTTGGAGTTGTGTTTGGCCATGTCTTTTTTGATTTTTTTTTTTTGACTTTTGAAAAAACTTTTTAAATATGATTTTCTGCCCTAACTTTTACAAACTATCAAAATCACCCAACTAAAATTTACCTACTAATGGAAAAAGAACACAATTAGCCACTATTATAAAATAATTACATATACATGGCCATATTTAGTGAATTTCAATTATGACATATATAATATTTACATTAATATCCGTTTCTCATATTTAAAAAGTTTAAATATGGATATTATATTAACAGATCACTGCTTCCTGTTTTTTAGGTAACAAATATTATCTTTCAAACAAATTTATTTTTTTAGGAATTTATTTCCTTCATTTTTCGTTCCTAAAAAATAGGAAATGATGAGTTGTTATTAAATTTTAGGGTGCCGCTAATTTATTTCTTTAATTTTCTTATACATGAAAGATTTTACTGTGTGTGAATAAATTATTTCTATGTAAAACATTCTTTGCATATTTATGGTATATTATATCATATACCATAAATATATAAATATTCTTAGTATGTTTCTTTATACTTTATATTTTTATATATGTGTGTATATGGTATATACATGGTATAAACTTCATATATAATATACTTTGTATATTTATATCATAAATAAGCTTAGTATGTTTCTTAATACTTTGTATATTTATATATGTGTGTATATGATATATACATGGTATAAACTTTATATATAACATATTTTGTATATTTCAATTATAAATATAATACTTTATATATTTATGGGTATAAATATAATACTTTATATATTTATGGGTATAAATATAAATTAGCGGTAAAATAATATTTTAAATAAGGGAGAAAATTAAATAAGAGATAAAAATAATGATGAGAGAGAAAAAGAGATATATATATTAATTAGGATAACATTAAGTTTGAAATTATAATTATCTTATTCTTTAAAACTGCTATATACGTAATATTGAAAAAGTAATGTTATAAAGAAAGTTTTATATAAAAATTTAAAAGATTGAGGTTATATGTAATAATAATAAAAGTTAAAATTGGAGTTGAAAAATTGTGAAAATAACAAAAACCTATTTTCCATTTTCAGAAAAAAATTTTGGAATTATTTTTTAAATTTTCATGGCCAAACACCATAATTTTCAACTCTGAAAGAATTTTTCCGAAAAAAAGAAAAATTTCTGTGGCCAAACTGGCCTTAATTTTTCTCCCTAGTTGAAAAATAGAAACTTCCTAAAACCCAAACTGCACAGACACAAACACACACGTGCCAACGAACATCTCGTCCACGTCATCACCTCATTCACTGTTCAACCTTAACCTTAACTTTATCATCACCACCAAACCCCAAACAAAACTTTGTCCCCTTCCCCAAATCCCCCCTCTCAAATCCCCCTAAATTAGGGTTTCCACTTCCCCAATTTCCAATTTTGCCCCTATGGGTTCCCTCGCCGATCCCGGCGAACTCGACACGGTGGCGCCGCCGCCGAGTTTCGACGAGTTCCAACGTCAAACTTCACTAATGACAAGTTGCACACTTCTTTGGAAGGAACTTTCCGACCACTTCACTTCACTTGAACAAGACATCCTTAAAAAAGCCGAAGCATTGAAAGCGAAGATAACAACGTTGGATGAAGAGACTAAAGCTTCACTGAAAGTTCTGGAACATCGTGAGAATTCCATGAATGTTTCGCTTTCGATTGCTTTAGACAAAGTGGTCGAGAAGAAACGAGCTGCTATTTTAGCTCTAGATGATCACGATGATGAACCCGATGTTGCTGAGGTTGATAACTCTACTGGATTGATGTTGAAGTTGAAGTGTTTTTGCGTTAAGATGGATTCGAGAAGTTTCTGGAGCTTTCTGATAATGAAGAAGAAAGACTTGGATGAACTGCGTGTTGAAATTCCGAAAGCGTTAGGTGATTGTGTAGATCCGCCAAGGTTTGTGTTGGAAGCGATATCCGAGGTGTTCCCAGAGGATAAAAGGGTAGGAGGGAATGAGAGGAACAATGATTTGGGTTGGGCTTGTGTGTTGATGTTGGAATCGTTGATTCCTGTGATGATGGATCCTGTGTTGGGAAATGAGAGGAAATTGGTGACACCAAGTGTGAAGGATAAGGCGAATGAGATTGCAGAGATATGGAAGAAGAGTTTGGATGAAAGAGGAGGGATTGAGAATGTCAAGACACCAGATGTGCATACTTTCTTGCAGCATTTGGTGACTTTTGGAGTTGTTAAGGATGAGGATTTTGATTTGTATAGGAAGCTTGTTGTTGGATCTGCTTGGAGGAAACAGATGCCTAAACTTGCTATCTCTCTTGGACTTGGTGATAAAATGCCTGGTAAATTGTTGTGTTTTGTTTGTACCATGTTGTTTATGTTGTTGCTTTGGCTTGAAAAATGTGTATTTGTCTTCCATGGTCTTATGTTTTGATGAAATGGGGCTAAACTAAGTCAAGTGGATCGTGAACTAGCTTGGGATTTAGGGGTAACTATGTGATTTTGAGGGAATTAAGTGTGCTTGTGTGTAAACAAGGTCTTGTAAGTTTGGAAAATTTAGCTTAGTTGCTCTGATTGAGTGGCCATGTAGTGCAATATTTGTCATTTTGTCCTCCTTTTTTCCATTTCCGAGCTGGGTTTCCTTCTGGGATGTTCTCTCAAAGCTAAATTAGACTGCTTCATACTGATATCTACTGTTGGTGTTGGGAAATCTTACTTGATAAGGGAACTTCTGTATTTGTTTGAAGCAAGGAGCAGCTTCTGAGGTGCCTCCGAGCTAGTCAGGGAACAGTATTTTTATTTAAGCTAATATGTTCTGCTAATTGTTGTAATCTGAGTGTGTTCTTACTCTACGAGATAGATCTTATCTTCACTATCGATGAAAGTTCCATTTGGTATTTAGTTGTTCCTTCTTGGTTTACTTTCTCCTTGTCGTGGAATACTTGTCTGGTAACTTCAATTGCTTCTGTTTGTGGTTGAGTTCCAATTCTGTATTTTCAAAATAAACATCTAAAACATGTGCCCCAAGACCCAACTTCTTCTCCTCTGATCTTCATTGCATTGTATAAACATGCATTCCCCTTGCTTCTTCTGTGGAAACATAATGTCTTTTCTCTCGACAATCAGTAGGTTTGTCCGATTACAAGCCAAATTTTAAGTAACCATTTGTGTTTTTGGACCAGTTGATCTAGATTGGTTATAGCAGTGATTGCTTTTCTGATAAGGGGTTCACTTGTCTTGTCCTAGAACATTACCGGTGGCTACTTGAGTTAAATTCTAAATTTGACTCCACCATATTAGAAGTGCTTTTAGTTATGTGAACTTGGTTTGGTTTCTTATTCTGGAATTTTAGAAACAAATTATGTGTTTTGAAAAGAGGCAGTTGATGAAAATGAAATAAGGCTAGACTTGTCTCATGCCTTGAAAGTTCTTTTTGTAGTTCAAATGTGAAGTAAAGTGGATGAAATATCATTCTGTAGTCCCTCATGTTGTAGTAGATTGTTGAAAGGAATACGATGAGAAGAGAACATGTTGACAGCAGGATCTAAGTCTTAACTTTTCTGGGCGAGTAATTTGTGCTTATGTGCATGAAACCTGCTTTTGGGATCTCCAGAGCATCCCTCATTTTTACGATATAGATGATTTCATATATAAATGCTTATCTTAATGGGATTTGTTTGGTTGTAGGTATGTGTTGACGCAATACATTTAAGGATGAACTCTCATTGTCCCTTGTATATGTTTTCAGTTTTGTTTTTGTCTATGGTACTCCAAGAAATGATTCTTGGTATGTAATCTTAGTGTTACTTTGTCTGCAGAAATGATTGAAGAATTGATCAGCCGGGGACAGCAAGTTGATGCCGTACATTTCACTTATGAAGTTGGACTGGCAGATAAATTCCCTCCTGTTCCCCTTCTGAAAGCTTTCTTAAAGGATGCAAAAAAGGCTGCTGCTGCAATCATGGAAGATCCAAATAATTCTGGTCGAGCTGTGGTATCATCCAATTCTTTTTCTCCTGTTATATATCACTTCCAGCTTTCCTTATCTTGTTTAAATTTAATTTCTTCCTGTGTCTTGTCTAAATTTATTTTCCAGATTGTCTCAATTGTCTGTATCTAAAATAGTGGCGACTGGCTATGTTTGACTTGTCTCTTTCTGCTATCCTCTTCCTGCCAACAATGCCCCATTTTATGTTGAAGTCATTATTTCTCTACCTTCCTTTGGATAAAAATGTTTAGGCGTTCAACTTTGCTAAATCTGCATACATCCCTGTATGCTTGTTGATACATAATCTGTGAAGTGTTGCCTAATTGATTGACGTAATGATGTAAAAGATCTGAGCTTCTCTTAGACCATGTCAGTCAGGTCATGCATACGTTCGATGCCATTGAGCTTAAAGCTCAAATGTTCTTATGAAGCTCTAATGTTGTGATGTATTGCCTTAAAGTACCACAGCAACAACATACCCACTATGTATTAAAGTCCATTAAGTCTATTACGTCAAAAGAAACATGGGGTTTATTATGGATGATAAAGACACTTTTTTGTTATTTGAATTTACTTATTGGTTTTTTGCCATGTTTAACAGCATTTTGCTGCTAAGAAAGAGCAATCAGCAATTCGTTCAGTTCTCAAATGCATTGAAGAATACAAGCTTGAAGCTGAATTTCCACCAGACAGCCTTAAGAAGCAGCTTGAGCAGTTGGAGAAGCCCAAGAATGAGAAAAAGAGGTCACCAGCAGCTGTACCAGCAAACAAAAGAACGAGAGTCAGTAATGGTGGTCCTATGCCTCCTGCTAAGGCAGGCCGTTCAACAAATGCCTATGTTTCATCTTTCCCTGTAGCTCCAGCATTTGTTAGGTCTCCACAACACACCCAATACCCTGCAGCTTTTCCAGCATATGCCTCACCACCAGCCATCTACGGTAGCAGCAGGAGCCCGCCTTATCCTTACTCCCCAGAAGCTGCTCCATATCCAGGCACCCCAGTGAACTATTCTCCATACGGAGGCTACTGCAATGGAATGGCCCCAGCTTACCCGCAAGCTTACTACCGATAGACATAACATGCATCTAAACTGGTGACAACTGATATGATGACCCAATCTAAATTTCTTTTTTAATATGGCTTGTAATCAGTAATCACTAACCTTTAATGGTAGCTTTATGTGTGTGTTAATTCCTAATTCTGACTTTTATCCTGCTGCCTTGCTTCGCAAAACTGCAGGTTGTATTTCTGATGTTAATTGAATGTGTAGTATTAGGTGGTTGTGAAAAGTAATCAATATGCTTAACAAACGACTATTAGGCTTTGGCGGGAATGACTGGTGATACCCAGTGATGACTTTAATCTGTTTTGAGAATATTATTTCTGTGGGTAAATAGCCGATGATGCTGAATATGTTTTGTGTCGTAAGGTTATTTATAGATAACATGAGCTGGGTTGTTTACTGTTAGTGTATGCACGTTTATTGCTACGTCTCTCTGGCAATGAGCAAATCCCCTGGTAAGATCGGTTCAGGATAATGGGATCTTAGAACAAAATGTACTTCAATGTTGCATTATAACTACTATGTCTATTTGTATGAAGAAGAAACCAGGTGACTGAAGGGGATTTTTGTTTGTACAAATGGTACCTCGAATATGAAGAGTTTGGGATCGGTTGGTCAAGATCTTTGGTTGTTATACGGTCCCGATGAAAAATGGCATCACTTATGGATTCGTTGTGAGCAACTGTAATCTAGTTCATGACCTATTGAAAGTCGGAGATGCTCTGATGAAATCTTTATGCACTGAGAAAAACTATTTTAAAAATCGAGTGACCCTGCTTCTTCTGCCTGGATGCTTGGTAAGTTGAGACATGGGAAATATGTTGCAAGTCAAGTCACTATGGTATCTCCTACTACAGCCTGCAGGTATGACAGTCGGTGAACTTGTAACTAGACCAAATTTGCACGAGTCTTGGCATCTTGGTTGTTGCTTGAACGTGACATTCTCTCAGAAGCCCGTGAATAAGACCTCTTTTCTACACTTTATCAAGACAAAAGCATGATATCCTCTCACAAGCCCGTGAGTAAGACCTTTGTTCTACACTTTATCAAGACAAAAATCACGTCTTGTCTATTCCTCCAAATACCATTTGCTTTCCACACAAATCCGAAGAAGTAACCACCAACGAGCCACGTGCAGATAAACTTGCACGCGAGAAATATTGACACAACTTTCATCCAAGTTCCAAAACTCAGATTTATGAAATGTTACATATCTAAGCCAGAAATTCAATTAAAATCATACTTCAACAACTACTGTAAGACTCTCCACTCATCAGAGAATACAAATGATATTTGAACAATTTTGTGTGACGCAGTTTGATTTAAACTATGAAAATACGTCACATGAGATGTGATGAAGCGCCAGTATAAAGGTGAAAGCAAAGCTGAATACGAAGGAAACATGGTGCCCATGTTAAGTGGATAGAGGTGCAACTACTCGATAAAGGGAGGGATTTCCAATTGATGAAGTTCTAAATCAGTAGTCAAATGTATAACTACTGAATACGCATATATATTTTTGTATAAATGATGTATATCTAATTTATTCTCAACAACAACAATAAACCCAGTGTATTCCCACAAAGTGGGGTCTGGGGAGAGTAGAATGTACGCAGTCCATACCGCTACCTCCAAAGAAGTAGAGAGATCATTGTATAATATTTATACGCAGTTTATATATTAATTATACAGGATCATACAGAATAGATATGAGTTTTGATAATTTAACCAATGTATAACTAGTGTACCGTCAGCATATTACTTGTTCACTAATGATACGTCAAGCTGGATCCTAAACGCTCACTGTGTCAACTAGAAAACGAGTCAAAGGATCACCTGTTTGTTAGCTGTGCTTTCTCAGCTCGTTTATGGGGCAGAATACTACAGTGGGTACAGAGGGAAAATGTGCCAAGAACAAGTTGGGGCCAATATGTTTTAGGGCAGTGCTAAACAACTAGAGGGCCGTCGACTCGATTTACTCGAAAATTGTGAATTGACGGGTTTGCCCTTTGACTCCAAACCACCTATCCTTCCCTCCAAAATTGCAAAATCACTTTTTTTTTTTACTAGACCAAACTTCTCCTCTACTCTTTTAACTTTCCTCTTTTACATTTTGTGTTCACTAATCATTCTACTTTACTCAATTAAATTCCCCTAACCATTTCATTGCATTTGGGCATTAATTTTTCTATCCTCTTCCATTTAATTTGGGCATAATGGATGATAATGAATGTAACAACCAATTAAGAGCAACATTACATGACGTTTTTGGCTTGGAGGACGGTGATAGTTTGCATGGTAATGAAGATTCATATGGTGGATATGCTGAGGGTCCAGATCGATATTTGGACATCGACGACGAAGACCTTCAAAACCTAGCTGATGAGGAGACGAATAGGTCTCATCAATCGGTTCAAGATGAAGATTTAAGTATTTCCGACGGCAAAGAAGATGACTATGGGGAGGATGCTGTTGAAGTAGAGGAAGGCCCAATGCATGATGATAGTTACACTGAACTGCAATATACGACAGACCCTGTTGAAGGTATGTCTTTTCGTTGTGTACAAACCGCCTTCACATTTTATAAAGAACACAGTTGTTTGACTGGTTTTGGAATTATTAAGAAAAGTGTAAAAAAATTGGCTGGTCAATTAAAGTATGTGACATTTGGGTGTGATAAGTGTCGAAAAACAATGACTAGGAATCAAAGCAAGAGGGTTGATTGCAAAGCTAGGGTGAATGATCAAGTGATGAATGATGGTTCGTGCATAGTGACAACGGTTATTCTAGAGCACAATCATGAGTAGGAACCTGCACTATTGCATTTTTTGCCCTGCCACAGGGAATTGAGCAGGACTGTGAAGAGGAGTTTTGTAGCGCACGACATTGCAGGTCTAAGGCCTTCAAAGAGCATAAGGCTCTTGGAGGTCGAAACTGGAGGCCCCAAAAGAATGAGGTGCACTCCCAAGGACTGTCGTAGCTACATTCTTCAGCAACGGAGGCTCCGAACACTTTCCAGCGATGCTGCCGCATTGCACAGATTTTTTGTGGATATGCAGTCCAAGGACGAATTTTTTTTTTATCAATAGACGTCGGCAATACTGACAGATTTTGGAATGCTGTGTGGGTGCACACACACTGCAGGAATGCCTACCGCGACTTCAGTGACGTCATGTGCTTTGATACAACCTACCTCGTAAATCAGTGGCGCATGCCATTTGCTTCATTCATCGGTGTTTATCACCACAACCAGTCCACACTTCTGGGATGTGCTTTGCTCACGAGCAAGGACATCGAAACATATACTTTTGTATTCAGAAATTGGCTTATGGCCATGGGCAAAATCCCTCCAACAGCTATTCTCACAGACCAAAGTGAGAGTATTAAGGCAGCCATTCGCGAGGTACTGCCAAATACCGTCCACAGGTATTGCATTTGGCACATCTTTACCAAGCTACCCGTAAAGCTTAAGGGGATGACCAATTATAAGCCTGCCAAGGCTCGCTTCAAAGCGATCATCTTTGACAACATTACAATTGGTGAATTTAAGGATAAATGGCAGGAATTCATTAAAGAATACGATCTAGGTTGACGGATTTGGTTCAAAAGTCTTTATTCGGAGCGGTCCAAATGGGTTTTCGTATTTCTCAAGCATTTTTTTTGGGCTGGTATATGTCCACGCAAAGGTATGAGTCAATGCATGCCTTCTTTGATGGCTACATCAGCGGTCGAAGCTCTCTAAAGCAGTTTGTTGAGCAATATGAGGTTGCCCTCAGGTTTAAATACGAGAAGGGATTGAAGAGCCAAGCCAACGAAAGAAAATAGCTTGTACGACCTACCATCGCATTCGACTGGGATATGCAACTATATGGCCACTACATCTGCGCTATTTATGATTCTTTAGGGTGCATGTTGTAAGGCTACCACACTATGAAATTGAAAGACATATCGATTTCAATGCAGTGGAGGGAGTTGAGGTATATAACATGACAGACTGTTCCATACGAAGTGATTATCACGGTAAAAATTTTGTCTTCACCGTGGAGTACCATCCCGCCAATCAATATATTGAATGCAATTGCAAGACCTTCGAAAGTTAAGGGATTGCGTGCTGCCACATTATGAGGAAGATGACTTTAAAAAAGATTCGTCTGTTTCACGATTGATATATACTTCACCATTGGAGGAGAGACATAGTCCTCCCACATCTAAGTAAATTCTTTCCAGGAGGGTACCCAACAATGACGGACGAGTATTGAGTGTACAATGGGATCAAGAAATGGCTTGATAAAAACTGCGACCTCGTATTAGACTATCCCGTTAGACGCAGGACCTGCAAAATGTTTTGAAAGCTTGTTTCAAAACATACATGGCCTGGAAATATGACATGATTGTCCCTAACATTCCTGATTCAGACTCAAATACTGATTCAACAATCGTAAGAAATCCGAGGGAGGTTCGTTCACATGGAAGGACCCAGATCAACAGAAATAGATCTTTGCGTCAATACACATGTCGTGAAGATGCTAGGAGATAGGGATCTAGATACTATGATGCATACGAGGAGGGACAAAGCAGTCAAGGTAGGCATGGCAGTGGGAGATGGGGCCGTAGAAGTAGTAGAGGAGGTGGGGATGTGGTAGTAGAGGAGGTAGAGGTGATGATGCAAATGTAAGTAATCATCCCACAGTACATGAGTTTTTGTAGTACAGTGTGGCTTTTCTTTTCTTAATCTGTATTGTATATTTGTATTTGATTCTACGACATTGTATGATACTCATAAATACTTCTCTACTTATGTGTAGGTGTTGAAGTTATGCGAATATGTTATCTCAGCTAGGCGTATCCCATTTAACCAAATTGTAGTCCACTTTATTGCACAGGATTAAGAATTTTCAGCCTCATCATGCATCATACAGGAAATAAATATGTTGTTGTTGTTGTACATTTTTTAAAACACCGTAATAGATGGCAAAAGTTTATTCAATTTGCTTGCTTAATTGTTTTGTAACAAGACGAACGACAATGTGACTCTTGTCATTCTCCATCAAATTTTAAGGGGTTAGACAAAACGATCAATGATATACAAGCTAGTAGACAAAACGATAGTTAAATAATTCAGAGCAATCAACTTTAAAATAATCGAGAACCACTACATCAAAACTAGAAAGGCAAAAATTAGACAAACAAATATTGGTAAAAAATTTTGTAGCGACATATATGGAATGTTATTGAACGATACAGTACTATAACTAGAATTGCTCTTATGTCTCCAATTTATAGGCATCACGTCGTGTTTTCTCATTCCATTGATCTTTGGCCACTTCTATTAACGAACAGGTCGTGTTCCTTCAGTCGCCACGCAAACTTCAGTCCTCCAAACCGATCCCTCACTGCAGCTACTTCCTCTTTGAAAACCAACTCTGTTTACGTTTTCCGGCCATCAAAAACATCTTACTTCTGACTACCATTTTTGTCAGTCAAACAACATAAACAGAGGTGGTTTTGGAAGAGGAAATGGTTACAGTGAGGGTCCGGTTTGTAGGTGTTTGCGTGGCGACTGGTGAAAGACCACCTGTTCTTTAGGAGAAGTGACCAAGGATTAATGGGATGAAGAAATATGATGTGATGTCGATAAATTGAAGACATAAGAACGATTCTAGTTATACTACTATAGCGTTCAATAACATTCCATATATGTCACCACAATTTTTTTTATCAATCTTTGTTTGTCTAATTTTTGCCTTTCTAGTTCCGACGTAGTGGTTCTCGATTATTTTAAAGTTGATTGCTCTGAATTATTTGACGATCGTTTTGTTTACTAGCTTGCATATCATTATTTCTGTTGACTTGGGATCTTCTAACCCCTTCAAATTTGATCCACAAATGTTAATTGAAAATCACGCATTGTTGCCAATTTGAGCTGATGAGACTTTAGTAGAATTTACTCTTCTAATATTTTTCTGGCAATTAATGTAGACATTTATTGGTATGACAATGCAGGCAATGTAGTCTGATTAAAATTGAAAATAATCTCTAAACATGAAGTTACCTACTTCAATGCTTTTCAACACTAAACCACATATGTTTAAACATGTCTATTTTATGTTACTTTTATATGTAGTATTCATCAATGACTTTTCAATTGGAAGTTTTATTTCCAAATCTTCTGCTGACAGTATTAAAAATGCTTTGATCTTCGAATTATTAGCATCATTAAGAAGATTTCAACTGTCACTTACATCTTAGTAATAATTAAACTAATAATGTTGTGCAACATTGAATGGAAAGGCAGCCTATAAAGAGTAATACTGGAACATAAACAAAGTAAAAATATATGAACAAAGAAAGAGGACAATTATCTGTTTGATGTCATTCGTGGATCGGAGGTTGGTTGCGATGGCTTCATCGTTTTATCCATCACTGTTTCCATGTAAGTTATAAGCAATTCCTGCTTTCTGCCAAAACTCTCTATGCCTATACTCATAGCAACAACCTGTTTTCTGACCTCGTTCATTTGAGAACACAACGATAAGAGTTGATTATGGGGAGCCGAAAAGTGTTTGGTGGTGAAAGGGGCTCCGGGATTGGAAGTTGCGGGATTATTTTCTTGGGAGCTCATTTTAAGTATGAATCCTTTTTTTGTTATTCTGTACATGATCTCAAATCCACAGATTTAAATAGAAAGGCATTGAAGGCTTCGAAAACAAGTGAAAAGTAAGGTAATAAATGTGGTAGATGGAGGGTCGAAGAAAGTATTATATTTCCAAGGAATGCAGTTGGAAGGTCGAAAATATCTCAACTTCGAACAATTTACAATATTCAACATTCAGTAAATCGAAATAAAAAACTCAAACTTTTCAGTTAATAATAGTTATTCTTTTGTGTAGTTACTCTTTGTAGTTATTTAAAGTATTACTAATACGGAAAAGTTTTTTGAAATAAAATACTTTAAAAAATTTAAGCAATTCGCTCTAGTTAATTTGTTGATAATTCAAACATTTGTTCTCAACGAGATGGAAATATCTTTGAGGGTATTCATCAAACACTTATAGTTTGATGACTCTTCATTTCATTTTCTTCTTTAATCAGTTTTGACGACTGTTAGTTTAACAATTTTTTTTCCGTAATATCATTTTGTAGGCATGCTTGGGAAAACCAAAAATATTAATTCATTCATCTTTTAAATCGTGTGCTGCGTTTTGAATTCATGCCTTTTAGAAATATTTGATTTTCATTTTCATTTTTTTTTGCAAATTCATGCCTTTTAGAGATATTTTGGTTTATATTTGTCAATATTTATATTTGAAGTTACATGATCATCCTCTATGGATGGGATAAATGACTTATCGTGTATTTATAGCAATGAGTAAATAAAGCTGAAACATAAGCATACATTTCATTAAGACTAGAAAGTAAAATTAACATTAAAACATTAAAATTTTCTTTACTACATTTCTATTTTCTCTCTACGGTGCTGGGTGCGTCGGAGGAAGTTGTAGGTGGATGGGAGGATCTTGGAGGCGGCATTAAAATTCTGTCCAATATTTTCTCAATTATCTTGATCATGGTATCCTGCTTACGCTTAAAACTCTCCATGCATCGAGTTAAGGCATCAAGTTCTATTTTGATGTAATGAAGATGAGAGTACAATTCAAGAAGTAGGCGAAGTTCCTCATAGCTTTGTTGACGGTTGGAAGAGACTCGGGGGTTGGAAGAGGCCAATTGGTAGGAAGACATTTTTGGTGACCTTTGAATGTCGAAAATTATAGGAATATGTGACATGTTATATAGTTTGTTTACTTTACTTGTATAATCAATGGTTGCTTCAATGGTTGTCCATATTTATACAAGTGATTTGATTACTCCATGATATATTAATTAATATTTATATTTAAATTTTGAAGAAAGGAATGAAATTAATGCTAACGTTTGAGCTATTTTAAGATGAGTGTAAGATTGAAATATTGAAAATGCCTTTGAACAATTTCCAATCCTAAATCATATTATTTTCCCACACTCTTTGAAAAATGTCACTCATCTAACCTCAACGGACCCTACACATTGGATATTTGGACCCTAACCTACCCATAGATCTTGTTCACGATGTCATATAATGAAATAATTTTTATACTTTATTTTTTAACAGCGGAATGAAATTCTTCCCCTCCATTCTAATCCTAGAGTCCGAATGATTACTAAGACAAATAATATTTTTTGTGGACGATTGAAGTATTAAGAAAGATTACCTAACGAGTGAAAAGTTAGAACATTAAACATATGCCTTAGGTAACTTACATCATATTTGGAATGTAAGCATTTACTTTCCAGTAAAAATTAAAGTTAATAGTAACTTGTAAAGTAATGTTTGGCTCGTCTACACAATCTACCAATTGGTTAGGCGTGCACATTAAATCCAACATTGATAGTTTATATCTTTCCCCTTTATTTAAACCGTGTGACCATATAGGAATGATGGAGTTAACCATATCAATTCGAAGAAGAAATTTATTGTAGTTGCAGTTGTTGAAGATATGAAGGTATGAGTTGAAACGACCATCCATTGTTGTATTCCTATCATTTTTTGCCTGTATGTTTAACCCTACCAATTATCTTATGTATTTACGTCCAGCCTACCAAAGAAAGCTTCGATGGCGTTCAACGTGATACCAAACAAGTATTCAAAGTAATGGCTGAGCTAGATGAACAAATGAGAAGGTCGCAAGATTGTCTAGAGTTCATGATGATTCAGATAGATGCTACGGAAGAGAGGTTTGAGGTGATACGAAAGAAATTTTTTATCAATATCGCAAGGATTAAGTTAACTTCCTTCGTCCTTCAACTTAAGCAGCACCGACATATTCTCTGTAGTTGAAACCTCCCCTCTGCATGCTAAGCGTTGCTTTTACAAAAATTAATTTTGAAGCATTTTCTTATCTTTTTTGGTGTTACTATTTTGTTTTGGGTTTTGAATGAATGTCGTAATGCAATATTTGGTTTTAATTATAAATCTTTCTTGCTTTGAAAGAGTAAACGTTGAAACTGAAAAATTTGTCGAGGGATTAGTTGTAACAGTAGCAACTAATTGGGAAGCTAAACTAACGTTGTTGTAAGTATATGTCTGTCTTATTTTATTTTCATGTATTATAATTATCAAACCCTAGGCATTTGGATGATGTATTTTGTAATCTCTTGCGGGCGTTAGTAATTAGAAATCATTTATTTTTCGCAATATTAGCATCAGTAAGGAGATTTCACATAGCATTAACATTTCAATTAAAAAAAGTTTAGATTCGCAAAACTTCAATAAATACAAAATGATGCGGCTAAACTACCTAAAGAAGTAGAACCCTAGAACAGGACCTCTTTGTTGGTCTAGTTCCTGAAGCTGCATTGCTTGTGTCGACTTGGTTGGCCCCCCTGAATGTTGTGGTTCAGCAGCATCGGTGTCTCTTCTAAGAGAGCGAGCAAGGCGGTATTCATGAACTATCTTCTGATAGATGTCAAAAGATTTATACAAGGGATCGTGTTCGTTAAGCAGGAGCTTTTCAACATACGAGCCTCCTTTCCATTTGAACACACGCTTAATGAGCTCAGTCAACTCATCCTCAAGTACTTTGCATTTCCCTTTGCGTTCTTCATAAAGTGTCTCTAGAACACTAGTGGAATCACAACCTCCTAGGAAAGTCGATCCTCTAACGGGTGTTCTGTCCATGTTGCAAATTAATTTACCTTTGTTATTATTTGAGGACTACAAATGAATGCTTTGGTGCGTGATGTTGAAGATGTATATATAGACGGCTTGGCATGCATTAAAAACCATTTAAACGAGTGTACATTTATTACAGTTAGTGAATGTGCATTATTTGAGTCGTTTGTTCATATGTTTGCCTGTAAATATATGAATCACATGACATAAATGAGATCTATGATTGATAATGTGGTTCAATTGCAGTTCTCGAACTTAATAAATCATGTATCGGATGTTATATAAACATACGGATCACAACTTCACGTATTTTCTATTGGAATGGAACGATATCGGCACAATAAAAATTAACCTTTAACAATATGGTAACCTGAAATCGCAAATCGTTGAGTGAGTAGCTGGAAGGATTGACGATCCTATTTCATGTCTACCCTATAAACGAGAATAACGTGTTGTCATAATTTTAACTATGCAAATGTTGAAGTGACCCAAAACAACTCAATCTTCCAACCATCTCTTCTTAGTCAAGTGCAGACCTACGTTCAATTTGTGTGGTGCTTACTGCTCTGAAACCAGTTAAGTCGATGCGTATTAGGTTAGTACAAAAACACTATAAGGTTGGTTGCATTGCAATTTAGGTTGATGTAGGGTAATCCACTTGTAGGAATGCCCAGGGTTCGAACCTCATTGAGGTTAATTTTAATATTTTGTCAGTTTAAAAAATTTGTAAGCACCTGTTATCCCTAAATTCTGTGTCCGCGATTGGAATTTTGAGGCTTCCTTTTGCAAAATTCACTGTTGCATGAATGACACATAATACACCTTATGACCTTGAAAATTTTTGAAACATAAACCCGTTTCCTAAATGATTTCTTAGTAAAGATGATACGAAAATACGGGTCACATCGCAACGTATTTTCTATTGAAATCGAACGATATCGACACAATAAAAATTAACTTTTAAAAATAACGTTACTTGAAATCGCAAATCGTTGGGTGAGTAGTTGGAAGTATTGACGAACCTATACCATGATGCCTACCCTATAAATGAATGACCTATTGTTATAATTTTAACTATCCAATTGGCATTGCATTAATGTTGAAGTGACCCAAAACAACTTAATCTTCCAACCATCTCATCTTAGTTAGGTGCGGACCACGTCCAATTTGTGTTGTGCTTGCTTCTCCGGCAACCAGTAAAGTCGACGCGGAAAAGGTAAAATTAGGTATACGAAAGTAGTGTGTATTATATGAACCCACTCTAACAAACAAAATCTGATTGGAGTCGAACAATATCGACATAATGAAAATTAACCTTTACAAATAACGTTACTTGAAATCGCAAATCGTTGGGTGAGTAGTTGGAAGCATTGACAAACCTATATCATGATGCCTATTCTATAAATGAGAATGACCTCTTGTCACAATTTTAACTATGTAATTGGCATTGCATTAATGTTGAAGTGACCCAAAATAAATCAATCTTCCAACCATCTCGTCTATGTTCAGTCGGGAATAGTTTCCTCAGGAACAACGGAGGTTGTGGGTGCTCAGTTAGTTTAGAAAAAAAGTTTGTTGCAAGCGAGATCCGAACCCACATCACTCGACGGATCATGAAGGTGCTTAGCTTTCACACCAAAGCCAAAGCTCCGAACAACCACTTTACTTTTGTGGTGCTCAACAATTCATTAATAACCAATTTTATTGTATTTCCCGTATAAACAATGACGTGATGAGTATATGTCATAATATTTCATTATGCAATAAATTAAAATGATCATATAAATATATTACATCATTTCGTATGTTATATTGGACCTGAATTAAAATGCATAAGAAAAAGTAACTCAAAAGTGATATAGAGGTAGTAGTTGAAAGAGTAGTTGGATACAATAAACTTTGGTAGGTCATAATGATAACCTATATGTTGCTTGTCAAAAGACGTCACTTTGTAAAGCCATCACGATGGATGTGACAAATAAACCCGTCCAAGTTACTCTGCTCAAGTTTGAGCAAGGAGCTTGCACAAAGTCGAATCGCTCGAAAATCAACATGGTAAATGACTGCGTAGAAAAAAATGATCATATAATATGCCACACCGTTGCGCATTTTCCAATTGCACCGGACGAAATCGGTATTAAAGAAAAGGGACTAATAGTATGCATTTTTTTTTAAAAAAATAGAAGTCGCAAGTTCTTGTTTGAGTAGTGGAAAGCATTGACGACTCTATGTCATGATGCCTACCCCTTCCAAAGTCACAGTGACTTAATTTCATAATCATTTTCAATGCGAATACATTAAAATAAAGCGACCAAAAATAACTCAATTGTCCATACAACTCTTCTTATGCGGAATGACTCTTTCTAAATGAGTCCGTAGTGAAAAGTGAGGATATGACTAGGATAATCCGTAATTAAAATGATCATATAAATATACTACAACGCTACGTATTATCTATTCGACCTGAATAGAATCTGCGTATTAAATAGTGACTTAATAAACTACAGATAGTGAGAACTAAGTGATAGTAGTTAAGTGAGTACTTGATACAATTAATTTGGCTTAACTAGGTCAAAATGATGACCCTATATCTTGCTTTGTCAAAATGTAGCTGTGTGTATGTCCATTAAGATGGATTTGACATTTAAACCCGTCCAAGTTGCCCATCTAAAGTTTGATGAAGGAGCCTGCAAATCTATTTTGCACGAATGACACAAAATCCACATGAGATACCCTTGGTAAAATTGACTCGAAAACAACATGGTAAATGAGAAAGAGCATGAGTAGAGCAAAATTTTTGGATTGGTAATTACATGACATAAAGTAAAGTAATTATGTATACGAGTACTACTTCTCAAATTTTTAATAGTTGTAATGTTGAGGAGTCGTGGCTTTTTGTGTTCTAGGAGAGTTGACACGCATGTAACAAAAACGTTATTATTATTTTTAATTAAATTAAATTAAAATGCTACATGCTGTTGTTTGATTATTACGTAACACACAAAAGTATTATGAATTAGGTCTCAACTACGTTTCCTAGGTTAATGAGTAGTTCTAAATGAACCAAGACATAACTTAAACCAACGTAAGCCTGACTATATGCCATAGAGCTAAAAGAAAGGAACCTTGAGAGGCAGGATCAGCAATTACACAAATAATCAACATTTAACAACTTGAAGAGAAGAAATATCACATTTAATAAATTAAATCAGGTGTTAATTGTTCACCTACTAGGAAAAAATGTAACCCCACTCAGAAACCTAACCACCCCAACCACCCGAACCCCCCCCCTCACTAGTACAGGCGGTCTTCCTTCAGGACCTTTTGGTAGATGTCAAATTCCTTTGTTAGGGGTATCGGTTCATAAAGCAGGAAAAATTTGATCCATTAATATTCTGTCCACGAGGAATTTGAAGATTTTGGTCATCTCATCTTCCAAGACATTGCATTGATCTTTTTTTTCGGAGTACAGCTTCTCCAGTATTTTAGGTGACTTGGTTAGCTGTAGAGTTTTTCTTGTGGAACTTAAGGGTGTTCTATCCATTGTAGTTGCGTTCGAAGATAGAAGTGCGAGAAATGGCCAAGAGTTTTTAGAGAAGCTCAGAAATGCAGTATCACAAATGGATTAAGATAAGATAAGGAGATATAGATATTGTAGGCAACCTTTATATAGGGCCTAATATAAGGTGGGGATCTCAGTGTACATGCTATTTTACCATACCTATCATAGTACACACGTTTGTACAGTTACATAAAGTATTTGCACGAAACGATTTTTCTTTTAAAGTTAGATTTGAAACCTATAGGTGCTTTATTTTGTTAAGAAATAAGTCCAACAATTGCGTAGAAAAGAACATCATAGTAATAAAATGTTAGAAATACATTCAAAAATTGGCTACATAAAGGATTTCATTCATTTAAACAACAACTGCAAATGAAAAACAACCAATACATCACCGAGGCAAGGAAATATAGGGGGAGGGGGGGTTGTGTGGTGGTGATGGGGATGCATAGGGTGATGAAGTAGTCGTTGAAGAAGCCGGCGAAGGTGGGGAAAATAGAAAACCAGGATCAATGACTAATCCTACAAATATAGCACTCATCCTAGTATGCAAAGCATCGACTTGTACATCCAACGCGGCATGGTAGCTTTCCAGTAATCCCAGCTTCTCTTGAATCACATCGATGCGTGCAGACAATTCTTGGCGAAGACCATCCAACTTGCCGTCAATGTTTATTAGTTTCACGTAAATTCTATCGATTTTGTCCTGGAGATAAGCAAAATAATAGGTTAGTGCTGCAACATATTAGCAAGTATTGAATGAATAACTAAATATTGAGATTTGTTTTTATCATTGACCTTATCAAAATTATTTAAGCAAATCTCAAGTATTACTTAATACTAGAGAACCATTAAATAGTAGTCACCCATTTGAAATTGATGTTCAATGCTGATGAAGCCTTTTCAACGTCCTGGGTTTACTAAATTGTTATCTTTTCAATGCAAATTCTATGAATCTTTTGAAGGGTTTACATTCTTATATATTTCCAATGCACATTCTTTGAATGTTCTCTTTTTTTTTCATTTCAATCATAATTCCGTTGTGTCTCTACATGTGCCACTAAGAAAAATATTTTGTGAGTTATGTTAATAAATTAAATGACGAGTTATTCATTAAAATACGATATTTGTAATTTTAAACATCATTCAACTAAAAAATATCTAGTGTGACTCGAAAGACTGCAAATTGCGTTACTTTAAAAACTTAAATTAATACAACATAAACTAACGCTCATAATATTGAAACCCAATTTATATCATGAGTTTTCATACTTCATTGATTTTGCGGAAGCAAAGTAGTACTGCTTTGCATGAGTGAGTTATTTACTAAACAAAAAACTAAAGTGAGTAGGAGAAAACTTAGATATTCTTCATTAATAAAAGCGGAACAGGGTACCCACACTACAGTCAACGAAAAGTATTCCTTAGATAATACTACATACATCAAAAACTACTACATAAAACGTCATTGCTTTTTTTTAAAAAAACACGCTTAATTATTATTATTATTACTATTCTCGTTATCTTTCGAAGGTCTATTTGGCTGATGACCCACAATTCTACGCATCTCCTTAATCAGCCTCGCTGTAGTGGCGGCCAACTCCCAGCGTAAATCATGCACTATTCTCTGTAGATCCCTGACCGCGTTCATCAACACAGCCGCGTCCCATACTGGATCTGTCATTTCTACATAATAGATGAACAAAAAACTTTAGCACAATTAAAAAATAAAAATAAAAAATCCAAAACTAAATTCTAAATTAGTCATGCAATATGAATTAAGTATTACCTAGATAACATTTAGAATGCAAAACTTAAATATAAATCAGACATGCAATATAGAAAAACATTGTCTCGAAGAGTATCCCTCAATTATTAACGGGAAATAAGAATACAGAGTTTACAAGAAAAGAACGCTAGTTTAACACTTGACATGTTAGGAGAAGGATAAGAAAATTACTTCAACTCACGTATAGGGTTATGTTTGCTGGAAAGAATTTTTTTTTTTCTAGAAAGAGTTCTCTGCAATTGTTGAGGAGAAGGTGAGTGGTTTGGTGCAATGGTGATCTATTTATATAGTGGATAAGTGATAGTTGAGTTGAGGTTTTTGTAGTACGTGTTTCTTGCATTGGATATTTGAGAGGCTTGAGACATTGTAAATGACGACAAACTGAATAAGAAGAAACGGAGTTACAAACCACAAAAAAAAAAAACTAAAAAGGCAAGACACCACTTAGATGCGAATTTTTTCCGGCAATCCGCTTTAAAATTTGGAACAGTCGATAGGCAAAGTTTACAACCTGGTTGCACTGATGAATCCCCTCAGTACGTAGTCAACACTCCACCCCATGTGATGACCGATCAAAAAAATAAGTAAAGTAGATAGATTTGCTGCCTAGCTCCTTTTTTAATGCAAGATCATTAATTTGGGGGATGTGATGTGAATATTGAGTGTGAAGCATGTCATATTTTGCATCGGGGTTCGCACCACACCATTGTTAGTTCACAAGACTTAAACCACCCAATGCTTCGGCCAGTCTAAAATTATGTATTCTCATAACCCATCCTTTTTTAGAACGTTCAATAATTACGGAATTAAAATATTCAGTTATGTCTTTCGTAAATATTTTCTAGATTGATTTGTTACAGACTATAAATAATTTTTAAAATTCTTTACACCTTTTTAATGAAAATTTTAGCTATCTCTAATAGGATAATGAACTTCACATCTTAAGCTCATTTATTAAAAGAAATAATGAATTCAAACTTATATATATATGTGCCGACTATATTTAATTGCTTAAACCTAATAGATATTTACATATTTTTTTTATAGAAATGGTAGACACCGCTGTAAGAGGTTAACAAATGAGAAAATATAAAAGAGGGAATTATCATCATATTTTAGAAAAAATTGAAAAAGCCGTGCTAAGCATATTAGGGCAACATTTTAAATACATAACATATTTTGGTAGCTTTTTTAGTTATATGACATATTTTGGTTTCGAAATTAATTTATTTCATTTAGTTTAACATTGCAGTAGGTTTAAAGTTGGGGTTCGTTAAAGTTGAGAAATTTACCACCAAAAAAGGACAATCAGTGACTGATTGACTATTACGCTATCCGATTCGATTGGTCTCTGTAAATGCATGTCGGAACCCAAGTAGAGTGATGCATGTAATAGTGTGAATGATTTGACCCTTCTTTACCCTAGCCTTTCCTAGACTACCTAAGTAGAATCAAAATAAAATACGTAAAATTTCATATCACAAAAAATTACACCATTCATTGACATATAAAAACGTAACTTTTTATATTGTACGTTATGTTGCAATTTGGTATTATAATAAAAAAATAAAATTTCATCTCACAATAAAATACGTAAAATTTTATCTCACAAAAGAAGTGCAAGATATTAAAATAATTGATAGTGCACTATCCATTTATTTTATGAATAGTGCACTAAAAAATACACTAAACTATAGCAAAGGGGGAATAATGCACAAAAGAAGTGCAATATACCAAAAATAATTGATAGTGTACTTTTTTAGTGCACTATCCATAAAATAAATGGATAGTGCACTTATTTAGTGCCCTATTCATAAAAAAATGGATAGTGCACTAAATAAGTGCACTATCCATATAAAAAATGGATAGTGCATTTATTTAGTGCACTATCTTATTTTAACGGTGTCAAGACGGAAAAAAGAATATTGTGCACTTATTTTGTGCAAACAGTTCATTTTTGTAACTTTTTAAATCAGTGGCATAGATTGGTTTCTTTTTAAATATGGTGGTATGTTTAGGTTCCGCACTTGTATGTATACAAGTTCATCATCTTAGTCGACTGCACACGGCAGAAACACAGATTGAATAGTAAGGACGGTCATTGCATTACTAAATAATCAATGATTCCAGTTGGGTTACCTAACCACTTCCTTTTCTTTACAAATGGATTTTCAATAGAATTGCAGATCGCGTATTGTATTACAGGATGTCAATTTACCATCGTCGATCTAAATTCCCTACATCTTAAATTAATTTTGGTGGACAAAGACCGTCTTCATATTTTTTACAGTGGTGTAAAATATTTTAATATAGTTATTTCATATAATGTTGACCAACTGAGAGTTGACGCGATTCATTACTACGCACATGCATTATTCGATCATCCATTATTGCTATTCAATTTAATAAAGTTATTTCATATACTGTTGACCAATTGAGAATCGACGCAATTCATTTTTACGTACATTCTAAATTCGACAATCCGTTGTCACGAGTTAATGTAGTGAAGTTTATGCACATAATGTTGACCAATTGAGAATCGACGCAATTCATTACTACGCACATACGTTATATGACCATCCATTGTTGCTATTCAATTTTAAAAAGTTATTTCATACAATGTTGATCAATTGAGAGTCGACAAGATTCCTTACTACGCACATTCATTATTCGACCATCCATTGTTGCTATTCAATTTTAAAAATTTATTTCATATAATGTTGACCAATTGAGAGTCGACGCGATTCATTACTACGCACATTCATTATTCGACCATCCATTATTGCTATTCAATTTAAAAAAGTTATTTCATATAATGTTGACCAATTGAGAATCGACGCAACTCATCACGTACATTCATTCAGCAATCACGTGTCACGGAAGAATATAGTAAATTTTCATATAATGTAGACCAATTGATAGACGACGTAATTCACGACGTAAATTAATTCAAAAATCACGTATCGCGAGATAATTTAGTAATTGCATTTGATAAAATGTTGATCCATGGTCAAACGTACAAGTTCTTTGATGGATTCATTATTATGCAGCACGCGTTGTGCTGAAAGTTTTTGTATCATATAAGGTCAATCATCCTGTTAATTGTCCTTACGTCGCTTGTTCGATTCTCCCTGATCCATTTTTTTAGATTATTTATTTTGCATAAGAGCAATAAGTGTTGTAGACCCTAAATGCTGACCAACTACCAATTCCCCACTTCCAAAATAAATTCTATCAATTCCTCTCCTTATTAAAAGACATCACATGCACGCCTCGACTGTACTACTACAACTTTCAAAAAAAAAAATGTCTCCCTTCATCCCCATCCACACGCAGACAGACCCCCATCATCTCTTCCGAGTTAATCTGCGCCGCTCCTATGTGGAGAAGGACGCTTTGGTAGATTTATTTGTTGTTTTTTCAATCTATTCTTTCTATGTGTCTTCGTTTAATGCATTCATCACTTTTTTTCACAGATTGTAGTGGCTGTCATTATGCGTCAACGACTACTTTTTCCTAAACCCGATGCCGATTACGATCTTTCATCGTGAAACAGAGGTGTATATAGCTCAGGTTGCTGCTACCGGCATCAACAACTATCATAAGATCAGCAAGGGGTGGAGGCGATTTATTAAGGCTACTAATTTTACGGAAGGAGATGTTTTACATATGTTTCTATTATGTAGTTCTGAAAACTCTGTTAAAATTGTTGTTCTTAATGAGGACTCACACCTACGATTTCTCATTGCACTCTAAGAACCTTTCCCGTTATTGATCAGTCATTAGTAATACCTTGTTGTTTTGATTTGTTATTATATATATATGCAATACTTCGTGTTCACCAAATTTATTCTTCTTTATTTATCTTGATGCTTCAATTTTCTGTAAGTTTTAATTCCAATTTTTTAACAATGAATGCAAAACTGATGAAACAAAATCGTGTTTCATAAAATAAATTGTGGCAAATGCATTGGCTAGGGAAAAAAGGTAGTAACCCCTGACCCATTAAGTAATTGGGTACACTTGAAATAAAAAATAAATTATTACACGCATAAAGCATCTAAAAATAAGTAGCAATACAACACAAAAAAATTAAAAGATTTTTTAGTTGTAATACAACAGTTAAATTAATAGGCCATATTATTTTGGTACACAAAATGAACTTTCAATTTTTGCTTATATTATGACAATTTGCAATATTAAGTAACAACAGTTCGCAATTAATGACATACATTCATTACACAATCACTCATCAAGAGTTAATTTAATGATAGCATTTGATAAAAGTACGACAAATTGAGAATTATCGTACTTTATTTTGTGCATTCATTAGACAATCGTGTGGCACGAGTGAATTCGACAACGCTTGATATAACATTGATAAATTGATAGTTCAATGCAACTCATCACGAACATTAATTCAACAATCACATGTCATGACAATTTTCATATAATTTTGCCAAATTGATAGTCGACGCAATTCATGACGTACATTCATTCCACAATTCCTCGTGAAGAGTTAATGTATTGATAGCACTTCATATAAGTACGCCAAATTGAGAATGATCGTTCTTCATGACGTACATTCATTCAACAATAACTTGTCCTGTCTGAATTCAACAATGGCTGATATAATGTTGACAATTTTAGAATATTCCCAATTCATGACATACATTGATTCAGCAATCACGTGTCACAAGCAATTTTAATAAATTTTCATATAATGTTGATAAATTGAGATCCGAGAGTCGACTGAATTGATTATAACATGCTTTCATTCAACTATCCATTGGCACAAATTAATTTAATAATAGTATTTCATTGAATGTTGATCCCTTATCAAACGTATGCGTTATGTTGAAAGTTTTACTAGCAAATATGGTCAATTATCTTGTTAATACTCTTTATCTCGCAAGTTCGATTCTCCCTGACCCAATCTTTTTTAAGAGTCGACGTAATTCGTTACGTACATTCATTCCATGACTCTTCGTCAAGAGTCAATTTAATAATAACATTTAATATAAGTATGACATATTGACAAATGTCGTACTTCATGACGTACCTTCATTCAACAATAACATGTCATATGTGAATTCAACAATGATTGATATAATGTTGTCAATTTGAGAGTATTCCCAAATCATGACGTGCATTCATTAAAGAATCACGTGCCACAAGAAATTTTAATAAATTATCGTATAATGTTGACAAATTAAAAGTCGAGAGATGACCCAATTCATTACGTACATTCATTCAACGATTCCTTGTCACGATTTTAATTTAATAATAGTATTTGATAGAATGTTAGTACCTTGTCAAATGTATGCGTAGTGTCGAAAGCTTTTGTAGCAAATATGGTCAATGATCATGTTAATGCTCCTAAGGTCGCGAGTTCGAATCTCCCTGACCCGATCTTTTTTGATTATTTTTTGTATGACAATAAATACTACACACCCTAAATGCTGACCTCTACTAATACAAACTCTCCCCATTTCTCTCCTCTTTAAAAGACAACACAGAACACACTTTATCCACAACCAACTGCTGTATTCCTTTGTAAATCTCTAAAAAGGAAAAAAAATATCTCCGTTTATCCCCGTTCAAATACAAACAGGACCCGTCCATCAGTTTTGAGTTAATCTGCGCTGCTCCTACTATGAGCAAGACTTTCTGGTAGATTTATTTATTATTTTATTTTTGAAGATGATGTAGTTTTGATTGATGAGATGCCGGGGGGGGGGGGTGAATGATAAATTAGAGGTGTGGAGACAAACTCTTGAGTCTAAAGGATTCAGGTTGAGTAGGAGCAAGACAGGGTACTTGGGATGCAAGTTTAATGATGTGAGGCTGGAGAATGAGGTGGTAGTGAAGTTGGAATCACAGGTGGTATGTAAGATGGATAGTTTCAAGTATCTCGGGTTCGTGATTCAGGGTAACGATGAGATTGATGAGGATGTCTCGCACCGTATTGGGGCGGGATGAATGAAGTGGAAGCACTCTTCGGGGGTGTTGTGTGATAAGAAGGTGCCGCCCAAACTTAAAGGCAAATTCTACAGGGTGGCAATCCGTCCGACCATGTTGTATGGAGCAAAGTTTTGGCCAGTTAAGAACTCCCACATTCAAAAAATGAAGGTGGCGGAAATGCGGATGTTACGTTGGATGTGTGGGCTAACTAGTGGGGATAGAGTTCGGAATGAGGCTATCAGGGAGAAGGTTGGTGTGACTCTAGTGGATAATAAGATGCGGGAAGTCCGATTGAGATAGTTCGGACACGTGATGAGGAGGGGCATGGATGCCCCGGTTCGTAGGTGTGAGAGGCTAGCTTTGGATGGTTTTAGGCGGGGTAGGGATAGGCTGAAGAAGTACTGGGGAGAGGTGATTAGGCGGGACATGGATCAGTTACAGCTCACTGAGGACATGACCCTAGATAGGAAGATCTGGAGGACGCGAATTAGGGCAGAAGGCTAGGGTCAGTTTGGGTCGCTAGTGTAGGGAATTACTTGGTGGGGGTATTATTCTTGTTATGATACCTTGTTTCATGCTTTATTACGAATCTGTTTACTTTTCTATGTTTTTTATTACTTGTGGGTGTAGTATTTATGTTATGCCATCTTGTTCCATGCCTTACTATGTATTTGTGTAGTATTCCGTGTCTCGAGCCGAGGGTCTATCGAAAATAGCCTTTCTACTTCTTTAGAGGTAGAGGTATGGACTGCGTACATCTTACCCTCCCCAGACCTCACTATGTGGGAATACACTGGGTTTGTTGTTGTTGAAAAAGTTTTCTATTTGTCTTCGTTTATTGCATTCATCACTTATTTTTTCTTGGATTGTAGTGGTTGTCACTATGGTCAACGACTACTTCCCCCTAAATATGACACCGGTTAAGATCTTTCATTATAAAACTGAGGTGTATCTTGCTCAGGTTTGTGCTTTTGGCATCAACAACTATCGGAGGATCAACAACGGATGACACGAATTTATCAAGGCTACGAATTTTAGGGAAGGAGATGTGTTACATATGTTACTCATTCTCAGTTCTGAAAACTGTGTTAAACTTGTTGCTCTTAATCAAGACCCAAACCTACAATTTCTTATTGCAAGATCAGAACCTTTTTCATATTTGATCAGGCATTAGTGCATTACTAATACCTTGTTGTGTTGGTTTGTTCTGTTAAATAAATTCAGTAGTCTGTGTACATCACATTTATTCATCTTTATTTACTTGCTGCTTCCAAATTGTTATGTTGAAAATTTCTAAGAGTAACCGAAATCATTAATCAATTTTCTGACGAGTTAATTTAGTCAATTTATTGCGTATAATGCAGCCAAATTGAGAATTGACGCAATTCATTACCACGTACATTCGTTCAACAGTCACGTGCCACGAGTCAATTTACTAATAGTGTTTGATACAACGGTGAACAATTGAGAGTCAACGCAATTCGTTATAACGCACGTTCGTTCAACAATCCATTGTCAGGACTTACTTTAGTAAACTTATTGGAGTCAATTCCTCATATTGTTACTCAACTTAAGAAAATATCCCACTAAAGTCATTTATCTTTTTTTTTGTTCCAATAATGTCATTCTAGTTTGTACATTTTCCTTACAAATTAATAATTGCTAAAATAGTCTTTATTGTTTAAAAAAATTTAACCAAAATAGTCCCTTAAGTTAATTTTTGAATTGGAATGATTCATGTTCTTTGACAATATGAAATATTTAAAACTTTTTGACTATAAAAAATCGTGCGTATAATTTTAATTTAACTTCTAGTTGTAATATTAAAATAATGTAGTCCATCAAAAAATGTGATTGATGCTTAGGAGTTCAACTATAAATAATAAAATAATATTTTATATTTTAATTTTATCATTAATTTTTATTTTTTGATAAAATAGTTCAAATTTAGTTATTTGTTTCTTCTAAAAATAATTTTAAGAAAATTCATAATTCATATAAAAGACGATGAATTCCTTCAACCTCCCGGCTCTCTAGCTAGTAGAAAAACAATCATATATAAATATTTTAAAGAATTTCTATAATAAATTAAAATATTGATGAAGAACATCATGATAATATCATAAATCAATCAACATCAAATAAAATTAGAAAAAATCATATTACCGTTGTGTAATTTAAAAATGTTAAAATTTTAAGACATTATTTTTGTCAATCTTGTCACATTATTTGGGATAAAACTATATTACCTCTTCAACTTGACTTTAAAAACTAAATACGTCTCCCAGTTTTTTTTATTTTTATTTTTGCTTTTTAATATTATGATATGCCTTTTTAAATTCATTACTCCCTCCATCTCATTTTAGTTGGTCATCTTACTAAAAATAAATGATCCATATTAGTTGATCACTTACTATATCAAAATATAATTAATTAATTTTTCCATGATACCCCTACAATTCATAGTATACATTAAAATGTGAATAATTTCAATTTCAATATTCATTTCTATGCCCATATCATTAATATTGCCAAAGGGTGAAATAGTAAAATTTTTATGTAATTTATAATTTCTTAATCATCGTGTAATTGGAATGTGCCCAACTAAAAAGGGATAGAGGGAGTATGTAATGAAGTAAAAATTTGAAATATAGTTGGAGGCCTATTAATATTTCAAATAAAAGAATAAAGACTATTTAAATTCATGGTTTAACTTAACAAACTATTTTGCTCATTTTCCTTACAAAGAATAAGGACTATTTTAGCAATTGGAGTTAATTCCTCAAAATGTCATTGAACTTGTGTAAATATTCCACTAAAGTAATATTTGTTTATTTTAGAACAATATTATCGTTGAACTATGCACTTCATTCCATTATAAGGTAAAACTAAGAAATTGTTAAGGATATGTTTGGAGAACCACAACGAAAGTAAAATTAGATGTAATTACATTGTCCAATTCTCAATTAGGAATAGAGAATTAGGTGCAATTACGTGATATAATTACAAAGTTACATTTTATATCTTTTTTTTTAAAATAAAATTTAATATCTTTTTCTTTTAGATTTCTTTTCTATTTCTATTATTTTAATTTCTTTTTTATTTTTACTTTTTTTTTATTTTACATTATTTATCTTTCATCTCTTTTCTTCTAGTTTTCCAACTTTACTTCTTACGATTCAATATAATTACTCATATTTTTTTCTTTTATTTAACGCATTACTGAATTTTTATAATTTTTATTCTAGTATTTGAATTAAAGTTATATTTTATTATTTAATGAGATTATAGACTTATGTGTTTTTCATTCTTCTGAATTATATTTACTCGTCTGAATTTTATACAAGAGTATTATGTTTTTCTCTTGGATTTTGAATTTATGTTTCGGTTTATTTATTTTAGTATTATAGACATGCTATTTCATATTGCATGTCACTGCAAATTGTCTAATAACATATAATTTTAATTTTTCTATGGCTTTCCAAATATGTCCTTAACTATTTTTTAGTTTCACCTTATTTTGGAAAGATGTACATAGTTTAATGACAATATTTTCCTAAAAGAATTAACAAAAGTTACTTTAGTAGGGTGTTTGCACATGTTCAATGGCAATTTGAAAAATTAACTTGACAATTTGAAGTGACATGCAATATAAAATAATAAGTCTATAGTACTAAAACAAATAAATTGAAACATAAAAACAAACACAAATTGAAAATTCAAGAAAAAAAATACAATACTCTTATATAAAATTCCAACGAGTAAATAATTCAAAAGAAAGGAAAAACACATAAGTCATTTCATTCAATAATGAAATACTACTTTAATTCAAACACTAGAATAAAAATGCAATAATGCACTAAATGAAGAAAAAAATACGAGTAATTATATTGAATCATAAGAAGTAAAGGTTGGAAAATGAGAAGAAAAGAGATGAAAGATAAATAATGTAAAATGAAAAAAATTAAAATAAAAAATAAATTAAAATAATAGAAATAAAAAATAAAATTAAAATATAAAGAAATTAAAATTAAAAAAAGAAATAAAATGTAACTTTGTAATTACATCACGTAATTGCACCTAATTCTCTATTCCTAATTGAGAATTGGACTATGTAATTACATCTAATTTCACTTTCCTTGTGGTTCTCCAAACATATCCTTAACAATTTCTTAGTTTTACCTTATAATGGAAAGAAGTGCATAGTTCAGTGAAAATATTGTCCTAAAAGAAACAAAAGTTACTTTAGTGGGATGTTTACACAACTTCAATGATATTTTGAGGAACTAACTCTAGCAATTGTTAGTTAGTAAGGAAAATGTACAAAGTTGAATGACATTATTGAAACAAAAAAAAGATAAGTGACTTTAGTAGGATATTTTTCAAAGTTGAGTGACAATATGAGGAATTGACTCAAACTTATTGCATATAATGTTGACACATTGAGAATCGACGTAATTCATTTCTGCGTACATTCATTCAACAAACACATGTCATGAGTAATTGGTTAATAGTACTTGATACAATGGTGACCAATTTAGAGTCGACGCAATTCGTTATAACGTCCATTCCTTCAACAATCTATTATCGCGAGTTAGTTTCGTAAAGTTATTGCATATAATGCAGACAAATTGAGAATCGACGTAATTCATTACGGCCACACAAGTTCTACGCAATACATTAAAACCAAATTGGGCAATATTTAGAAACAACAGTTCGCAATATGATGGATAATATTATCGGTCTATGCATACTTATGATTGAAAATAATTTCTTAATTGTGACAATAAAAAGTTGTATCTACTTAAAAATGTCATCTTTTAATTATTTAATTAATGTTTTCAATGCAGTTCCGCAATGTTTTCAATTTCCACCAAAACTTTACGTGTAGTTATTTGGAGGAAAGCTGAAAATATCCCTTTATATTAAGAGGGTATTATAATCGACACTCTCTTTCACAATACACCGCTGATTCTCAACCAAAACCCTATTCTTCTCCCTCCCTCCCCCACTACCAAAAATGAGGTTCACACAAGTAGGTCTCAACCCTACTTCTCCCTTGCCAGAATTCAAAATTACGCTGAACATAATAGAGGTGACACATGACGAAGTGGTAATTTCTAATTTTTTTCTTCATTAAGGATTCTATGTTTCATTAGTACATTCATTTAGCTTTTCTTCTCTTTGAAATTTCAGTAACTCGTCCATCTTTTCCCTCTTTTCAGTGGATACCAATAGAGGCAAGCAACTACTTCCCCATCGGCCCAACGCCAGTAACGATTACTCATTGTGGTAATGGAAAATCGTATAGTGCTAAAGTATACTGCGAGTATCGGAACAGGTGAAAGATATATGACAGGTGGAGAGATTTCATCTGTGACGGGGGTATTCGAGAAGGAGACGTTTTGGTCGTTCTGATCACCTAAGTAATTTCAGATCTGTCTTCTTAGATGTTAAACATGTCATCCCCGTGTGAAGTATTTTTCAGGTTATGGAATGATTTGAATGTCTTTTATAATTCTCATTTTATCTATGAATGAAAGTGATATCTCTACTCCTACTTCCCCTTAACACTTAACTTTTAATTTTCTTTAGTTGCTCTATTGAATGTCCAAAAATGATAAAGAAGTAATCTAGATTTACCATTGCTAGATTTTGAAAGAGAGAGGTAAGAAGCTCTGTTGGCAGATTTGGTTGAATTTCGGATGGAACTTGGCAAAGCAAACAGTAGCGACTTTGTCAATGACAACAAAAAAATTAAGGTTGAATCTTTTGGATATGTTTCAATTTACATTCTATGTTCCCAAATACGATTTGATTAAAAATTATAAATGTTTATTTATACCGATGAATATGGGAATAGGTTTCAATTGGCTGAGGAAAATTGAAATGGAAATACGTATTTTAAAATGGCTAAGACAAATTGGCAAACACTTTCCAAAGAATATGGAAATTAATTGTAACTAAGCTCCTTTCCAATAATAAATGTATTCAAAATGAGATAAAGGAATATATTACGTAAACGGGTCGAAATGTCAAAGAAATAATTGATTTATAGTGTGAATAAAACTTTTTATTATTACGGCCACATTATCGCCAAAAGATTTTTTTCATGACAAAAATCTAAATATTTTAGGTCGCAATATTATGAAGGGTTATTTAAGATTGCAATTATTCATAAATAAACGAGAAATTTACGGCAACACAAGTTCTATGTAATACATACATTAAAATAACATTGACCAATATTTAGCCACAACAGTTCGCAATGTGGCGGATAATATTCACGGTATAAGCTTACTTGGGATTGAAACAAATTTCATAATTGTGACAATAATAAATTGAATCTGCCTAAAAGAATCTTCGTGGTTCCTATGTCCGTGAATAAAACAAAATGATTTCAATTATAATGAAACATTGAATCAACAATTATGGACACAAACCATACATTGAGTTAATATTATAACTGTACGTCAATCAAACTATCTCGCTATTGTAGATTCAATTAAAATTGATTTGATGAACATTGTCATTCTCTTTGCATGAACGAAGTCTTTTCACTATTGCCCTGTCATGTTCATATTGAAAGTATGAACAAGTTACATTACATCTACAGTTATCGATTATAAATCATTCAGTTGAATTCAGTATTCTCGGCACGATTTAGCTAATCAATTGAATATTCCATCATGCCATTTTTTGTTACAGACATGGAATCAACTTGTAAAACATTTAAATTATTAAAACGAGGCCCTTAATTAGTGTGTTAATGTAAATAAATTGGGTTCCTTAATGATACGTAAATAGAGCATCACATTAATAAAAATATAATGCATGCCAACTATCACTGAATGCTATTGCAGCGACTTGGTCAAACATCAACTTTAGATTTCATAGGTCCCGAGTTCGAAATCATTGTTCTCCCACTGTTTTTTTAATGTACTTATTGTTTTGAAGGTGGTTCCCCAAATATTTTTTGGGAATTCAATAACCGTTTCATAAAGATAAACTAAAACTTTTCCTTTGCCTATATTTGGAGGGAAGCTGAAAAAATCTCACCACTCATCTCCACAAAATGTCACAGAATCTCAACCAAAACCCTATTTCCCTCCCCCCCATCGGCAAAGAAAATGAGGTTCAGACCACTACGTCTCAACCCTAATCAACGCGGGCCAGAATTCATTATTAGTTTGGACGCAAATGACATGGCATATGACGAAGTGATAATTTCTAATTTTTTAACTCATTAAGGATTCTATGTTTCTTTATTTGTTTCATTTAACTTTTGATCCCTTTCAAATTTTAGTAAGTCATTCATCTTTTTCTTCCCCTTTTAGTCGATACCAGAAGATGTATGTATACACTTCCCCGTCAGTCCAGCGGTAACCATTCATCATTGTGGTACTAGAAAGACGTATACGGCTAAAGTATTCCGCAACGTCTAAGAGGACAGAGGGTATATGACGGCTGGAAGTTTTTCATCCGTGCTGTGGGTATCAAATTAGACGATATTTTGGTCATCGAGATAGCCAACAGTATCGACCGATCTATCTTGTTAAATGTTAAGCATGTAATCCCTGTGTGAAGAAGTTTTTAGGTTATGGATTGGTTTGAATGTCTTTTATTATTATTATTATTAATATTGATATTAAAGTCATAACTGTACTATTTAGTTCCTATTTTCAATTTTTTAGTTTCCATTACTAAGTTTTAATTTTCCTTTACTATCACTGCATTAACAACTGTCATAACACCACACCTTCTTTGGGTTCGGTATTCTTTCTGTGATTTTTTTTGCAAATTGAATGTCTCAAAGCTGAACAAAAAGTCATCCGAATTTACCAACCAAATCTTTCTGCTAGATTTTTGACGAGAAAGGTCAAAAAAATCTTACAGACAGATTTGGTTGATTTTGGATGGGACAAGACAAAGGAAAACAGTAGAGTAAAACCCATGTCAATGAAAGCATGCATGTACACCATTATGACTGACTTTAACACTGCTCAAGGCTTTTAGTAGAACCTAGGTGACCTTACCATATCCAAAACCTTCGGCGTCTAGGTTGCTGAAAGGGCGAAATAAACAATTTATTTCTCATTTATTACTCGAACAAAAACCTTCTCCTATTTATATACATACATACATATCCTCTTTTCTTTGTGATTTTTTTCATCTTTTTATCTTATCTTATAGAGTTTCCTCAACAACTTTTTATACGCCTCTTTTACACCAAAAAAATATGTCTTCCTCAAACAATGGAAATAGTCGTGTGGTTCGAAGAAGAAGACGCTATCACACTGTTTGGGAGATTGAGCTGCTGGAAGATGAGGTGAGGGACCTTAATCAGTGTATGGAACAACTTAAGCGAGATCTGTAGAAGTTTACACATCGTTTCCACACCTATTTACAAAAGGTTAACAACGAGAAGATTGAAGAAGGTGGTGAGGCTGCTGAGGGTGTTGATCCAGCTGCTTAGGTTATTTTTAAGTTATTTTCTTTTTCGGTCTCTTTAAATTGTTGTTTCTTCTTTTCTGATGTATGTTTGTTCTTCCAGTTGGACTTAACAAATGAACGTCTTCTTTTCATATTACACATGCCTTAACTTTATGCAAACAATGGAGCACACAAGTTAATTGAATGACTAGCGATTTATACGAATTATCGAATATATTGATACAAACCATGGATTACGCGTCACACATTTAGCATTGATTAGATTACACTGAAGAAAATTATACAAAAACAAAGACTATTATTCAAATTCCTTACAAATTCATTTCTTCTTGTCACTATTAGGGTATATGAAAAGTTGTCCAGATCAATCTATTTAGACTAAATAAGGTAAAATATTTTGTTGAAGCCAATTACTCTTCATCAAACTAAATACAAAAATAAATACCTTCTTTATAATTGTGTAATGAACTGCAACTAAAAAATAATAAGCATCCAACACAAAATCACTCTGACAAAACCACTGAAACAAAAGACTATGAACTTTCTGTGTGACTCTTCAATTGAATGTGTTAATGTCCAAATCTTTAACTCTAAACGTCCTATTGTCCAAGAAAACTTACAAATGTTTAAACATGATCGTACGTGGATGGCTTAACAAATACGTTGATGAATACATTCTCACCTAATAGTCTTCCTTAATTGAACTAGGATATATGAAAATTTGCTTCAAATTATACTTGAACATGGGAGGAGAAAATTCAAAATGGAGGAACTGCGTGCTAATTAACTATTTAGTTGATATAAGTGCTAATTCATACTGCAACAAAATGTGTCATATAAAAGTCCTAATTATCCATGGTAGCGTTCACTAAAAAAATGACATAATGTATATACTAGAGATGTCACTTAGCATGCAAAATAGTTATTTTTTCATTGTAATGAATTTAGCGAAGCCACAAACGGTTACTAACTTTACAATACGTTTACGCCTATCAATGCTTCCATTCACGAAGTGAAAATAATGAATAAAAGGATTCCACAGACCTTGGTGGGTGGAACAATATCAATACACAACGCACATCAACATTGATTGCAACAATTTCAACAGTTATCACTAAAAATATTACATTACTATTTTGTACCTAGTAGTCCATATTGTAAAAAATGATTCAAAATTAATGACTTGTGCATCAGTGTAGTAAATTAATAAAGACGATGGGGTGTTATTTATGGCATAATCATAAATTGTAGCTTTACACTTCAACAATTTCTTTTTCTATGTAGATTTTTTTACTTTTTCAGATTAACATAAACTTCACCCCAATCCTAATTTGTATTTAAGGCCCAAGAAATGACACATTAAGACTTTACACATATGCACATCAAATTACACCTAAAATGAGAACAATTTTAACAATGAACTTAGTTGGATTGACCCAAACAAAAGGTTCTCAAAATCGGGTCACAATAATAAATGGGCCCAACGAATAGGTCCCAAATTGGAAGGTCTCAATCCCTAATTTACTACTAAAAAAATTAAAAAATCGAATAAAAGTGAAATAAATGGGAAAGATAAAGGGTAAGTGGAATGAGATAGTGGGGGACATGACAAAATAGGTATGGGGAATGTTTTTTTTTTAAAACCGGGTGGTTTTGATATGGGAAGGGTAATTTGGGTAGGAAAAAATATGAAATGTCATTAGCTGTAATACCCCGGAAAATTTTCTTCGTAAAGATTTCGTGAGAAACGTATCGAGTTCTACGCTTTAGAGAGATCCATAAATTTTCTGTGTAGTATTTCTAAGACGTTGACCTACCATTGTGTAGAGTATAGAATAAGCTTTCCAACGATATGTAGATCATCGAAAACGGACACTCGAGCGATGAGTTATGACCATTCCAATCGAACTACGACCATTCCGATCGAACTGTGAACAGTAATACGTGCAGGAAATTAAAATTACTTCAGCCAGGCGAATTTCAGGGTCAACTTAAAATGATCATAACTCCTTGTACATAATGATCTGGGTGATCTACTATATATCAACGGAAAGCTCTGCGAGTTCTCTTTCTAATGAAATTGGTTTCATCTAATTTGACTATCGGAGAAAAAAGTTATGATCAATCTAGTTCAGCCTATCAAAAGTGAATTTTTGGGTCAACTTCAAACGACCATAACTCCTTGTACATAATGATCTGGGTGAGCTACTATATATCAAAGGAAATCTATGAGAGTCCTCTTTCTAATGAAATTAGTTTCGTCCAATTTGGCTATCAGAGTAAAACGTTATGGTCGATCTACTTCAACCTATCAAAACAGTCCACCAAAGGACAGATTTGACATTATTTGAATTTTAAGGGTATTTTGGTCATTTCACATTCCCTTTCTTGGACGAAAATTCTAGCATATAATCCATATTTGGACCATGCAATTTATATTTTCATCGAGTTTTGGAGGAGAGGAAAACCCTAGGTCAAATTTTAGCTCCAAAAATCTTTAAATTGAACCGTAGAAATTTCAAATTGATTTGGAATTAGAGTTGATCATGTTAAGGGCTTCGAGAAGCACCCTTCATTTTCGTGAATAAAGTTCCGGAGTCGGAATTTCATATTCATCTTCCATCTAAGGTATGTGGGGTTTTGAACAAGAGCAATCTTCCGTTCTTATGCCCAAAGCTTTAATTTACTATGGTTTTACATGATTTTGCAAGTGAGATTATGTCTAAATAATTCGATTATGAGATTATGATGGTTGAAGAATAAACTTTGATTTATATGATTATCTTAATGTTTTCATGATATGATTTAATAATTATCATTACGAATTACACACTTTTACCACGAGGTGGTATTTTGAATGATTTTGGGACGTATGTCGAGATGGTATTTTGGAATAATATTTTGAGGTATGTGTCAAGCTTTATGCTTCCCAATGACGATTTGAATTATTGAATATATATTTGAGACATGAGATGTCTTGATATCTATAATTGTAAATTTCATATTTTTATTTTGAATGATTTCGAGATATATGTTGAAATGGTATTTTGGAATGATTTTGAGATTTATGATAAGCTTAAATCTTCTTTATGACGAAATTGAATCATTGAGATGTTACCATGAGTCTTAATATTTTCTCAAAAATATTGATGTTGTCATGACTTGATAAATTGTTACATTTTGACATTTAAAAAGGTTGAGTTCTATTATTGAAATTTCATGATATTCGAAAATGGGTATACACTCAAATTACTTTATGAAGGATTTATAAGACTTTGAATTTTTTTCAATATGAATATACATGATTACTTCATTACTCTACTTATTAAATTGAGAATTTATGCTAGGAATTGCATACTACTACAATGAATTGATATTTCTAAAGGCTTTCGAGATAAAAGTCGTGATTTGAGTTGTACTACGGGATATGTATTCTTATTATGAATTGAAGGTCTCAAGTGCTTTTCAAAAGCTGTTGTCATGATTTAATTGTCGAATTGAAAGAATAATCATTTGAGTACATTGACCTTGAACTCGCAGAGTCGAGATGATTTTGACTATGAGAAAGATTGATTTTGATAAAGATGTTGAGATGAATTTTGGTATTTTTTTTTGGATGATTTTGATGAGTTGAATTGTTGAAAATATTATGTATTGAGTCTTCATATCCTTGTCCAAATGTCGAGTCGGTTATGGTTCAATGCATTGATACCTTGTCGATGTTGAAAAAGATTGAAATGTTTTAAGTCGAAGTTGGGGTTAGGAATCCACAAATTGTTGATGAATTATAAATTGAGATATTTGTTTTGGTCTTTATAATAGACCCTTGTGATGATGATGGTGGATTTGCTAACGCGTTCTGAGCTTGTCGGGGAGTAGTACTTAGCATCGAGAGGGAAATTTAGTATTTTCCCAAACCTATGTGCCACCGTAGGGTTGTTTGATGATGATATTATTGGCCAGAGAGCCCGATTGTGATTATGAAAGCTTTAAGGTTGTACTCCCTGGCAAGAGTACAACACTCCCGCCAATGGGAGTGCTCTCCTTAGGAGGGAAAACGTTGGTATTACACGCGGTTCACGTGGGGTTGTCGGTTATAGGAAACTCCCCTGTCCATAAAAGTCGTGTTTCTTGAATTACCGAGTCACTCCGAGATTTGAGTCAAAGAGATGAGATTTTATGATGATTTATGATGATTTATGATGATTTATCATAATTTATGATTTTTGATGATTTACATGGATTATGAGATTTTACCATTTGAACTATTTATTATGAAAGTATGAAGAGTATGATTTGATATAACTCAAGCCAAGTGAGTCATCATTGTCTGTATGCATGTTTTCATGAAATTGATGATGTTATTTAAAGTGTTGCATGCACCCCCACATACTCAGTACATTCTCTTTGTGCTGACCCTCATTTACTATTCTATTCAGTTGCAATTTCTGGTCAGCAGGTAAAGAGTCCTCACAGTTCAGGGACTTGGGTCAGTTATTTCAGTTTGGAGCATTGTATCTTCTTTCGTCGGTCGTATTGAGTGTGGTAGTTGGGTGTCATGACCCAACTATGTACAGATAATACTAGTAGAGGCTTCATAGATAGTAGTAGTGGTTGATGTATTCAGTCTCCTTCTTGTATATGTATGTGTGTTAGTAGAATTGTCATCTTGTAATTCGAATATTGTACTGAACAGATTCTGTATTAAAACATTTTCAGCTTCATTCTCTCAGAATTATGTTTTAATCAGTTGCTTTTGAGTTATACCGATGAAAAGGGTTAGCTTGGGGTCACTTGTGACCCTAAGCACCGTGTGGCATCTCGAAACTCGATTTTTCGGGGCGTTACATTAGCACCCTCCCTTTTCACTTTAATTACAATAAAATTGGCCAAACAGGACATTTCGAGTCCTTCGAGTCAATCGACCTCGAGTCAATTATAATTTTCCTATGTTTTATGGGTTACTGAATAGCTATAGTTTATGAGATATGCCTAGGTGTGGACCTACTAGTAGAGTTCGATAGATTTTTGTTCCCTAAGTTTGTGGGGGGGGGGGGGGGGAAACCTATTTCCTTCGAATGACCTACTTTCCTTTCTAGTCCGTTTCAAAAATAATGATCACTTTTCTTTTTTGGCAATACTTTAATTTCAACTTTCCACATGATATATTTAGGACCACAAGATTAAAAGACATTTTGGTACATTTGACACAATTTTAATTTAAGGCCACAAGATTCAAAAGTTTTCTTTATTTTCTTAAATTTTATGTCAAGTCAAAGTAGATGATTCTTTTTGAAACGGAGGGAGTATATAACACTCCTTATAAACTGCTATTGGTCCTAAGCTGGGAGTCTATCAGAAACAACCTCTCTACTTTACCTGAGGTAGTGGTATGGTCTGCGTACACTCTACCCTCCCCATACTCCACTATGTGAGAATACACTGGGTATTTTATTGTTGTTTTTGTTGTAGATTGAAAATTACAACTTATAGAATAACTTTCATTTTTGCAAGTTGTAGCAAATCTTATAAAAAAAAAGGAAATTTTTTTTTCTAGTAATAAAAATAAGAAAATACAATTTTTTTATATGGAAAAAAGATTCTTATACCCAAAAAGGGGGATGATAGTTATTGACAGGATACCAATCACACCCTTAAATATCTCTTAAAATGTTTTTTCAGCATCTATTACTTAATTAACATCTTAAACGTATCATAGAACGAAATTCTGATCTCATAAATCAAATTTTCACTTTCTTTCAGATTTTCGTTTATTGTTCTTAAACAAATTGTGTTACAAGTTTGAAGTTGATCAATGTAATGGATAGTGAAAGGTTACATTCTCTGCTTGTAATGTATGAAGGAAGATGGGATGTTAACGGTATTTTAATTGTTAAGATTTTTTTTATCTATTTAGTTGTTTTGTATGTTCGAAAATCAATATTTCATATATCAAAAGAAAACAAAAACAAAAAAAATATGATATGTTACGTTGCTCGTTTTTTCAGAAATCTTATTATGCTTTCATTAGTTTTAAAAAAATTAGATATAACGTTTATTTGTTGAACTGGTTTGGGATTGTTTTTTTATATTTTGAAAGTATGAAAGTATTTGTTGAGAAGTATGAATTTTCAAATACAGTAATTCTGAAAGTTGAATCCATTAACAGAAATTGGTTTGTGTATTTGTTTAATAGAGAAAATATATCATTTCCCCCTTAAACTTGTCGGCACAACTTATTTTAGCACTTAAACTAAAATTTGGTGTATTCACCTCCCTTAACATCTTTAAAGTGAATTAATGTTATCCCTAATGCTGACGTGAAATTTTTTAAAAGAAAAAAGAAAAAAAATGCTTATTTTATTTAAAAATAGACATGGTCCTACTTTTATATATATATATATATATATATATATATATATATATATATATATATATATATATATAAGGGACGACCCGGTTCATACCTACTTCGTAGGTGTCGGGGAGGGGGGGACCACTCCGGGCCTGACCTACACGCCCTCACTCCAGCTTTGCTGGAGGGGCGTTTCGAACCCCCGACCCTGGCACACTACGGTAAGCAATCTTACCGCTGAGCCAAGTATATATATATATATATATATATATATATATATATATATATATATAAAAGAAACCCATCTTCTTCATTTTCTTTGTAACAGATCCCCCCCCCCCTCCCTATCACGTTCCCCCTACTCCCAACACACCATTTCTTTATTTTTTTGTAACCCCCACACCCCCACCCTGTTTCTTCATCTTCTTTGTTTAGGTGTGAGTTGTTTCTTGGTTTAGCTGGTGGAAACTGTGTTCTTGCCATGGATACAATTCACCCCCACCCCGTTTCTTCATTTTCTTCATAAAAATAACAATTCCTTATTAATTTTTCTCAGTTCTCGCGTCTTATGCTTATTGAAAATTCACCAAATTTGATGAATTTAATTTTGTATAATCGGGTGAATAGGTTGCTGGATTTACCTGTTAAAGACGTTGAGGCAGTTAGAATGAAGGTTGAAATAATATTTTAATGGAGAAAAAAATCTTAAATTGATGTCTTCATGATTGTTTTATGGTGGTGTTAATGGAGAAAAATAAAAAAAAAATTGGAGGAGGCCATTTTCATGGCAGGCGTAGGGATTGAAAGGGGAGAAAGAGAGGGGGTAGGGGAAATGATCTAAGGAGAAAGAAAAAAATATGTGCTGGGGTGGGGGCTGGAAGATGGGGGGAGGGTTTGAAGAAGAAGGAGGGGGATGGGGTCTGAAGAAAAAGAAGGAAAAGGGGAGAGGGGGGGCTTTGAAAATGAAATAAAAAATACAGTAAATAACAATAATTAACAAAAAAAATTAAAAAATTCACTGATCTCTACTGCTTCAATCGTAATTTTAATGTATCACCTGCAATTAATTATTATAAGTCACTTATAAAAAAATAAAAATTACTATATATACTCAAAGGACAAAAGAGTAAAAACACACAAGAGATAAATGTAGAGAAATCAAGAAGCACCAATTGGATTATTAACATTTGTAACATTCAACACATTTCTAAATGTTTTCAAATTCTTCTTGAATCAGCACATACACATAATGAAAATAATAAATAATAAATAATAATAATTACATTTTACTACATCACCCCTAATTAATTACTATGGTCATTTAAGCATTGTGCCACATAAGTTGAAATAGAAAAAATATTATAAATCACAATGATAAAAAATTTAAATTATTTAAAAAATACAATTGGCTATCGTCGACACAAAACTCTGGACAAGGAGAGTAGCATAAATTATTCAAAAATTACATAAAAAGTATTATAAATTACAATAGTTAACAACTTAAAATATCTAAAAACAATTTAATATGTTATATATTTAAAAAAAAATACATGAAAAATACTAGAAATCACAATAATTAACAACTTAAAAAATTTAAAGATATAAAATATTTGGTCGACTCTTAAAATTATATTAGTGTTACTAAAATTGGAATAGAAGAAAAGTATTATAAATCACAATAATTAAAAACTTAAATTATTTTTAAAATATAATTGACTATCAATGCCACAAAAATTTGGACAAGAAAAGTAACGTATATTAATTTGAAAATTACATAAAAAATATTATAAATTATAATAGTTAACAACTTAAATTATCTAAATACATATTAAAATAACATATGTTGAACTCATGCTAGATTCCGGATGAATCCTAGAAAACATATGCAATCGTTTTATTAAAAAATTTTATTTAAATATATCAAGATTGAAAAGATAAATAAATATCTTAATGTTGGGCTCGTGCTGACACGGGCCATGCTCCTCTAGTTATTTCTATTTCTATTATATAGAAGGACCACCTCTCATGCAATTATCAAAAAACTCCTTCACTCCCACTTAATTACATACCATGCCCCAATATATAAAAATTTCATCGTTTCATCATAATGGTTTAAATATTTAATATATTCTATCAATTTATATTAATTAACTATAACTACATATTGGAAGTAAATTTTTTTTTATTTAATTGGCTATCATGCTCAAAATTAATTTGTTACCACGAATCACAATAATTAATAACTTAAAATATTTAAGTTATTGTGATCTTCGAGTGAACAGATAGATAGTAATTGTAAAGTTATAACTGAAACAGCACAACAATACTAACGACTTTTGTTCAAAGCATAATTAGGGGGTCAAATATGTCATCCAAACTGCAAGGTCCCAATTCTCTATTCCCTCATTTAACTGTCACTGGGCTCTCCTTGTACTAAAAAACTGAACAACCACCATGTGTGCAGTCTCTCCTCCGGGCCAGATAACATCGTCCTCTGGGTCCTAATGTCATAGAAGAACAGGCGAGAGCGTGCAAAAATGTTTTAGGATTTAAAGACATCAAAATATCACTCATTTAAAGGTAAGAAGTTTGTTTCAAACCCATGGCTGGATCATTACCCTTAAATCATACACAAAAGCGTCAAACATAATCATTATTTCATGTACATTTTTTTTCAGAACAGGACTTGCATCTTCAAACTATTTCATCACTCTTTTAATATTTAGTGGTAAAATACATACTGAAACAGCTAGTAGCAAGTCCATATACTAATGCAAGTTCAAAGAAGTACTCAGTACAATTGACAGCATGAATTAGAAAAAGATAATCCCATTGTAGATACATCTGGAATAATAAAATGTTCTTAGTTTCTAAATGTGTTCTACAATAGACTCTTGTGGTATGGTCTTTCCCCAAACCCTGCGCATAGTGGAACTTGGTGCACCATGTTGCCTTTTTTGTATCTCTAATTTTTTCATCCACATAGAGTGTTACAAAAATTGAGATACATTTGAAAGGAAGAACGTTTTATTCTTCAAGGACATACTTTGTGCAACTATTCACGCTAGTGTAACAGAACTATCAAAAATTTTATAATATGAGCAATCATAAGTATATGTATAACTTAGAAGAACAGGAAAGAATAGTGTACTCAATAGACATACCTTGAAATGTCAAGAAGTATGTAAATGTTGGAGCACACAAGTTATTTCAAGGATATAACTAACATGATGTCTAAACTACCTGTGAGCAGTTTTATAGACTCTTCGATCATTGAATCATAAATTGAAATTTTAATAGAAAACATTCATCAATGACTGAGGACACAACACTTTACCTTCCCTAGATCCACTTTGTGGAATTATACTAAGTACATTGTAGTGGTTGTTGTACATTCAACATTGACTGGTCTTTTTCCCATGATTGTGGCATCTTTACTTCTTTTTGTAGAATTTTGTTTAACAGTACAACTCTTTCTGTGAACATTTGGACAAGTAAATATCTACGTCGCTTAACTCTTTATATAGTCAAACATCTCTGTAGCGAAGTTGTTTGTTTGGATATTACTTACCTCCTACAGTTGGTGCAAGTCCCTTAGTTTTTAATGAAACAAATTGTTGGTTTTTCCTAATATGGCATAACAGTGAAACATAAACATGTTAATATTCCTTTCCTTTTTTTGCAGTTGCAGTTTTCGCGTGTGAACTCTCTGTTTGTGCTGCTATACAGTCTTTCATTTAGCGAGTAACATTTTTATTGTGAATTCAAATTTGTACAACTACTATATATTTGTGATTCTATACTTTCTTTCATGTTACTAATATGTTGGCTTATATTAATCACTGTTAGAAAATCAATATTGCAATGTCAAATAAAAATAAATAAGCACATCCAAACTTTGAAAAAGCACATGAGGATAAAAAAGCTAGACGCCATGAGTTATATAAAACAATGCAATCCGATAGAAAAGAAGTTTTACTAGCTAAAACGCAAACACGAAAAGTTGAACGTAGCTACCGACGATTTGGTGCTACTTCAATTAGCTTAATTGAGCAACAACCTCAATTAGAGCAAGGATCAACATCAAATAATACTGAACAGTATAACGACAACTCAACCATGACACAAACATCCACAAATTATGACATGTTAAAATATGTTCCAAAATGTAACTTTTATCGGGCAACAATAACTCAAGCAACTACTTCACATATCAGACATGCTTCAGAACTGAAAACTCTACCTATGAAAAAGTTCCACAAGGTAATTTTTCTTTTTCAAAAATTGTTAACGGAAGTCAAATGAATACAATCTTATTTTTTCGATTTACCTCTCCTGACTTAATTTCATTTATCAGTGAAACATCTTTTATTCTCTACTTTTGGACTACCGTTGGAAGCCATTTTTTGCTGCATCCTAAAGCATACATCTAACGATGCAATGTATTATGTATATACTAAAGATGACTGCTCTCTTCGTTCTCCTGCATAGGTGAGTATCCACAACTTTGTGATATTGAAAAGTTTCAACTTTAAATCGACTTTTTATTTTGTTGGAGCATCGATTTGTTAAACATGCCTCTGTTGGGATTAATTTGTGATACAATTTGAATGACTACTGGTGATGAAATGGAAGTGATAGCTCTAAAACATTAATAGAAATACACTGCAGTGGTTATTCAAGTGTTTTTCTCTCTATCTTCTTTATATATGATATGTCTGGAAAGCTTTCTCAGTCTTTCTATCATAGCTATCATTTCCAGTAAGACTTTGAACATCTGCCTGAAATTTATAGAGTAATAAACATAGAAAGATGCACTACCGAAAGGATGGTTTATTGTTCATTTTTCTTAGCTTTTCCTGGATGTTTATAAGGTCCGTGCTATTTTCTTTCCTCTTTTCTTATGTTGTGAGTTTTCATTATTTAGTGGCACTTCTGTTGCTATCTGTTATTGAATGATAGGATCTATGAGTCATGAGATTTTACAGAGGGTTGATTTGCATTATAAGTTAGATTGATGTCAATTTCAATTATGAATTATAAAAATATGAATACACAAAACATATTAACTGCTTGATAGTATTTTTTTAAGGAGACAAATTATCTCACAAGATAATTATGAATAACTTACTCATATGAATAGCAAAATTCGATGTATTTGAAGTTTAGATCTTTAGTCATATAACTGAGATTTGCTACGTATAAAATATGAGATTAAAATTGATACATAAGACTTGACACTTATTGTATAAAATGGATATTAATTGTTGAAAAAAATAAAGTTTTATCTTGTCATTGCATATTACATCACATGTGGGTTGCAATTAATAACTCAAAATTTCATTGTATTTTCCCAATAAGCCGACATAAATATCCTTTGCTTTCATTTCTCCTTCTTTTTTATTTGTCAACTTGTTATTTGAAGTTACATTAAACTAATATTCTAATTTAAACTTTAAGTTTTTTGAAAATTATAAAAAAAATGGTTAAGTTACTATTTGTCATATTAATTTAAATTATTTGACTTTAAGAACACAATAAAAGTTAAAACATACTTTTGTAAATGTTTTATCAAACTTTGCTTTGTATATGTTCCTTCCATTGAAACGTAGAAGTCGTCTGTTAGAGTGTATAAAAATAATTTTGAATAGAATATATTAATAATGTTTGTATTAGTAATGCTGATATTATTTATGGTAACATTATTTCTTATACACTGTTTAATGTGTTAGATTAGAACTTGCTTTTTCAATCTTGATATATTTAAATAAAAGTTTGAAAAAAAGAATTGCATATACATTCTAAGATTCATCCAGGATCTAGCACAGGTTCAATATATGTTATTTTTTTCTCAATTTATGTGACACTAATAGAATTTAGATAATCAATCATACTTTCAATATGTATTTAGATAATTTAATCTGTTAACAATTGTAATTTAGAATATCTTTTATGTAATTTTCAAATAATATATATTACCTTTCTTATCCAAACTTTTGTGGCACTAATAGTCAATTATATTTTTAAAATAATTTAAATTTTTAATTATTGTGATTTATAATACTTTTCTTCTGTTCCAATTTAAGTGACACTTTAAAAATATTTTTAATTGTTAATTATTGTGATTTATAGTATTTTTACATTTTTTTGAAATATATAATAGATTAAATTATTTTTAGATATTTTAAATTGTTAACTATTGTAATTTATAATACTTTTTATGTAATTTTTGAATAATATATGTTACTCTCCTTGTCCAGAGTTTTGTGTCATCGATAGCCAATAATATTTCTTAAATAATTTAAATTTTTAATTATTGTGATTTATAATATTTTTTCTATTTCAATTTAAGTGGCACAATGCTTAGATGATCATAATAATTAATTAAGGGGTGATATAGTAAAATCACAATTGAAGCAGTGAAGCATAAGTGTCTTAAATGACTTACAACAACTAATTAAAAGTGACATAGCAAAATTATTACAAAAAATACTCGTGAAAATAATTAAGTGGACCTCATATAAGACATCAAGTTAATTTATAACATCAAGAGTTAATTTATCATTTTTATATCTATTTTACATTTTTTATTAGATATTATTAATGTTTTAATACTTGAATGACCTATAATAATTAATTAGGGTGATATTTAGTAAAACTATGGTTGAAGTAGCTGAAGTAGACATATCATAAATGTCTATTTTACTTTTTTTTTTTTAATTAAATACTATTAATTTTTGAATACATAAATTACTATAATAATAATGATTAATTAGGGGTGATATAATAAAATTACGATTGAAGTAGCTGAAACAGACATGTCATAAATATTTATTTTATCTTTTCTAAATTAAATATTATTAATTTTTAATACATAATGACTTATAATAATTAATTAAGGGTTATATAATAAAATCACGAATTGGATATTATTAAATTTTTGATATATAAATGATTTATAATAATTAATTAGGGTGGTATAGTAAAATTACGGAACAACTGACGAAGATGCACTTCATTAGGGGTACAAATTGTAATTTGATGAGAAAAGATGACATTTCATAAGAGCATGGATTGTAATTTTATCGAAAGAATGGCTTTTTGTTTAAGTTGTTGGAAAAGTTCAAATGAAGAAATACAAAATACAATTCAATTTAACCAACCTTATCTAGTAAATTATATAGAGTGGCCATAATACCCTCAATCTTTTTGCAATGACATTAACCTGATATGTTGAAACCATCATTTCTATAATATAGAAATATATATATATATATATATATATATATATATATATATATATAGTGCATATATATATTTTTTTATTTTTTTACAAACTATATAAAAATAGTATGTGTGTGGGATTACTTTTTCTTAAAAAAAAATTATAATTTCTTACGTGGCATTGATTTGGCAATGACATGACGCGTGTGTAGTGCACTCTCTATTGTGAGACTGAAATTGTGATTTTGAGGCTTTATTTAATTCACTTGAAAGTTGTTAAGGGGGGTAAATAATTATAAGTTAAGTTAGAGTGCTAAAGTAAGTTGTGGCGACAAGTTCAGGGGGGAAATGATGTATTTTCTCTTGTAAAAAAGAAAAAAATAATAGCATAAACATACACCTTAATTTATCATATTTACACAAATTTTCACCCTTATGAAATAATTATAAAAATTTCAACTAATAATGTATCTTCGTTGGATGTATCGGGAGTTAATTATATATTTCGATAGACCCAAAATAAAAATAAAAACGTATCAAAAGCTAATTATGTATTTTTACAAAAGAAAATATACATCTTCGTTGGATGTATCAGGAGCTAATTATGTATCTTGTCAGACTCATAATTGAAATTTTTAATAATTATGCAAAATATTAAGATTTTCTGTAAATAAGCTCCAAACGGATTTGTATTTTTTTTCCTCGTGATTCTCAAACTTCATTCTCTCTTCCTCTATATCTTTACCGGCAAATTAATCTGCATAATTTCATGTCCCTTTCATTTCTTTTTGTTATAAATTAGGATAGATTATATTAATTGGTTCAATTTTTTACTCAAAAAAATATTTCAATCTTCAAATTATTGAATCAAATAAAATAAAGGAAAAAGTACATAAATAACACTTAAGCTTAAATAAATTCCATAAAAAGGTCATGAAATTCAAATTTTATTTTTTAGCCATTTTAATTTATTGGTTTGTGCTTAATTGGCGGTTCAGCCTCTTTTTTTACCTTTTTTTTTTTTAATTTTTTGGCGGCTAAATGCCACATTATAGCCATCCTAATGCTTTTCTCCTTTCTTTCTTTTTTATTTTGGACGGCTTTACTCGTTTTTTTTTGTTTCACAAATACATTTTGCTGCTTTAATATGACAAACTTAGGTAATTTGTTTTGAAAGTGACCACACAATGTCCTTTTCCCTAAAATAAATAGTTGAAGCCAGTAATAATTATTATTTCGATTGAACTTTCATATTTTTTTTATCAAGCTTAAATCATATTTATATGTATAAATAACATAAATATCAACCCTTTTGAAAGTAATTACACTCTTTTTCACCTTTTTAATTACTTTACTCTCTTTTTCTATTAATATAAATAACATCGTCGATATATACATAGCATTCTGTGTATATGTTGTTATTTCTGTAATATGTTTAAGGAGTTGAAACTTTTTGTAATATTGAAAACATAAGTTATATATTTATGTAATTTTTAGTAGAATTGTCAATATGGATTGGCCCAGTCCATCCGGACTAGCCCACACGGACTTTGAGTTTGACGGGTCAGGTTGGGCTGGCCCATCAAAATGATGGGCCAAAAAACACCAAGCCTGTACATTACTTCGTGGGTTGCGGGCCAGCCCACTTTTTAAAAAATAATATTTTATAATTTAATTTTAGAATGTTAATAAACATAAATATTACCAGATAATATTGCATAGTGTTAATACTTGTTAATCAAGTCTCCAACACCCCCCAAAAATACTCCTAATTGCGAAATTAAATGACTTTTGGCATGATATCCTTTAAACCAAATAAAAATACTAATAAGCAATCTAAATAGTTGCATGTATTTGACTTATGGGCCGGCCCACGGGCTAGCCCAACTCACATTGCTCAAGTCCTACGGGCCACGGGCTTATTCGGAATGAGCTAAAAAACCTTGTTCTTAAATGGACTGCAAAAATTGAAGCCCAACTCCATCAAATTACAGGCTGAATCGAGCCATCCCAACGGGCCTAGTCCATATTGACGGCTCTAATTTTTAGTATTTATATCGTTCATCCTAACCTTGTTTATGTTGATACTACTATGAAAGTAACAAATTGATCTCACCAAACAATTCCAGCTTTAAACCCACTTTCATAAAGCTCTTTGAAATTATAATATCATTAATCATCCATGATGTCTAAAGAGCAAGAGTCCTAAAATCCAGCATTGATATTTGTCGAAAATGAAAGTAAAATGTCAAAAAGAGATCAAAATAAATGAAGAAAGAAAAATTAAATTATATCTCCCATAGCAATTACATGGCAAAGAGGTAAAGCGTGAGTCCTAGTGCAATTGGTTGCATTAATTTCACTTTTGAACAAAGTAGGGGTGTAATGTAATAGGTCGCCACTATAGCTTTGAGCGTGTAATCAACTTTTCTGAATAATTTCAAGGTGCAGAAAGAATTCTACATGTTAGTTTTGGGAATATATTCAACGGTAGTAAACCTCGAAAGAAGCCCCTGTGCTGGACCGGTCGTGCCAGAAATATTTCACTGGACGTAGAACCGCATGAAAGGTCGAACTACAGATTCACAAAAATGCATGAAAACCACATACATATACTGGTAGTTTTAAATACAAGTTAGTTTTTACAGTACACTGGAAAAATAAACACATAAATTCAGGTCTAAACTTTGATGACCTAACTGTACAAACCACCTATTTTGCTTTTACAGTCCACTGCAAGACGCAATTAAGAGATTTAAGATTCCAAACTCCCACGGATCCTATGATTCTTGGCCTAAGAAGCACTCCTCAATCGGAGAGCACACTTGAAGTAAATCATCGGAGACTGCTATAGCGTGGTGGTGATTAAGTGACTACTCAGAGGCGCTGACAAAGCCAAATTCCTGGATAAAAAGGACTATAGATATTGCGTGGAGAATATTTAGATGTGGCAAGTAGCTATGACTGGTATACGCCTGCAAGCAGATAGCGCAGAAAACACGAAAAATTACCTAGATGAAATGATATGGTGGTCGGTCTGGAAAGAAAGAAAAGCTAGAATTTTGTAAGGCAAGCAGATTTCAACACAAGCTCAAGATGAGTTGTATTATCTTAACATCGGCTCGATTTGATCAGTTCAACTCAAAACTATAATGATCAGTCCACGGCTTGATTTGAACCTGTGACGTCCGCCTAACCTGCACATCATGTGGTGCGCTCTAACCGACCAAAGACCTGGGGAAAAAGGGCTTTATTCTTTATCTTTTTGGATAAAGTGGAGGGAAAGAGTAGCTTAACGCATGCTTTTTTTGCATGAAGTTGCTGAAAAATAAAAAAATCACCTGTTACTCCATTGTGAAGTAGCAAGAGAACTGGAATATATTTTTGTCTCCCTGCAATAAAATCCCCATGAAGAAGGTTTAAAAGTTCTGGGATGAAACAGCCACAGATTATGCGGAGTTCATGAGCAGCTATTGAATGTATATAGAAGAGAAAAGAAAAGAACCACCTGAAGCTCCTCAGAGTCACAACAGGACATATAGTCGTGTAACATTTCATTAGCAATTTTTTGTGAATATAATGCCTTATCCCATTACAAAAAAGCGATTAAAATGAATCCAAACATTCTCAACTGTGTAGACTAACACTTTCAATTAACCTCAACTCTGCTCCCTGTGATTTATCTCTTAACCCACACCTCTACAGCTACAATAGCACGACCACTAATGAACATTTCATTTTACAAAATATAAAAACTTTACCAGAGCCTATCGTCTCTAACCCGAAAACAGTACACTTAACTTTTGGCCTTAAAATTATCAAGTTACCTGAAAGCAGGAAAGTAACATGTTAAACATAATTAGTTGATATTAAGGAATGGGAAACCTTCAGCAAAAACAGTCACGCAGAAGGGAGGAAAGAAATTATTTTTGTAAGAACACAAATGAAAAACATCCAAAATCAGTGATAAAATGGATGCCAACAGAAACTAACTGAATATTTTACTTTGCAAATCATCCCATCTCTCTCACGTCTGGCCTTCCGCATTAAGAACTTGAACTGATACACGTTAAGCAGTGAAGATATTTCATCCTAAGGATACCAAGTATGACAACTTAACAATCCTAAGGACACCAAGTATGACAACTTAAACACCTCCCAGTAATCTTAACAGGATCTCTAAGGGAAGTTATCAGAGCAGGAAACTTGCGTGTGACAAATTAATATCCACACAACTTTCATCCAAGTTCCAAAACTCAAATTCATCAAACAGTTCATACTTGAGCCAGAAATCCAATTAAAATCAAACTTTATGACTTTAACAACTATTGTAAGGCTATCCACTCCTATATCAAAGAATACAAGTGTCATTTGAACAATTTTGAGCGACGCGGCTTGATTTTGAGGTCAAACTCTCTAAAACATGGTAAGATACCTTGACAACCTAATCATTATGGTAACTACTGTATTTTCCAGAGGCTCGAGTTCCCTTTTTTTCCTAATTTGGATGAGTTTATGTTTTTGCTCCAACCCACATTAACAATTTTGACACTAAACAAATAAACTTAACATGGTACAACGGAAGCATATCTAAACTCATCTTGTTAAAAAATATAATAATAATAATAATAACAGTAGTATATGTAATATGAACATACAAAAGTCAACGAACTTCTTAAACTAGACTATAAAAATATTTCACATGAATTTTGATGAAACAAGTATGATCAATAAAATCGGGAAAGAGAGAATGAGAGGTGATAGCAACACTGAATAGGGAAGGAAACAGAATGCCATGTTAAATGGATAAAGGTGCAAGTATTTGATGAATGGAGGGCCTTATAGGTCTGAGTCACCGTTTCTAGAACTTTAGGATTCACCAATACGGATATAAGTACGGGTAGGGGCGACGAAACAGTGCATATAAATGGTAAGATACATATGACATTTTATTAGAGTTAAATGAAAAGTATATTTCATTCAATTAACAATCTCGCAAGATCTACCATTTTATGTTATTCTAGAGGTGTTCAATGAACCTTATTTGCTTAAGTTGTTACATTTCCCCCAAGAGTCGTCTTAACTTATTTTTGATAATATATAAGAATCTTTGTATTTATTCGTTTTGGGCTTGTCCAAAACTAGAAAATACTTGTTTTTGAATAAATAAATATATTGTGTTTGTGACCAAACTGATAGCCTAAATAAGATCATCTATTTATTGAAATTTGTTTTCAGCCTGAGCCTAATATGTCTTAACACATTTACAGCTGAAGAAAATTTAAAAACTAAACCTAAGGGGAAAAATGGATTGCACCTCTACCCTACCTTGTGCATCTTTCTTATACGTTTGAAAGCAGTATCCAGATCAAAGTCCAGTTGTCCATGGCAATGATGGCAGACCAGCAATATTCTGCTCATCTCTTCTTGATTTCATCGTATGCTCTTTCTCTCTCTCTCTCTCTCTCCTTTTTCTACCTTATCCGCATTGAGTCGAATCCGGCACATATTCCCACTTGTGCACCATTATCATTTGTATCGACATCACAAGGCGACAATAAAGCGGAAGTTTCATGTAACATGGCATAAAGCCCAACATAAAATTTATACAACAGGTCAAATGGACAAACTAAAAGGACAACAAGTCGACTTGGAAATTTGTACTGACTAAACAGGTGTAAGTCATAAAACTAAAGATGACGATTACTTTAAATACTGAACAATTTACATCACAACTAAACGACAATTTACTTAAAAACGTACACATAACTTCAAATATCATTAACTTATTTAAAGTACATAAGAACGGCTTTAACTATTCACTAATTTACTTAATAAAGTTCACATGAGAGTCACTACCCATGTGTTAAAACAGAAAAATGAGCCGTTACACTGAGAACTTTGACTTTTCAAAGGAGGAAACCTAACCTGATCCAGCGGATTTGTGACTATCAAACTTCCTTTTTATCATCGCATCTTGAAGACTAGTAAAAATAACCTCTACAGTTCAATGAGCCACATAAGCACCTCTTTCTCCTGTGATCTACTTTGTTCATACCATAATCATAGGTCAACTCTTGCATGGGAGGAATGTGTCTAATGGCAAAAAAGGTGATATGGTAGTATGCCTCATTGTTACTTTCTCGTACAACAAGCTGCCAGTATACATTAGGTGAACAACTATGGTTCATAAAACGAGCAACATTTCCACCATTTTTGGCACTTATTACAAGGGGAAAAGGGACTTTCCGAGACTCATCATTATAATCATGAACAGCTTCCAATGGCTGCTCATATACACGGGTAGCATCAAAAATGTAATTGTCATCAATGTCATTACCAGCATCAATGACTTCTCCAGCATATTCACAAATAAAAGCACCTGCTCGTATCGGATCCCAAGACCTGAGTCCCCAACCTTTATTTCTTGTTTTAAAGACCTCCAAATGAACTTTCAGACCTCCTTGAGACATGCGATTTCGGCAATTTGGAGGGCATGAACAGGCTGAACCACACTCATGTATCAAGGTTTTGTAACTCATAAGAACGCCAAGGGAACTATAAGGCAGAAGGCCTCCATTCCTCTGAATACAAGGGCAGTTGGAGTCATCTGGTTGGCACCCATCAAGGCAGGGACAACCCAGAGAGGGTCTAGGCATTAAGAAAGGTTTTGAGTACTTCAGACTAGGAATATATGTGAAATATGCAGGTCCTTTCTCGTCATCTACATCATTAACAAGACCAACTGGCCGACTCTCTGCACCAGATGTAAGGTCTGGTAGGATGACTCCACCACGTGACGTTACACCATCCCTCCATTGCTGGATTGACTTCCATAATTTAAATGCTTCAGGCTGCCCAGGTACTCTCAGAAATTTGTACTTGAAGACATTGAGGCCCGACTTATTTTTCTCTTCCCATGATTCCTGAATCTTATAAAGTCCGTCATAAATATAGATCTTGCCAGTTGGATTTGCAACATCCTTAACGCCCCTAACTACTCTTACCAGATTGGCACGATGCACACTCTTTTCCAAAGCAAGATTACCCTTTTCAAGTTTCTGATCAAACATTTGTCCATCCTTCCTCTGGACTCCACCTTGGCCAGTGTAAATAAACATATCTCCATCACCTCCATCATCTTCATATCCTCCAGCAGACACGACGCTGACAGCAAGAGGTTCTTCATCCTTTGTTAGTTTGACACTCATATAATCTATTCCAGACATAGTTGGTGCATGCAACCCCACTAAGCATAGTTCCATCCTGAAGAAGAAAATGTCACCAACTTCAATCCCCGTTACATTTCCAATCCTCTTCATTTGGTTTGTACGAACTCCCTTTGTCATCATCATCTTAGAAGCTTTTAAGTCTGGCCTTCTACCAGAACCTGCACCATACCTTGGTTCATCCATTTGGGTCATCCTCCTTCTGAACAAGTCAAAAACCATTAGTATCCTCCCCACTAGCTCCTTGTCACCATCAGCTCTCTTGGCCTGATCCAATTCAACAAGTCTAAAAGACATCAGCAGTTGATTTAATAGAGGTTCAACATTCACTTCCACAATATTCTCAAGAGATTTTCGCGGCTTTTTTGCTACACCCTTTTTTCTTCCAGTACCGGTGCCTTCATGCACATTACTCCCATTCGCAGTTGCATTCTTGAGTGAATTAACAGGAGCTGGATTAATAGGTGTCCCAAAACCAAAATTTCCCTGATTCTGCCCGCGATTTGCGGCTTGTTGACTACTTTCACCATGCCTTCCAGACTCATTCTGAGCCACAAAAGGGTAAAATGGAGTAACCCCAGGCGGGTACGGACCATTCGGAGTAATACACACAAAAGGTGAGGGTTGTGGTGTTGAAACAGATGACATTCCGTTTGGAGATGGAAACACAGGTGAAAGACATCTCAAAGGCTTTACTTCTAAAACCCTAGTCTTATCAATAGTGGATCCATTTGGAACATTAGCATTAGAACCATAACTTTGTTCCATCATAAAGCTACTTTACTCACATCAAAGAACACAACTTTAAACTGCACAAAACAAACAACAATTTTAGAGTAGGTAAATGAAAAATAACACACAATAAAATCGTACACCTACCGAAAAAAAAAATATATTACACTCTCAAAGTAAAAACCTCACACAAATCTCCAAGACTACAAACACTTCAACTCAATTAATATTTTAAAAAATATATTTTGAGACTCCCCAAAATTAAATTTTTAACTTCAAGAAAGCCCTAAAACCCAAAACCCACAAAACTAACAGAAAGAATTGATGAATTTCACATGCAAAAAGACCTAAAATAAGTTGACCCCAAGAATCGAAATCGAGATTCAAGATTTATAAGAAACAAAGTTTACTGAAAAAACATAGATGTATAAGAAATTTGAAGCAAGTATAGTTAGAGAAATACCTAAGAAATTAGTGAGGAAGTGTGAGATTTTGATGGAAAAGGAGAGATTTGGAAAGCGAAAAAAGACAACAAAAGGTGAATTGAATGGGGTTGAAAATTAGAATTGTGCGTAGGGCTTTGCAAATGTGTATACATTCGAGGGAAGGAAATAATCATTTGCACTTTTGTCCCCTTATTTGTATTGATCTTTTATTTTTGAACCTCAAGAGAAATATTAAGGCCCGTTTGGACATAAAAATTATAATTTTTTAGAGTTAAAATTAGAGTTGGTCATGATTATAAAGTAAAATTATTTTTGAAATTTTATGAGAAAGTAAGAGTGAAAATAAGTAAATTTCAAATACAATTTTGAAATTGTATTTTGAATTCTCATGGCCAAACATATACAGTTTTTACTTTTTTCACTGAAATGAATTATTTTCCGTAAAAAAGTGAAAGCTTTTCATGGCCAAACGACTACTAAGTTTTATCTCGGACATAAATTTATATTTGGTAAATCACATTTGGTAATTAATTAGAAGATTAAATATTCATGTATAAGGAGTGCCTAAAATGACTTATTTTTAAGTATTTTTTACTTTTAAACACATTTTTTGTTTTAATAGTGTTTAACAAAATTAAAAAATATTTTTATGCACTCACTTTTAGGTTAAAAAAAATATATAAGAATAAGTCAAAAGTTAAAAGTAGGATCTTCCCTACTTATAACTTTTAGGATTTAACTTATGAGCTGTTTTTTTAAAAGCTAATCCAAATATCCTCAAAATTAATATGGTATTTTAATTTAGAAACCCACGTAACTAAAATATGTGCAAGTTATGAGTGAACCTATGTATAATATAAGATAGAAGGTGGAATAAGTAATACACGTAAAACTAATACATGAATAACTAATCTCTAAATAATAATATGTAGGGGTCATTTGGTTGGGAACAAGTTATCCCAAGATTAATTATTTTGGGATAAGTTATTCCATCACACATATATATATGGGATAACTTACTCAATCACTATGATTTAATGATAGGATAAATAATCTCAGATTTACTTAATACGGCCAATCAAACACATGATAAAATAATTTCGCATTTTATCCCCAGATTATTATATCTTATACTTCACATCAAACAACTTAATAGATTCTCTCATAACTAATTCCTACATTACTAATATCTGCATAAATCTAATCAGCTACCAAATGACCCCTTAGGTGTCATTTGACATATTACTTAGGTTATGCAGGTATTAAATTCTCCATAAATGAAAACATGTTTGATAGCTGGTTAGGAGGTGAAGTGTTCATATATAAAAGTAACATGGTGTTTAATTTGAAATATAGAAATCCACGTAACTAATAAAAGGATAAATTGTGAGAAAATCTATGTATTATGTTATGTAGATCAAAGTTGGAATAACTAATAATAATTAATACTTGCATATATTAATACATGAATTTCTTCATAAATAATTTCTATATTATTGATCCATGCATAATTCTAATCAATTGTCGTTTGATAGAGTGTATAAGGATAATGTTGAATATGTTGTATTTATAAAATAGGCAATGGTAATGATGATATTAGTTAGACTTGCACTATATACAACAACAACAACAAACTCAGTGTATTCCCACTATATACGTTGAGATTATTTTTTATACATTATTTGGCTAGATTTATTAAAAATAACATACATTGCATAATTTTTTATAAAAAAAGAATTATTTGTTTATAAAAGGCATAATATATAAATATGACCCTAAACTTGACACCAAATTATAATTTTGACCTTAAACTTTGACAGTGCACAAATAGGACCTTTAACTATTCAAAACTGCACAAATATGACCTCCGATCCTACGTGGCAAAACGTGTGTTCAACACGTAAAACTGGGCGCGTCCAGCTTAAAATCTAAGGGCATAATACATAAATATGACCATAAATTTGACACCAAATTATAACTTTGACCTTAAATTTTGACAGTGCACAAATATGACCACTTTGACAGTGCACAAATATGACCTTTAACTATTCCAAACTGCACAAATATGACATTTAAATGACTTTTCACTATTATTTTTTCATTATTTTCAGCTCAAAGATGAAAATGAGATCTAATTTCTTTAGTCATTGCGGAAAAGAACAATATTGAAGATTTATTAATTAGGTGGGTCAGCCTCATATGAAAAAATTGCGCGGATATGTATATATATTATAAAGCAAAGGGCGAATTTATGTTATATAATATATCTAAATATAATTATTTAAATATTAAATTAAAAATGAAACTATACTAATAATAAAAAAAATTATAGTTTTAATAAATGTTATTAAATTTACATTATTAAGGATAGTAGTAGTAGTAATATATTAAATTAACGTTATCAAATTAATGTTATTAAAATGTTAGTATTAAATTAACGTTATCCAAACGTTATTAAATTAACGCAGGGGCGGACCTACGTGGTTGCCATGGGGTTCACCCGAACCCCCTCGGTAAAAAAATTACGTTGTATATATAAGATAGAAAATCTATATTTATGTACGTATATTAATGCTGAACCACATGAAACAAGGCATTTAGATAGCCCAGTGGTGTTATTTTCTCTTCTTGGGCGCTTCCTTCAGCCTACTACGCGGGTTCGATCCCTGCTAGTGATTTTTCTTTTTAATAAAAAAAACTAGGTGTTGCTGCTATAGAAATAAATAAATAAATAAATAAAATAATAATAATAATAATAATAATAAAAATAAAAAAACGATGCCGTTTTAACACAAAAAGTAAAACTTTGATAGTGCACAAATATGACCTTTAACTATTCAAAACTGCACAAATATGACCTCCCTCCAAGTCAGCCCTTTTAACGACGTGGCGCCGTGTGATTGGATAAACTTTCCACGTAGGCGCGAGTGAAACTCACGCATGGGATTGCAAAATCAAAGGTCATATTTGTTCAGGTTTTGAATAGTTAAAAGTCCTATTTGTGCACTATCAAAGTTTAAGGTCAAAGTTATAATTTGGTGTCAAATTTATGGTTATATTAATGTATTATGCTTTTATAAAAGTATCCTCTACAAATTTAATAGAAAGGATGTAGAATAGGTTTTGGGAAATAATTGTGTCTTTAACCATACTAATATATACATTAAGGAGTCGATTGATAGAGTATATAAGATAATGTAAAATATAATGTATTAGCAATGCTTGCATTGGTAATGCAAGTATTAGTTATGCTGAAATTATTTGTTATGCAGTATTTAGTTTGGTGTGTTAAAAATAACTTGCATTACATATTTTTAAATAAAAAACTATTTACAAAACTACCATCCAGAAATATAATGAAAATGACATGGAAAGAGTTTTGAAGGGCTATTGTGTCTTTATCATGTTAATATATGCATTAAAGTCCATTGCATTGCTATTATTAAGGATTTTTCATCTATTAGTTATGCATAGCACAATACATAATACAGTGTATAACTGATGCTTGCATTTTTTATACAAAGGTTGAAAAAATATATCAAACAAGGTATTAATAATGAACAGAGCAAATACATGCATTATTTTTTCCAATGCATCCTACCAAATGACCCCTAAGACTCTTTGCATTACTAATACCGTGGATTTTTACGTATTAATTATTCATGCATTAGTAATAAATAGAATATATAACCAATACTTATACTCCCTCCGTCCCATTTTACCCGTCCTAAATTGGGATGACACAACTATTAAGAAAACAATAATTGATAATATAACTTTACCATTTTGCCCCTCTTAATTGTGTCTTGTTGTTAGTTTCAATATTAATGGATGACTCATACCAAAGCATCATTTATATTCTTAATGGTGTACTCTTAATGGTACTCCTCTTTGCAACAATTTTCAAGAATGCTAATAATAAGGAGTAATCAATTACACTAAGAGTATAATGAGAAAAAAAATTGTTTTGTCTTGATAAGTAAAAAAGGACAAGTAAAATGGACCAACAAATTAGAAAATTTGGGACGAGTAAAATGGGACGGATGGAGTATTAGTTATGCATAAGTTGAAAAAAGTGTACTAAATAAAGTATTAATAATATACAAAGCTAATGTATGCATTATTTTTCTAGTGCACTCTATCGAACGATCCTTTAAAGAATTTATGTTACGCTAGGTATAAATTCAATTTCAAAAAGCAAAATTTAAAGACCAGCTCATTTAAAGAATAAAAATTTAATATGAATTTAAACAACAAATCAGCCCTTTTATTTTACTTGATCTTTGTATTAAAAATAAATCTTTCTTTTCACTTGCACTTCATCTGTGAGAGAAATTGATATCATGTAATTGATTTCTAATGATATATTGAGTCTTGTGTTATAACAGTAAATTGTATGTTGTAATAATAAAGAGTGAGATCAAATAAATTAATTGATATCAGATTTGATATGAAATAATGAACGCAAAAAGTAATAAGGAGTGATAAAACAAGTTGAATGAATCAGACAATCAGTTGATATCAGAAATGTTTTTAAAAAGATGAATGCATCTCTCTGTATATAACAGGGTATAAATGTTCTAAAATGGCATGCTTCTCCTTTTTTAGGGCTTTTTGATCATTTTATTAATCAATAATTTCAATAGTAATGAATAATATCAACATATTTTGGATGGAAAAAATGCTGCCACTAATAATTATTGCCAAACGTTACAAACATTATTACATATTCCACATTTATGGAATAACATAATTTTTCATATCCCATTTTAATGGATAAAAATCCCTTCTTGGCAATAATGGTGACAAAATTTGGATATCGTCTAGATCTTACTGCTCCCTACTCGAAGGTATAAACCTGCCAAAGAAATACATAAGATTATGTGTAGCGATAATTTCAAAGATGATTTTCTCGTTTCATTATTCATGAATCTTATATAAATAAGGTGATACCATATTTTTTTATGACCAATAATTTTTTTTCTTTGCAAAAAATGGAGTATGAAATTTAGGGGTGTGCAAAAATCGAACCGACTGATAAATCGAATCGATAAAAATGCTATTGAGTTAATAATTTTTTATTGATTTTATAAAAAATTTTATTGGGTAACGGTTCGGTTTCGATTTTAGCTTATTGGGTTATCGGTTAAACCGATAACCCAATAAGGATACACTAAGTTATTATTTTATCCCTATTTATGTTATATACATAAACATCTATATTACTGCTATATATATATAGTGTATATGTGGCCAATATGTGGACTAATTTTGACCAATATGTGGACCAATAGGTGCAGTACTTGGACTAATTTTGACCAATATGTGGATGAAAATGAGTAAAAAAGAGGCGGACAAGTGGAAGGATTTATAAGGTCCAATTAGTTCATTTTCTCTTCATTCTTACTTGCAAAAAAATCAGATTATAATTAGCTCACACTCTCTTTTCTCTCAAGCCTAAACAACCGCCTCTTTTCTCTCCTAGGGTTCGTGAAGAAACCCTCCTTATTTTCAGCCAAGGTAAGTGAAAATAACTATGGTTTATATTTAATCCTATTATGGAAAGTTATAGAAATCAAGTTATTGTTTTGTTTGAAGTACAGGACAACTTTTTTTATTAACCTTGGCAGTCCACTTCTCTTTAATCTCCAAGATATTTTCCAATAGTAATTGGTTCAACTTGAAGGGAAACTTAGCGTCTTGATGGAGTGCACTTTAAGAAAGCAAATTTCAGAAATAAAGGTAAGGTTACTGCCCCGATTTACCCCTCCTTTTGTATAGGCCTTGATAAAGGATATTATATATGTTGTTGTTAAGAACTCACGGGACGGTGATCGGAAGCTGTGAGTTCAATATCTTATATTGAGTTGAAGGATTTTGGGACTGTTTAGGTGATGTCTATAGGTGTTGTTGTTGGAGGAAGTGGGTAACCTTATGGAATAGTGAAGTGGAGTTGTTTTAAAGTATAGAAGGAAGATGTGGTGATACACCAAGTGTTTGAGGGGTTGAATAGTCTTACTGCCCGTTAAGTGTTTAGCTACTGTTTTACAAGGGTTACATTGTGATTAGTTGCTAATATTAGTTCCATTATGTGCTTATATTGTAGATTAACACCTTAAAGGAAATAAGGCTAATTCATTGTAATAATCAGGTTGCACAACGAGGTATGTAAGGCTATTCTAGTTCATATTCTTTGACATGGTGTCATATACTCGTGTACCAATAAAGTGAGCTTCGTAGATGATCTTTCATGTTAAAAGATACATTGTGATGGTGTACCAACCCCACTATAGTTAATCGACCTTTTATTTACTGCCCATGGTCTAAAAGTGTGTCAAAGTGTCACATGTTTCTCTTATATGAGTCAATAAGATCCAAGATTATACAAGTTAAAGAGTGTCACATGCTGGATTACAATCTGTCCAAAATTGCTTTAATTGGTTGTATACTTCTTCTGGCTACACATGTTCTTTTTATTTACTATCATTACCATCGTGTTTGGGCATAAGGTGACCGTATAGAGTCTTTACCTATTTAGTATATAGTTTATATGTCCTTATGTAGGATATACATTTGTTCCTAATTAAAATCTGCCCACGTGCTTCAATAGTGCCCATTCTCACGTACCCTTCTATTTGTTATTACCTAGTAAGTATTTATTGTACAGTCCAAACCTCTTTAGTCGAGGAATTACGTATCTCAACTTGGTATGCACATATTCCCCCATTTGAAAAGTCTAAATTTCTACACTTGAATCTGCCCCAATTGCTATATGCTAGTAAGATCACTAGAATCTGCCACAACCTATATATGCTATGTAATGTCACTTGCTTACTATTTATACACCTTACTAGCTTATTTGTTGCAGGTCATCATCTTCTCGCTTGTCACATGCCTTCTTGGCTTATTAGTGAATATGCTTTATGCGCAGTAAGGCTCATGGTATCATATAAGTTCCAAAGTAATACCCTTATTTCCTATATCATTGATCTTGTCTTGATCGCATGCCTTCTTCTATTGGTTCATAACTCTAAAGCTCAACAATGTTATGATCATCAAAATAACAATCTAAAAGATTAAAGAAGTGATGTAAAGTAAATATACTTATGTGTGAGTTGTAGCTTAGGGGCGAGAGCCTAGCATGGGTCGATCTCAATTTATTGATTTATGGGTGGTATCCCAGGGGTGAAAGGAACACCTAGCATGGGTCGATCCCATAATCGGGTGGTATCCCAGGGGTGAAAGAAAATCCTAGCATTTGTCAATCCCGATTTATGTATTGATGAGGAGCGTATCCCAGGGGTCATCCTCTTTTACCACTGATCAGCTGGTCATATGTATCACATGGCTTACAATTATTATAAAGCAAAGAAAAGTAAAGTAAAGAAAAGCATGTAATTTACAGTCTTCCACAAGTGTAAGTAAAAATGGTTCGTTCATCCTTATCTATATGTTTATATAATTGACCCCGAGTTTCATTAATTTCTTATTTCACTTATGGTTATCTCATGCCTTACATATTCAGTACATTACTTTGTACTGACGTCCCTCATGGGGGACCAGCGTTCTATGTTGCAGACCCAGGTTCTTAACGAGTAGATCTTCCCAATAGAACACAGGATACTCAGCGGATGTTAGTGAGCTCCAAGTTGATTCGGGGCCTTGCCGAGTCTTTATCATATATATTTTGATGGTTTTACAGTCATGAATTCCATTACAGGCTTTGTAGATATTGTAAAGCAGTCATATATATTCATAGGTTCACATGTCATCAGTATCGATTTGGCTAATTGGTTGGTATTGTATCTATAGCTTTTTATCAGTGATTCCATTTGTTTAGTGATTCATTTTCTTATCTAGTTTATCTTTATAGTATGTGTTCCTATAATTGTTGTCCACCTGATCTAGTATGGGGTGTGACAAAAGTGGTATCAGAACAGTTCATCCTAGGGAGTCTACAAAGTCGTGTCTGGTAGAGCCTTACTTATAAGTGTGTTACGCGCCATATTTTTACTTAGGGGCTACTTGGATATTCAGGAAATGTCACTTTCTTTCATAATCCAGATCGTGCGGTAGAGCAATGTTAAGAAGTCTATTCCCACTCGTACTATAATCTTTTATATTCATACTACGCCTACTATAGCTAAGGTCAATGGTGGTAAAAAACTCCAGCACCACTAATGTCTAAGAGGCAACATACAATGAAGGGTCTTAAGATATCAAAATTCAGATTAAGGTGAACCAATTTAGTTCGACCCTCACGGCCCGCAATAGAGAACATCGTAAAGGTTTTTGTGTTACTTGCACATAAGGCTATATTTGTACTGTTTGTATTGCCTTGGTTTATTTGAGCAAGATATAATAAAGTTATTAATATTTTTGTATAATGAATGGTTAACTAGTCATAAAGATGGATTGAAAATATTTCTTAGTGCACTTCTTAAGAGTACGTGAAAGGTTCTTAGGTTTGAGATTTCTTTCATATGACTCCTTCAATATATGAGATTTAATACCGCGGAGGACATTTAGTACTTCGCTAGTATATAGGGTTTTAGAGTTACACATATTTTTAAAATAAAATATGTTAAACTAGTTTTGTATTTGTTGAAAGAGGCTAGTAGCATGGTCTGAAGGGTGAACCTTTCAATGTGATAGCGCCTATACCCTAGTTAGAAGATAAGGATCAAACACCTACTAGATATTATTCTAGATTTTATTAATTATCTTTTTATAAGGTATGTGTGTATGACCACCCCAAATAAGTAATAATAACATGCAATCCCTTTTGTGGTTAGAAAACTCTAGGATGAGTATTTTCAATTGTTCTATATAAGATTATATGTAAACTTGGTTCCTACGATGAACTATGTTTTGTCTATAGAAGTTTAGTATACGACTACAACTTATGGTTGAAAAAGGAATATTGACTGGTTAGACCTATGCGGTGATTATCTAGACTATTTTTCGTATTAGAATACATAAAGGAAGCCATTTTCATTAAAAGGGGTATTTGTTAAACATGAAGCAGGTAAGAGTGACACCCAAATGACAATATGAATGCATGTTTGGATGCCTAGTCTTACTAAATGCAGGAATAGAGAGACGATCAGAAGATATACACTTGGACTAACCTAATGCATCTGTATTATCCTTATTAAAATAAGAGGTAGTTTTTTATGCATATGTAAAGAGTTTTAATGGCTTATCAAAATTGTCGTGAAGTATAAGGTACCTTTTTTTTCACTTGAGTCCCTGATATGAAAATTTCCTTGAGTCATAGCTTATCTAAATTTCTTGACTAAAGGTATTGGATTGTCATCACTTGTTAAGACACAAGTTTTTAGCCCTCTCTTGTTATGAAAAATTAGTTAGCATGGATAGACCTATCTCGTTAAGCCTAGAGTGACTAACCTTCAGATGTTTTAGAATCATAATATAATTTTTCATATACTTTACATTTATGTGTGAGTTGCTGTAAATAAGAGTTTATGTGTTATAGTGCTTTTAAGTTTTATTTGTAATTTGTTTATTTGAACTTTTATATGGTATCAAACATTGATTGTAATGATATCCTAGATCAGTAGAAAAGATAAGGTTGATCTTGAACTCCTACTCCTACAAATGAACTGTTAAGGATTTCTTTTCTATCATGGCCCTGAAACACTGATAAGGAGAATTCATAGGAGCTTAAAAGATAATATAGGGAAACTAATTGCATGTATTTTTAGTTGAGTAACAAACACGAGCAGAACTATCCCACCAATGATTTAGCACTAATGGTAGTATGCTCGAAATTAATAGGGTAGAGTGACCCCATAAGATGTCTCCTAGCTTCCAAAGAATCTGGTCTGTTACGTAATTATACATGCTACAAGTTCTATAGCTTGTCTGTTTATAGACCGTGTGTCTTTTGTGAATTATTTTCTCACTTATAACATATGTCATGGAATACTTGCATGTAGATGTTATCTACTTCATTGAACCCTCATTTATTGCTATATATGTTCATGGAAATTTGCCGTATATGTAATTATGCTAATTATTTACCACAAATCACTTGTCCATATTTTTGTTGCATTGCAGATTAACTTGACTGTGTGTTTTAGGCATTGGAATTAGTTCTTATGAGTTAAAGTATCACCTAGAACTTACCTACATAACTACCATTCATAGAACATTTGCCTATATGCTACATTACTCATAGCCTACATGCTTTGTATAATTATTCATGTGTTAGTCTAGTTATTCATGCTCTAGTCCACTTGCTCAATGTGATTTGTGTTTCATAGTTCACTTTCTTATGAATGAATTCCAGTATGAAACTTACTCATAGGTGGGTAGCTTAGTCTAATAACCTATTCTAAGGTGCGACACAAAATGTTAGTTTTATGTTGACAACTATTGCTCTTAAGAGATTCTACTATGAGATAAAATGTGGAATGAAAGGAAAGTTGAGCCCAATATGTTAGACTAAGAAGCCTATGATTCCATGTGTCCATTTTACAGAAATTTGTGGGAGATCCATTCTTCATTGTGCTCCCTTAACTATAGTAAATAACCCCACCTATCATGTAAATAAGTCCCCACAACCATTCTTAATTGCTAAGGCAGGAAGCTAGGGACAAAAGGTTTACCTCCATTGAAGTATTGTGGAAGAACTAGGATATAGAATAAGCCACTTGGAAATAGAATATGGTAGAAATTCTAAATCCCCTCCTCATTCCAAGCATCAATGAGAGGATCTTAGATCATGTTCTCCCCTATATGATCCTAAGTTCTACTAGCATTTGTTCGTTTGATATGTCATTTACAAGTCGTGTGTTCATGTATATTAAATTTCATAATTCTATGTGTTCTACTTGTTTATACAGAAAATAAGGCAAATCATACTTTACTAAAATAGTTTTCATTAAGTTACATGGTCAGGAGAGGGTTTTTTTACATATCATATTCTCATTTCATGTGTTATATCTATTGATATGCCATGTGAGTTTTGTATACATTATTTTAGTTAGCCCAAAAATTTAGTGTAGTCTTATTTACAAAGAAAACTCTAGAAAAAAAATTGGGGGGAAATTCTAGGGTTAGTCAAGTCATTAGTTATACCTTTCATTCGAGGACGAATGGTCTAAAGAGGGGGATGATGTAATGTTTCATACATCCCAAACATAGATCAACTTAGCATAAATAAAAGTATTTAAACTCGAGATAAGTATTTGAGCTTAAAGTTAAAGGTAAGTGTTAAGTTAAATAGAGGGATCAAGATTTTGAAAAAATTAAGATAAAATAAGTGAGGTGTTTGCTTGACTTAATTAAGCTAGTAGGTGACTAGTAGGTGCATCACCTACTTATACTATTGGACTGAATTCAGGCCTATATTATTGGACATATTAAAGGTCCAAATTAAGTAAAGAAAAGTATAAATAACATAAATACCAACCTTTTAAAAGTAATTACACTCTCTCCCACCTTTTTAATTACTTTACTCTCTCTCCCTATTAATATACATAACATAGCCGACATATACATAGCATTCTGTGTATATGCGGGATTTTTGTAATATGTTTAGAGAGTTGGGATTTTTGTAATATTGGAAACATAAGTTGTGTATTTGTATAATTTTTAGAAAAGAAAAAGGGAAAGATGAGCAACCCAACACCTAATCTATTTAAGGCCCAAATGTCCAGCACAATACCAGGTCTATTTAAGGCCCAATATGGTGTGATCCAATTAGAAATAAACTAAGTAGGTGCATCACCTACTTGAACTAATTTTGACCAATATGTGGATGGAAATGAGTAAAAAAGAGGCAGTCAAGCGGAAGGATTTTTAAGATCCAATTAGTTTATTTTCTCTTCATTCTTACTTGCAAAAAAATCAGATTATAATTAGCTCACACTCTCTTTTCTCCCAAGCCTAAAACAACCGCCTCTTTTCTCTCCTAGGGTTCGTGAAGAAATCCTCCTTATTTCCAGCCAAGGTAAGTGAAAATAACTATGGTTTATATTTAATCCTATCATGGAAAGTTATGGGAATCAAGTTATTGTTTTGTTTGCAGTATAGGACAACTCTTTTTATTAACCTTGGCAGTCCACTTCTCTTTAATCTCCAAGATATTTTCCAATAGTATTTGGTTCAACTTGAAGGGAAACTTAGCGTCATGATGGAGTGCACTTTAAGAAAGCAAATTTCAAAAATAATGGTAAGGTTACTGCCCCGATTTACCCCTCCTTTTGTATAGGCCTTGATGGAGGATATTATATATGTTGTTGTTAAGAATTCACGGGACGGTGATCGAAAGTCGTGAATTTAATATCTTATATTGTGTTGAGGGATTTTGGAACTGTTTAGGTGATGTCTATAGGTGTTGTTGTTGGAGGCAGTGGGTAACCTTATGAAATGGTGAAGTGGAGTTGTATTAAAGTATAGAAGGAGGGTGTGGTGATACATCAAGTGTTGGTGGGGCTGAATAGTCTTACTTCCCGTCAAGTGTTTAACTACTATTTTACAAGGGTTACATTGTGATTAGTTGCTAATATTAGCTCCGTGATGTGCTTATATTGTAGATTAACACCTTAAAGGAAATAAGGCTAATTCATTGTAATAATCAGGTTACACAACGAGGTACGTAATGTAAGGCTATTCTAGTTCATATTCTTTGGCATGGTGTCATATACTCGTGTACCAATAAAGTAAGCTTCGTAGATGATCTTTCATGTTAAAAGATACATTGTGATGGTGTACCAACCCCAATATAGTTAATCGACCTTTTATTTACTGTCCATGGTCTAAAAGTGTGTCAAAGTGTCACATGTTTCTCTTATATGAGTCAATAAGATCCAAGATTATACAAGTTAAAGAGTGTCACATGCTGGATTACAATCTGTCTAAAATTGCTTTAATTGATTGTATACTTCTTTTGGCTACACATGTTCTTTTTTTTAATATCATTCCCATTGTGTTTGGGCATAAGGTGACTTTATAGAGTCTTTGCCTATTTAGTATATAGTTTATATGTCCTTATGTAGGATATACATTTGTTCCTAATTAGAATCTGCCCACGTGCTTCAATAGTACCCATTCTCACGTACCCTTCTATTTGTTATTACCTAAGTAAGTATTTATTGTATAGTTCAAACCTCTTTAGTCGAAGAGTTACATATCTCAACTTGGTATGCACATATTCCCCCATTTGAAAAGTCTAAATTTCTACACTTGAATCTGCCCCAATTGCTATATGCTAGTAAGATCACTAGAATCTGCCACAACCTATATATGCTATATAAAGTCACTTGCTTACTAGTTATACACCTTACTAGCTTATTTGTTGCAGGTCATCATCTCCCCGCTTGTCACATGCCTTCTTGGCTTATTAGTGAATATGCTTTATGCCCAGTAAGGCTCATGATGTCATATAAGTTCCAAAGTATTACCCTTATTTCCTATATCATTGTTCTTGTCTCGATTGCATGTCTTCTTCTATTGGTTCATAGCTCTAAAGCTCAATAATGTTATGACCACCAAAATAACAATCTAAAAGATTAAAGAAGTGATGTAAAGTAAATATACTTATGTGTGAGTGGTAGCTTAGGGGCGAGAGCCTAGCATGGGCCGATCTCAATTTATTGATTTATGGGTGGTATTACAGGGGTGGAAGGAACACCTAGCATGGGTCGATCCCATTATCGGGTGGTATCCCAGGGGTGAAAGGAAAGCCTAGCATGGGTCAATCCCGATTTGTGTATTGATAAGGAACGTATCCCAGGGGTCATCCTCTTTTACCACTGATCAGCTGGTCATATGTACCACATGGCTTACAAACATTATAAAGCAAAGAAAAGTAAAGTAAAGAAAAGCATGTAATGTATAGTCTTCCACAAGTGTAAGTAAAGATGGTTCGTTCATCCTTATCTATATGTTTATATTATTGACCCCGAGTTTCATTAATTTCTTATTTCACTTATAGTTATCTCATGCCTTACATATTCAATACATTACTTCGTACTAACGTCCCTCACGGGGGACCAACGTTCTATGTTACAGGCACAGATTTTTAGCGAGTATATCTTCCTAATAGAACACAGGATACTCAGCGGCTGTTAGTGAGCTCCAAGTTGATTCGGGGCCTTGCCGAGTCTTTATCATATATATTTTGATGGTTATACAGTCATGGATTCCATTAGAGGCTATGTAGATATTGGAAAGCAGTCATATGTATTCATAGGTTCACATGTCATCAGTATCGATTTGGCTAATTGTCTGGTATTGTATCTATAGCTTTTTATCAGTGGTTCCATTTGCTTAGTGATTCATTTTCTTATCTAGTTTGTCTTTATAGTATGTGTTCCTATAGTTGTTGTCCGCCTCATCTAGTATGGGGTGTGACACAAATGACTAATATCTTATCAACTAGAATTAATCCTTAATTTCATTAATAATTATATTATTATGTGAAGTTAAAGGTTATACGTCTTTTTAACATACTACACGATAACAACTAATATGCAAGAACAAATAAGACAACTTAAATTATTATAATAGGATTTTTATATGTGTTTTTACATATGTAAGTTCTTTTATTAAAATTTGACTTTAGATCACTGATTTTACTGAGATGCCCTCAGTTAAACTCTTTTTAAACCCAATAAGTTTATTTGCTACAAACCAAAGCATAAAAAATGGCTTCTTCATCATGAACAAAAACAACCGAACCATTCTCTCTGAAAGGTTTCTCCTGGCTGGTGGTACTGTTAGTGGGGAGTAGGAGGAAACAGAACATCAACATCCACGAAAATCTCTCTCGAATCGGAACTGGAATACGCAAAGTATGAACGTCAGCTGTTACAATCAATCGTTCAAATGATAGTACATTTAACTAAAGATTTTGCACACTTACTTTTTGCAAATATGTCTGTTATGACATGATCAGAAAGTTATCGAAACTTGGTATTAGCCATTGATCAACCTATGAAAGTTGTTAGACTTGGTTAGTTTATTGCAAAGTACTGATACAAATATATATATATATATACTAGATATTGCAGCCCGTGCTAGAACGAGCCCAATGTGTTACTTTTCGGATATTATATATTTTGTTTGTCTCAATTTATATGATGCTGATGAAATATTTGAGCAAGTCAATCAGATTTGTTATATGTAGTTTTAGATATTTTAAGTTGTTAATTATATTATGATTTATATGACTTTCAACGTAATTTTCAAGTAATATCTCTTTATGCTAATTAGTATGACATCGATAACTATTGTAATCTATAATACTATTTTTAATTTATGATACTCTTCTTGTTTAAACTTTTATGGTAGTGATAGTGAATTTAGACTATAAAAGTAATTTAAGTTTTTAATTATTGTAATTTATAATATTCTTTTCTTATTTCAATTTAAACGACACTGATATAATTTTGAAAGTAAACCAAATATCACGATTGAAATAGCAAAACCGGCACGTCTTGAATGACTATAATGACTAATTAAAAGTGATATAACAGAATTGCTATAAAAAAAATACTTTTAATTTTTTTTTAAGTGTGCCTCACATAAGATGTCAAATTAATTTAAAACATCAAGAACTAATTTATCATTTTATGTTTATTTCACCTTTTTAAAAATAAATATTATCAATTTTTAAATACTTAGATGACTCATAATAATTAATTATAGGTGATATAATAAAATTACAGTTGAAAGCTGAAACAACCATGTCATAAATGTCTATTTTATTTTATAAATGTCTATTTTATTTTTTATTAAATATTATTAATTTTTTAACATGTAAATGTTATATAATAATTAATTAGGGGTGATATAGTAAAATCACGGAGCAAGCAGGCAGCTGGAAGCAGGCAGCTGGAAGCAGACATGTCGACCGCCAGTGCTTCTGGCCGCCCACTCACACTTATATATAGCAGTAATATATACTAATTTAGGTGTACGCGTCTTGTGCGTGTCCCTCACTTTATTGAGTTCAAACGTTACACTAAATAGAATATTTGTTTAAATAATAAAGATGAATACAATAATTAAATTCAACATCTTTTCAAGAATTTATTTAATTAAACCTGACCTTTACCTAAAAAAAATTCTCAAAGCCGATCGACATTCATCTACCACCTGTAAATTGCAACAAAACAATACGATGATAGAGACCTTAAAACAATATAATTAGTCTAACCTTTACACAAAAATTTCCTCAAAGTCGTCCGACACTCATCTACCATGTGTAAATTATTATAAAATAATACGATAATAGAGATATCAAAATAATACAACTAAACTTTAACTTTACACAAAAAAATTCACAAAACAGAGATATAAAAACAATACAATTGAACCTAACCTTTACCTAAAAAAATCTTTAAAGTCGACCGGCATTCATCTACCCCCTATAAATTCATCTACGATCTGTAAACTACAACAAAATAATACAATAGTGATCACAAAGCTTCAGTTTTGATGAAAATAATTCTTGTCTGAGCGAAAAAATTGACACTAAAGAATGACTTGAATGAAAACAAAGAAGATATATATACCCACACGTTGAATTCTATTATGTTGACAAAAATAGTGAAGAAGTTCATGGTTAGAAAATTAAGCATTCACCAATCTAGACATGCAACCGAATCAAGTTAGATGAGCATCAATCATATTTTTTCAATAAGTAAACCAGTTTCTTCTCTAGTTTAAAGTGCATCTCAATATTTATAGAAGTATTTCCTTAATAGAGTCCTATTTTAGGAGTATTTTTTTAATTGATCAGTACAAAGAAAAATATTAATTGACTCTCCTTCCATATATTTTAGGAGTCCCATATATTTTAGGAGTCTAGTTATTATAATAAAAATAATAAAATAATAAATTGAAGAAAAATAGTGAAAAAATAGTTTTATCTAAATGAAAGCCTTTTAATGAACTGAAAAAAGTTCAAATCGTTTTTCTAATAATTTTCACACTTTTAATATAATATAAATTATAGATATTGCTAAGAGAAAGAAAAATCAAGAAAAAGACTAAAAACTTATTCTCGCAAATGAGTAGGGCAGCCTGGTTTTGACGATTTGTATGGAGATTTTATGACGCGTGGAATATATGAGGTTATCTAATTTCATATCATTAACCTAATAATTTGATGGCTTGAAATTTTTAAATTTTTTTCCATAAAGTTCAAGTTCTTAAAAGAAAATCTTGGTGCACTAAGGCTTCGATCATACATAGGGTTCTGAAAAGAATAAAACTATAATGATATATTTTATATAGTCTTAACATTTCTGCAAGAGGCTATTGATATGAATTGAACCCGTGACATCTTAATTAATCACGTGAAAGTTCATCTTCTTAAAAGGGAATCAAAGAAATTTGAAAACAAGAATTGGAGAAGTTTTTCATTTCAATTTAAACTTCAAGTAGTTGTTTTTCTTGACTTTACGCCAAGCAACACTAAAAGTGAATATTTTATTTTTTTTCCATGATGACGTCTCTTTGTACTTAAATTTTTTATGATGCCTCTAAATATATTTATTCGCTTGTGTAAATGCATTTTTAATCTTTTTAATGCTTAAAATATAGGTATTGTGTAGGTTGATGAGCTATTATTAAATTAAAAGCGTGAATATTATTTTGTTTAAGGTAGGTCTTTCCTCATGTATATGCAATTTTTCATAGACCAACATATTGATCCCCTTTATTTTAATTTTTTATGACTGAGATAAAAGTGAAATTTAGAAAAAAATTAACATTATCAAAGACATGATTTTAAGTGATGAATTAACAACAAAAGTGTGATTATTGTTCAAAAATGTGAAACTATCAAGATGAAGAAGAAAATTTGATAGTGGTGTAAGATTCATCAAATAGAGGTAGTCAAATTAATTTACTGCAAGTTCATCACAATAAAAAAGAAAATTTAATGAAGAAGGTAGATTCATCCAGAAAGATAGTCAAATTAATTTGAAAAAATGAAAATATGTACCCTCCAAGAAGGCCAAATCCATCGACAGACTCTTCAACTTGACACTATCTTTCACTTTGACATTTCAATTAAGCGTTGTACATTTTAAATACTTGAACAACTTAAAATTTATATTTTAAAACATTTTTTAAATAATTAGCTAAAATTTCAAATTGTGTGTATTACACACACCGGTGATGTGGCATAATAACCACTTAAAAATGACATGTGGCATTTGGGTCTAAAAAAAGTAATTAAAAATAAATTATAAAAAGATAATAAAAAGATTAACTTTTATAAAAATAAAATAAAATAAGGTTATCTTCTTAACCCATCCTCTCCTCCTTCCAGAATTCCCCCGCCATAACCATTACTCCCTTACTAATAACCATCTTTCACTTCATTTTTTTTATCTTTTTTTTTTTTAATTCAGATAAACTTCATAAGAGAATTTTAAAAAAGAAACTAGAAACGACACAAAACATCACACCAACAGCTGCTAACTAAAAAGTCGTAGTTAAAAAATGAATGGATAAAATCTGAAAATTAAGAAACTGAAACTGTGGATTTTTATTTTTTGCAAATGAAATGGATTATTAATTTGTATGATTGGTCTAAAAAAATAAAGTGTTTGTCAAAAGTTTCTTGAAATCCAGATTCAATTTCTTTTCATTATGAACTTCTTTTCTGTCTAGTTTTAATTAATAGATGAAATTATCAACTGCATTAATATATTAACGTATTGGGATAAAATCTTGAAAGAAAAATGGAATTTCATAGGACTTCTACTTAAAATTCATTTTTGATTCTGATTTAACGTAAAAGAAAGTGTTATGTGTTTTAAGAGAATGATGGTGGTCTTATTTTTTGTGTTGAACAAGTTGACAATGATGGATAGTTTGTTAATGGTAGAATCTTAAATGGAGAAGAAAGAAAGAAGAAAGCTAAAGAAGATGAATGGAATAAAAAGAATAAATTTTTTTTAAAAAAAGTGATTTTTAGACTCTTCACGCGTCTAGTTGAGGTGAAAATCAGACAAGTTGTCATGTCAGCAGAAAGTGTCAAAATGACATAGTTAGACCTTATTTTAACTACCTAAAGTGAACAATGTCCACTTAAGGTGTCAAAATGAAATATGGTGCCAAGTTAAGGGATTTGTCGATGAATTTGGCCCTCCAATGACGAGACTACTACAAAGCTTTACACTTTGATATCTTCAAAAAATTATTTTTATTGTTGACGTGAAACATGTTTGATATTTTATATATGTATGTGTATGTTGTGTATAACATGTTGATGTAACATAGTTATATGGATAAGAAGATCTCTTTTCTGACTTCTCTTCATCTTCTCCTTTATTAGATTTATTTTTTTCTTTTATATTTTTTTTTTCCTCATTGTTTTTTCATATAGATATCATTTACGACCCCTGTATGTGTCTAAATAAATTACTCAATTTAAGATTAAGACTAAAGACATTTAAGTAAATAAAAGTTGTAGGTGTAAAGACATTAATATTCTGGTCATATCATTATGTACCTGGTGTAAAGACATTAATATTCTGGTCATATAATTATGTACCTACTATTTAAGTATGTGCGTACCCTAAAGAATCGGAATAAACTATTTAAATTTTTAAGACTTTTCATTTTTAGGACTCTTATCTTAATCGAAGAATTTATGTCATTACAGTTATATATATTTTTTTGGTTAACTTTTTATTTTCTGTTTTGTTTTATCAAAGTTTATATATATACTAAGAACTTGGAATGTTTCTCACAAATTTTTCCGTCAAAGAACCTCATAAATAAGATACTAAAAAAATCATAATCAAAATAAAATCATAAATAAATATTTGATTAATAAGGATTCTTTTTTGTCAATAGAAAAATTATGAAATTAATAATTAATTATATGTTAATTTTATTTTAATAACTGCACAACGTACGATTAAGTACACTAGTAAAATAAATAAGAAATGAAAAGGACACGAACTTGATGCTTAAGTGAGTGAGAAGATTCTTTTTTGAACCACAACTACTAAAAGAGAGTGAGATCTCATAAGTTACTAATATACCTAGCTTGCACCAAGTACGTCATCAGTTGGAAAGTGTCCATGTTTGAAAAAGTAAAAAGTTTATTGATCATATTCTTCTCTTTAATTACTAGATATCAATACCACGGGTTCAATATATATTATTTTTTTATTTTAATTTATATAAAATATATAAATTTTAAAAAAATATTTATTAAATTATTTAAATTTTTTATTATTGTAATTTATAATATTTTTTCTTATATTTTAATTTAAATGACACTGATATAATTTTAAAAATCAATCAAAAATTTTATATCTTTTAAATTTTTTAAGTTGCTAATTATGTGATTTATAATATTTTTTAACATATTTTTTTAATAAGACTCTCGCCGTCCTAGTTTATGTGGCATAGGTAAGATTTCGACCGTCAATCAATTTTTTTATACATTTTTTTTATTAAGCTCTTAATATTGTTATTTACAATACATTTTATGTCATTTTCAAATAATATATGTTATTTTATGTCCTCCTCTGTCTCATCTCAATTTATGTGGCACTAATATAATTTTGATACTCAATCATTTTTTTATTTTGACATGTCATTTTGTGTCTATTTTACCTTTTTAAAGAAATATTATTAATTTTTTAATGTTTAGATGACCATAATAATTAATTAGAGGTGATATAGTAAAATCACGATTGAAGCAGTGTCGCGGACATGTTATAAATGACACATAATAACTTATTCGAAGTGATATAGCAAAATTAATATATATAAAAAATTTAAGCGGACCTCATATATGATGTCAAGTTAATTTAAAACATCATATTAATTTATTATTATTATCTTTTATTTATTTTACCTTTTTTATTAAATATTAATATTAACTTTTATAATATTTAGATGACTTATAATAATTAATTAGGGATGAAATAGTAAAATTACGATTGAAGCAGCTGAAGCAGACATATCATAAATGTCTATTTTACCTTTTTAATAAATATTATTAATTTTTTAATATGTAACATATAATAATTATTTAGGAGTGATATAGTAAAATTACGGAGCAAACAGACATGACGACCTTCACCTGCTTCCTTCACTCTTCTATATATTAGAACTAGATACCGATGGCCCGTGCTAGCACAGACCCAATATATATTATTTTTTGTTACAATTTATGTGATACAAATAGACTTTAGATATAATTTCGAGAGTCAAACAAATATTTTATATCTTTTGAATTTTTTAGGTTGTTAATTATGTGATTTGTAATGCTTTTTTAATAAGATATGAATACTCTCTTCGTCCCTATTTATGTGGCACAGATAAAATTTTGACTGAAATTTTTTTAATATATATTATTCAAGTTCTTAGTTATTGTGATTTACAATACTTTTTATCTCATTTTCAAATACTATATGTTATTTTATTTCTTCCTCTTTTCCATTTCAAATTATGTGACACTAATATATTTGCAATAGTCAACCCAATCTTTTATGTTGACATATCAGTCTGTGTCTATTTACCTTTCTTTATAAAATATTATTAGTTTTTTAATACTTAGACGGCCATAATAATTAATTAGATGTGATATAGTAAAGTAAAAATTACATATATAACGACATGTCTAGTGGTATTTACTAAATATCCCAACTTTTTTCAAAATTTTCTAAAATCCCAACTTATGGCCTTTAAAGATACATTCAATTTGCAATAGAAACATCTTGCAGATACATGTTATTATTAAACTAATTTGCTTGTTTTAAGGGATGTAACGGCCTAAATTGCATTAATGTAGCAATTATCCTAACTAGTTAAGGTAAAAACGGAATAATATCCCATGTTATAAGATAATTAGTTTGTTATTCCACCTTTTAAACAAAATCCTCAAACAAAATCAGTTTCAACATAGAAAAAAATTGAAACGATTTTTTTTCTTGATCTTGTTTGAGGTAACTGCATTGAATATTTCAATGTTATTACGTCATTCCGGCATTTGGATTAACGATATAAAAGTACGAAGGCTATAAGAGCTATGGAATCGTTAGTAGTGAATATGTGACATATGAAAAGTTGATTTCGGCGATTGCGATAGAACTGAAAATTGACGAAAGCCGGAAAAAAATTAAGGCTCGATACATAGTTGATGGTAATGCAACACCGTTGTTGATCCGTAATGAGATGGGTGTAAGACTTTATATCGAAATTAAGAAAAGTGAGCCTGATTTTGGGATGTATCCACTTATCATCACAACAGAAGATAAGTATGCTAGTGAGATGTTGTTTGATGATAAATTTGGTGTTGTAATGTGTTTGAAAAATCTTAGTGAAAAAGTTGCGGAATTAATTGCTTATTAATTTAAAGTTTCTGCTCCTATGCCGTTGTTCGATATGAAGGGAAACAAGATCATTATCGATTCCAAAAATAGTGAAGTTAAGGTAGGAAAAATCTACAAGGACACGTGTACTTTTTTTTTTAGTCATGGCAAAGTATGTAATTGAACATTCATTCAATTTCTATGCTAAAAGATTGGACAAGAAAATGTATGTATCTTCTTTAATATATTAGTTGTTGGAAATTATATCTAATTTAATGAATTATGTATCTAACGTTAAATTGATTATTATTCTACGTCACTCTTTTGTTGTTAAGTTAATAAAGCTGAGATACATTTTTTTGTACCTGATACATTTTCTTGTTTCTTGTATCTATAGTTCTATATTTGTGTATATTTATGTATGTCATATCATTTTAATTTTTAGCTAAATATGCGTACTCAAGATACATATGAGTATTTGTTATAGATACAAATTGTAATCAATTATGTTGTGGATGTATCTCTCATATTTTTATTCTAGTATGTAAGAATCGTCTTATTTTAGTATAATATTCTGACGCTTTTTATTTGCATGAGTGCAGCTATGTCCTAAGATGTCATTCAAAGGATTGTGTTTGAGAATTTAAAGCATCTTGTTAGCGGGGGATTGACCTCTTTAAAGTTAGATGTATAAAGAATCAATATTTTCAATGCCTGATAAGAAGTATTGCGTTGTGCCACAAGAAGTTATAGACGAAGTTGTGTTACCACCAAAATATAAACGTCAATCTAGAGGGCCAAAGAAATCAAGGCACAAGAAATCAAGCAAAAATGTGACATCGAGCAATAACTGTTGGGGGGGCTTGGTTATGAAGGCCACAACAGGTGTACTTGTAATTTTTTTTCAAAGAAGGAGTGACAATGTAGTTGACTAATGAATAATGTTGAAAAAATTCTAGCAGTTTAATGGGTTTTCTAGCTTTTTGAAACTCATTTTTTATGATGTTATTGCATTTTTTTCTAGAATTTTATGAATATCAAATAGTGAAATAAATCATTGTTTTCGTTCATTCGTTAATTAGTTACATATGTTTTCATGTTATAAGATGTCTAAATGATAATTTTAGTATATTGTAAAAAAATAGTTCTGTTATGATTAAGTGTTTAAAAGAGACACAAATTTATAGAATGTATCTATTGGAAAAAAGAATAAATTATTCACCATAAAAAGCTTATGTAAATTTTTAAGAATATGTTTATTTAATAATTATTTCAAATTAACTAAATGATATATAAAGAGTTATCTGAATGTACATTGTTGAGTTACTCACATATTGCACAACTCTACAGTTACTTATTGCAATATGTATACATGTTTAAAAAAATTGTATCTCCTGTAAATCATATTTTGTGAATAGTATAACGATTATGTACTATTATGTTTCGCTCGAAACTATTATTCAAAAAAAATATAGAAAGAGATACAAAATTATGTCATTATTTAATGTGACATTTTATTGTACCATATATGTAACGACTTATTTCGTCGTTACTAAATTATTCATAATAAATTCATGAAAATTCTTAATTTTCATTCCTCAACATTAATTTGGGTCCAAATTAGCCAATATTTTATTTATTATGTCACCTTGAATTTTTTGGTGAAGATTTAGCCTTCGGATGTGTCTAGATAGGCTCAAGCTGATGAATTTAATTATTCATGAGTTCTAATATCAATAACTTAGTTTGAAATTTCTTTAGCTATTAAGGTCATACAATATCTCTAACACAAAGTTAAGTTTAATACTTTCTTTCCGATACAGTTTCGATATGGGTTTCTATTAGGGCCAACTTCAAACGACCATATCTCATATAATATAAGGATTTAGAGGTCTCATTACCTATCAAATTAAAGATCTTTGATTTCCCTTTACAGCGCAACAAATCGTTTCTTAATCCGAATTCGGAGTAAAAAGTTATGACTGTTTTACTAAGCACTGTCCAGGCTGAAATGGGATTTCGCTGTAGTGAAAATTCTGATTATATTTAAATCAACTTCAACCGTTTTTGAGGCCTAAAAACCTCAAATTTCATTCCCCAACCCTAAGAGGTGATTTTTCAAAGCTTAAGGTGAAATTCCTTCGTTGAGGTAAGCTTTTTTTCATTATTTTCTTCGTCTTTTAATCCTTTAACATCTTACAATCTTTAAAAAGACCTTCAATGGTGGAATTTTTTTGGAAAAAACTATGGGTGGTTTTAATATGACCTAGAGCTGATTCTAAGCTATAAATTAAAGATTCCTAATATGAATTTCGTAAAATCTATTATGAATTTTGATGGTTAGAAACCTTGAATTCCATAAAAATGAGACCTTTAGCATAAAAAACTCCATTATGGAGATGGGTTGAGCTTGAAAGAGCTAATTAATGGCTAATTGACATTGGAAAATGATATAGACCTTGAATTAAGGGTAGAATTAGTGGGTTTGAATCCCCAACATATTTGTTTGAAGAGTAAATATTTAATTACTCTTATAATTGCTTGATTTTTAGATGATTGATTTTTCCAAGGCATGAAAGAAAAGAAAGAACATCCTTGTTGCAGCTTGCTTATTCCAAAAGCTTGGCGTCCAGGTAGGCTAGGTTTAATGACTAGAATATTGTGTTATTTTATATTTTCATAATTTAGAATTGATGGGAGAAAGCATGTCTAGGCCTGTGGGCATGGAGTTGAGGTGGATAAAGACATGTGTACTAAACTTTAAACCCCAAAACTATATTATTGATTAATTATGTGATACTGGTGATGATATGGGTACGATCACGAGGATGCACGTATGTGAGAATTCATTGGAACCATCTAATAAAGCGTCCAAGTGAAGTGTGGAGAAGGCCTTGGATCATACCAAAACCGACCCTAAACTTGCACTCCAAGGGCGCCCTTGGTCATATTTCATTAAAGGGACCTTTTGGTTATTTTACCCATTATTTGTAATACATTATAAATAGAATGATGTAGGGTTTTAGTCATTAGTTTTTGTTGAATATGAAAGTGTAACACTTAGAAACATCTCTCTTGTGAGAATGACCCTCCTTGGCCGAAATTGTAACTAGGGAAATCAACTTGAGTGTGAAATCACTCGTGTTGGATTCAAAGCTTGGAAACGTTGGATGCTTGGGAGATCGAGGTCACTCTTGTACCAACGTAAGAGTTAGGTATTTGTTGTGTGTGGTGTAAAGGTCCAAGAGTGGAATAGGCTCTTGGGTTTTTAAGATTGCACCTTCATTTTTGTCTAACTATCTATCCTTTGTTTTGTTGTAATCGTTATTTCTTTTCTTGTTAATATAACCCGTGAGGTGTTGTTATTGTTACCTCATTGTTGTTGTCATCTTATGTTGTTAAATCTAGTTTGGTGGCTGTTTAGGGCTTGAAACACACCCTTATATTTCATTCTTGTTGTTGTTGTAGTAAATTCGAGAGTGATCACCAAATAAGTCCACGGGTTCTTCAAACTAGTGGACTAATTTGGTGTTTTTTAGTGTCTCCTTGTTTTTCTTGTATCATTTGGTATCAGATCATGTCTTGATCTTGTTCCCACTAGATCAATCTTGGGCTCGTAAACTTGAAAATAAGAAAAAAAATTGTTGAAAAAAAAAAACTAAAAATTCCAGAAAAAGTTCAATATGCCCGTGTTGTGTTCTTGGCCGAGAATTGTGTTCTTGTTGCGTATTGGTTGAGATTTTTGTTTTTCTTGAGTGTTTCTAGTGCTAGGTTTGTTCTTCACTAACACTTTGAGTCCAAGTCTAAATTTGAGCTTGAAATATTGGTGTTGGTGTTGTGCACATAAGACTTGGCCGAATTATTGTTGAACATTATTGTGGTAGACTGTATGGGCCTTGTGGTCTTCATCTTGTTGTTGTTCTAAGCTTGGCCACGTGATATTGTTGTTCATTGGTGGCCTAAGAACCATTTTGTTGAAGTTCTAGTTGTCTTGGCCAAGTGTGAAGACATTGTATTGTGAATTAGAAGTTGGCCGTGTGAAAATTGTTGGTGTCTCGGAGATTATTGTTGGTTGTTGTTGGTGATTGTTGATGTTGTTCTTGAAGTTATTCACTACCTTCATAGATTGTTAAAATAAAGTGAAAGTTAGATTCAAAAAGGTGAAAAAAAGGTGTGAGAACTTTGTTATTCTTGAAAGACTTACCATCACTCACCAACTAGTCAATCATATCTCAACCATTTTCATAAAACAAGGACCCATGTTTTGAGGAAAAGTGCAATTCAAGTCAAGACCTTTTGTGTTTGAATTTTAAAACGGCTCCAAGACTTGTATCTCCATCCATTAGCCAAATTCCAATTCCTAAATTGTAAATTGACCAAAGACTTGAAATTGGACAACAAAAATTGTTAGAAACCGCAACCAATTACGTCCTGCCACGTCATCATTGTTATTGTTCATGCAATAATTTTGGCTCAAACTTTTGATCTCTTAGTTTTCTTTTGTTGTTCCTTAGTTTCACTTTTGTTGGTTCCAATACTAATTAGCAAACTAGTACTCATCTACTAGATTGTTAGTTAATCTTTGTTTTTGTTCATTTATGTTAAGTGTTGTTGTGTGCTTTTCTCTTTTGTAAATTCATTGTATCTTGTTGGTTCAATTCCGTAAATAAATTTTCTTTGAGTCAACTCACACGAATATCTATTCCGGGCAAGAGTAGACTCGACCTTCAATCACTCGTGAAGTACAAGTTGGCTTTCAACACTTGTGAAACCAAGTGTGAGACGATCAAGTGTGCGAGAGTGTGGTGAGGTTGTTTTGAACTAACTTGTGTTTTATTTTGTTGGTGTGTTCTTTTTTTTTTCTTAGGTATAATTACAAGGGAACCCACGGCTTCCACCTCTCAACCCATGGACAACAATACCACCAATATCATTTTGGCCCACCTTGACACTATGTCCCGAGACCTAGCTATGGAAAATAAAAGGTTGGATCGTATGGTAGGTCAAATAGAGCAAGTGGGCTGCCCGAACACACATCAAGAGGAAGGTCATAGCTCATGTGAGCTACAAGGTACAAACACTATTCCCTACACTCCTATGAACTTAAAATGTTGTGGTGTGGCTAGTAGTGACCAATTGGATGTAGTTGTGGATTTACCTAGAGTAGAGGTGTTTGAGTCTCCCTATGGTGATACTCTTGGTGATATTAGGTTACGTGAGGACCAAACTCTTATTGTAAGTACGCAAGCACTAGTTGATCGTTTAGATGACGAAATTGATTCTTCTTGTAAGAATGATTTATGTCCATCTAGTGCTAGCCTTTATAACTTGAACAAGGTTCTATTACCAATTGACAAGAGTACTCACACACTAGTTGACCCTTGTGCGAACCAAGATAAGTCTACGTTGGTATGTGAGTTGCCAACAACTAGTGAGGATGTGAATGAAGATCAACTTACTCATGAATGTATTCCACTACTTGAGCATATATGTGGCGTGCTTAAAAAATCTCAAGTTAGTAATGGTGTTTATAGAGTTGATCTTGATGGTGCATATGACTCTTTGAACATCTTGTGTGGTAAAAGCCTTGCTAGTAGTTTTGTTCATAGAGATCATGTGTATGGAAATGTTGTAAATGATGGCATATGTCTTTTTGAGGTAGGACTTCTAGGCCGTGTCTCTCTATTCTTGAATGGTAGTCTTCTCTTAAAGAAAAATGTTATGTGCGGTTGTGGGAGTGACATTCTAGGTGAAGGGAGGGCTAACCTCGGCTTAGACCGTTGGCTACTTCTCCCATTTGACCCCGGCACCCTCCCGGAATGTGGGAATTTCTACACTTCCTACTTGATGCTTGGTCAAGACGACACACAATGTTTGATTGTAGGTGCTAATAAGGGAAGGCACGGTTCTTTCTTGTCTCTTTTTGTTAATGATGACCTCTTCCTTTGTGCCATTTATACTAAGGTTTTCATGTTCAACACAAAGGATCCGTGGGTATACTCCAAGTTTGTCCCACCTTGGCATGGCATGTGATGTGTGTATTTTACTAATCCTAACCCTCATGTCATGAGGATGTTTTTCTTGTTTTTCCTTCTTTGATTTTGCAAGGAGCGGATTTGAGGTCGAATCTTTTTTTAAGAAGGAGAGGATGATACGGTTATGATCACAAGGATGCACGTATGTGAGAATGCATTGGAACCGTCTAATAAAACGTCTAAGTGAAGTGTGGAGAAGGCCTTGGATCACACCAAAATCGACCCTAAACTTGCACTCCCAGGGCGCCTTTGGTCCCATTTCATTAAAGGGACCTTTTGGTCATTTTGCCTATTATTTGTAATACACTATAAATAGAATGATGTAGGATTTTAGTTATTAGTTTTTGTTGAATATGTAAGTGTAACACTTATAAATATCTCTCTTGTGAGAATGCCCCTCCTTGGCCGAAATTGTAACTAGGAAAATCAACTTGAGTGTGGAATCACTCGTGTTGGATTCAAAGCTTGAAAACATTGGATGCTTGGGAGATCCAGTTCACTCTTGTACCAACATAAGAGTTAGATATTTGTTGTGTGTGGTGTTAAAGGTCCAAGAGTGGAATAAGCTCTTGGGTTTTTAAGATTACACCTTCATTTTTGTCTAACTATCTATCCTTTGTTTTGTTGTAATCGTTATTTCTTTTCTTGTTAATGTAACCCGTGAGGTGTTTTTATTGTTACCACATTGTTGTTGTCATCTTGTGTTGTTAAATCTAGTTTGATGGTTGTTTTGGGGTTGAAACACACCCTTATATCTCATTCTTGTTGTTGTTGTAGTGAATCCGAGTGGTCACCAAATAAGTCCATGAGTTCTTCAAACTAGTGGACTGATTTGGTGTTTGTTTCGTGTCTCCTTGTTCTTCTTGTATCAATGAACCTAATTGAGTTATAATGATATTAAGTTGTATGTTTTGGATAATAATATAGCGAGGAGAACCATGCTAGGATTAAGTACTGATGAGCACAGCAATATCAAGGGATAGATGACTTGAATTAGTATGATGGTTGTATTGCATGGAAAGAGGTAGGAGATAATAATACGCTTGATGTGCTAGTTATAGGTGATGATGTTAGCACCCAAGTTGCGGTATTTAAGAAGATGATGATATTTTTAATAATTAATGAGTAATTAAGTCTCCAATAGTGATTTGTATGAGTAAGAATTAAATTGTGATTTATTTTATGATATTTTTGTTTTGATATAGATAAAAATACTATATCTATTAGATGCCCATGAGAGGCTAAATTGGTGATAATGATGGTTTATTGAATTGTGCCTATGAGTGACTTGTTTGGTAATAATAACTCCTTAAAGTAACACTATGAATACTTGTTGATTGGTATTCAGACATGCTTGAAATTGTTGATGCTTGGATTGTTGATGCGTGTATAAATGATTGTTGAAAATTGACTTGATGGAATTGTTTTATGACTTTAAGTGTACTTGTAAACTTGATACATTATTGTATGTTGTGAGGTTGTGTAAATTTGATATTGATAATACTTGTTTATGGTGGATCAGGTACCACATAGGTACGGATATGTATATGTTGGATCGGGTACCACGACGGTACGGATATATATATATATATATATATATATATATATATATATATATATATATATATATATATATATATATATATATATTTATATGATCGGGTACCAAGCCGATACGGATATGCATATGTGGATCGGGTACCACGCCGGTAAGGATATGTATATGTTGGATCGGGTACCATGCCGGTACGGATATGTATATGTTGGATCGGGTACCACGCCGGTACGGATATGTATATGTTGGATCGGATACCATGCCGGTGCGAATATTGTAGACACGTGATTTTTGACCCCCTTCGAGTTTTAACCTATTTATTGGCATTAAATATTTTTATTTTTGTCCAATATTTATTTTAGTTTTTATTTCATTTTTAATAAGTTTAGTTGAAAATAAATAAAAAATAAATAAATAAAGTTACTTTTTGGGATATTTTTATTTTTATTTGTACTGTTATTTTTTAAAAAATAATATGAAAATTCAAAAAAAAAATATTTTCCTTTTAATTTTAATAAATAGACTAGTAGTTTTATTATTATCTTAATTATATTTGTTTTAGATTATTTATAAAGTTTTATTGTATTATCTTAGATATAAAATTAGTTATTATTATTATTATTATTATTTTATTTTATTTATTATTATTATTTTCTATAATAGTAATTTCTAAAAAAATATATAATAAAAATTTTAAATTTTAAAATCCTAAAACTACCCAACCTCTTCCCCTTATCTGACTTTCCCCTTAACTGTTCCCCCAATTCTTTCCCCTATTTAAAGACTCTTCCTACATACATACATTGAACATCATCAAATACTGCATCGGTGAAAAACAGAGAGAAAAAAAAGGTGAGAAAACAAGCAAAGAAGAGAGAGTAAGGATTCAAAAGTGAGAGTTTCGTTTGAAGTTTTTCGTTGACGACATTCGAGTTTCTATTTTAATTCATTATCAGGTTCTTATTTAATTCTGCACTTTTATTTTTAGGAATTATGTTGTCAATTACATCATGAATAAAGTTGTGTCCGTAATTTTTTTGAATTATTTATCATGTATGATTTATTATAGTGTTATGTTTATTTGAAAGATTATTCGAATTTATGTCTGGCCCTCTTTGATTATGCATCGAACTTGAACCTAGATGTTGAAATTTTCTTTAAAAGTGTAGGATGATTTGGTTTCATAGAACAAAAAATAAAAAAATAGACGCACACTGATATATATATACACACACACTGTACACAACATACACAAAGACTAGCCATATATATTTTTCATTGGCCAAAGTCATCGATAAGCACTCAAACTTGTTGTCAAAATTCACTTAGACACCTAAACTAAGGCCTGTTCCTATCAGACCCGTAAACCTCCCACATTTTGTTCTAATTGGGCATTTTTTTCGCTGTTCTCATCAGCTTATTCGCGTGTGTCTCCAAACGCAACTGATGTGGAAAGTTGTCCACATAAAACTCTCCACGTGGATAAACTAAATCCACATATACTTATTACATTTTAAATGAAAAAAATTATTTTGGCTGTTTGTTTCTCTCTCCCCGTTAACTCTCTCTCCCCCCCATTAACTCTCTCTCAGATAACCCTAAAATTTACCCTAATTTAACAAAAATTTTACTCAAATTGAAGGAGAAATTTGGGGGTTTTCCACAGATCTTCCTCGTGGAAGTGTTATTATGATTTATATTTGTTAAATTTTGTTGAATTTTAGCATATTTTAGTTTTTAAGGTTTTGAAATTTCACTGTTAAGGCTATGATTTTGGGAATATTCCATCTCTTTCTTAACATGCATTAAAGGTTGTAGCTTTTAGCTTATTGGTGTGTACTTCGAGTGTATTCCGTTAACTAACTTTGAATTCTTACCCTTTTGTTGCAGGTGACATAACAAATAGAGATAATATTCACAAAATTTCACCATGAGGGATCTTTTTTCAACAAGGGTGTCCCTACATATGTTGCAAGTTGTGTGCCAGAGCTAAGGTATATTGACAAGGATCACTTTTCCATGCTGGAATTGTTATTTTATACTAAAGAATTAGGGTATGACACTGTTAGGGGGTTTTATTATCAAGATGCAATAACTAAGCAGTTCAACTTGGTGAAGAGTGACAGACATCTCGTTGAACTAGTTAAAGACTTAAAACATGAGGACTCTATTGATTTTTATGTCTATCATGTTTAGATGAATCAATTCTTGGCCCTGATGGTCCCACTAGTTTTTTACCTGCACCTGATATTATTGAGTGTGCAAACCTAAAAAGAGAAAGTATTGGTGTTGATGATAGTGCTAACATAAAGAGGGAATCTGTTGAAGTAGAGAAAGAGAGGGAGGCTGATATAGAAGATTTTAACCTAGAAGATGTTGAGATAGTGAATGTTAACCTAGGTAAAGAGAGGGAGACTCATGTAGAAGATGTTGGTGCAGAAGAAGGTGATGGGGCTAATATAGAAGATATCCATGTAGAAGATGTTAACCTAGAAGATTTTGGTGTAGAAGGAGGTGATGAGGATGATGTACAAGATATTCATGCAGAAGATGTTAATAGGCTAGCAAATGAGTTGTCAGATTACTTGAGTAGTGATTCAGATCTTGGAGATATTCCTTCAGAAGATGGCTCAGATGTTGATGAGGAGTTGATGTCATTTAGATAAGAAAGAAGGAAAAACAAATCCAATAAGAAAGAAAGAAAGAAATCAAAAAGCAAGAAAAAAGGCTTTTGAAATTGAACAAGTACCTGTGGGAGTTGCTGGTTGTGTAGATAGAGGCTTTGGAGATATTGGTAAAAATAAGGCTAGAAAATATTCTGGAAAGTTGGGTGGAGATGAGGAATATCTTGATAGTTCTGATTGTTGGAGTGAAGATAGTAAAGATATAGATGTGGATGCTTTTGGAGGAGTAGATCTACCTAGAAGAAGAAGAAGTAAGAAAACTAGGTATGATGAAAATTGTGAGTTTTCTGTGTTTGAGCTTGGGATGATTTTTGAGGGTGTAAAATAGTTTAGAAAAGCTGTTGCAGATTATGCTGTAGAGTATAGAAGGTAGTTGAAGTTAAAACCTAATGAAAAAAATAGAATAAGGGTGAAGTGCATTGCAGCCAATTACAATTGGTTGCTATTTGCTTATACTGATAGGGATTCAGGTGATTTTATTGTGAAGAACTATAACCCTATTCACAAGTGTATACCTCTAAACAAGAACAAGATGTGTGATTCAAAACTGGTTGCTAGAAAGTTCAAGGAGAGAATTGTTTCTCAGCCATACATTAGGATTTGGGAAATTCAGGATTTGGTAAGAGAGGTGTTGGGTCTTTATGTAGGTAAAAATATCTAAATAGATTGTTATGAAGGAGAATATGGGAGGTTGGAAGCTGGAATTTGCCAGATTATGTGACTATACAAATATGATCAAGACAACAAATTCTGGAATTTCTTGTTGGATAAAAATTGATAAAGAAACTGAACCAGGGAAGAACCTCTTTGTTTATTTCTATGTGTGCTTTCATGCCTTCAAGTAAGGATGGTTAGATTGGTGTAGGAAAATTATTGGTTTTGATGGATGCTTTCTAAAAGGAGCTTGTAAATATGAGTTATTGGTTGCTGTGGGGAAAAATGGCAGCAACCAAATATATCCTATTGCATGGGCAGTTATGGATACAGAAACAAAACATAGCTGGGATTGGTTCATAAGGCATCTGATTGGCGATCTAAATCTGGGAACTGGTGAAGGGTTGACTGTAATGTCAGACCAACAAAAGGTACTATAACTTAATTATTTTTCTCATTACTTGAGTTTATTTTCCAATAATATTTCTATTTTAATAATACTTATTACAGGGTCTTGTTCCTGTTTTGATGGATCTGTTACCAAATGCTGAGAGAAGAATATTTGCTAGACATATTTGGAGCAATTGTCATGTGCAATGGATAGGAGAAGAGAGAAGAAAACGGTTTTGGAGATGTGCAAAAGCAAGCTTTGAAGTAAAGTTTAGAGAGGAGATGCAAGCAATGTCAAATCTAGGTCAGAAAGAAATAACTGAGGACATGTTAGTTAATCTTCCTACTTCTTGGTGTAGGGCATATTTCAAAACACATTCCAAATGTGATGTTGTAGAAAATAACATGTGTGAGACTTTCAATTCTCGAATCTTAACTGCTATACATAAATCCATAATCACAATGTTAGAGAATATCAGGCATAAAATGATGAATAGACATGTAGATATGATCAAATTTATAGAAACATGGATTTCAGACACTGCACCTATGACAAGAACTATTTTAGAAGCTAATAAGGAATATTTAAATAGGTGTAGAGTATTATAGAATGGAGTTAATAGTTTTGAAATTGGGGATGGGGGTTACACATTTGTTGTTCACTTGGACAAGAAGTATTGTGATTGTAGGTTATGGATGTTAAGAGGTATTCCTTGTCCTCATGCCATTTGTGCTTATTATTACTTGAATGAAGATCCTGATCAGTATGTAGAGCACTGGTATAGTAAAGAAACCTTCTTAAGTCTTATAGTCATTTCATGCAACCACTTACTAACATGAGAATATGGACAGAAACCCCAAACCCATCAATTGAACCTCCAAAACCAAGAAAAATGCCAGGCAGACCTGGCAAGAACAGAAGGAAGAGCAAGGATGAGCCAAAAAAGTGGGGCAAACTCTTAAAAAAAGGTGTCAAGATCACCTGTTCAAGCTGTAAGCAAGTTGGCCATAACAAGACTATGTGTGCCAAAATGGTAAGCCTTAAATGAATTTTCATAATGCTTTGTAAAGTTAACATATTTCTTAACTTTTTATATTTATGCTCGTATGTTAGAATGGTATGGAAAGCAGTAATAGTAGTCAACCTAGCACTCAGCTTGCAGCTTCATGGAATCCACTACCACCACAATCAAGTTCTATTTGTGGTGACACCAGTGCAATGGCAAGAGTTACCTACACTCAAAGTCAGACAACAAGAGTAAGTTATATATGTTCTGCTACCTTAATATTCCTCTCCTGCTTAATATTATTATTAAAAACTGTTAAAAATATTGTGTTACATTTATTTACAGTCAAACTCCACCTTTCATACATATGCAACTACACAATCCAGTCAACAGAATCTATTTGCGCTGACACAACTGTTGTGCCAAGAACACCTCAAAGAAAGGTGTCAAGTGTTGTTGGTAGAGGTCACGGTGCTACTGGTAGAGGAAAATATGGTTCTAGTAGGGGTCAATATGGTGCTGATAGAGGAGGTAGTTCTGGTAGGGGTCAATGTGGTGTTGATAGAAGAGGTGGTTCTGGTAGGGGTCAATGTGGTGCTGATAGGAGAGGTAGTTCTAGTCGGGGTCAATGTGGTATTGATAGGGGAGGTGGTTCTAGTTGGGGTCAATATGGTGTTGATAGGGGAGGTGGTTCTGGTAGGGGTCAATGTGGTGCTGATAGAGGAGGTGGTTCTGGTAGGGGTCAATGTGGTATTGACAGGGGAAGTGGTTCTGGTAGGGGTCAATGTGGTGCTGATAGAGGAGGTGGTTCTGGTCGGGGTCAATGTGGTATTGATAGGGGAGGTGGTTCTGGTCGGGGTCAATGTAGTGCTGATAGGGGAGGTGGTTCTGGTAGGGGTCAATGTGGTGTTGAGAGGGGAGGTGGTTCTGGTAGAGGTCAAGGAGGGATTGGTAGAGGATTCGCAAGAAAAATAGCCAATGCAAGAGGGACCCCATTTGAAAGTGGAAGAAATACTTCTTCTAGTCAAGTACCACCTTTGCCAACCAACAAGAGGCCATATGTAACTCCCCGTACTTAATTACGTCCATTAGCCATGGTTATATGTGTTGGAGTATATGTATTGATCATAAGTTAGGTATATATGAGTTTAAGTATGAGTATTGATTATTTTGAGATGGTTTCAAAGTGTATAGTTGGATTATATGTGTATAGGAATCGACTTTATTTATACCGGAATTTGCCCGTCGATGGTTCCATACGAAGGTTATTGAATAAGCGTTCCAACGATATAAAGATTTCCAAAAACGGATAAGTTTCGGATATAATCGAGCACGTTCGAAACTATAAAACGGTGGCCGGGATATGTGAACAGTAAATGTGCAGGAAAATTTCCTGCACACAAACTACTGAGGCCTGCCAGTTTTTTGGGTTAACTTTGAACAATCATAACTCCCTCAATATAATGAACTGGGAGAGATGCGACCTATTAAAAGAAAGATATTTGAGTCTTCTTTCCAATGCAATTGGTTTTATCCAAATCCAACATCTGAGTAAGGAGTTATACTCGTTTTACTTCAGCCTCTCAAAATAGTTTTTTAGGGTCAACTTCAAATGATCATAACTCCTTGTACAGGACGAACTGGGTGACCTACTTTATATGAAATGAAATCCCTTTGAATTATCTTTCCAACAATACCAATTTCACCTAAATCCGACATCGGAGAAAAGAGTTATGGCCGATTTACTTTAGCCTATCAAAACAGTCCACCATGGACAGATTCGGATTTACTTAAATTTTTAAGGGCAATATGGTCATTTTCCATCACCTCATGGACTAAAATTGGTCATTATATACATATAATTAGTCTCATATCCATCAACTATCATCAAATTATTGAAAATAAGAAACCCTAGCCTAATTTCAACTCCAATTATCTTGTGATTCAACCGTAGAAAATCCAAATTGATTCCGTAGTTGTGTTCACCGTCTCGAGGGCTTTGAGAAGCACCCCTTATTTGTGCCAACAAGACTTCAAAACCAAAAGGGCCATTTTATGGTAAGGATGTAAATTATGTTGGTGTTATTTATATGGATATGTATGTATATATATATATATATATATATATATATATATATATATATATATATATATATATATATATATATGCATGTGAGCATAAGAAGTATGTTATTTGATTGTTGTTGAAAGATGAATGAGAAATGATGTTGGATTATTCTTGTGCATGGTTGGATTATGTTGAATTGTGAAGGGATTTGGTATTGATGATGTGGTATTGAAATGATTATATATATATATATATACACATAAACTTATTATTCAAGTTGGCTTTTGGAATGTTTTGCAAATATTGGTTGTATGGAATTATGGAAGAGAATTGTGGTGTTGGGTTGCTAATCCTAGATGCCAAACATTTCATTGTAGATAAGTGATTTGTAAAGGCAAGAAGTTGTGCTGAATTGGTATCCGAATCTACAACGAGGTATGTAAAGCATACTCTAACAATGTTCTTTGGCATGAAAACACCAATGTTCCATCAAGTAAGATTCTGAGGTTGTCCAAAAACATGTATTGTTCTACATTACCAACGAAGTTGTTTCCATTCTATAAAGTGCCAAATGTTTCATTGATATACCAAAAGTCTCATATTTCATTGTTGTGATATTGATGATTCTTAAACACATCGTTGATGTACCAATGAGTCTTTATTACATCGTTATTGTATAGAAGGTCTATTACTTGATTCCTATTGATGTATGGTTGTTCCAAAGGTACTATATTGGCATGAACACTAATGTAATAATCTCAAAAGCTTTTGAACTAAGTTATTGGAAAGATCTCTTATGTGTGTTACTTGATATACGTGTGGGTGGTATCCCAGGGACATAAGCCTAGCATGAGTCGATCCCTATTTATGTGTTTATGGGTGGTATCCCAGAGGCATAAGCCTAGCATGGGTCAATCCCAGTTGATATGTACTGGGGCAGCCTAATGGTCACAGTACGATACAGTATTGATTATTGTTAGGTGGTTGGAGGTTCGGGAGGAGGAGGTAATGGCGATTGATAATTGTAAAGAATGAAATGAACGAATGTATACCGTTCCACAAATGTGTTTGAATTCAAGAACTCAATTCAGATTAATGATAATGTGCATGATCCTAAAAGTGTTTATGAAGTGTGGTTCACTTCTATTATGATTTATTCACTTGCGTCTGATTTTCTTGATCTCCCATATCACATATGATTATTTACAGCTTTACATACTCAGTACATATTTCGTACTGACGTCCCTCACGAGGGACCTGCATTTCATGCTGCAGGCACAGGTGCTTCAGCTCACTCACAGCATAGATAGGAGCCAGGTCATACAGCTATTGTTGGTGAGCTCCAGTTTGCTTCGGAGCTTTCCGAGTCGGTTCCTTATGTTTTGTCATTGTACAGGAGTCGTGTGTGAGCGGGGGTTTGTCCCGACCCTAGTTATGTCATGTATATCCTAGAGGCTTTGTAGACATAAGGAAGGGTAAAGTCATGGAAGTTTATATAGTGATGTTATATTTGTATATGTGGTGGCCCCGACGGCCAAGTATTATATATATATATTTGTGCGTGTTATGCTGATACAGGTAATTAGATTCTTCTATATGCAACGAAGTGCTGTCCAAATTTTTAGTGACATGTAAGTGAAAGTACAGGTATTTGAACGGGTTCTCCCGGGCCTTCTCGGCTTCGGGTGCCAGTCCGGCCCGATGGGATTTTGGGGCGTGACACCATACAATGCTACCTCATTTGTTGCTGCTACTGCATACAAAAAGCCTGCAACTGGTTTTGGTGTTTACTCTGATCCAATAACTGGAACCAAAGTGTACAATGTATTTTTCTCTGTCTCATTATTTACCTATAACAATGTTTTCATTCAAGTTTTCAATGTTCATTGTCTTACAATTATTTCTAATTTTGCAGCCTGGTACATCAACTGATAGGGTTCTATATGAGGATATAAATTTAAAGAGTGCTTCACCAACCAATATAGATATTAGTTTTAAACCTAGTGGCCTAAAACAGAATGGAAAAGATGCAGTCACCAACACACAATTGCAACAAATGAAAGCAAATAAGAGAAAAAAATGGATGCAATCAAGTCTTCTTCATCAGTTGGATCTTCAAAAAAGTAGTTCATTTAGAAATGATTTATACTGTAATCAGGGTTAATGACTTTGAACAAATTGTGTTACTAGTTTTTGAACAAGTTTTTCTTAGGCAGCAGTTAATGATTTTGGTGTATGCTGCAGTTGAACACTATTATGCTCAATGTTGAGCTTTATTTGAACACCTTGTTTACTGTATGCAATTTTTAGCTCAATTTTGAGTTGCATTAATATGATATCCAGCTGCTTGCACTTTTAGTTCAATCTTGAGCAAATTTAATAAGATGGATATGCTGTTTCTAATATAGTTCATTTTTATCAATACCTTCAGTAGTTACAAATAGGCTATATGGTTAAGTAGTTGCACAACTAGACACAAAGTAGACAATTGATAATGAGATTATCATACAAAACATGTGGATTCATTTAAACAACTAATACAAACTACTACTACTACAAACTAACCAAACAACTACAACAAACTACTACTACAAACTACTACTACTGCTACAAACTAACCAAGCAACTACAACAAACTACTACTACTACTACAAACTAACCAAGCACCTACAACAAACTACAACTACAAACTACTACTACTACTGCTACAAACTAACCAAGCAACTACAACAAACTACTACTACTACTACAAACTAACCATTACAAATCCATTACGAACTAAACTAACCAAACAACTACAACAAACTAACCATTACACCATATTAAAGAACCACTTTACAGTAAGAACAATGAGAAGAAGTAGAACAAGTCTATTCAATTTGAGCATAGCACATTCCCTTTTAAGTTTAACTTTTTTGAGTTTTTGCCTCAATGAAATCAACTTCTCTTCACTATCTTTCAATTTCTCACACAAAGTGTCCCTCTCTTGTTCAACGTCTTTGAGCTTTTGCTTCAATCGATCACACGAATTTTCACCACCTTTGCACTTTATCATTAAGCTCGATTCTACCTCAGGATATTGATGCACAAAAATTGAAGGTTCTGGATCAATCCATCTAAAGTACCCACATCCACCATTTTCCTAAAATGCAAAAACCCAAGAAATATAAAAAAATCACCAAAAAAAATAAAATTAAAATCTGTCAAAATGATACAAACCTTTAAAACTTTACATCCAAAAAATCTACGACCAGGATTTGATGTTGTCCTTGAAGTTCTTAATAGACAAAATTCAGAACAATAATACAAATCGGGAACCTCAATGTTAATGGAATTTTTCGACATTCTCATGGAAAATGAAAGAAAAAATTGATTTAAGAGAAATTATGAGATAAATTTGATAGTGAGATGAGAGAAGTTGAGAGGAAAATCAGCTATGTAGGAGAGCATAGAGAAAGAAGAAGATGAAATTAGGTTAAAAATAGAGGGAGATTGAAGGGGATGGCAAAAGTAACGTTAAGTAACGTTAACTTTTGCCACATAGACAGCTTTTTCACAAGTCACGCGCCACCCGCGACTAAACAACACGCGCAGTGCCACGTAAGCCAAAAATGCCCAATTGGAATAAAATGTGGGGGGTTTAGGGGTTTAATAGGAACAGACCTTATTTTAAGTGTCTAAATGAATTTTGGCAACAAGTTTGAGTGCCTATCAATGACTTTGACCTTTTAAGTGTCGCCGGAATTGATTTTTGTCCGTCGTGTTTATGTCTTTTTTTTAAAAAAAAAAAAAGTTTTATTACTAGACTCGATTATGAGGTTTGCAATAAGGTAATAGGATATCATCCAGTAGTGATAGATGTCAAAGATGTAAAGAATAAAGTTATATTTACTCAAAAACTAGCAGGAATATTATATTATTTTTTACATATTTTCTAGTTTGATTGATTTAATATTTCCTGTTCATGCGTGTATATTATATACTGTAAGTTCATATTTTATATATGCTATATATTATTTAGTATTTTTTAAAGAAAAATAATATATATATATATATATATATATATATATATATATATATATATATATATATATATATGTTTTATCTTGTGATATAATGAAAATGGCCTAATTTTGTTAATATAAAAGTAAAGGAGAAAAGTTATCTTTGATGGAAATAGTTAAAAAATTAAATCATTATTGAGCAAAACTCCTAAAATATTAATATTATATTGGATACTTTCTCTATGTTCTACATGTGATTCAATTAAATATTTTCTTTTAAATGATTATGTAATTTTGTTAACTTTATTACGTGATTATAAAAAATTATTGTTAATGTTGTTGTGTTTGTTAAGATGTAACTTAGTTATGTTATGTAATTACATTTATTTGAAATTTAAGCAATAATAATTAATTTATTCATGTTTGTTATCGTTGGAGTCCGAAGATAAAATAGTTACAAGTTTATAAGTGGCGAAATAAATTTCTTTTAATGCTAGGTAAATTTTAGACATATTTAATTTATTCGTCTCAATTGAAAATGCAATATACGCATCTTTCCGAGATATTTTAAAATTCAAGGATGCTATAATGTACCTTGGCATATATTTTTTAAAAATTAATTTTTACCCGATTTATTTAATAGAAGAAAATAGACAAGTTTTCAATATAATAAAAATGAGCGATTTTAGGTCTTAACATAATTTATCGAAATAGTTTTAGTCAGTATAAGTTAATAAAAGCGACCGTGCTAGAAGCCCGAGACTCGAGGGGTGCCTCACACCTTTCCTTCGGTCAACAGAATTCCTTACCCGGTCTTCTGTTTTCGCAGACCAACAAAGAGTTATTTCCTTTTTATTAGGGATTCAATAAGGTGACTTGGAACACCACAACTCAATTCCAAGTGGCGACTTTGAAAATAATAAAACTAATCCCTATTCAATACCATCACTTTAATTGGAAAAATCCTTCGACTCCGATTCCTGCGGGCAAAAAAGAGGTATGACATCTCTGGCGACTCTGCTGGGGAATAATAAGAATTCAAGCTTTTTATATTGACTTATACTTGCTGTAATTATTGTTGATATTGTGTTTGTTGGCCTTATGTGCTACTTGTCGCTTATTTACGGCTTTGATATTGATTGAACTGTATTATGTACTGTCTTCTCTTGCGCACCCCCTCTGAGTCTCTGAAATAGGATAGAAGGAATGCAGCGCTTGTATCCTACTTTCTTTTTTGAGATAGCCAGAGTGTCAAGACACCTGGTGAAGGATTATAGTCACACATGTTAGGCGGGGTTCGGATCGACAACGAAGGCGGTGTTGCCCTGCTACCGACCAAGTTTTCCCTCCCCAGCTCGAGTGTCCGCTCGGATAAGCCAATCTAGACACCTATCCCTATTAGGCTTAAACTTAAAAGAACTAAAAACTCAGAATCTGGTTATCCCTATTAGGTGTCGCTTTATTTGCATCATATGCATTTGACTTAGCGGGACTCAGCACAGGGGTCGGGTCTGTCTAGGACAGGTGACCTACTTTATAAAGACCAACATGTGCATTCTACGTGCTCTTTGACATTTATTTGGAAGGTTATTTGTTTGTTGACCAGTTTTAGGCAACTTTAAAATGCAAGAGATTAATTTATCCTCACATTTAGTGAATTATTTTTTTCGAAGAAAAATTTTATTTTTAAAAAGAAAGGAAAATTTTTTGTAACATAGTTTTACGGTCTTCATGAACAACGAGGGTCAGATTCTCACAACTTAATGGTATACATAGGAAGTCCTTCTCAGGATACGACCCTATCTTTTGAAAAATTATTCATAGATTTATTGGGGATTGTTTTTAAAAATATGATTACTTTCATAATTATTTTTCCAATTCTCAGGTCCAATTTTTATATATATCTTAATAGCCCTGAATCTTTAGGGATCATGAGGCTAAGTTTTTACAATATATATATATATATATATATATATATATATATATATATATATATAATTCAATAGCCCGAAATCTTTAGGGATCATGAGGCTAAATTTTTACAAAATAAATAAAAAAATATAAATCTTAACAGCTCTGAATCTTTAGGGTTAATGAGGTTAAGTTTTTACAATATATATAGATCTTAACAGCCCTGAACCTTTAGGAGTCTTGAGGCTGAATTTTGTACGACATAATTTTCAAGAACTACGCACACCTGATTTTTATTTTAATGAGATATGTAAGCAGTCCTCAATGGATTCGGTGATCTTCAAAAAATTGGATGTCTTTCCTTCTAAAAAAAAGAAGAAAAAAAATATTTTCAAAAATTAAAAATGTTATTCAAAAATAAAAAAATTGTTTCTCATATTTCAAATAATAATAATAATAAAAAAGGTATATTTCTTCGTATCTTCAATTTTTTTGAACTACGCAGGATCTGATTCATGTCTTGGCATGATACGTAGGCAACCCTCTAAAGGGTTCGATCAAAATTTTTCAAAAAAGTGCGCCTAGAAAGCCGGGATGAAACATAAAGTCTTCCCTAATAGGTTGGAAAATGCATCTAGAAGCATAACATACAACGTGACATTATAATGTGTTAAATATATAACACTCACCCATTTGCTACTTGATAATAGAAAGATAAAGTAGTTGGTGGTTGGTTTGTTGTTTAAACTGGCATCACATTCGTACAACACCAGGTACAAGGAAAAAAAAATGACCCGCAAAAAGGGTGTAGGATCTGACAGTGAGGAGGAGCAAATCAGTTGATTTCGCCAGAATTAGCATCAATGGAAGTAGTTAAGTTATTGAAAAAACAGATGGCGGAACTGTACCAAGCTTGGTTAAATGGACAAGCCTCGCCTTCCTCAATCCCTGGACTTGCGAATATGAATGATCCAAATCCTGCTCAAGCTCAAACTAGCGATCCATTTTACTCGCCTGGATTCGGCCCATATGCTAATATTCTGGCACTATAGGTACTTCTACTATGGGCCCACCAAATCCATCTGTCACAAATAACCTATTTTTCACTCCCGTAGCACCAGCTACTGCGGGTCTTCAATCGACAGCACAGAAGAATATGGGGGAACCAATTCATGATTTTTTTTATCCTCCTAAAATGACTTTCAAACCTCAAATTCCACATTATCATGCTCATCAACACGATTCTCCTATCGTGATTGAAAAGATTGCTAAGAATGAGGAACAAGATGAGATGGCTAGGAAAGTAAGAAGCTTGGAGCAGAGTATGAGAAATATGCAAGGATTGGGAGGACCAAAGAATATTTCATACACGGATTTGTGTATGTTTCCTGATGTCCATTTTTCATTAGGGTTCAAAATGCCAAAGTTTGACAAATACGAAGGTCATGGCGATCCTGTAGATCACTTGAAAAAGTTTTTCAATCAATTAAGGGGAGCAAGAGGAAAAGAAGAATTGCTCATGACTTACTTTGGAGAAAGCTTGGAAGGGGTAGCTTATGAATGGTTTATTGACCAAGACATTTTCCGTTGGCACGTGTGGGATGACATGGCTCGGGATTTTATTCAACAGTTTCAATATAACATCGAGATAGTCCCAGATCGCACCACACTGACTAATATGAGAAAAAAGACAACTGAAAGTTTTAGAGAATATGCTATCAGATGGAGAGAACAGGCTGCAAGAGTCAGACCATCGAAAAAAGAGTCTGAAATGATTGATATCTTTCTGCAGGTACAAGAACCTGATTATTTTCATCATTTTCTTTCTACTATTGGAAACACATTTACTGAGGTCATTAAAATTAGAGAGATGGTAGAGAGTAGAATTAAGTTCGGAAAGATTATTAGCCAAGCCGCTTTAAAAGCAACAACACAAACAATTTAAAGTGGTTCAAGAAGCTTTGGTGGAAACAAAATAAAAGTGGATGTAGCAACTATTATACCATGTCCATAACAAAATTGGAGAGGTGTGTGTCACCCTTACGCACAATCTCAGTCCCAAATTTATGTCCAAAACCGATATAGCCATCCACGACACTATGTTCTACCACAAAATCCATTATATTCTATTCCATCTCCTTAGTATTTTATCTATAATTCACAACCATATGTTCGGACTCATTTTTACCCGCAATGGCGTGCACCAACCCCTCAAAATCATTCTCTAATTCCCCAAACATACCCAAGACCCTCCAGACTCGATTTTCACTCTAAGCCAAACAATGAAAAGAGGCAGAAGCTAAGGGATAGTTTCACACCAATTGGAGAATCATATACTAGTTTATTCCAGAAACTGAGACAAAAGGACATGATTACTCCTCTTCTTGGTTATACCCCTGACCCACAATCAAGAAACTTTGACCCTAATGTACGATGTGTATATCATTCTGATGTTCAGGGTCATAGTACTATAGATTGTCGTGCTTTGAAAAGAGAAATAGAAAGAATGATTCAAGATAAATTGATTATGGTGCAGGATGTTGATCGTGGTGGAAGCTCTAGTTATGTTGATATGCAGATCAGTGGCTAAGTTGTCAGGCTGAGCAATTGAGAAGTCACCCCTCTCCCTACTAGGGAGAAGTCTAGTAGTTTGTTGTAGGGAGAGGTCTAGTAGTTTGTTTTATTTTATTTTCTGTTACCCAAATTATTTTAGGGTTGTAGTTTAAGACCTATCTTGTCTGATTTTTTTATCATTTTTGTTCAAACCCTTCTATCTTTCTGTCAACAAAATGTGTATCCCTTTTGTTTTTATTTCTCAATATATATTATCTTTTTTTTCTTCAAAGAGCTCTTTCTATGGTGATTCTGGTAATATGATAAGCATGTTGAATTTTAGCCAGATCTTAAAACCCAATGTAATGCTGAAACATTCGATCAAGAACCTAGAGTTAAAAAAAATGTGTAAGAAAAATAAGTGAAGTATTGAAATGCTTGGGGACCTAGTTACATCCTCACTTGAATGTTTTGAGGCAATCACTTTACGAATAAAAAATGACTTGATCTTCAATGAGAAGGTTCAACTCAAGTATTTTTGAATGAGATCAACTAGAGGATATATAGTTTCTATTGTCAGAAGAAGCAAAAGAAAGTTAGCTAAAAAAAGAGTCATTTGTTGTGAGGAAAGTATAACACATGTAGACCTGTATGGTTCACAAGCTTAAAACAAGCGACACATGTACACTTGCTCAGTCAAGGTCAATGTTGAAAAGCAGTGCATAATTTTTATGTTGCACTCTCTCATTGCATATTATGTACTTGCATTTTTAAGGATTGATATGATGAAGACATTTTATTCTTCTATCCAAATATTGTATCATCCTTTGTTATCCCCTTTGTGCTTGAATTTTATTTTCTTTCATAAACCTCTTTTGGAATCAAAATAGAGTCGGGAAAAAAAAATTAAAAAAAGTGTCAATAAAAAGAATAGAGTCAGAAAAGTGTCAAGAAAAAATGGACTCGAAAAAAATCTCTCTCTCTCCAAAAAAAAAAAAAGAAGAGAGAAAAGTTAAAAAAAATCAAGCAAAAGAACAAGATTTCTAAACGACGTTTGACCTGATTCTTGCTATAACAAGATACGTAGGCAACCCTACTCTGGGATTTGGTCCGACCAAAAAAAAATTCAAATTACCCAGAATGAAATGAAACTGGGGCAAAGTTTATTTCCTTAAAAAAAAAGTTGATTCCAAAAGTTGTATGTTTCACCAAATATTATATAAATTTTTGAGTCACATGCCTCCCTTTCTTTCTAACCTTTTCCAAAAACCAAGTTATAACCAAAGAAAGACCTTCTGATCGATCTTTCAGAATGTCAAGGCTAAACATGTTATGGGTTCATGATGTTTTGTATGTTGGCCATTATTTAAAAAAAAATGAAAAAAAATGAATGAGTAAAAATGAGAGAGTCTTATTGGTGAAAACCCTTTGGGAACCATAAGACGACAGTGAGCTGAAAAAGAAATGAAAATGAGATAGGCGTTGGCAAAAACCCATTGAGATGCCACTAGCCGAAAGAGGATTGTGATATAGAAAGAGCATATTCAAGATTGATTCCATTTCAAACTCAATAAGTGGACAAGAGTTGTAATAATTAGTTTGGGTAGATCAAGTTGTTTAATTCAAAATGTATGTCATGATTGCTGAAATTGGCTACCACACCCAAATAAGTTTTCTTCTGTCGTTTAAAAAAATGATGTCTATTATTTTTTTCTTTTCTTTTTATTTTTCTATTTTTAATTTTTTTGGTATCTTTATCATCAAATAAAAATTATTATCATTTTTCTTGTGTCTCTGAGTCGAGTCTGTGTCATAACAAGTGAGAAAAAATTTCAAAACTGGCTACCAACTTATTCAATTGCACAAAGTAAGACAAAAAGCCAACACATGAAAGAGACATGATTGTGAGCCGAAATAAGGCATCCAGAAAGTTTTGTCAACAACCGAGTCTGAGAACTAATGAAAATACTAACGTTCAAAGGCTTTATTTGAGGAGCATGACAAAGCAAAGATACTGTGTTTGTTTCAAAGTCACTTCTAATTATCTGAGTTTGGGTCAACGATGCAGCAAGTCGGTGACAGATGCTAATGGTTGGAAGCAAGGTTAAATGTGACGAGAGCAAGAGTGATTGCCACGGAAGCTAAAGCCACAAACCTGCCACCATGTTTTTTGAACTCACAAGTTTTCTTTGATGAAAGAGGATGTTACCTTCAAATTAAGGACATCAGAGCATAAATATCAAGGGTTGCAATGCCTCATTTCCACAGATGCAGGAAGCAATGTTGTTGCACAAGTTTGATAATCAAATTATGGTATAAATTTAAACCCTATGAGACGCACTTCCTAATCTGGATAATTCAAGTTTCATTTATTAGGTGAAGCACTTCCTAACTTGAACCATCACTCCTAGAAGACGCACTTTCTGGTCGAGTAATTTTATTCAACCCCTAGGAGACGGACTTCCTAGTCTGAATAAGTTAGCTTTCATTTGTTAGGTGAAACACTTCCTAAATTGAACATTCACTCCTAGAAGACGTACCTTTTAGTCGAGTCATTTCTTGTTGACTACTATAAGACAAACCTTTTAGTCGAGTCATTCCCTTGATTCCTATAAGACGTACCTTTTAGTTGAGTCACTCCCCTTGATTTCTATACCTTTTAGTCGAGTCATCCCCTTGATTCCTATAAGACGTACTTTTTAATCGAGTTATCCCCTTGATTCCTATAAGACGAACCTTTTAATCGAGTCACTCCTCGTGATTCCTATAAGACGTACCATTTAGTCGATTCATCTCCTTGATTCCTATAAGACATACCTTTTAGTCGAGTCATCCCCCTTGATTCCTATAAGACGAACCTTTCAGTCAAGTCACTCTTTGTGATTCCTATAAGACGTACCTTTTAGTCGAGTCATTTTCCTTAATTCCTATAAGACGAACCTTTTAGTCGAGTCACTCCTCGTGATTCCTATAAGACGTACCTTTTAGTTGAGTCATCCCCTTGATTCCTATAAGACGAACCTTTTAGTCGAGTCACTCCTCGTCATTCCTATAAGATGTACCTTTTAGTCGAGTCACTCCTCGTTATTTCTATAAGATGTACCTTTTAGTCGAGTCATCCCCTTGATTCCTATAAGACATACCTTTTAGTCGAGTCATCTTCCTTGATTCCTATAAGACGTACCTTTTAGTCGAGTCATCCCCTTGATTCCTATAAGATGAACCTTTCAGTTGAGTCACTCCCTTAATTCTTATAAGATGTACCTTTTAGTCGAGTCATACCCCTTGATTCCTATAAGACGTACTTTTTAGTCGAGTCATTTCCCTTGATTCCTATAAGATGAAACTTTTAGTCGAGTCACTCCTCGTGATTCCTATAAGACGTACCTTTTAGTTGAGTCATCCCCTTGATTCCTATAAGACATACTTTTTAGTTGAGTCATCCCCCTTGATTCCTATAAGACGTACCTTTTAGTTGAGTTATCCCTTTGATTCCTATAAGACGTACATTTTAGTCGAGTCATCCCTCTTGATTCCTATAAGACGTACCTTTTAGTCGAGTCATTTCCTAAGTATAAACTGGGGCAAAAATTTTGTTTGTGTTCATTGAATTTTATTTTTTGCTCAGGACCCTCCTGAAGAATTGGAATTTATTTTATACTTAGGACCCTCCTGAAGAATGGAATGTTATTTTTCTATTCTACTGTTTACTTTGAGTTCAGGAGCCCGCCTGAAGAACAGGGTGAAGGAATTGTAAGTCTAGGAGCCTGCCTGAAGAATAGGTTGAAGAAAAAGAAAGTCTAGGAGCCTTCCTAGAGAAAAAGGTAAAGAAGTAACAAGTCAGGAGCCCGCTTGAAGAATAGGGTGAAGAAGTAACAAGTCAAGAGCCCACCTGAAGAACAGGGTGAAGAAAAAAAGAAAGTTCAGGAGCCCACCTAAAGAACAGGGTGAAGAAAAAAGAAAGTCCAGGAGCCCGCCTAAAGAATAGGATGAAGAAAAATGGAAGTCCACGAGCTTACGTAAAGAACAACGAGAAGAAAATCAAGTCTAAGAGTCCTCCTGAAGAACAGGGCAACAGAAAAGCAAGTCAGGAGCCTTCCTGAAGAATAGAATGAAGATTTTCAAGTTCAAACCAGAAGAAAATCTGAAAAATAAATCAGTTGCCAACTTCCTCTCTAATGTCAAAAGCTAACGAGGAGGAACATTTTATGTTTCAAGTTGAACTCAGAATAAAGACTATCTCACCATTTGAGAAGTCATGAAGATTCAAGTCAAGATTCCAGAATAGCTAAATAGATAGGATCTTTCACTTGTATCTTCAATTTTATGTTTGTTATTCATGTGAATGTATGTTATTCATGTGAATGTAAAACCAGAATGTCGTGAACCGGAAACTCGACGAAACCTGACTCGATCTCTAGCTTACTGCCACATCATTTTACCCTATTTGAACTACAAGTAACCTGATTCCCTTATAACCCGGGATATGAAGGCGGTCTAAAACCAGGACTCGGTCACATCTTTTATTGTATTTTATTTTATTTTATTTTTACTTTTTGAATAATTGAAGGATCAAAAATCACCTCTTTGTCTACTTCTTTGTATGAAAACTATTTGCGGTTTTACACAAAGAGGGGTAAAATATGTATATGTTGGATCAGGTATCACGCCGGTACGGATATGTATATATTGGATCGGGTACCACACCGATACGGATATGTATATGTTGGATCGGGTACCACGCCGGTACGAATATGTATATGTTGGATCGGGTACCACGTTGATACGGATATGTATATGTTGGATCGGGTACCATACCGGTACGGATATGTATATGTTGGATCGGGTACCACGCCAGTACGGTACATGAACATAGATTTTTCCCTACAGGTCATGACTATTTGGGCAAAAATAAGTTCCATAGCATGTGTGTACATATTTGTGTTGAGTCTGTGGATGTTTACAGTATGGTAGTTACTCTTGAGGGTTATGTAGCTTGTTTGTGACCACTGTTTGATCTGTTATTATTGTACTGTTAATTCATTGGGTATTTGATTGTGTGATATGTATTTGAAAACGTGAAACTTGTACTTACTTATATGTTGGTTGATTTGCTTCATTTATACGTGATTTAATGGTAGCTTATCAGAATGGATAGTTATCATTCTTTAATATTATAATAGAGCATTTGGTTGTTAGCCCGAGAATTTCGTGTGGGTTGTCTATGATTACGGTTTTGTTCCTGTGAATATGAGTAATGAAAAATATAAGGTGAATAAAGAGGAATAGTGATGTATTAGCGTTGGATTGTGATTGATGGTGTGAATTGATGAGGTTAGAGTATGTTAGTAGTGAATATAATATTGAGGGAGCTGGAAGAGTAGTTGGATGATGTAAGTTATATAGGTAAAGTATCAATGTTATTACAACCTTAGTTGAATTATATTCCATTCAAGATGTCATGATTTATTTTTCTTAATTCTATTTTATGATTATATGGACTAACATTGTCGGTCGATGATGCCTACCAGTACGTGTAGTTGTACTGACTCTACTCTTCTACATTCCTTTTTGGAATGTAGACTGGATCCAGGTTAGTTTGCAGTTACTAGATAGACGACGATATTCAACACTAACTTCTGTACTTTCTTCCTGACAGATATTAGAGTCTTTGTATTATTATTTTATTGTTAGTTTATGTTGTAGTAGTTAGCTCTTGTACATGTCTAGCCAAGTCTTGGGCTAGTGAAGGACATTCGTAAGAAGTTTTTAAAAAAGTTTATTTATTAGTATTTAATTTACTTTATTATATTTAATCCAGTATTTCCTTAAAAACAGAAGTCTTCCTCATATTTTAGTTGGGTAATAAGGGTTCTCCTAGCTACTTAGAATAGCGTAGGTGCCCGCAGGGTCCGTTAGTCTGGGCCGTAATAATATACAATTATGTTTCCATAAAGTAATGTGGTGGTTGTTATTATCATTACTTTATTTAGATATATATGTTGCATTATACTAGATACATGTATTTTTAAAAATGTAGCTTCCAATTATTCAATATACGAGGTATGTTATTACCCTCGTTCACAACAACTTTGGAATCAACATTTGAACAGAGTTCGAACATCCACACATTGAGAACCTTCAGGATGCCACCCAACCTATAAAGTTGTTTCTCCAAAAAAATAATCTTGCCTAAGTGAGGCCATCAACTTGGAGAAAGCAGTTTTACCCCAAGGAAAGGATTCGTATTTTTCATCCTACACCATCTTGAAATCAAAAAATGAAATGGGAGAAGCATTCAGCTGTTGGTAGATGAAAGTATGAATGAAGTATAGAATTGTCATCTGTAGAGCATTCTCTATGGTGTCGAAATTACCCTTGAGGAAACGTTCAACCAATGCCTCCTTATCAACCCCATTCGTTGATTGGGGAAAGTACCTTCTCATAAACCTACTTGGAGAAGAATCCTCATATCTAAAATCATCAATATTTTCATAACACTTCAAACCAGTTATCAACGCAAATTCATAGATGGAAAATCTAAGAATGTTGTCTTTAATCCACACATGCATCTCTTCTTTATTTTTTTTTGCTCAGTCTCGAGCATAAGAAGACATTTGATAATTTTTTTGATATAATTGGACAATGGGATATTGAGATAACATTCAAAAATTGTCTTTTCAAATAAGTCGATAACTTTTTGATCGATAACTTCTTTAATATCATCTTTAAACTTTAAGTTGCAACAACTTCCAAACCTTAAAGGATGTGCTGGAATTTCCTTTATAACATAGCTCAATCCCTAATAAAAAAACATCAAATTACTAAAATAACATGAGATACATACATCTACAAAAACACAAAACAATAGATACAAAAATGTAAAAACATAGTACCAGAGATACAAGATAATACAATATGTACTTTAAACTTAATAATATAAATTTTTTGAATGTTTCATTAAAACATAGAAAATAAAAGATACATATAAATGCACAAACGCAGCTCCAGTTATACAAATAATACAAACATGAATCTTTTTGTTTGCTTATTTCAATAATACTTAAAAAACATTAGATACATTTAAATGCATACTTAGGTACCCATATATACAAGATAATACAATATGTATCTTCATTGAAATAACATGTATTTATTGGTGAGCTTATTTCACGAAAAGTTAAACAACACGAGATACATATAAATGCATAAACAATAAAACACTGATACAAGATAATACAATATGTATCTATAAGCTTATAAACATGTATCTATTGTTATGTTAATTTTACAAAATACTTAAAAAATAATCAATACATATAAATTCATCAACAAAGCAACAGTTATACAAGAAATTGAAAAATGTATAAAGCATGTCTAAATATGTATCTCGGCCAAATATTTTTCAGATTTGAACATGCAAGTACCTTTGGAAGCTTTCTCTTGAAATAACTTCAACAAGTTTTCTTCTTTTAGCGGAAACTTTACTTTCAGAGCTTTTAGAACCTCTTTTCTTAGAAACTTGAACTTCTTTTTTGTTATCTTTCTTGGAATGCTTTTCCCGCAACTTCTTCATAGTATGTGGATCATTTCTATGTTTGAATTTATTTTCATCAAAACCATCAGATTCGTAGTCAAAACTACCAGGAACAAAGTAATTAATTTCTTTATTTGGTTTAATAATGTCTAATTGAGAGATTTCAAGACTAAAAGATGGTCTCAAGTCTCTATTAATTATGTTAATTCAAGAAAAGTAGACTGAAAAAATGATAATAAAAAAATTCGTTCAACAATAACACCAAAAAATTACTTGTAAAAACAGTCCCCAAAAAATTCTTTTTGAAAAAAATCGTAATACAAGATTAGAAGAAATTGAAAAAAAAATTAGGGGGGAAATTTACCTAATTCAAAATTTTGAAATAGAGGGAAAAAGGGATTGAAATCAACCCCTGAATTAATGGCGTAGATGGTGGAAAAAGTTGTTCTTAATTTGGTAAAGAAAGGGCGTATGATGAGGGGCCTTTAACTTGTATCTCAATTTTTAGTAAATGTTAGGATATAAGTAATATTTTAAAAGTGCAGGAATTATTAGTAGTTTTGAAACTTAAGTTGTTCTTTTAGGTAATTTTCCTATAGTGTAATCACGATTGAAACAACGAAATAGACACGTCTTAAATAACTTATAATAACTAATTAGAAAGATATAGCAAAATTAGTATAAAAAATACTTGTGAAAAAAATTTAAGTGAGCCTAAAGTGATATAGCAAAATTAGTACAAAAAATATTTGTGCAAATAAATTTAAGTTAACCTCATATAACACGTCAAGTTAATTCAAAACATAAAAAGTTAATTTATCACTTTATGTCTATTTTATTTTTTATTAAATATTATTAATTTTTTAATACGTAAATAACTTATAATAATTAAATAGAAGTGTTATATTAATTTTTTAATACATAAATGACTTATAATAATTAATTAAAGGTGATACAGTAAAATCACAATTGAAGCAGATAAAAGACGGCAAGCTAGTCTGACCAACTTACCTCATCTCTTCTCTATATTACTATCTAATACGAGGGAATGGGGTGGGAGAAGCAGGCACCTCTCCGTCAACGTGTCTACTTCATCAGTTGCTTACTCCATAATTTTATTATCTCATCTCTAACTAATTATTAAAAAAATTATTATAAAGCCATCTAAGTATTAAAAAATTAACAATATTTAATGTTAAATTTACTTGACGTTTTATATGAGACTCATTTAATTTTTTTCTGCAAGTATTTTTGTATATTAATTTTGTTATATCACTTCTAATTAGACGTGTCTGCTTCGCTGTTTTACTCGTGATTTTACTAGGTCACTCTTAATTAATTATTATAATCATTTAAGCATTGTTTCAATTAATAATATTTGATAAAAAAAAGGGTAAAATAGATATAAAATGATAAGTTAATCAAAAAAATTTCACAGGTATTTTTTATAGTGATTTTGCTATATCACTTCTAATTAGTTGTTGTGAATCATTAACACACCTAACTTTATTATATCATCCATAATTAATTATTATGTTCATCTAAGCATCATGACACTTAAATTGGAATAGAAGAAAAAATATTATACATCACAGTAATGTAAAACTTAAATTAATATTATCAATGCCACAAAATTTTGGACAATGAGATCGATATATATTATTTGAAAATTACATAAATATTTAGTATTATAAATTACAATAATTAACAGCTTAAAATATTTATTAAATATTATTATATATTTTAAAAAAATATTATAAATCACAATAATTAAAAAATATATATATTTGTTGGGCCAGTGCCTTGCACGGACTATTGGTGACTAGTTATATAAAATATGTGAATAAATTAAAATCCAAATATTTTACTAAGTTTAAAACAATGGGAAGGGAGAAACGACATAATTTAACAAATTAAAATGATAAATATTTTTTATAAGAGAATAAATGTTGTTGAAAATTATAATTAATTAAAAATTATGTTGAGATCATTTGTTAAAGATGGTAACATTTAGATTTTGTGAAACGTCAATTTTATGTTGGGGTTGAGTGTGTTTGATATATGAAAGAGTATCGGGAACATCAGTATTTGTTTCCCACAAATTATTTGCTACTTACTCCGTTTCATTATACTTGATCTTCTTGCTAAAAATAGTTATTTTAATTTATGAAATTAAAAGAAGTTATTATGTCCTTTCAATATTGTATCTACCGTTTAATAATTACATAAAATATATAATATTTAAATTTATATTTTCAAAATATAAATATTTTTCTAAAAGACATGTCAAATCAATAAAGATGAGGTAAAATGAAATCGTGGGAGTATAATTTAGCAGTGTAACAACAGAAAAAGAGCTCTTTCATGCACAGCTATTCGACTTATTTCAACTATATTAATTTATTAATGCATCTAAATTTATGTTCGTTTGCAAATTAAAATTCACATAAAGTTACACTTTAAGAGCTAGTTGTAGTGTTGGAAACGATAATAAATCTCACTAACACTTGTGACAGTAAATAAACAATAATAATCAAAGATTCATTAATTTTAGATTAGAGGAGGTATTTATTAAATCATTTTAATATAAGCATTTTGAGTAAAAGCTAGCAAAGCCAAACACATCTTTTGAGTAACTAATTTGAAGTTTAGTTTGAAATTTGTTACTTTTACGAGTAAATCTTAATTTTAACTTTTATACTGGCCTAATAATTAATGGGTTTATTAGTTTAATAAGACTCTTTTGTTGGGTTTCACACTTTTAAACCTATTAACAGGAAAAAACCTATTTTTTAGATGATCAAAGGAATTTGATAATAGCGATGTTACATTTAATAAATTTTTTCAAAAAAAATATTATGTAACCACCGTTTGTCTACTTTGATTAAAAATAAAAAAGCCGTGTAAATTTTGTCCGTTTCACTGACGTTTTTAAATAAAAATAAAAATAAAAATAAAGAAGAAAGGAATGTCATATAATTAAAAAAATACTAACATTTTACATGTGGATGGTAATGTGGCATAGTCACGTAGTTTTTTTTATCTAGATGGCATGCTTGGGCGGAATTTCGTTAAGGGGGGAGGGGATATTTTTGAGCCAAATATTTAACAGAGGGGTATTTTTTAGCCATTTGAGATAGTTCAGGGGTATTTTTGATCCTTTTCCGAATTCCATTAGAGGGAGGGGTATTTTTGAGCCAAATATTTAACGGAAGGGTATTTTTGAGCCAAAAATCTAACGAGGGGCATTTTTGAGCTATTTCAGATAGTTCAGGGGTATTTTTGAGTTTTTTCCATAATAATAATGATGATGATAATAATAATAATAATAATAATAATAATAATAATAATGACGATGATGATGATGATGATGATGATAATAATAATAATATAACTATTATAATATTTTAAGTAACATATAAAATACTTGAGTCGTGCTAGGCACTTTCCTAAGAAACTATTTCCGCAATGTGAAATATTTTCCCAGGATTAAACAAGTATTTTCTTGATTAATTAGAGGATATTCAAGAATTATATAAGTCTTCCCTAATTAATCAAAGGATACATGAATCAACAAAATTAATTATAAACCAACAAGTTTTAACTTAGAAATGAAATAATAAAATTATTATAAGATAAAAGCAAAGTGAAACAAGACGAGAAAAGTTAGTACAGAAGGGAAGGAGATTAAGAGAATATATATATTTTTTTGCATTTTTCTTTGTTGAAAGTGTTGGCTATTTATTGCCAATTTTAGTGGGTGGAAAATAAAAGCAATTAATAAATTAATTTATTTACTTTGGCAACAAGTATTTACTTTATGTGTTCTCCAAGAACACATGTTAATTAGCCCACAAGTAAATTGATTGGCCATTAATTTGCCATGTGGTCAAAATTAATTTTCTCTCATTATTAAAAAAGAAACTTTAATATATTTATTTTTCATTTGAAATTGCAAAGCAATTAATTTAAATATTTTAAAATATCTTACAATCCCCCATATATTTTAAAATATTTAAAATAAAAGGTTAAAACTTGTTGGATTTATATGGACAAAATGCAATAGGTTTGGTGTCTTTTGGACAATGAACCAAACTTAGACCGATAAAATTTAACTTACAGAATTATTGGTGAAATATAATATTTCTATGAACCAAATAACTCTTATTGTAAGCCAGAGACTTTATCAATCACATTTTGACCGTAATTTTGTTGTTCAATGCGGTTTTGTGCCAATAAGCCATGCGCGTGCCTGGTATTCATGAGAGCTCTAGAGACTAGGCCAAAGTCTCATAGGAACGGCCTCATTTCACTTCTCATATAGGTGTATTCATCAAGTGTGCACTGCTTTAAATACACCATCCATAAGGACTATGAATTCATAAGAGTTAATAACTCATCCCTCCATTTTAGTAGCAGTTCCAGTACTCTCAATAAGTGCGCAGAGTCAATATCGACTTGTTATTACCCATATGAACCTACTTCATGGGATCTCTAATCACATAGGTTGGGTTACCATCTCTATTGACAATCATATTGGCCTTAACCCTATCTCTTTTGATATTTGAAGAATTAATTTTCTTCCCATGGATTTAGTCAGTGAATCGGCCGAATTCAATTCTGACTTCACATAATCAATGAAAATTATTCCATCTTTCAGCAATTGCTTAACAACATCATGTCTCGATTTCATATGTCTACTCTTACAATTGTAAGATTTATTCTTCGCAATAGCAATTGCGGCTTGACAATCACAATGTATGTATACAGGAGGTATCAGATCATCCTTTCTTAAAGGGATTTTAGACAACAGGTCATCCTTTTCCAAAGAGATATTAGGCGACAGATCATCCTTCTTAGAAGGCCTATGAGGCAACAAATCATCCTTTTTAAAAGGGATATTCGCTAAGAAATTTCTTAGTCATTCAGCCTTAGTACCAGCTAACTCCAGAGCTACAAACTCCAATTCCATAGTTGATCTAGCAATGATCGTCTACTTAGCTGATCTCCACGATACTGCTCCACCACCTAACGTGAACACATAACCAATATTGAATTTCATCTCATCTGAATCAGAGATCCAGTTTGCATCACAATATCCTTCTAAAGTAGAAGGAAATCCACTATATAGAATACCATAATTTGTTGTTCCTTATAAATATTTCATTAATCTTATTAATGCAAACCAATGCTCTTTATTGGGATTGTGAGTATATCTACTTAGTCTACACACAACATAAGCTATATCAGGTCTGGTAAAATTCATCAAATACATTAGACTCCCAGTAATCTGTGCATATTTAGATTGGGCAACTAGGTCACCATTATTCTTTTTCAATTTAGAATTAGCATCATAAAGAGTAGCTACGGGAGTTACCTCCCAACATTCAAACTTCTTAAGAATTTTTTTCAACATAATGTTCTTGTGTTAACATTATTCCATCGTTACTCCTTATAACCTTAATTCCCAATATCATATTTACTTCGCCCAAATCTTTCATATCAAAGTTAGTAGACAAAAATAATTTGGTACGTTCTACAATATTTAAACATGTACCAAATATAAGCATGTCATCAACATATAAATAAATTATCACAGAATCATTGTCTATTACTTTAGTATAAACACATTTATCCACTTCAATAGAGGAAAATCCATCTTTTATTAAAACTTGATCAAATTTCCCATGCCACTGTTTAGGAGCTTGTTTAAGGTCAGAAAGAGATTTAATTAATTTACAAACTTCATTTTCTTGTCCATGAACTACACATCCTTCGGGTTGAACCATATAAATTTCTTCTTCTAAATCACCATTTAAGAAAGCTGCTTTTACATCTATTTGATGTATAAAAAGCTTATGAATTGATGCCAAAGCGATTAGTAATCGAATAGAAGAAATTCTTGTCACCGGTGCAAATGTGTCAAAATAATCAACATTTTATTTTTGAGCAAATCTTTTAGATACTAAATGAGCTTTATATTTATTTATAGATCCATCATGATTAAATTTCTTTTTGAAAATCCATTTACAATCAATAGGTTTTGCACCTGGAGGTAAATCAGTTAAAACCCATGTCTTATTTTTCATGATAGAATCAATTTCAACTTTTGTTGCCTCTTTTCAAAATTTAGCATCAGAAGAAGATATAACTTCAAATAATTTAATGGTTCATTATTGACAAGAAAAGTTTTAAAAGTCATTTCCATAAGAAAAAAATTCTTTTCTAGGTCTTTTACTCCTTCTCAGTCCCTCATTATTAGAGGTAGATTCATTTTCTCTTTCGACAGGTGCATGAGAGATTTTATCACACAGTGGAAAAATATGTTCAAAGAATTCAAAATTCTTTGTCTCAATTATAGTATTACTATCAAGTACATCACTTTTCAATACAAGGAATCTTTATGCAACATTATGTTCAGCATATCCAATAAGCATGCAATCAGCAGTTTTAGAACCTATTTTTCTCTTTTTAGGATCAGGCAAAAGAACTTTAGCAAGACACCCCCATACTTTTAAATATTTCAAATTAGGTTTATAACCTTTCCACAATTCATAAGGGGTTTTACCAGTTCGTTTATGAGAAATTCTATTTTGTAAGTGTCATGCAGATAAAATAGCTTCACCCCACAAATTATCAGGTGCACTAGAGCTAATTAACATGGAGTTCATCATTTCTTTCAATATTCTATTTTTTCTTTATTCTACACCATTAGACTTCGGGTGAATAAGGCGGAGTTACTTCATGAATAATTCCTTTTTTTTTTCACAAAGAGCATTTAAAGATACATATTCTCCACCTCTATCAGATCTAATTCTCTTGATTTTTCTACTAAGCTGATTTTCAACTTCAGTTTTATAAGAAACAAAAGCATCAAATGGATCAGCTTTATTTCTAAGTAAATATAACTTAGTGAATATAGGAAAATTATCAATAAAAGTTACATAATATCTTTTTCCACCTCTAGTCATAGTTTATTTTAAATCACCTAAATCATTGTGAATCAAAGATAATAATTCAGTTTCTCTATTAACTGAAAAACATGACTTTTTAGTAATTTTAGCTTCAGCACATATTTCACATTTATCATAATTATTTGAGTTTAAACCAGATATTAATCCAAGTGATTGCATATTCTTTATATAAGAGAAATTAACATGTCCTAATCTAGCATGCCATAAAGAAATAGACTCAGTCAAATACGTAGAAGTATATACATTTTTAGAAATATCATTATGAATATTAAGCACATATAGTCCATGATTACAAAGTCCACATCCCATAAAAATATTATTTTTAGTTAATATGACCTCATTGTTTTCAAATATAATCTTTATTCCAACTTTTTCTAATAATGCCACATAAATCAAATTAATTGTGATATTAGGAACATGCAACACATTACTCAATGCCAAAATTTTACCAGATGTGAGTTTGAGAAGAACTTTGCCTTTTCCAAGAACTTGAATAGTTCTCGAGGTCCCAAGATAAACAATTTATTCTTCTTTCTCAACTTGGGTGTATGATACAAAATCATTTTTATTTATACAAATGTGCCTAGTAGCACCAGAGTCTACCACCCAATTTCTCACGTTGGTCTCAATATTCATTTTTGAAATGACCACAATAATTATATCATTCGTTTCAGTCAAATTTATTTTTGACTTAGCGGGATTGTCATTTCTTTCACATATTCTCTTGTATTGAGATGTATCTTCTATGAGGATTTTATTATTAGCATTAGATGCATAACCAAGTTTATTTGCATACCTGTATTCTGCAGTATCATAGTCTGATAAACTGATTGGAATGAAAGCAACCATAGCAACACCAACATCAGCATTATCGACGGTCTTAGGACAAATATTATATGCCATAGTTTCTTAGATTGTTGGGAAACGATAATAAATCTCACTAACACTTGTGACAATAAATAAACTGCAATAATAATATTTCTTCTATAATAGTATCACAAGTTTCAATAATAATAACAACAAGAGCAAAATAATAATAATAATAATAATAATAATGACGATGATAATAATAATAATAATAATAATAATAATAATAATAATAATAATAATAATAATATAACTATTATAATATTTTAAGTAACATATAAAATACTTGAGTCATGCTAGGCACTGTCCTAAGAAACTATTTTCACAATGTGAAATATTTCCCCAAGATTAAACAAGTACTTCCCTGATTAATTAGAGAATATTCAAGAATTATACAAGTCTTTCCTAATTAATCAGAGGATACAGGAATCAACAAAATTAATTATAAACCAACAAGTTTTAACTTAGAAAGGAAATAATAAAATTATTATAAGATAAAGAGAAAATGGTCAAATACCCCTCCAACCTTTACCCTAAATCCCAACTACACACCTATTCTTTGCGGGACCCCCCTAAACTATTTAAAAGTGGAATTATTACACCCCCAAAATAGGACAACTAGTCATTTAGGATGTGGTGTGATGCACGCGCTAAACAGTAATGCCACATCATATTTTTTTAATCTAAAAAATTAATTATTTTTCTTTATATATTTCCTTTTCTTTTTTATTCATTCCTCTTTTCTAATTTCATTTTTTCTTTTCTCTTCTCTCTTAATTACAAACCGTCAACGATCTCCCATTTTTTCAGCCGCTAATCCCAGCCATGGCTGCCGTCGCCGTCGAATGCCGTCTACCGGAGCCCGAAACCACCGATGACAACAACTCTATAGAATGAAAGATGACTCATTTCGTGTTTGTGTTGAAATAATTGTTAATTGAGTTGTTTTTTATGAAATTGGACTTTACCCATTTCGCGATTTCAATTTTTTTTCTTATATAAATAATTGTTAATTTTGTTATTTTAATGAAATTGAAGATGACCCATTTGGGGTATGTGTGGAGATGACTCAATTCAACATTCAATATAATGAATGAACTTATTACCCGAAATCAATTTTTTTTTTTATAAAGTTGATTTTGAGTAAAGATTTTTTGTTGGTGGTGGGGCAGCCATGGTGCTTGCTTTGTTGATGAGAAGAAAGAAGAGAGAAGAGAAAGAAGACAAAAATTAAAGTTTGAGTTCTACTTTGAAGTTAAACTTAGTTCTGATGATGGAGAGGAAATAGATGGCTGATGATGAAGTTAAACTTGGTTTGGCTCTTCAAATTATTTGATTTTTTCAAAATTCTCGAGCAAAATAGATGGCTGCTATATTTCTTGATTTTGAAGTGATTTGCTTTTTCTCTAGAATGCCAAAAATGTATATTCTTTTTGTTGTAAAGAGCCTGTTTGACTTGGTATAATGGAGTTGTCAAGTGTGAATTCTTGTGAAATTATATTTCTGTATTCTCTCAAGGATGTGATTTAAGAAAGAAGTGTGTTGGCAATTCTCTCTTGTGGAAAATGAATGTCCACTAAATTATGTGTGAATGGTCAGGACATTTGACTAGACAAAACAGTTTAAAAAAAAAATTAAAATGTCTTCGCTCTCTCAAAGAAAGTGTACTACACCTTCCGCGCCACCTCAACATTTAAGGAGGAGATAAATCCATTTTAAAATAGTTTAGAGGGGTAATAGGACTCCCATAAAGTATAGGTGTGTAGTTGGAATTTGGGGTAAAGGTTAGAGGGGTATTTGGCCATTTTCTCTAAGATAAAAGAAAAATGAAACAAGATGAGAAAAGTTAGTAGAGAATGGAAGGAGATTAGAAGAATATATATGTTTTTTTACATTTTTCTTTGTTGAAAGTGTTGGCTATTTATAGCCAATTTTAGTGGGTGGAAAATAAAAGCAATTAATAAATTAATTTATTTACTTTGGCAACAAGTATTTACTTTATGTGTTCTCCAAGAACACGTGTTAATTAGTCCCCAAGTAAATTGATTGGCCATTAATTTACCATGTGGTCACAATTAATTTTCTCTCATTATTGAAAAAGAAACTTTAATATATTTATTTTTCACTTGAAATTGCAAAGAAATTAATTTAAATATTTTAAAATATGTTACGTGTAGTAGTAATAGGTGACAATTCTAAGTGGAAGTATTTGTGGTGTGTCCCTTAGTAATGGTGGCTGAGTAGTGACACATATGGTTCGGTGCTTGCAATGTGAGGGCGTTGGAAGCGGTGGTGGAGCAGCCGACAGAGCTAGAGTCAAAATTTTTATTAAGAAATTTAAAATATAAAAAAATAAATACAAAAAATTAAAGAGAGTTTAATATCTAATATATATATATATATATATATATATAAAAATAATAATTTTAATCAAATATAAATATATAGTATTTTTTTACCGAAAAGGGTTCAAATAAATCAATCGACCCTATGTGGATCCAGTGGCGGAGTCACATGCAATTGAGTGGTGTTGGTCGATATCCCTCAAAAAATTATACTATGTAGCTATTCATATATATATATATATGTGTGTGTGTGTGTGTGTGTGTGTGTATGTGTGTATTGACACGAATGTATGTATTGACACCTCTTAACTTTTTCGTGAATCTATTTTTTAAAATATTTTAACATTCCTTAGTGAAAATTTTGACTCCATCATTGTGGATCCGCCCTTGAAGGTTGGTGGTAATGGTTGTGCAACGACGAGGAATATAGCAAGAGGTGATATTCATAGAAATATTAAGTGAATAACACCTTAATATATTGTAAGTTTTACATAAATCTCTACTAGTTTATTCCTAATTACATCTTATCCCAACTTTATAAAATGACAAAAAAAAATCATTTTTTTATGCATCTATTAACAAGAGATACATCTCTAGGGATACATCCGGTGAAGCAATTAATGCGCGCTAATTATGAAAAATAACAGAAATTTATTTAATTAAGGAGTAAATCATTCCTCATATCTTCAAATTTGTAACACCCCAACTTAGGAACGAGTTCCATATTGGCAAAATACAGGAGGAATGTTGGGTATATAAGTAAGAAAGCCTTTCCGTCGCGGTTAGGGCCTCGGCTCGGGTCGTGACAAATAACAGACAAAAATTCTCAAAAAAGACGTAATCAGTTTTTATGTGTATTTTCAAAATGGATAAAATTCATAAATAACATACTTAAGATCATAATTATGAGATTCATAGCAACACTTTCATAATTACTTAAACTAGCAACTTGTATTTTGTATTTGAATAAATTATTGCTATAAAAATACATATATAAATCGTTTTACTGTCCATATTTACCTCAAATCAGTTGAGTTAAATATGGTATAATTAGCCATGAATTAAATGTAGAGATTTCTTTTCCATTAAAACCTCTTAATTAACATGATTTTCGTTATTTGTTATCAACTGAAATCAAAATTCAAATTTCAGTTCCACATTATCGTTTTCATCCCCCAAAAAATCAAAATCAAATTTAACTGAAACTTCTTCTGTTCAATATCTTCAAAAATTCAAATTAAACCATTACTTTTGTTGAAGGTATTTAATCATAATGTTGTTTTCTTATATGAATTTCATCAGTTGTTTGAAATCAATCAAAAAAATTTCGTTCTGATCTTTTTTTGAACCATTACTGTTATTTCGTTCAAATTTTTTTGAGCCATTACTGATGTTTCGTTCAAATATAGTGACCAAATTAATTTTTTGTGAAATCATTTTTGAATATTTTGAGCCATTAACGATTTTTCGTTAGAGTGATCAAAATCAATTTTCCGTTATGTTGTACAATTTAATAATTTATTTTGTTAAATTATTTTTGAATATTTTGTAAACGAATTTCAAAAAAAAAAGTGATGCAACAGTAAATTGAACTGATCGAGCAATATAGTGATCAAAATCAATTTTTCAAGCAGGTCAGACTTTTTTTTTTTCTTTTTTTCTTTTTCTATTTTTATTTTTATTTTTTTACTTTTTTATCTCTAACTTTTATTTTGAAAAGACAAATATATATATATATATATATATATATATATATATATATATATATCACATACACATATTCAAAAAAATATACAAAATAAATAGTCATACAGATCTGGATATGTATTTATAATACAAAACTTACATATGTATCTGCATATGTATTTACAGAAATACATATCTCATATCTCACTCATATGTATATATAAACATATAAGACATAAAATCTCTATAACAAAAAGGACAACTATATATACATATACATATAGGTAATCAAAAAATACATGATACATATCCTATATGTTTATATATATATATACATGTGAGTCAGATATGTATTTATGTAAATACATATGCCGATATATATGTATGTTTTTTACCGTAAATACATATGCAGATCTGTATATCTATTTATTTTGTATATTTTTTTGAATATGTATATATGTGATATAGATATTTGTCTTTTAAAAATAAAAAATAGAGATAGAAGATTAAAAAAAAGAAAAAAAAATAAAAATACAATAAAAATCTAAAAAAAAGAAGTGAAAAAGGAAAAAAGAAGAAAGAGAAATAGAAACTAGAAATAGAAGTGTAAAAGCGAAAAAAAGAAGAAGAAAATGAAAAAAAAATATGAGAAAGGAAAAAATAAGAAAACAAAAAAAGAAAAAAATAAAGAAAAAGAAAAAATAAAGAAGAGAAGCAGAAGAGAGAAAATAAAGTGAAAAGAAAAGAATAAAAAAATTAAAAAAAATTAAAATAAAAAAATTAAACGATAAAAAAATGAAAAAACTAGCAAGAAAAATATATATATATTTTTTGGTAATACAAGAAAAAAAAAGCTAGAGATATAAGAGAGTGATATTTTGAAATTTTGACTATTATGAAGATAATAATCTTCACAATTGAGTTTGATTTGGAAAAACTACTAATTAAAATAAGAGTAACTTATGGGAAAAGAAAAAAATTGAAAGAGGAATCTAATTGATTTCAAATAATAAAAGGTAAAGTAAAGATCAGTTAAAGGAAAAAAATAATAAAAAGAAGTGACATGAAAAAGGGAACGTTATACATGGTAACTTCTCAAAGGCATTAAGTGGGGACCACACTTAAAATAATGTTATGTTAGCTACACAATGTAATTTCATTGAAGTGTTGCTATTTTTCATAATTTAAGTCTTAAGTATACTACTTCTTGTTGTTTTTCCTTTCAAGTATCCTTCTCTCCATTCTATTTGCAGAATCAATCTTCTCCTCTTTTCTCTATTTTTTGTTGCTGTAATTTTTTTTCAACGATTCTCTAAAGCATGTCTCACTAAATATCTCAATTACTTCTTTTGACAAAATTTCTTCAAACTCTTCTAGAAACTTGGCATTGCACAAGCTGCCAAACCTTGAAGGTGTTATGGAATCTCATCAATGACATATTTCATATCTTGAAAATAAAGCTACTCATTAATTAAATGTATCAGTCAACTAAATCATGTATCAATAGATAAAAAAATACATGAGATACATTACAATATATATTTGTAAACATATGAATAAAAAACAAAGATACATATTCTAGGTATATATGAGTGACATAAAACAAAGATATATTTGTTGTAATATAACGACTAAATAAGAAAACTTATTAAAAGAAAAGAAAGAGAAATAGAAAGATATTCAAATATATAGAAAGAGTAATTTTAGTATTAGTTGATTTATTGATTTTGTGTGTTTATATGTGAAGTAAAGCGGTATTATATAGGCATTAAATGCCTTGGAGAAACAAGCAAGTTAAAGTAAGTGGTTCCACATAGGAAACAACTTTGTTCTTTCACAACCCTCCCCCTTGAATTTCCATGTACAAAAAGAATAAGACGTACATAGTTGCATGTAATACGCATTATTTACTGCCTCATTACAAACCTTACCAGGAAAAATCGTGTAGATAAAAATCTTAGTTAAGGAAAAAAGAGTGCAACGCGTATTTACTCTCCCTGATAAAAACATCACTTAATATCTAGGAGACGATGCATTCCAATCTTATATCTCAACTTCTCAAAGGTTGGTGTTGGCAATGCTTTAGTGAACATATCTCCTAGATTATCGCTTGAACAAATTTGTTGAACATCTATTTCACCCATCTTTTGAAAATCATGAGTAAAAAATAATTTTGGTGAAATGTATTTTGTTCTGTCTCCTTTGATGTATCCTCCTCTTAATTGAGCTATGCATGCGGCATTGTCTTCATACAATATTGTTGGAATATTCCTTTTCAAAGGAAGGCCACATGTTTCCTGGATATGTTGAGTTATTGACCTCAACCAGACGCATTCTCGACTTACTTCATGAATGACTATTATCTCTACATAATTTGAAGATGTAGCAATCATCGTTTATTTCGTTGAACGCCATGATATAGTTGTACCTCCACATGTAAATAAATAACCTTTCTGAGATCGACCTTTGTGTGGATCTAACATATGAATAAAATAGTCTCATATCAATAGTTCCTCGGAGGTATCTGAATATATGCTTAATACCATTCCAATGTCTTCGTGTTGGGGAAGAACTAAATCTTGCTTATAAATTTACAGCAGAAGATATATTTGGTCGTGAGTTACTAGCAAGATACATTAATGCCCCAATTGTACTAAGATGAGGTATTTCAGCACCAACAAGTTCTTCATCATTTTCATGAGATCGAAATGAATCTTTATTAATATCAAGTGATCCCACAACCATCGGGATACTTAATGAATGTGCTTTATCCAAATAAAATCTCTTTAAAATATTTTTAGTATGTGTGGATTGATGGATAAAAATTTCATTTGTAAAATGATCAATTTGTAGACCAAGACAAAATTTTGTCTTTTCGAGGTCTTTCATTTCAAATTCCTTTCTCAAACATTCTACTGTCTTTGGAATCTCTTCAGGAGTTCCAATGATATTCATTTCATCAACATATACAGCTATTATGACAAATTCAGATTCAGACCTTTTAATAAAGACACAAGGACAAATTGGGTCATTTTTATACCCTTCTTTTAATAGGTATTCGCTAAGGCGATTATACCACATGCGTCCTAATTGTTTTAATCCGTATAAGGATTTCTGAAGCTTGATTAAACAATTTTCTCGAGAATTTTTATACGCATCAGGCATTTTGAATCCTTCAGAAATTTTCATATAAATATCACTGTCTAATGAGCCATATAAATAGGTTGTGACTAGGGGTGTTCATGGGTCGGTTTGGGTCGATTATTGGTTAAAACCATAACCAAACCAACTTAGTCGGTTTTTAAATTTTTAAAACCAAACCAAACCAAATAAAAAAATAACCGTCGGTTTGGTTCTTGTCTGTTTAGTTTGGTTTGGTTTCGTTTTTTCGATTATTGATACCTCACAATTCAAACGTCTGGTTATGCCACAAAAGCAACATAGAATTTATATAAAGTAAAGTTGGTTTGCATACCCATCACTGCACATGCAGTTAACTTACATGAACATAAATTTTCAGCACTATAACAGCTAAATTTTTAACCAAAATACAACAAAAAATAGCACTACAACAGCTAAATTTTCAGCCAAAATCATCAACCAAAAACATCAACTAAAAACTATTTAAACCATTGAAAGAAATACATTACAATAGTTGAATTTCTAGCAAAAACATCAACCAAATATCCTACAAAAACAACACTACAATAGTTGAATTTCCAGCAAAAACATCAATCAAAATCAAACAAAAACAACACCCAAGTTGAAGCCACTTTTCAGCAAAAATAGCAGCTGAATTCCAGCAAACACACCATTCAAATCGCAGTGGCTTTAAGTACAAAACAACATTTAAATTTCAGCAAAAAGATCAGCCAACTTCCAGCATATTCTTTATCTTGATCTCCAAACTAATCAATGCTCAAAGTAGAGACCAAATATTCTGAAAAAAATTATCATATTACACATTAAATGTCTATGAACATGAATATGGTCTAACTTTTTTTAGGAAAAAAAAAAGAAAGGAGAAGAAGATAAGTAAAGATGTTTATTATGGTGTTAAATTTAAAAAACAAAAAAAATGAAAGAATGAATCAGTAAGTTGTAGGTGTTAGTATCTTTTTCAATTGTTTCAAGCTTTTGAATTTCATCTAAAAGATCTTCAATCATGCACTCTTTAGATGTTGAAGATAACCATTGTTAGCCATAAATAAGAGCTTCAGCAGTCTTTGGTGACAAAGAACTTCGATAACAATCAAGAATTCGACCACCAGTGCTAAAAACTGATTCTGAAGCAACAGTAGACGTAGGAATAGGAAGCACATCTCTTGCAATTCAAGAAACAATTAGATATTTTTCGGATGAAGCTTTCCACCAAGTCAAAATATTGAAATCCTTAATTTTTTCCACATCATCCTTTAAATACTTGTTAAGATCAGATTTATCATCAACATCATTCTCTTTTTCAAGATATTTCTTCCATTGTGATTGCCACATATTAGAACTATTCATTGCATCAATTTCACTAATCACACTAGTTTGATTTACGATACTTTAACAAGAAGTTTCAGAAATAGAACTCTTGTAATGAGCATACAAACTATACTTTATCAGACTTAGTACATCCCTCCACAGAATTATAATATTTCTTAAAAATAAACTCAACATTATTTTGTAGCGAGGATCCAACACAACAGCAACAAACAACAACATATACATATCACTAAAATCACCACAATATTTATCAAACTTGATTTTCATTTTCTTAGCCATATCAGTTAAAATAGAATCATCACACTTTGAATAGTTGACAATTATGCTCTAAAGATTAAAAATCTCATGAAAGAAAGTATTTGAAGTAACTTGCAAAGTACTGGAAAACTTCAATGTGGTTTGATAGAAAATCTCCAAAAACTTGAGAAAGATATTCACATCCTTCCAATCTTTCGAAGAAGGATGTTCTGTCTTTCCTTTCGAGTCAAGTCAATATTTAAAGTACTTATGATCATCAATATTCATTCTTGAAAATGCCTTTTCAAATTTGACAACAGTATTTAACATTAAATATGTAGAGTTCCATCTTGTCTCAACATCTAAACTCAAAAGTCCATTAGTGTCAAGTTTAACCTTCTCAACATATGACTTGAAAGAAGCAGCTCTTGCACAAGAAGATTTAACATATTTCACAACATTTCTTACCCGAGAAATGAATTCATTTTACTCACTCAATCCAATGGGCAGTGCTTACCATATACGTAAAATTTTGAAATGAAGTCCACGTAACACTAGTAATACAAACACTCTGCCCTTTAATAAGTCTTTTAAGCTTTGTTTCTCTTCTTGATAAATTCTTAAACATTATCGAGCAATAGTAATTCGAGAAGGCAATTCATAATTAGGCAAAATAAACGACATTAGTCTCTTAAAGCCTTTGCCCTCAAAGACTCTAAAAGGTTGTTCATCAATTATAACAAACTCAACAATAGCTCTCCTAACTTCAGTAACATTATAAACAAACTTCACAAAACCTGTCTGCCCCCCTCCTTTAATTGATTTGAGAGTTGTTTGCTTCTATCAATGGACTTGAAAGGATATTTCGAACACTTAGATTGTAAATGACCTCAAAGATTAGAAGCTCCATTTTTACTAGCGCAAGAAAAGTCTTTGAAGCAATACTTACATTTTGCCCTTAATTCACCCACTTTATTAGTAATTTCTGAATAATGATTCCAAACTTCTGATGTTTTTCTACCATTACCGCCGAGGCTGGAATCTCGAAGACACGTAGTTGTTCTTTTCTTCTATTTTGGAGGATTAAGTATTGAAGTAATATTTAAAACACTGCCATGTTCTTGAGTTGCATAAAGTGCTAGTGCAATTGGAGTTTCTTCTACTTGAGGTTGAGCCTCCAAACCTTCAACATCATTTATTGCCCTTTTCATCTGAAATTCAGACAGAAAAAAATCAGTAAAAAAAACTTAATTTTCATGTCATGCACACTTTTAAATTCTTGTATAAAATTAAAATTAATTAAGATGGCTAAAACAAAAAAAATAAAAACACCAAAAATTACCTTTCAAAATATTGATAATCTTGTATTTGAAGCTTTCACTTATCAAACTTCAATCTTTACATTTACTTTTTACTTATGAGATGAAAATTTAAAAAAAAAATTACGCGTAAAAGGATTTTTTAATAACAGAAAAAGAAGTTGTTGGGTGTTCTTGAAGAACAGAAAAAAGTAGGTGCAGCTTTGGCCTTTGTGAAAAGTTTTTGCTGAAAAGAAAATAAAGTAGTGTTAGTAAATAGCACTTATAAATTATATATGTAGGTAATAGTTGGACAATTGGGCTTGGGTAAGGACTTAGAACTTTAAACAATTGGGCTTAAAGTTGGTTGGACTTAAATTTTTTTAAAAAACTTAGTAAAATTTCAGATTAAGATTAAATTTATAACATGTGTATACTTTATTTAAAAATAATATATAAATAGTTATAATATATATATATATATATTATCGGTTCGTTTTGGTTATTTTCACGATTTTTTTCAGTAAAATCATAACCAAATCAAATAGTGTCGGTTTTAAAAATTTAAAATCAAACCTGACCAAACCAAATCAAACGTCAATTTTTTTAATCGGTTTGGTTTGGATCGCGGTTCAGTTTAGTTTTTAACCAAACCATGAACACCCCTAGCTGTGACGACGTCCATCAGATGCTTATCAAGTTTTTCATGAACTGCCAAATTAATAAGATATCTGAAGGTGATTGCATCCACCACCGGAGAATATGTCTCTATATAATCAATGCCAGGTCTTTGCGAAAATTCCTGTTCCACAAGCCGTTCTTTATATCTTACGACTTCATTTTTCTCAATTCGTTTTTGCACAAAAAACCATTTGTACCCCACTGGCTTTATATCTTCAGGTGTTTGAACTATAGGTCCAAAAACTTCACATTTTTCAAGCGAAGCCAATTCAATCTTGATTGCATTTTTCCATTTTGGCCAATCATTTCTCTGTCTACATTCTTCGATAGATTTTGGTTCAAGATCTTCATCTTGTTGCATTATTTTATTTGCAATATTATAAGCAAACATATTGTCAACAATTATGTCATTTTGATTCCATATTTTTCTTGATGAGACATAACTGACTGAGATCTCTCTATTTTCATTATTTTCAGGTACCTGAACCTCTTCTGAGGTTTTATCAATTATTATGTCTTGCTGCTCTCCTTGAGTAGTTTCCTCCATATTATAACTATTTTGATCATTTGCTCCTCCTCTTTTTCGAGGGATTTTATCGTTGAACCAATTGGTCTACCATGTTTTAAGTGTGATTTAGACTCATTTATAGTAGTCAATTGTTCTACCGGGATATCAACTCGAATGGAAGCATTAGCAGCTGGAATGTGATATTTTGTAACTCTTGATAGGTCAATGAATGTATCTGGCAGTTGATTGCAATATTTTGCAAATGAATTATCTTTTGAACTTCTAGTTCACATTTATTTGTACGAGGATCTAAGTGAGATAATGATAAGACATTCCAGTTTATTTCCTTTTTCAACTACTTATTTTCTTCCTCAAATGTTGGATATATTGTTTCATCAAAATGACAATCAGCAAATCTTGCCGTAAATAAATCTCCAGTCATAGGTTTTAAATATTTTATAATAGAAGGAGATTCATACCCAACATATATTTCTAACCTTCTTTGAGGACCCATTTTTGTGCGTTGTAGTGGAGCAATTGGAACATATTTCGCACATCCAAAAACTCTTAGATGGAAAATATTTGATTCTTGACCAAAAATCAATTGTAATAGAGAGACTTTATGATAACTTGTGGGCCTTATCCGCACAAGAGCTGCTGCATGCAAAATAGCATGACCCCATATCGAAATGGGAAGTTTTGTTCTCATAAGCATTGGTCTAGCGATTAATTGGAGGAGTTTAATCAATGATTCTACTAGACCATTTTGAGTATGAACGTATGCAACCGGATGTTCAATTATTATTCCAGTTGATACACAATAATCATTAAAAGTCTGGGATGTAAATTCACCCGCATTATCAAGATGAATTGTCTTTATTGTATAATTAGAAATTGTGATCTTAACTTTATTATTTGAGCAAGTAATCTCGCAAATGCCAAATTATGAGTTGATAATAAACATACACGTGACCATCTTGTAGATGCATCTACTAAAATCATATAGTACTTAAATGGTCCACATAGAGGGTGAATGGGCCCACATATATCGCTCTGTATACGTTCCAGAAATGTAGGGAATTCAATTCCCCCTTTAATTGTTGATGGTCTTGTAATTAATTTGCCTTGAGCGCATGCAACATAAGAGAATTCTTTAAATTGAAGAATCTTCTGGTTCTTCAATGAGTGTCCATATGAATTCTCCATTATTTTTTACATCATATTAGAACTGGGATAGCCCAATCGGTCATGCCAAATAATAAAATTATTTGAATTATTTAACTTCTGATTTACTATGACATGTGTTTCAATGGTGCTAATATTGTGTAGTATAAGCCGGAAGAAAAAGTGGGTAATTTTTCAAGTATATATTTATTACCCGACATTATTATAGTAATATAAAGATATTCAATCTTTTCATCATTTGTAGTCTCAATATGATAGCCATTTTGGCGAATGTCTTTGAAACTTAGTAAGTTTCTTTGAGACTTACTACAATATAAAGTTTCCTCAATTATCAAATTTGTTCCTCTGGTAAGTAATAAATTAGCTTATCCGGAGCCTTCAATTAATCTTGTACTACCAGATATAGTATTAACATTGGCTTCTTTCATCACCAAATAAGAAAAATATTTCTTATCTTTTAAAATAGTATGTGTGGTAGTACTATCTATAAGACATATATTATTATAATTGATTTTGGATCCAACTGATGATTGGAGAATTTCCATACTCTTCAAAAAGAAAAGCATACTATAAGAAATTTGAAAAAAAAAAAAACTAACATAAGAAATTGCATTAGAAATGTAGAAGTTAGAAATACATAGTACATTAATAAAATAGAAAAATATAATTGCAAACAAAAGAAAATAATAACTTTCTTTATAATTTTATTTTCAATAAGGTGATCAGTTCTTCAATCAATATCCTCATAAAAATCTTCAGCTCTCAAATGAGTAATATCTGAGAGGCCCTTAAAGTCATCATCTTTGTAAGCAAAATTTGCCTCAATATCGTTATTTGATGGAGCTGCTTCATCATCATTACCTTAAAAGGTCAAGTATGCTTCCACATTATTTTCTTTCCTTTTAAGGGAAGCTTGATATAGTTTTACAAAATGATCAGGTGTATGACAAGCACGTGCCCAATGTCCTTTCATATCACATCAGTGACAAATATTAATTTTACCTTTTGAAGGATCATTTTGAGAACCTTTATTATTCTCTTGTTTATTTCCACCATTATGACGATAATTATTTGGCCCTCTGCCACGTCCCCGCCCACGTCCACGATCATGGCCTCGACCACGACCGCGATAATAATTTTTCCTTATTGCAGGTTGATTATGCACTGCTACAACATTCGTTTCAGGGAATGGAGCAGATCCAGTGGAACGAGCTTCACAATTTGTAAGCAAGATTTGCCTCAATATCGTTATTTGATGGAGCTGCTTCATCATCATTACCTTGAAAGGTCGAGTGTGATTCCACATCATTTTCTTTCCTTTTAAGGGAAGCTTGATAAAGTTTGACAAAATGATCAGGCGTGTGACAAGCACATGCCCAATGTCCTTTCATACCAGATCCGTGACAACTATTAATTTTACCCTTTGAAGGATTATTTTGAGAACCTTTATTATTCTCTTGTTTATTTTCACCATTATGACAATAATTATTTCGCCCTCTGCCACGTCCTCGCGCACGTCCATGACCATGGCCTCGACCATGATCACGATAATAATATTGTCTTATTTCAGGATGATTATGCACTACTACAACATTCACTTTAGGGAATGAAGCAGATCCAGTGGGACGAGCTTCATGATTTTTCATTAACAAAGTATTATTCTACTCTGCCATAAGTAGACGTGTAATTAATTCAGAATATTTTTTAAATCCCTTTTCACGATATTGCTGTTGTAGCAATACATTAGAAGCATGAAAAGTGGAAAAAGTTTTCTGTAGTAAGTCCTCATCAGTGATGGTTTCTCCACATAATGTTAATATTGAACTTACTTTATGAATAACAGAATTATACTCAATTACGATTTTAAAATTTTAAAATCGAAGGTGTATCCAGTCATATTTAGCTTTCGATATTATCGTCAATTTTAGGTGGTGATATTTGTCCTTCAAGTTGTTCCATAATTCGAGTGGATCTTTCACAGTTAAATATTCAGTTTTTTAATCCTTCATGGAGGTGATGACGAAGAAAAATCATAGATTTCGTCTTATCTTGACTAGATGTGTTATTTTCTTGTCTAATAGTATCCCCAAGCCCTCTAGCGTCAAGGTGAATTTCAGCATCAAGGATCCATGATAAATAATTCTTTTTGGTAATGTCCAGTGCTACAAACTCAAGTTTTGATAAATTTGACATAGTGAAACTATGATAAAAAGATCAATAAGTTAGATATAATGATACTTTAAAAATAAAATAACTATCTCAAATAGACTTAAATAAAATTATAAATTATTGTAACCCAAAAGTGTTAATTATGCAGTTCAAAAAATTTTAATCATAACAAAAATATGTAATATTGATCAGAAGTACTTATATATAAATTGTTAAAACGACGTTATATAATAATAATGATTACTTTTAATTTCAAACTTAACATAAATAGTACAATCAGTATATGTCCTTTAAATATCAATATTATGGAGTTAATGAACAAAAGGGACAAGAAAATTTAACTAATAGGTAAGAGAATTTTTTTTTTCTTTCAAACTTGTGAAAGGGTATGAATAGTTGATTAAGTAGTTTGATTGTCCTTATAGTATTCAGTAATCAACACAACTCTACGTGAACAACTACCATATCAATTCAAATCGAGTTGCTAATTATTTCCTCCTTTTTTCACGAATATGCTTAATTTAAAAAATGATATAATTGATTCTTTAGCAATATTAATTATCTGAAAGTGATAGTGAAAAAATATATACATGAATAAAAATCCCGTGCTGATAATGTGTTGTAATATAAAGACCGAATTGTAATATAAAGATCGAATAATAAAACTTATTAAAAGAAAAAAAAGAGAAATAGAAAGATATTCAAATATATAGAAAGAGTAATTTTAGTAGTAGTTGATTTATTGATTGTGTGTGTTTATATGTGAAGTAAAGGGGTATTATATAGGTATTAAATGCCTTGGATAAACAAGCAAGCTACAGTAAGTGGTCCCACACGGAAAACCACTTTGTTCTTTCACAACAATGTTATGTATCTCTTTATATTAAAAATATATCTTCTTCAATTGTAAAATGTATCTCTTTATAACATATCTAGGATATATTATGTATCTATAGTTTCTACTTATGTATCTCAATGTATCTTTAATAAAAGATATAAGAGATGTTGTTGGACAATAAAATTTTGAGACTGAAAATAATAATCGAGACAAAAAAAATACTGCAATAATCATTTTATTGATTTCAATAAGTGAGTGTTACAATCTCTATGAATCCTCTGATTCGCCTTTTCAAATATAAATTCAGGGGCTTTGAGCTTGATTTTAAACTTGAACTTGATTTGTGAACTTGATGGATTTAATCTTGACTTGTGATTGAATTCAAGGGTTTTTGGGTTTGTTATTCAATCTTGCAGTCTTGATCTTGAATTTTGATCTACTAGATTTGAATGCTTGAACTTTGTAGAGAAATTGGGACGTTTAATCTACGAGCTTTCTCTTGCTTCTTGTTAGAGTTGTTGCTTGCAGATTTGATGAACTTGATCTTGACTTTTACTTAAATTCAAGGGGATTTGAGCTTGTTCTTGAATCTTGTAGTCTTGATCTTGAATCTTGATGAACTAATCTTGAATGCTTGAATTGTCGAAAAATCTACGACGTTTGATCCACGAGCTCTCTCTTGCTTCTTGCTAGAATTGTTGATCTTTTTTTCTGAATTATGAGACCCTATTTATAGTTGTAGGAAGCAAAGAGTCATGATAAATATGAATTTCTTTTGACCAATCAGATTTAAGTGACATGACATCTCTTATGGGCTTTGATTCCACTAGGTTTGCTGCATCATTTTGGCACGTAGCACAATCTTATTGGCTCCTTCACTTGATTTGGCATGCCATGTCATTCGATACGTGTCACTCAATTGGGCCTTTAGAATATGATATGATCCTGAGCTTAGCAAAGTGGGCTAATCATCTGTAGTCCAAATCAATGGGCTAGCCCAATAAAAATTGAACTTTAATTAAATCAAACATATTTTAACTTAAATAATTAATCCAACATATTAATCCACAATATTTACTTGAGACTAATATATTTTAAATTTAATATAATCCGAATTTTGTATGGATTTTAATTTAATAAAATTTTGTTGCCCACAGATACATTACACTAATTCTTTTAAAAATATATAACTATAGAAAGTTACATAAAAATACTTATGTAACATATGCAGAGATCTAAGACGAAAACGTATCTAATACACTTAACATACACATAGATCTAAAATGTAACGTAATTATAGAGAGATACATAAAAAGAAGGAGAAAAAACTGTGAGCTATGGAGAAGAGGGACAAAGAGAAAGCGAGTGGATAGGGAGAGAGAGAGAGGGCGGGAGGATATGGAGGAGAAAGTTTTCTGAACAATACTTTGAAGGAGGAAAAGGTTAGATATTAATGACACTAAACATAGATATGAGATGTAACAAAACCATAGATAGATATATAAAAACATTAAGGAGGAGAAAGAAGTGTGAGCTATGGAGTAAGGGAGCGAGCGAGAGAGATAGGGCGAGAGGATAGAGGGAAAGAGAGAGAGGGCGGGAGGATAGGGAGAAGAAACTTTTCTGGAAAATACTTTGAAGGAGGATAAGGTTAGACATTAAGGGGTCGTTTGGTAGAGTGTATAAGATAATACGGAATAGGTTGTATTAGTAATGTTTAGATTAGTAGTGCAGAGATTAGTAATGCAGGGATTAGTAATACTGAAATTATTTTTTATGTAGGGTTTGGTTTGATGTATCGAAAACAATATCTATTGTTATATTTTAAAAAGAATATTATTTGTTTACAAAAATACCCTTTGACATATTATAACTTTGTGTATTTTTTTTGCAAAACTTTATTATTCTTTTTTAAAAGTAAAAAAAAAAAAGTAAAAATATAACTAATTATTTACTTTGAAATTTTAAGATTCAATCATTCACTTACAATTTTTTTTTTTGTTATCTTTTCTCTATTTGTTCATATTTTTTTGTTGTTTCCACTTTGTGATGTTCTTACGTTGGAGGGAGATACATGTAACTTTTGAATGAGACAATAGAATTATTATTAACATAAATTTGTGTTCCGTAATGTATTAAAGCTAATTAGAAAAATTATTTTTATTTATGAATATCCTATTTATAAAATTAAAGCTTGTATGCAATCATGCAATTTATTTTTGAATTTTGATCAATAAGTATTTTTTAAGTTAATGGAGTAGTTTTTTATGGCTAAAATTATTTGGAGGGATATTATTATCTTGATAAATTGAAAAGAAATAACTCACACTGAATAAATTGAAAAGATTTAGAAAAAAAATTAAAGAAATTTGAGGGCGTTTTTGTCTTGACACATATTTATCCATGGATTACTAATCCCACCAAATTGGGTGTATTAGTTATACACCCTATAATACCATGTATGATGTATAACTAATCCATGTATTAGTTATACATAACTTCAAAATTGCTACCAAACAGTGTATTAAGGAATCCCACCATTTAATCCATGGATTATGAAAATAATCCACCCTACCAAACGGGTCCTAATGATATTAAATTGATGAAGAGAATATATTCATGCAAATTTTTAGGAAGCAATTAATATATCCTATTTTTAGAGTAGAAGTTATGTATCTGAAAATTTAAAGAGAGAAAGAATGTAAATTAAGAATATTTATAAATTTTACTAAGTGAAGAGGTTTTTAGTATTTTAGGTAATTTAAGTTGTGATTTTGTAAAAAATTTCATAATATTTTGGGTAAAGAAATTTCTTAAGCAAATGAGTAATTTTGTAAATGAAAAAAAGAAAGAAAAGAAAAAAAGGAAGAAGAAAAAAATTACAAGTGGCCTGTGTTAATGATTCAAAAAAGTGCCTCGGTGATGGATTGGACTCATAGTTCTGCTCAAATTTTGTTATTGGGCCTTTTTATCTACATCATCTTCTTTTGTTTTTTGAATTACAAGATTTCCTTAATAGAGCAAGATTGAGCTTTGGGATAATCTGACTTGGAAGGTGTTCTATGCGGAAGTGCCGTTGGATCTTTTCTAATAAGCCCAGTTGATTCTTGATGTTGTAGTTCTTTACGCCAACTCACGAACAACATACCCAATATAATATAATATAATCCTATTAAGTGGGGTTTGGAGAGGGTACAACAACAACAACACCCATCTAAAATATACGTAAACCTTGTCACTATCTTAGAGATAGCTACAGAGGTTGTTTTTGTTAGACCTCAACTCACGAAAAAAATCCAGCCCAAAGCAGTACACACGCACAAAAAAAAAAAAAAATTGAGAAATCATCTTGAACAATAATCTCAACAAATTCATATGACATTCTACTAAGTAACCTATAAAAATAATGATGAATTTTATTGCATTAAATTAAGCACTCACCACCCACCCAAGTATAGGAACCCTTAAACTTAAGTAGGTTGGTGGGATTTTTAGTTGACTTGTGAGGTTGTGTATATGAATTCAAACTAATTCATTGGTTAATAAGCTTTTTCATAGTATGAAGAGTACTTATGGGATAGACTGCTAGATAATTTAGAATATATACACACAGATATACATTCTTATTAGTTGTATACATTTTAATACCAATACATGGAGTACTGTATAAGCTTCTTCAGAAAATAAAAATATGGCTTCCTTGTGATAATTATTACCAATGAGCAAGTAAGAGACGTCAATTATTAAGATAGCGAGATATCGAAATCACATGTTATTTTGAAATTAGTTAGTCTTTTCTTTTATGAACCTAGAATGTGGTTTGGTGGACAATGAACCTAAAATGGAGCTCATGGAAGATCTATACAAATCAAATTTCACTAGAAATGGAAAAGTTTAATGATTCTTTTCATTTATCTCTATGAACAAAATTATTCAATACATGTATAAATATGTATGTATTCGATGAATGCACACCAAATGCTTTGAACATCATTAATGTCATAAACAAAAAACGAAAACGTATACATATTTTAATGTTGGATGGAAAATGTTGAAAGTAATATATTACTTTTTGAGAGGAAAATAATTGAATTAGGGAGAAAGTTCAATGTATGAAAAAAAAATTTAAAAAAATGTACTCTATGTTGTCTAACAAATCCAACAATACTCATATTGCAAAATATAAAAAGAACAGAACTATTGATTTTCTTCGAATAGTCCAATTGTTTGTTAATGGACCTGTTCTTTCTTTATTTTGTTTCTATATTCTTGGATGTATTCCAAGTCGTCGCTAACAAGACCTTGGCATTATTGTCTATCTCAATTTATATTGCATAACTAATTAGACATAAAAAATCTTTAAAAAATAAAAACTTTAAAATTGTATAATCTAAAATAAATCTTAAAAAGTTTGTATAGCTACAAATTGTTTCAGCAAAAATAAAAAATAAAATTTTAAATTCAAATTATTACTAATTATAAAAAGCTGATATTTTTTTAATTTAAAACAGAAAAAAAAAAAAAAGTATATCATATAACATTTCTTTTCTAGAAAAAACATGAATTTAGGATAAGAATTCTAGAAAAGGACTTAGACTTTCAACCAATTTTGATATTTTTAATTGTTTGGTTAATTGACTTGTTCTGCCAGTCTTGCTCATTCACCATGATACCAAATAAGGAAATGGTGCAATTTTGACCCTTCAGAACCTTCAAGGGCCAATTTGACTGAAACTTCATACTTTATTAAACTAGTAATAATAGTAGTATAACAGTAATAATGACCAAGAAATGATGAATAATTTGTTGTAGGATATATATTCGTTTTCTAAAATTATTCAAGATTCTTTTTCCAAAGTTGTTGGCTGCAATCATAACCGGCCGGTCATATTATTTTAAAATATTATCCAATAATTTCATGTCTATTACTACTATTAATAAATATAACAAAGTTATCCATAATTTTATGCCTTTTGTTTTTAGAATAAATATATCTAATAATTTGTAATTTTATGCCTTTTGTTTTTAGAATAAATATATCTAATAATTTGTGTCTTTTATTTTACAAAGTTTAGTACTAGAAGTTGTTGAATCAAAATTAATGTTACCATCAATAAGATTGCGGTGAGATGATTAAGATTTTTTTATTTTAAATATATGTCTAAGCTTTGATCCTTTGTGAATGAAAAAAGTTTATGATAGGAGGATTCTACAAGGCACAAAATCAAGTTTAATCGAACTCCCATACAAGTATTAGACACCAAAAAATTAAAATAGAAAGAAGCTACTCCCACCATTTAGAAATACTTAGTTACTTTTTTCTAATTGAACTTCTAAATACTTAGTTACTTTTTCTAATTGAACTTCTACTTTTAATTGTTATTTTTGACGTATAAAGGAAGGAAAAGTTTTTTTTTCTAATTTACCTTTGACATTAATTGTTTATTATCCAAATTAATTTCAAGATTTAATATTAATCATCGGTTAATAGGGTCATTATGATAATATAGTCATGTTAATCATCATTTTCTTAGTGAGTGTATCAAGTCAAAATATGTCAAATAAAAGTGAATGGGGGAGTAATTTTACTAAGTACTATTTAAATTTGAATTATGGCATTTTCACAACTGAAACTGGTCTTGACGGAATATTGAATGCATATTTTAATTACTCTTTTACTAAGATATTTTATTATTTTGATTAAGAAATAATCTTGAACAATATGAAATTTTTCAATATTAGGTAGCAAAACAGATGGTCTATTGGAAACAAGCTATCTATTTTATCTAAAATAGTAATATGAACTGCGTACATTTTATCCTTCTCGGATTTCACTTTGTGGGAATACACTGAGTACATCATTGTTCTTGTAGGTAACACATAAATTTTGTAGACAAAATTATATTCTTGAGAAATAAAGAGGAATATTAAAAACTTCTGTGATATTTTTTATTCTGTATATGCAATATCTAATCATTCTCTTGATTAAATAATTGAGTTCTAAAATTAAATTCCATTTATACCAAGCGGAATTTATTTTTGAATCCAAGTCACGTTAGACTGTGACAATCAGAAAGGACACCTCACTATAGACTGAGACAAATGAGAAAGGACACCTTACACTCTAAATATGATTTTTTTAATTATAACTTCAAATATCTTTTAATTCATATACGTGAATAAATGTTGGCAATACAAGCACGTTTGACTAGCTGATGGTAAAATAAGTGATAAATTTTAAGTGTTAAAAAATATATTTTAATTGTTGAAATCAATTACATGTATTGTATAAAGATAGCAGAAACTGTCACTAATAAAGAATGAGTGAGTTTGATAAGAATGTACTAATAATAAGGCTCAATAAATTAAATTTATGTAACGTGATGGTTCATTCGAAGGTCAATGATTCAAGATCAGATACATTATAGGAAGGGGTTTTAATTAGACTGATTTATTTGAAAGCAGTTCTTTTGATTATTCTAAATTTGCAAGCATTTTTTCTTGATAATTTTGAAGTCGATATACATTACCAACCTAGTAATTAAATTTTATTATTCATTACATGAGGATGAAGAGAGGCGACGAAAACTCTAATGAACACCGTAAATATTATTGGGCATCCCTTGCCCCAAAATATTTATAATAAGGTCATTGACACTCAATTTCAAACAAAACTTAAGATAAACAAAGTTATCATACTAGGGGATACTCTTCTATCCTATTGGTAAGACATTCTCATTGATAACCTAGTTGGAGCACCTATATTATTTTGTTAGAATAATTAAAATATTTTATTTTATAAAAAAATATAATTTTAAAATTATTTATGTAAAGTAAAAATGGAGGAACGATGAGTACACACTGAGAAGTTAGCAGTTTTATCTTGGAAATATATTATGAAAATTAGAAAAAATATGAAGGATAAGATAATAAAATATCTAATCAAAATTAGAAGTTAGAAAACTATAAATTAAGAATGATCAACTTATAAACAATTATATGTGAGCATTTTGATATTTACCGAAAACATAAATAGGATTAAAAAACAACAACTCAAAAGTTGTTATAAATGTATTTACATTATAATGAATGTCTATCAAGAATATAGATAGGATCTATCAAAATCTAATAAGATCTATCAAAATTTAGTTGATATCTATGAGGATTTGAAGTATCTGTCTTTTAGTCAGAAACTAGGAGTAGTTTCCCTATAAATAGAGGAGTTTTGTTCATTGTATTCTCAATCTCTTATGATCTCTCATCTCCTCTATTTACTCTACTCTTTTTCTTTATTCTTAGTTATTTTATAATACGTTATCAACACGAGACTTTGCCAAATAAGGTGAGATTATAAATCTAAAGGTAATTTCAAGCCAAATAAGGTGAGATTATAAATCTAAAGGTAATTTTCAGATTAGTGATTCCTTATGTTATTTGTCTTTTTCTACTAATAATATAATTATTGTTGGATTTGAGGAAAAATAATTGGTTTGGAACCATTTAAGTTTTAAATTTATTCTTCAAGAACAATATTATTAAAAGAGATGATAATATGTTGGGTTTAAGTCTCGTCAACTTATGCCTAAGACACCTTTATATGGGGTAAGACGTTGAGTTTGAATCCCAATGCATCATATTGATGATATTATGATGGCTAACACAAAATAACGTGTTTTTAATGAACAGTCATGAAATATATCCTATTGAATATGCTCCGTTCCATGAAGTGAATGTGGTAACAATATATGATAAGTGTGAAAGATGACAATTTACTCCATTCTTGAAGTGAATGTGGTAGCAATACATGATATACTTTGAAAGATATGTATGCCTTGATGTGCTCCTGAAGCAGCAATATCATGAATGGGGATATAAGCTATCATAATTTGATAGGCTTAAGGCACGATTATATTCCATTCCTGGGGAATGAGAAGCTTATTAATGCAAACGTGCACGTGATTGTGATGGTATCACATACAATTCACCTCCGAAAGAGTCTGAATAATGAGAAGAGTTATTTTGAAATCTACTTCTAAAGTAGTAAATCTGAAATTTATTCATGTAAAAGTAAATCTGAAATCTACTAAAGCAAAAAGTCACATATCATGGTAAACTTGGAATTTACTAGTTGACGATTACGACATCCTAAAGATGTCCATGTTAAGTAGTAAACATATATTGAAGAATTAGAAAATTCTTCATGAACTTTGAATGTTGTTTGTTCTCATGATAAGTTGGTTGGACCTACTAATATTGGGATTGGATCCCTTAAAATCTGAAAAGTATAAAAAGTGAATAAGGGCCCGTTCACCTATCATGTGATATTGTTAAAAAGATGCATCAATAAGATAATCACATTGTCAACCTGCAATTTGACATTTATAAAGTTGCTTACTCAATAAAATTGAGATAAAAGCATAATTTTCAGATTGTGTAATCAAGATAATTTATCTTGATGATGATGGTTTAGCATTGAACACCTTCGATAAATAGATAAACCATTACTAATGAGAACAAAGCTTCAATTATTGATATGATATATGATATATTGCATACAATAGCACTTGTTTGCATTAGATTAAAAATTATGATTAATTTCTCCCTCTCAATTGGTTCAAGGTCAGGAATCAACTATTTCATCTAATAATTTTGATGTGCGGTATATGATTAATGAATATATCATGATTCACAAAGATGAATTTCTAAAGAAAAAAGATGGAAGATGTATGTTAGTTTTCCTAACACAAGGGGGAGGAAAAAAAAAGATGGAGGATGTATGTTAGTTTTCCTAACACAAGGGGGAGATTATAAGCAGCTATGAAATATGTTAGCAATTATCATCAGATCCCCATGCAAAAGATAATTCGAGTTAAATGCCAAAAGCATCTCATATTAAGTTGTAAGTGCTCCTATTTTGTGTTCCTAAAGGACAAAGTCTCTGCATGCATGAAACGTGGTAGACTAATCGATTCTAAATGAAATAATCGTTGAAAAATAAGGAGCAAATAATCATAATAAGAAGGTAATGTGGTCTTGAAGAGCCTACGACATAACACGTCATGAATCCTTATGAAAGGTTCAGGTACCTGAAAATAATGAAGTGATAAGATCTCAAAATGTTATGTCACATTGTGAACCAATACAAAATGATATATCATTGATGATATCTTTGAAACAATATTGACGCAATATTGTGAGAGATTACGAGGATCTAAATTCTACATTTATTTAAGCATGTTGACGTAGAAACATTTATCAAGTGACCTAAAAGGATGCATTTTGGTAAGCATAAAACTTATTTGATTTGCAGTCCATACACTTGAAGATGTCACACTTGACATGTTGGATATTGTCACTTGACAATAATCTATATGAAAATTCCTCAAGGATTCAAAATGTTTGAAGCATATAAAGTTTCTGAAAAACTCGTTTATTATCCTTATAAGGGATAAATTGATGATTTGAAAATCATTAAAACTCTTGGAGAGTTTTCAAAAGCAATAAGATTATTTGCTGAAATGCGAAACATACCGAATTGGATTGGTCCTGAAGTACCATACTTAGTCCAATTAGTGCACTAATGTATCTTGCAAATACTACAAGGCCCGATATTGCCTTTTCAGTTAATTTTTTTAGCAAGATATAGTTCTTCTCCTATTAGGAGACATCAAAATGAGATCAAACACATGATCTTATTTTATTCTAAAGCTTGCAGTTTTGATCTTGTTGGCTATGCTAATGCTGGGTACTTATCTGACTCGTATAAAGTTCGATCTCAAACAGGCTCTGTGTTTATATGTGGGGGTACTGTCATATCTTGGAGATATACAAAGCAGTCTATCTAGCCACCTCATCAAACCATGTTTAGATAATAACTATTCATGTAACAAGACGAGAATGTGTATAGTTGAGGTCCATGATGCATCACATACGAGAATAATATGGTTTGAAATATGACAATATGCCCACAATTTTATATGGAGATAATGCAACATGCATAACACATCCTAAGGGAGGATTTATAAAAGGAGATAGAACGAAATACACTTCATCAAAGTTTTCCTACATATATGAGCTACAAAAAAATAGTGATATGAACGTGAAACAGATTCATTCAAGTGACAATGTGGCAGATTTATTCACTAAGTCTCCTCCAATTGCAATTTTCAAGAAGATGGTGCACAAGATCGGGATGCAAAAGTTCATTAATGTTCTCATCAGGGGAGCAAATACGCGTTGTATTTTTTTTTTCTTTCAAGGTTTTATCCCACTGGATTTTTCTTGTAAGGTTTTTAATAAGGCAACCTATATGTGTATTGTTAGAGATGTGTACTCTTTTTTCTTCACTAGATTTTTTTTCAGTGAGTTTTTTCTAGTAATGTTTTAACGAGGCACATTATCTATCAATTAGACATTCAAGGGGAAGTGTATAAATGTATTTACATTATAGTAAATGTCTATCAAGAATATAGATAAGATCTATCAAGATCTAGTTGATATCTATCAGGATTTGAAGTATCTGTCTTTTAGTCAGAAACTAGGAGTATTTTTTCCTATAAATAGAGGGATTTTGTTCATTGTATTGTCAATCTCTTATGGTCTCTCATCTCCTTAAGAGAAATAACAATTACTTTTTCTATTCTCTCTACTCTTCTTCTTTATTCTTTCTTGTTTTATAACAAAAGTCATTTAATCAACTTATAAATTTAGGCCTCATATGTTTACACTTAATGGAGGTACGGATCTGAATGATTCAGACTTCATACCATTAAGTGCATTTATTTTTTATCAAGATTTTGACTAATACGTTTGAATAGGTTTTAATCATTCAGATCAAGAACTAAGTGTTAATCATTAAGAGGTGTTCTAATATTCACTACCACTCTATCCATAATCATCAGTCACCACCACTAACCACCTCTGCCGCCACCATCATTGTCATCCACATTCTAGCCATCAACCACCGCTACCACCAACTACCTCCACCATTCAGCCGCTACCATATCTTCCACCTTCATTATTTTAATTATATCGCCGTTATTACCACCATCAACGACAACGCCAATGCCACCAACACCACTACTATTAACGACCATTATCGGCCAATCTCAACTACTAACCAACTCATTTATCACAACTAGCGCCACCACTAATTGCCACTAAAACATCATCAGATTCCACACATTTTTTTGGCCACCACCACCACCATCATAGTCACCGATGTCGCCACCTCTACCACTGTCTTAACCACCATCATCGCTACAGTATATCTCTACTAATAATCATTTCTACCATCATAGTTAACAAAATCTCCAACTACCCAAAACACATTGTCAAATATCATGCATTCATTTTTAAGCTATTACAACCAACACCTCTAACTACTAACATCAACCAACTTTACATCACTACCACCACCACTATCAATCGCTACCATGATAACAGTCACTACAATACCAAACATTTACCATCACAACATCACCACCAATATTAATAATCACTAACATCAATTATTAGCACCACCACTACCATTACAAACCATCTCCATTATTACTAATAAATATAAATATTTTTTTCAATCAAATAATAATTTTACTGTATTAAATCAAATATGTTTTGGTATATAATTATTTTATATTTAGATTATATTTTTTTATTATATATAGCAAATAAATAAATTTTATATATTCATATATTAAAAAATAAATAATCTTAATTATTTAATTTTTAAATATTAAGATAATATTTTAATCATTCAGATAACCATCCAAATTAACATATTTGCATCTAAAAAAAAAAACAAATGCAAGCTTAGTCAAATGACAACTAAATATGAGTTTCTTGTGCCACGTTTAAAAGTTTGAAAAAAAAAGCAATAAAGTTGTCCACATTTTGTGTTGGCCTTTTTTTAATACAGTAACAAACTCTTTTATCAGACAAATTTATATTTTTAAAATATGACACAAAGTATATATCACGTTGTTAGAGAACTTATACCCTTATTTGCAACATAATTTAATTTATGAAAAATAAATTATAATTATAAATAAAAATATAAAGAAATATAATTTTTTTATTGATAAACGATATGAGTATAAATCTGTTTCTCACTTGATTTTCTCTTTTGATTTTCTCTGTAATTTGAGAACCGTCAATAGCGTATTTTTCAAACATAGGTATCTTTTGAATTTGATATGAATTTCTTCGTAATCGAAGGTCATTAGTGGTGTATTTATCGAACATAAAATTATTTGAATTTGATCAATATTTGAATTTGATCTCCTAGGATTTGTGAATCTCCTTGATGTATTTGATTATCAAGAAGAAAAGATTTTGATCTCTTTATGAATATTCAATGAATTTTTGAGATATTGGAGATTTTGGAGATGCAGAATATCTGCCCCTTTATATAGGCATAATTTAGCATTTAAGTAGAGCAAAAGCTAGGATTAGGATAACCAGAATTTGAATTCTTCTTGTAGAGTGACACTTTTAGATGTCTACAACTCTACAAACATTTTTAAAAAAGGAAAAAAAATAAAAGTCTTTTCATTCAAAGAAAATACTCAAGTGATAAAAAAATAAAAATACAATCCATAAATACAAACAAAATGACAAGATGCTCAAATTTGCACGATATTTTAAGAACGCTAACATAATTTGAATTATTTTTGTAGAGTGTCACTTTTAGATGTGCACAACCCTACAAAACATTTAAAAAAAAATAAAAAAAATAAAAGTCATTTCATTCAAAGAAAATACTTAAGTGATAAAAAATAAAAATACAATCCATAAATGCAAACAAAATGACAAGATGCCCAAATTTACACGATATTTCAAGAACTCTAATAAAATTTGAATTCTAGTATCACTTTTAGATGTGTACAACCCTACAAAACATTTTTAGAAAAGAAAAACAAAGTTATTTCATTGAAAGAAGAAGTGATAAAAAATAAAAATGCAATCCATAAATGCAAATAAAATGGCAAGAAGCCCAAATTTGCACGACATTACCACCCACTATAAGGAGAAAATTAAGTGGAAGGTGATAAAAAAGTCTTTACATTAAAAATGGTGACAATTTTGACCAACTAAGGTCAAAACTTCATTAAAACTATGATTAAATTAATTGGGATGTAAAGTGTAATTTTTAATTTTTTTTTAAATTTTTTAAAAAGTCTTCCAACTCAAAATTTCAAATTTTAGAATTATTCTCCTTTTGTTATCTTTCAATATTTCTTCTCCTTTTTCTTTCTCCCCATTTTCTTCTTCTTATTTTTTTTTTCTCGATTTTTCTCTTGTTCCATCTTCTCTTCTTCTTTTTCTTTCTCTTTTCATTTCATTTTTCCTTTTTTAATTTTCATGGACTATCTTTATAAAAAAAACAAATTTAAAAAATTTCAGAAATAATTTTAACAAATTCAGTAACTATGAGAGTTGCTTCAACAACAATTGGTTCAGCAACTACGAGAATTACTTCAGTAACTACGAGAGTTGGTTCAACATCTATGAAAGTTGCTTCAGCAACTACGATAATTGCTGCAACAATTATGATAATTGTTGCAACAACTATTATTAGTTGTTGTGCTACAACAATAATCGAAGTTTATGTAAATATGAGGTAGAAATTTTTGTGTAAATAATAAAATTTGAAGATTTTAAAATTAATATCACTAACATTAATTATAAAATTATCAGCTCTACTCCATATTTAAAACTTGTGTACCTCCTTTTTAGTTTTGAAATCACCCTCCGTTAATTTGCCCTATTATAAGGCAAGTCAAACAAAGACAAAATCATTACATTATCGCATAGATAGCAAAAATCAAGAGAGGAAGTGGTTACTATAAATATATAAGTTCATTCTCTACTGTCCCCATACATTCTGTGCCCATTCATTTGCTCTCTTTCTTGTCTTTGTCAAATCAAGGTAATTTTTTCTTTGCCCTTTATATATTTTTGCTCTTCATTGCTTTTCTTGATAATTCCTCCTCTTTACATTTTCCAAGGTATTGTTTTTTCCTTCTTCTTTCCAGTTGATCAGGTTTTTGCTCAAGATTTGTGGTTTTACTTGTAAATATTGAATCTTTTTTGAGAATTGGGTTTTTGTTTTTTAGATTTTATGAATTTGGGGAGGATGGATTCTTGGTTTTTTGATGGATTTAAAATGAAATCTTCAATTATTAGTAGTAACTTTAAAGTGATTTTGAGAATTGGGCTTTTTGTACTTTGAGATTGTATGAATTGGAGAGGATGGATTTTTGGTGTTGATTGAATAAAAATGAAATCTTTAATTATTAGTAGTAATTTTAAAAGGGACAAGATAAAAGAGGTTCATGTTCTTCTTTGAATTTGTTACTAGTATACATAGTTTTGAGCTTTTCGGTATCCCCCCCTAATTTAGCTGGAAAATAGTTGTAATTGGTGGCAGTTGGAAAGGGAAAGAATTAAGAAGAGACTGATGTTCCTTTCAGTTTTCTTTTTTCCTTTCCAAATATTGAAAACTGGTTATATTTTGTTAGGAATGAAATACCCAAGTAGAGTCGAATCGAATAGTTAATCCAAACTAGTCTGGGACTGAGGATAGTTGATTAATTGATTGACAATGAGAAGTTTAAAAGAGTAGGTGATTTGATGAAATGTGTTTTGATTCGATAAATTTATGCTATAAATCATTGCAGAATCGACCCGATAATATGGCAGCAGAAAAGAATGGAATTGCCAAGGATGTAACTGAAGTGAGTTGACTACCTGTTGTATCTGGTCACTTTCGGTGCACTGCTTTTCTTCTGAATTTGTATACCGCTTGATTGTATTAATTTGCGGTTTTGACCTACAGTTGATCGGTAACACTCCTTTGGTTTACCTGAATAATGTTGTGGATGGGTGTGTTGGACGTGTTGCTGCCAAGCTGGAAAGCATGGAGCCATGCTCTAGTGTTAAGGATAGGTAAAACTTTATTTGGCCTGTGGATATTCTTACAAGAATTATGTGTTACACTTCATGTTTTACAAGAATAGCTCATCTTTCTGAATGTTTTAATTTATCAAGGATGACTGTGATTTGCTTATCTGTTGTTATTTCTACTCTCAGGATTGGTTATAGTATGATTACTGATGCTGAGGAGAAGGGCCTAATCAAACCCGGCGAGGTTAGTTGCTCTTATTTCCAGAAATAACTTGCTTCTGTCTTGGTTTGTGGGTTGAAGTGGTTTTGCTGTTTGGTGAATGTGATGATTGTGTCCAAGGAGGAATGAAGACATTTATATTGAACATTTGATCACTAACTTGTATAGCAAATCGAATCTGACTTAGTATTTTCATTCTTTGTGAAGAGTGTTCTCATCGAACCTACAAGTGGAAACACCGGTGTTGGATTAGCATTCATGGCTGCTGCAAAAGGCTACAAACTCATCATTACGATGCCTTCTTCAATGAGTCTTGAGAGGAGAATTATTCTGCGTGCTTTCGGTGCTGAGTTGGTGCTTACTGATCCAGCAAAAGGGATGAAAGGTGCTATTTCGAAGGCTGAAGAGATAAAGGCCAAAACACCCAACTCCTATATTCTTCAGCAATTTGAAAACCCTGCAAACCCAAAGGTACTCATCTTCCCAAGCCAAGTTTACTTCCTCTCATGGGGATATGGCTAACTCAAATATAACCATAATATAGATACACTATGAAACCACTGGTCCTGAGATCTGGAAAGGCTCAAACGGGAAAGTGGATGCTCTAGTCTCTGGAATTGGAACAGGAGGCACAATAACAGGTTCAGGCAAGTATTTAAGAGAGCAGAACCCCAACATCAAGGTGAGCTTGTTTAAGATTTGGGCTAATGACTTGTAGTACAAAACATTTTATGCTGTTTTTTTTAGTAATTGACCTCTGTCTATATGCTGAATTATCAATTGATATTGTCATGATTTGTAAAAATAGTTCCTTTTTTCCTTTTTGCAATTGGACGATAGCTGTATGGCGTGGAACCAGTTGAAAGTGCTATTCTTTCTGGTGGAAAGCCTGGTGAGTTTTTTCTTCTTTCTCAAACATTATCACTTGTCCCTTGTTCTACTTTGTGCAGATTTCAGAGAACTCGCGTTTGTGGGAGGGAGAACCTTAGATCTTTCTTTATCAGTTATTGGGTCTCACACTTAAGTTACTTCTTTTAACATTATTTCTGGTTTTCAACACCTTGAGCGATATCTAACTAACATTCTTCTAAAGTGGTACAAAGCCACCAGAAGTCTCGGTGGTGTAACTAATTGAGCTAAATGAGCAGCACTACATCTACTAATGGAATCCAGTATTATTGTTCTTCTTGTAGAACCTAAGGTGGGAGGTAGAGGTATGGACTGCGTACATCTTACCCCCCCAGACCCCACTAGGTGGGAATACACTAGGTTTGTTGTTGTTGTTGTTGTTGTTGTTGTAGAACCTAAGGGCATCTAGTATTGTAGCAGTAGCTATTTGTGTAACTAATGCTACGTCTCACACCAAACCTATAGACTGTTATAGCTGAAATTTTGGCTTTTAAATGGAATCTCAATGGTATTTTGTAAAATTAATTTAGAGGAATAGGCAGTTTCTGGAAGATGCAATTCCCGTGATCCATCTCAGTATAATATAGGAATTTCATGCATGGATTGATTATCTTGGTGCTCCTTTCCTTCTCCAAAAACATTACTTGTTAAAGGTTTAGGATTTATATGGCATTCTTGTTGTCTGATTAGCATGTGCTGGCGTCTTAGTGTCCACTTTGCTTGCATGATATATTGGCATGAAATTAGCTTTTATTTGTTACCAGTACTTTTCTGGAGAGCTGTGACAGCGTTACGTATGATGGAGTTCAATAATCAAGTTTTGTCCGCAGTCCATGTGCTGATTTAAACCTTAACCTTTTCCTAGTCCTAAGAAGCTTATTAACCCTTCCCATGCCTATGCAAAGCCAAAAGAAAAAGAGATTAATGGTAAATGATTGAGGACTTTCTGTTTACCCTTTAACTAAACTGTTAAACTTTAGTTGAACTGATGATTACACGCAACACCTAAATCGGGTTTCCCAAAAGTATGCTAAAGGTAGTTTGTAAAGGCAGAAAGTTAAAAGAAATTGCTTTGCTTGTCTTTTAGCAGTCTGTTTTTACTGTATTTCATACTTTGTTGTTTACTGGAGTTAAGTTAGCATGCAAAACAGTAAAAGCCTATCTACAAAGAAATGTTAATCTGCTGTTTAAACATTTTCCCAGAACTTTCAGGATTATATTTCCGGTACAAAAATTAGAGCATGAGCAATATACAATTTACTGTTAAATTATTTATCATATTTGTATATTAATTTTAGCGCCAATCTATGTTTGACATGCTATTTTGATTTTATAATTTCTTATGCCAAAAGGGCAACTGAGATTATACTCTCCCTACCTTTACCGGTATTTATGTTTTTATTACCAACCATATACAGTGAGTTTCAATACTAAACTATTTGGGATAGACAGCAGTACTAATTTTCACTCTTGAATGCCTGAAGAGTTGGTATAACAATCCTGCTCCAGTGACGGAGCCAGAATTTTCACCGAGGTTCAAAATCGAAAAATGTAGGCACGCGAACTAGCCGAATGGGGTTCAACATCAATTATATATACATAAAAATAATTTTCACTATATAGAAATAGTATAATTTTCCGTCAAGGGGGTTCGGATGACCCCCCTAATCATTAGGTGGCTCCGCCACTGCCTGCCCCTTCTGAACTCTATTTTGTGTCAGGCCAGAAATATAGGAGAATTTTTTTGTCAGTGAAAAGATAAAAGTTGCACCACCTTTCTGAATGGTTATCCGATCCCCCCATACCAATCCCCCCGGCATCAAGCGGGAAGAAGTAGAACAGAGAGGTCATTATAACCATGTTGAAAGTTCTGCTCTGTAAACTATTTAGATGTCATCGTTATGTTATTCTTTGACATACAATTTTCCTTTGGTGCATTAGGTCCACATAAGATTCAGGGGATTGGTGCTGGTTTCGTTCCTGGTGTTTTGGAAGTTAACCTTATTGATGAAGTAGTTCAAGTAAGATATTTACTTATCAGAAAATCCTTTTGACTAAGTTACTGAACTATGTGAAACAGTGAATCTCAGTTTTTGTTCTATATTATTGATCTTGAGCTTGGTAGGCATGTGACAGAATTTATTCGTTATGATAAAATCAGGTTTCAAGTGAAGAATCCATAGAAATGGCAAAGCTTTTGGCGATGAAGGAAGGATTGCTTGTAAGTTCTGACTGTTTTAGCTGTGGTCCTCCCTCCCCCCTTCCCCTGGCGGCTCCCACGAAAAGGAAAAAGTAAAAAAAAAAAAAAAGACTCCCACGGGAAAAATAAAGATAAAAAACGGTGTACAAAAACAATTAACATTGTAGTAGTAATCCTCCAGTTTTGCACCCTCCTAGTGTCCTACATGTTTGGATCATGAAAATATCCATTTGACAGGTGGGAATATCATCTGGTGCTGCTGCCGCTGCGGCAATTAAACTTGCTAAGCGCCCTGAAAATTCTGGGAAGCTCTTTGTTGTAAGTATTGATCCCTTTTTATGAAATGCTAGATAAATCATGAATCAGCCAAAGCTGATGAGCTATGTTATGCAAAACGTTGAATTATCGTATCGGACCAAAACAAAGAACAAAAGATGCATTAGTATCTTAACGGACCCGTGGAATTTGTGTGCATCTAAGTGATTGACGTGGTGAAATGTTTTTGATCCTGTTCATCTTATATAGGTAGGAAGTGCTTCATTTAATATTTCTTGTCCTAAAATATCTTGCTTTCTGCATATTTGTCAAAAAGAAGTCCTTGTTTCTTGCATCGGCACACTACAGATTGCCCCATATAATGAAACAAATTCATCTCTTTTTAGTTTGTGTGTTTCTTCTGTTCCTCAGTTCCTTTATTTTAAATACATCTTGGTTTTTTTCGGAGGTGTGGGGTTAGAAACTAGATGTCAGTTTGGAAGGTCTGAAATTTGATGAAGCTTGGGGCTCGTTGCCTCAAGATTTTGTGCATAATGCAACTGCTGAATACACTCCTTTATTGTTGTCCGCCTACTTCTAGAATGAGTAGTTTTATTGATGTTCCTAAGAAAGGCGTTACCTCACTCCACATTTTGATTATGTGACATAGATTTTCATCTTGTCCAGTAAAACACCCTAATTTTTGGAACTTGTTCAATGTACAGATTTATCGATCCATCTTGTGCTTCCTGCCATTAGTGTTTTATTGTTTTAGTAGCATGTTTAACTTGAAAGTTTGGGGCACATAATAATCATTCCTTGCTTTAACTCTACAAGTATCGAGTTTTGCATGATGAAACAACATTCGCAATCTCAGTGAGGTTTCTTTTCTTTCGTCTCCTACTCACAACTCATTGAAACTGGTATGCAGGTGATTTTCCCAAGTTTCGGGGAGCGATATCTCTCCTCCGTGCTCTTTGAATCTGTCAGACGGGAAGCAGAGAACATGACCGTGGAGCCTTGAACATTTCATCCATATCATAGCCTCGAACTTGTCTGAGCTTTTCCCTTCCGATGAAAATAAGGCCTTTTCTTTCCTTTCCTTTAGTGGCCATGTTCTTCTCAAGTAGAAAAACTATTGTAGTATATTTTAGTAATTTTACCGTCTCTACAAACACTTGTGACACTGGATTTATTACAGAAATATGAAGAGCTATTGCTTCTTGTTCATCAAAGTTTTGCTTCTTGTTGCATATTTCAACTTGGTTTTACATTGACAAGAAGCTGAGGGTCTATTACACCCACAAATATACAGGATAACGTTTGCTTACATCTTACCCCTCCCCAGACACAACTTGTACGTTCTGTTGTTTACATTGACAACAAAGTTATTTTCTTTCTAAGTATGGACTTTTTTTTTTAATCTTCTTTTCGATTTCTCAGTAATATTACTATTGCTAGCTCAACCTTCTGGTGTTTGTCTAGAAAGCTTTTAGAAGAGCTTCAACACAGATTTCTTCAATTCTTTTTTGTAGAATTGTTTCTCAACCAAACCTAATATTTACTCGAAGCAGTTGGCTTGGGTGTTAGATCGAAAATAGTTTTATCAGAAGAGATTAAAAAGGAACATTATCACTCATTCAAATTGGGAAATATTATATTAACGTTATATTGAAGACTCTCTGTCATTATTTTATTAGCTGGTGGAATGATTCAAATTTTTTTTATCTTTAATCAAATATTCAAGTTTCTAATAATAGAAAAAATTCAGTTGAAATCATTTGCTTCTAGAAATAGGCCTGCCTTCCGATGCGTGAATTCAGATTTAGTCTAATCGGTCAACATTGAGTAGGAGCCACAAAAGGAGAAGCTAAAATAGTTATTAGTCATAGACAAAAAATTGATTTCAGGCCTTTCATACACTTAAAAGAGTATTTTCTCCCTTTTGTTTCTTTTTTGGAATTCCTGTGTTATGAATGTCTGAAGGTAAAAATAAAGTCTGAATCCATGCTTCTCAAATCTCACTTGTAGAATTAACATTACTTTTGTAATATACACTTAAGTATTCTCACTCAAATTTTGCAACAAAAGATAAAAAATTGTTGAAAATTATTACTAAAAGTAACAAAATAGGAAAAACAACACCCAAAAAAAACAAAAAGAAGATATGTTTGAAGCCTTATCCTGATAATAATGATCAACCAAAGAAATCTTGTACACCTTTACCAGCAAAAACTCTATCAGAAAGTTCAGCCAATACAGCATTAACAGTAAGCAAAACAACACTACTCCCAGCAATAACACCAATCACAACACCAGTAGTACTCAGCACTTTACCAAATACCGGCCATTCAATTTCCCTTATCTCCTCCACCACCCCACTCCAAAAATCTGGCTCCTTTTCTTCTCTTTCCTTCATCAGTTTCTTTATCTCCGACCCAACATCTCCGGCGATTTTATCGGTTTCTGGAAGTGGGTTTTGCTCGGTTTCCGATGAGGTGGCGTTGGGGTTGGAATCTTGGGTGGATTTTGGGAGAGTGAAGGAATTGGGTTTCTTGAAAATGGTGGGTCGGGTCGAAATGGGTGTGGTTTTTATTGAGAAAATTGCGGGTCGGGTCGAAAGGAATTTTGTAGATGGGGGAGAGGAAGAGGAGAGTGGAAATGGGGACTGTGAGAAGGAAAGTGGATGTGCCATTGTTGTTGTGGAGGTTATTGAGGTTTGAGAAACAACTTTGGGAAGGATGAGAAGTGTAAATTGTTTTATTTTGTGTGTTGTAGAACTAACGCTAATGTGTAAGACTTGTTTAAAAGTTGACAAGTAGGATGTTAGGGTCCCACCATTTTTTATTTTTTTTTGTGCAAATTACAAAGTAATTGACAAAATACATCATTCGTTGTCCTGTGTACAGATTTACCTGATGTTTTACATCTATTTGGTGTTGGGAGGTGACAGGTTTTAATAAATTTTGTTTAGGTATGCGAATGCTGGTTCGGATATCATGATTATTAAAAAAAGACTTATTATAAGTTGATTAACAAATTCCTATCAAAACTTATAGACAAATTTTAATATTGGAGATCTGGTTAGATCAGTTGTGTTGTATGGAGCGATATATTGGTTAAAGAACTCTCACATTTAAAAGGTGAAAGTTGCGGAAATAAAAATTTCGTGAATTGGGATGGATGGATGAACATACTATGAGAGATAAGATTAGAAATGAGGTTATAGGTGGACATGGTTTTGATGAAGGATAGAATACAGGAAAGGAGGTTGAGATGGTTCGGACACGTGAAGAGAATAAGATGGATGACTAGCTAGTGCATAAGTGTGAGATTTAGGAGAGGTAGAAATAAGTTGAAAAAATATTAAAAAGAGATGATTAGATAAGACATAATGCAATTTCAACTTACTTAGGACATAGACCTTCGAGGTTGTAGAGTAGACGTATCAAGCTAGTAGGTAGTACTCCTTTCATTCCTATTTATTTTCTCCATTTGCGTTGGCCTACCCTTAAATAAACTACGTACTCCTATAAAATTAAAAGTAATTTTATTAATACCCCTAATTAAATTTATTTCTCTTTCCCAACCAATAATGACATTATACAAAGGCATAATAGGAAGAATTTATTGAAATTATTCTTGAAAGATTAAAGGAACAAATATTTAGAAATGTAAGCACAATCTAAATAAAGTAAATAAAAAGGAATGGAGGGAGTAGTACTTTGCCCTGCTATCTGCCTATACGTTGCTGTTTTGATGTTATCTGATATTTTTTGTATTTCAATTTTTATATTATTTTATTATAATTGTCGTTTAATATGATTTGTGATGCTTTCACTTTTGTACATTTTTTTTTTAGATTGTTTTGAATTATTTGTCTTAACCAAGAGTCTATAAAAAATAGTCTTTATATCCTCTACACTTTTCAGACTCAATTATATGAAATTATATTAAATATATTATTATTATATAAATTAATTAGTTTATGCATTCATTTGCCCATTCTTTAATCGGGTTTAGTTTTCACTGTATCAATTCACATAAGATGTGTTGTATCAACTAATCATAGTTATGTGATAAGAGAATATGCAGACATGTCATGCTATTCTTGATTAGATAGTATTAAATTACCAACTTGAATGGTGTAGTGAAAAAGAAAATCGCAAGAATCAGTACCACGTTAAAACAGTCAGATTTGCATTTTTAAAGTTTTGCAAGGTAATAAAATAATTTCTTTTGATGAAGTAATTGTCTAAAGAAATGTCATCTAAATATCCTCTGAGCTGGTTAGAAAAAGGGTATATGTCGATTAAGAAGGTAAAATTCTGTTGTTGTTTTTTCCTCGATGTTTGATGCTTGGTTTGAAATTTGATTAATTCTAATTCGCTCTATTAAGAAACAAGTAGTTTTTTTCTGAATGTTTGATACTCATTACTCAGTTCATTCAGGAAGACTTAGTAGATGTAGTGCTTTTTACAGAAACTGAAAATGTAAGTAGTTTTTTCTGTTTGCTGGAGGCTTGGCCTGCACAATGTGTGGTCGAGTGCTCTTTAGAAGGGACAATACACGATAGATGTATTTCATCTATAGCTTCAATGCAATTTTTAAAATATGACCAATATCGTTTATCTTCTTTTAATTTAAAATCAAATTTTAATCAAACATATAAGATATGTTAATTAATTAATAAGGAATATATGTGTGTGTGATAGAGATATCTTTATCAGGAAGAAAATAATTTTCTGCTTCTGCTTCTGCTCTTTTTGAAAAACAAAAATTTCCTGTTTTCTTTTCAGAAGCAAAAAAACTTCTTTTTAAAAGAATTTTTACAAGTTTATCAAACACCCTTCTTTTACAAATAAGTATTTTTTTTGGGGGGAAATAAGTAATCCCAAACAGTCACTAAATCTGATGACCAGTTCTTATTTTCTCAGTGTACTAAAAATGATTATATAAAATTATATACTTTTTTAATTCTCTTAGTGGCAATATTTTGTTGCTTCTTATTTTTTCCTTTATGTCAACCATTTTCATCTTCAAATAGTTTTTGTTTTTTGAAGGATACATCTGGACTTGGGCTTAGTAAGCCCAAAATGTGCCAAGCCCACATTGCTAGCTCCTGTAATGGATCTTCTCTAGATGGTTATAGCTATATGGGGCCTTTCAAAATAGCGTTGGGTTGAATTGGAAACTATAAGCAATTGTAGTGATAATAAGTTGGGAAACTTATGTAAGTGGACACTTCAGTCATTTAGTTTATCAACATGATCGAAAAATACTATATCGATACACTTTAGTTGTATATATGCATGTACATATGCTGTATGTGTAGGTATGTATATTGAGTAAAGAATATAAGTATCATACACTGTGCACATATTTTATCAACTAGATTTCCAAACGGTATTTGTTTTAATTTTTCCTAATTTCAAGCACTTCTTTTATTTGCTCGGCAATCTAACAAAAAAGTATTACAGATCAAATATTCTTTTCTAAATATTTTATGTAATCCAATCACAGGTGAAGTCATTCATTAATAGGGAGATTTACTGGGGAAAAAAAATCATGTGACTAGACTTCAACAAAAATATAATAGATGGACTTGACCTACAGTATTAAAATCCAAGTATATTTGGTCACGAGAGGTTGGTCCTTTCAATGGTCAAAATTTAATCGAGTGAAAATTATTATATGGTCAAGAAAAGATTTTATATAGGTGAGATATTATTTAGAATATTCAATCAAAATTGAATTATGTGTCACACACATATTTCTCGCGCTCGGGGAGAAATCCACCTCTTTCGCTTTTAGGTTCATTGCTCACGTGTGTGAGTCCACTACATTTTTTATTTTTTTTAGCTCTTTACAAATTCACTTTAGGATAATATACTTCTTTATTAAATATAAAATAGAACTAGTATTAATTCATGAGTGACACTTCCTTTTATGATACAATTTATTTTTCTAACACAATATTGATGCATGTATGTATTACTAGTTTGACTGCACATGCCTTTTGATTATTTAAAATGAAATAATTTTTTTACTATTATAGAGATTTTTAATAAAGTGTAAAAGTTTAAATTACTTTTTAAAAATCTTTCACATTTTAATATAATAATGTAAATATAAACATATACACATATATGTTTACCATCAGAAGTTTTAAGTGGTTGATGGATCATTATTTTTGCGTTTGTCATATAGTACTCTTTTCCCTTGTTGTCAGGCTAAGAAAGACGCATTAATTTGAACCATATTTGTGTTACGATTATTTTTCCTTTTTATATATATATTTAAATTTTTTTCTTATTTTTAAAATCAAATCCTTACAAAATTCTTGTCATTAATTTTGATAACTGCAATAAAGTTACCATAAATATATTTAATTAATTTTCAACTCTTAAATTAGAAAAAAATATTGAAATTCTGATGACTTTTAATAAGTAAATTTTTTTTCATAAATATATTAATTAATTTTTTTCTCTTAAATATTACAAAAAAATAGTGAAAAGACAATTTTGTATAAAGTAAGGACTTTTAATGAAGTGCAAAAAGTTCAAACAACATTTCTAAGACTCTTCAGACCTTTACACTTTTAATATATTATAGATTATAGATATATATTATAGATATAGATATAGATTATAGATTATAGATATAGATATAGATTATAAATATAGATTATAGATTATGAATTTAACTAACTTTCACATAAATAGAACTTACTGTGAAAGTGAGTGTCTCATTAGATTGTCTGACACTTCCAAAAGAATCGTTAAACAGTTTTTCAGATAGGTTGTTTTCTGCCAGTGAAATTAATTTATCAAACTTTGGAGCAAGCTTTTGAAAAAAGATGACAAAATGCTCTTTTGGACCCTTGTATTATATCGGTTTTGTAAGTTGGACATTTTTATGTACATATTTTTCATCTGGACACCTGAACTCACTAAAAAACAATATTTTAAACCCCTTTTTGGTGAGTGTAACACACTCTCCCCACATCAGCTGCCACGTCTGTCATATCTGCCACGTCATCTTTCACATCATTTAAAAAATAAAAATAAAATAAAAAAATATTACATTAAATTTCAAGTCATTTTTAAAATGCTAAATAACAAATTAAATATTAAAATTAATATTATTAAATAAGAAAAAATTATAATTGTAGAAAAATTTGAATAATCATGTTTTTATTTTTGCTCACAAATTAAACATCAAATCCATTTCAAATAATTAAAATTCTTCTCCAACTAATTTAAATTTTTAACTATAAATTCATATATAAAAACAGAATAAATTTTTGAGTTTTAAATTTGAATATCTTTAATAAATTCACAAAAAGTTTAATTTTTTTCAAGCGAAATTCACTAATTTTTTTTAATATTCACTATCACTCACTTTTAATTAAAATTTAAATTTAAATTTCCAAAAAATAAAAAGATTTCAAATTGAAATTTTAACTCAAAAAAAAAAAATGAAAAGAATTGAATTGAGAAAAAATTAAAATAAAAAATAAAAAGTAAAGGTGGGGGGGGGGGGGGTTGGAAAAGTGTTGGGGTGGGGTGTGGGGGCTGGAAGGGGCTGAGGGTGAGGTGAGGATGGGGCTGGGAGGGGTGTGAGGGCTGGGGGTGGGGTGGGGGTGGAAACGGGCTGGAGTGGGGGTGGGGAAGGGGCTGGACGGGTGTTGGGGTGGGGTGGGGGCTGGAAGGGGCTGGGGGTGGGGTGGGATGGGGCTGGGGAGGGAAAAAAATATTTTTTTTTAATGGGTTCAAGGGTTTAGATGACAAACATGTAGGTAGAAGTATCTAACTTACAAAATCGATATAGTACAGGGTTCCATATGAGCATTTTGCCTAAAAAGAAACAAGAAATAATATGGTTGCATAATTTGATATATACAAACTAAATTCAAATGACTAGTTTGTTCTATTTCCCTTAGTTAGGAGATTTTTTGGCCTTTTCCCTTTAGTTAGAAATTGAAGAATTAATCTAAACAGTTACTCACTCAACCGCTTAAACTAACAATAGCCGACATACAGATACAATATACTCTATGTATAATTAATGCATAAAATACTGACTAGAAAAAGTAAATAGTGAATTTAACAGGCTATTTGTGTAAATATCCATATAAATAAGAGAAAAATTCGTATATTTGTGTATTTATGAAATGTAACAGTAATTATATTGTATTTGCGCGCAAAAAAAATACATTATAGTAACACATTTCTGTATATAATACTAGTGAAATACATTTATTCACACGCATAATAAGTGATGGATCCACATATACAATATCTTTGTATCGGAATATATTATATCCTTGCACGTAACGACGGTGAAATACATTATACTCGTGTGCTTAGTAAGTGTATTTGCACTTATGCAATATCTCTGCATGCGGATAATTAGTGAAATTCTTTATATCCGTGCTTATCTAATATAAGATTTCCAAATTATAACTACATTATATAATTTTGGCAGAATGCCTCTCAAGTACAAACCATCTTTCATTTAGGCACCTCAAGTGGATATTGTTTTATTTTGGCATCTCAAGTGGCCTTCAAGTGTCACTTTGACACTTTTTGCTGAGTTGGCATGGTGCGTGTGATACACGCATTGAAGGTGCGTTTGAGTGGCATTTTTGTAAATTTTTAGTGACATTTTCGTAAATTTTCGGTGGCATTTCCGTAATTTTTATTTTTCTTCTCTTTTTTTCAATCCATTAACTTACCACCATTTTTTTCCTTAACACATCCTTATGCTAAAATGGTCAAATCAAGAATCTTACTTCTTTTATGGAAGAAGAAATCAAAAAACAAGAATGATTAAATCAAGAAATAAGAATGCTTAATTATAAGAAATAAGAATGCTTAAGAAACAAAGCTAAATCAGTGAAGAAAAATTGAATTCAAACAAAATCAATAAAAAAAATTTAAAATCGAAGCATAAAAACAAAGAAAAATCAGTGAAGGAAAATTGAAAATCGAAGCAAAATTGCTGAAAGAAATTAAAAAATAAAGCTAAATTCGTGAAGAAAAATTAAAATCAAATAAAATCAATTAAAAAAATTAAAAATTGACTGATGGGGTAGGTGGGGTGGTGGGTAGGTGGGTGGGGTGGGAGAGGCGGCGGGATGGGTGGATTGGTGGGGTGGGGGTGGGGGTAGTGGGTGGGTGGGTGGGGTGTTTGAAAAAGAAGGTTGGTGGGGTGGGTAGGTTAGGGGGTGGGGGTACTTTTTATGTAAATTAATTATTTATAAATTATTTGAGTATTTTTTATTTTAAATTAATTATTGGAAAAGGGGGTGATTATTGATTTTTTTTTGAAAAAAATTAATTAATGATTTAAAAATTATTTTTTAGAAAAATGACGTGTGTCAACACATTATTTGTCACTTTCCACATTATCAGGCGCGTGTAATACATGCACATAATATAAATTTACTGATTCAACAAAAGGTGTCAAAGTGACACACTTTATACCTACTTGAGGTGCCAAAATGAAACAATATCCACTTAAGATGTCTAAATGAAAAATGATGCGTATTTAAGTGGGTTGCGTATGGGTTTTGGGTATAATTCTTTACAACTACCGCTATTAATTTACTGTGTCACATATTTTTTTTTTTTTTTTTTTAAGTCACATAATTTTTTGAAAAAAATAATGGAGGGGTACAGTACTTCTGCAGGCTACAAACAAGTTTGAATAATAATATATCACATCTACCTTTCTGTTATTGATATTCAAATTTGGAATTCCCCTTTTTACTTAAATATTGTGATTCCTCCGTTTCAGAATAAATAAATTGTTAGGGTATTTATTGGTGTTTCAAAATAAGTGAATTATTGATTTTTTTTTTCAAATTTGCCCTTATGATTTGACAACTAATTAACTTTTGAAAAGGTATTACAAGGTTAGTTTTTTCTTTTTTAAGAGTAAAAATAAAAAGTTGTGTTAAATTTATGTTCTTAATATTTTTTTCCTAATATATGTGTCAAAATTCAACAATTCATTTATTATGAAACGGAGATAACAGTATATATGTGTATATTTACTGTAAATATTCGAAAGGGTTCTGTGAAGAAAGATTGCAATAGGCAAGTGAATTGATTGAAGTGACTCCTCAATATGAAAATAGATCTTAATGATTATTTAATTTGCATGGCAATCCAATTATTAGTCATTAGATGTCAAATAGGAAACTCACTGCTACTGTTACATCACACTGTTTTTGTTGTTTAATGGAAAATTGAGATACCTAAATAGTAATTCTGATTGACATGAATCATTTTAACTGCACGCAATGGTGGAGTCAGGATTTTTACTAAAGAGGTTCAGGAGTAAATATACGAATTAGTCGAAGGGGGTTTAGCGTCAATTATATCTACATAAAAAGTAATTTTAATAATGTATAAATACTAGTATATTTTTTCGTCGAAGGAGATTCGAATATGAACCCCAGAGCTAAAGGTGGCTTCGCCCCTGACTGCACGACTTTTGTTGCAAAGTCCCACGTCGGATCATTAAGTCATGAAAATAGCTTTTTGTAGAAATACAAGTAAATTTATGTACAATATATTCTTATGATTCAATTCTTTTCCTAATGAAACCCATGTCGGAAGCTAGCTTTAGTGCACATGGTTGATATGAAGTTCAACGACTTAGCTTTGAGGTTGAATTAGACAAAAAATTCATTTCTTTACATGATAATAGGAAAGGACTCATCCCAATTAGTGTTACGTCGTTGGGCCGCCAAATTAAAGTATCCACGTACAGAGGCGGAGCTAAGATTTCAACGAAGGGGGTTCCCTATTCAAAGAAAACTTAGGATTTCAACTAAGGGGGTTCCATACTCAAAGAAAACTTAGTCGCAGGGGGTTCAACACCTACTATAACCACATAAAAAATAATTTTAATCATGTATAAATAGTATATTTTCCGTCGAAGGGGGTTTGGCCGAACCCCCGAACAGAAGGTTGACTTCGCCCCTGTCCACGCACCAGATATATATCCTAACCCTAAGCGTGAGGTGGGGTCTTGAAGAGTCCCATATTAAACGAAAAAGAGTGGGTGATTTCCTTAATATGGTTTGGAGGTTGGACAATCCTCTCCAACGAGTTAGTTTTTGATGTTGAGTTAAATCCATGACTCATTTCTTTACAATTTTCCCTTGAAATGTGTTGATGTTTAATTAGGCTCTTAGAAATTAAATTACGCCAGCTACCGTAACATAAATTCTACAAGGACATGGAAATAACTTGTGAAATATTATGATGCGAAAATATAATTTTATATCCGCAAAAAAATTATTTATCCTAAGGAATAAAAATTAAAGACCAACATAAAATAGACACAAAAATGCAAATGACCCGACATCAATCTCGATCGATCCACAATAGAAACAAATAAGAGAATTGACAATAAACATAAAATATTACATGTAATATTGTGAAAAATATATTTTTTTTAATCATAAATAAGAATTTAACTTTAGATATCCCGGAATGTCTTATCTGTCTCTCTAATAAAATAGAAATCGATCACCAATTTTTTTTTTTTTTAATTTAATTTCTTGTTTCTTGTGTTTCAAGAATAGTTTTTTCCCTATAGCATCTCAAACCTAAATAAAAAAGATGAATAAAAAGAGTGAATTGACTAATTCAATGCAGATATGTAATAATATATAAGCCAATTTGATGTGTATATTTTGATAGTATACTCAATACTCAATAGTTATATACATATATACGTGAATAATAGATGGAGAATTATAGATGAATTCCGGAATTTAAACATTATATTATGGTCGCGAATTCAACAATCTGTATCCGATTTATTAATTAGTTCAAAATTTACTATATTTATTATATTATGGTCACTCTCATACATTTGATTTTCATTTGGCAAACTGTGCTCTTCCTAAATACTTATGTTAGAAATTGCATGTCATAATCTGGAACTTTCACGTGTGATTAGGTGTTGAAAGGATGGGTTAATTAATTAAAATATTTTATTTTCCCTCAAACATCTAGCAGTCGAAGAAATAAAAACACGCACAATCAAGCGTCATTTTCCTAAAGATTTTGGTGCATTGCATGCATCTAATTAATTAAGCAAAGCTTGCTACACTCAATTAGTTTAACTAGTGAAATAATGAACATACTAGCACCATCCTTTGTTCATTTTACTTGAGAAGATTTAGCTATAAGTTCACTTTGAAAACTTATTTTGGAAAATAGATACTTTTTTTGTCTTGATCTAATTTTTTAGGATTTTGTGGGTCATGGATTTAAGTGTAAAATAAAAAAACCTTTTGGCACCTCTTATGTATTTTTTAAATCTTTTGAAACCCCTTATGTATTTATTAAATACATTTTTAACCCTACTCTTCCATTAAATACAAAAAAATAAATTCTCTTTCGTCTTCTCTCTTTACAACAACACGCTTCATCTCCCCTTTCCACCATTTTCAATTTCGAGCTCGTGTGAATCAACTCCACCTTCGATCTTCAACTTCAGGTAAGTTATATTCTTGTTCCGGTTAATTTGTGCTCCATATTGAGGGGGTTTATTTCATTTTTTTCGAACTTGTTTGTGGCGGGTGAAGTCGTTGGAGTTCAAAAAAACTGATTTTTTTTTTTAAAATGGGGTTTGATTTCACTGAAAGTGATTGTTTTTAGTTGGTATTTACTTGATTTTTGACGGATAATTGATTTATATCGATTATCCTTGACGATTGCATGTTGAAATTTCGTCACTAATTTCGTCAGAATGTGGCAAGATATGTGATTTTTGTTAGAACTTTTCTCCAATGTAAGGGTGTTGTAGAAGCATGTTCATGTTGGGGATTTCTTTACTGCGTATTTGATATTTGGACCCGAAAAATTAAAATTTTTTGAAAAAATGGGGCTTGATTTTACTTATAATTTGTGTTTTTAAGTTGGTATTTGGTTTGTTTGTGCATTGTTTTTGTTGGATTTTAATTTTCCTTAACGATTGCATTGAGATTTTTTGTCATTTTTTCTCGATTTGCGTGCTAAAAATCTAGGTTCCTTCCTGTTTTTGTTCAATATAATGGTGATTTAGATGCATGTTCTTGTGGGTAATGGAGTTGTTTTGGAAGAAACTTGTTCTACAAATTGGCCTTTTTAGTGCTACAACTGCTGCCATGTTAATAGACTGTTAGGTCGATTAGGTATTGTATCTACTGTAAATTGAATTTTTTTGAAAAATAGGGCTTGATTTTACTCATTATTTGTGTTTTTAAGTTGGTATTCGATTTGTTTGTGCATTATTTTTGTTGGATTTTAATTTTCATCGATGATTGCATTGAGATTCTTTTGCCATTTTTTCTCGATTTGCATGCCAAAAATCTGGGTTCCTTCCTGTTTAGTGGGTGATGGAGTTGTTTTGGAAGAAACTTGTTCTGTAAATTGACTTTTTTGGTGCTGCATCTGCTGCCATGTTAATAGACTGTTAGGTCGATTAGATATTGTATTTGTTGTTATAGCTGAGAAATGTTAGTTTTTGTCCGTAGATCATAACAAATGGCTAAAGGTAACAAATGTAAGGCTGTAGAAGTTGATAGGTCTGAGAAAAGAAAATAACAAGTTGTCGATGAATCGGAGAAGAGAAATTGCAGCGAGAAAGTTGTTGAAGCTTCGGTTCGAGATGAGCTGGAAGAAGTTGAAATTAAGGTTAGGATAGATGAGGAAGCACTGATCTTGCTCCACTATATAAGGTTCATTTCAGTTGAGAGGTACGATCTTGCCACAGTACTGTATGATGTCAGATCATTTTCGACTAAGATATCTGTTAGGTCCTGTTTGAAAATATTTTATGAATTCAAACAAGTCATGGTTGATCAACGCCTGAAGTCTAGGTTTAAGAATTCATGTTTTAGTAGTTTATGGGACCTGCCAGAACATATGAAGTTCAACAGACAGCTTGTCCACTATACATTTCTGCGCCGAGTTGAACCGGACAATAAGTTGCATGAAATGTAGTTCAACATCAATGACAGGCCTGCATGTTTTGGCCTGAAGGAGTTTACGCTAATCAAGGGTTTAAACTGTGGGCGTTATCCCCGTGATTCAAAATATGTCAAAGCGATGGGGGAGGGTGAAACTTTTTCAAAAAGATTGCAAAAAAAGAGTAAATGCGAAGAGATTGTTAAAGCTTATTAGAGGTGGGAGGCTGGACAAGGAGGACAAGTTCAAATGCTGCTTAGTTTGGTTCGTGCACTGCATATTGCTTGCATACAAGTTGTAAAAAACTGTGGACATAGACACCATCAAGATGGTGGATAACTTGGGCTTCTTTGAGAGATACCCTAGGGATAAGGAGTCATTTGCCTTGACTCTAGACTATCTAAAGAAGCGGATAGACTTCAGCAGACGGAAGAAGACATTTGAGACAGAGAGTTTCATCATACGCGCTCTATGAATTTTTCTGGGCATTTATGGTATTTGATTATAAACCATTGAAGTAATTTATTATATACTATAATTCATCTATGGTGTCTATAATATACTTACTCTGAGTTTCATGTTTTTGTTTTTACTTTTGATCACAGATTTAGATATATGAAGCCTTTTTCGCGCTCGGCAGGGGAAATGATAAATTAACTGAAAACCCGCTATCCATTCCCCGATTGCTCAGATGACACACCTCAAAAGGCGATAAACTAATCGTAGGCCATCCATATTTGAACGGATGGAGTACAAAGGTATGAAACTATTTTTTCGAAGAATACTTTTACCAATATTGTGTTGCTAATCAATCACATTTGTCTATTTATCTGTAGAGAGTGCACCCGTACCTTATCTCCACAGTCCGTGAAATGAAGCAGCATTACATAAAAAAGTTCAAAGCATTCACGGACGAATCGAAGGACGCATTCATCGATGGCTTGATGACCCATCTGGAGGGCGTGACTGTCATCACCTCATCGGAGGATAGTGAGAATGGGAATGTTGACCAGGATTTGGGTGAAAATGTTGTTTTAAGGCATGTCACTCGGGGTGCATGGATAAGTAAGCCGAGAGTATCGGGAAAGACATCGATGATTTAGAATCGAGGAGAGCACGTGTTTAGGTTGGAGGGGTCAATCAAGGACATCGTTGATTTATGAAAGATGAGAGGCTGAGGAGAGCAGAAAGGAAGAAGCAAAAGAAGAGGGATGAACCTGAAGGTAATATCTGCTCTATATATTATAGAAGTTGCATATTTTATATAATCCCTTTTACTTATAATAATAGAATCTATACCATTCTTCATCAACCGATATCTTAATTTATTATAAATGATAAATACTTGAAAATGAAGGTGTACAGGTGCAAAGTCGGCATTCAGCGGCGAGGGTTGTCCATGATGACAACGGCATTAAAGAAGCGCTCCTTGAGGTAGCAACTTTGAAACAGGCCTCCATTAATGCTGATGAGGTGATGATCCCTGAGATTGTAGCTATTGTAGAGAAGAAAAATCTCGATGAAGGCGATGAAGAGAAAGAAAAATAAAAAAATAAAAAAGCTTTTTGTAAAGAAGAAAACAAATCTGATGGATTAGCTGGTGTGGAGAAAGGAGGATCATGACGAAGGCAGGAAGGATGAAGATGATAAAAATGAAAAAACGTGATTGTGAAAAAGAAAACAATGAAGAATATGGAGAGAAAACTGAAGAGAAGAATGCACAAGAAGTAGAGAAAGAAGAGGGAGAAGAAGAGCATAAAGAAGAAAGAAAAAATGATACACCATAAAAAGAAGGATCGCGGAGAAAGAAAACGAGAATGAATTTCCGAACTTGGATGAATTTCTTCATGAAGTTACTCAGGATATCGACAAGATGCAAGTGGAAGACGAATATGTTGAATGTTTAGACAATTTTTAATTTTTATTTGTAGCTGATGATTATTTTTATTAGACTAGACAATCTTAACTTTTAACTTTCAGCTCGTGATGTGTAGAGCTGAACAATTTTGTTTTCTTAATTGCCTTTATAGTTTATGATAAACATTTTTTCATTTTATATAATCAACGTATCATTGCTTTTACATGAATGTCATCGTTGATTATAGACTCTGATTAAAAGGTAAAGCATATACAGTAGAGTGTTGTGTAGTCGATGAATGAAAAAGGTTAACCATATATAATATAAGTAACAAGTAGTCGATTAATAAAAGATTCAGAATACATTCAATCCCGCTACACCTTCATTGCACCTTTCCAAAAAGCTAAACTAATAATAAACCATACACCATAATTTTTATGTCCTTTTTCTTTTTCTTCAGCCATAGCCAACTTATGCTTAAGTTGATCCCTCTCAATTTCGACGTCTTTCAACAATCCCTTTAAGTGATCAATCTTGTGTTCCGATTCTCTACATAATGTCATTAGAAGATCCCTATTTTCTTCATAATGTCTAAGCCTTTCCAACATTTCAAACTTTGCAATGCCTTGATATTTTGACACCTCAAAATCGAAGAAAATCCACTTGAAATAAGATCATCTACCATTATTCTAAAATAACGACGATAAATTAGTAAATTGAATTATGAGATGAACACAAATAAATTTTTATTTAGAGTAAATACATAATTACCCCCTTGATGTTGGCCGAGTTTTTAAAAAAGACACCTAAACTTTAAATTCGACCTATTACCCCATGATTCTTCTTTATTTTGTTGCAAACACCCCATTTTTTGTTGAATCTCAGTCACAACAAAGAGAGTGAACACACGCACTAATCAGGTGCTGCCACGTGTTAAATACGCTTAATTTTATTTTTTTAAATAATTTTTTTTAATTTAATTTAACACCCCACCCTACCCCCTTTTCTCCTACCCCACACCCATCCAGCAACTGCCTTCCCCCTCTTCCTCCTCTGTATCCAGCAGCTCCTCTCTACCCCCACCTCCCGTACAACACCCCCACCCCATCAGCATCTCTCCCTAACCCCCCACTCCGTTAGCATTTCCGTCCATTTTTTTATTTTTTTCAAATCACTTCAAAAAATAGTTTTATGATTGAATTGAGAGTTTTATGATTGAATTGAGTTTTAAAGATAGTTAAATGATATGATTTAACTGAAAATGGAGCCTTAATGATATGATTTTTTTTTAATAAAAAAAGATTCAATGGAGGAGCTTTAACAGTAACATTGTGTTGAAGAGCTTTAATGGTGTTGAAGAAGACATTGTGTTGAAAAAAAAATGTGGGTAGTTAAATGATATGATTTAATTGTAAAAAGGAGTTTTAATGAATGATTTTTTTTTTAAAAAAAGCTTTAATGGAGGAGCTTTAATGGTGAATTGAGTTGAAGAAAAAAGGGTGGGTGGATTGGGGGGAGGGGGGCGGAGAGGGGGTAGGGATAATTTAAAAAACAAATATTAATTTTCTTTTATTAAAATATAAATTATATATCAATTATTTTACACGTGACTGCTTTTAATTGGTCAAAAAATTAAATTCGAGCCCTTTCATGCGTCTGTTGCGTGTGTATACACATAGAGGGTTAAAATGGTGTGTTTGCAACAAAATAAAGAAGAATCGTGGGGTAATAGGTTGAAGTAAAAGTTTAGGTGTCTTTTTGCAAATCTTGGGCAAAATCAGGGGGATAATTATGTATTTAATCTTTTATTTAAAACAAAAAATAAACCTTTCCAACCACACAACTGTAGAATTTTCAACCCAAATTTCTGTCGGTTCGTGATGTTTTCAACACCGTAGGATTACCACAACGACAAATATAAGAACTTTTGGACGTTTGAGATGACTGCGATATTGTTATTATTGATGTAAAACTTGAAAGTCATGAATAAATGAACACGGAGGAGTCCAAAAGGATCCCTTTAATTAATATAGTAAGGCTATCAAAATTCGACCGTTGAAAAATTCTACCCGTTAGAATTATACTATTGGAGAAAATTTAAATGGATTATTATTTACTTCAAAGGGTCTCTAAAGAATGTTTATGCCTTCTATAATCGACTATGTCACATACGACTTATATACTGATATCGGTGTTGATTATCTTGTATATTGACATATTATCGATTTAGACTAAGGTCGATTATAGACCTTTGAGATAGTCTATGATCAACTTACTGAATATATGAACAACTTAAAATAATGAAAAAAAAAAGAGAAATTAAATAAAATAAAATTAGAGTATGTCAATTAGCACCATTAAAACATTGTAAAGCCATTTTGATGCATCAATTGTGAATTCCAATCACTTTTGAACGTGATAAAGTGTTATCTAAGACACGGTGTAGTCGTAGATCACTAAGATGACACAAAAAAGAGAAGAAATAAAATAAAATAAAATAAATATTAATCATCCAAGCACTAAAGAACGACTACTTATCATGATAATAGATTAGACTTACGTGATGACCATAAAGAAGGGTGGTGGTTGTCACTTGTGAGTGTTCAATGAACAAGTAGTGTATGAGAACAAGAAGTCCTTCTCAACAGAGATGCTTGTTCTATGTAATTGGTTGTTACTATCATTGCCCTCCCCTATACTCATTTGATCGAGTGTTCAATTATTTTATAATCTCATATTATGATATTTAGTCACTTTACATTGTGTGAATAATGTTTATTTTATTTTATTTCTCTCTTTTTTTAATCTCACCTCCTTTGAAAATAGTCTCAGTTGATCGATGCATGACTAATAATATAGTTTGGTATAGATAAACTAATTATTTATAATATACTCAACATACCAACTGAGTCTATTTTCAAAGAAGGTGAGAAATAAAATAAAATAAATAAACATCATTCACGCATTGTAAAGTGACTAAATATCATAATATGAGATTACAAAACAATTGGACACTCGATCAAATGGGTATAGGGGAGGGCAATGGTAGTAACAACCAATTACATAGAACAAACATCTCTGTTGAGAAGGATTTCTTGTTCATATACACTACTTGTCCATTGAACACTCACAAGTGACAACCACCACCCTTCCTTAAGGTCATCACATAAGTTTAATCTTTTGTCTTGATAAGTAGTCGTTATTTAATGCTTGGATGATTAATATTTATTTTATTTTATTTTTTCTCCTTTTTGTGTCATCTTAGTGATCTACGACTACATCGTGTCTTAGATAACACTTGATCACATCCAAAAGTGATTGGGAGTCACAATTGATGCATTAAATTTGCTTTACAATGTTTTAATGGTGCTAATTGACATACTCTAATTTTATTTTCTTTTTTTTTTCTTTTTTTTTTCATTATTTTAAACTGTCCATTTATTCAGTAAGTTGATCAGAGAATATCTCAATGGTCTATAATCGACCTTAGTCTAAATCGATAATATGTCAATATACAGGATAATCAACACCGATATCAGTATATAAGTCGTGTGTGACATACTCGATTATAGAATTTGTATTTAGCATAGTCGATTATTTATTTGTATGTACTCCGAGTTTAAATAATATTTGCAAATCTTAAAACAGGGACTACTGAAGAAACACCAAGAAATCATTATAGATAAATAGAATATCATGAAGACAGAAACTTGAAACTTATTTATAGATATATAAATGTTCATTGTATCTATATTTATAATTTTTGGAAAAAAAATTGCAAACAAAAGTAAAAAACGAAGTTTTCATTTACATAATCCTACCATGAAAGCTTCATTAAGCAACAAACTACAAAACAAAACAAATAAAACTACACTAGGGGGATGAAGGGGGGGTGATGAGTTCATGGGGGTTCAGGTTGAGCCTCTTGGCTATGGCTCAAAGAAAATGAGCCATCCGTCAAAGCTCTCTGTCCAGCCGCCGTTGATCGACGACAAGACCCTGGAAAATGAAATTTAGGTCGCTGTGAATCCTAAGCAACTCTATGTTGTTGATGGTTGTCATTCTGAGCATTGGCCTTAGTGTGTATCTCCTCCTAGCCATCTTCTTCTCCTTTAGTCCTTTTCTTTAAAAATTAGATTTAAAATTAACAAAGGCCTCTTTAAATAGACCAGAGCATGAGAAAATCGACCAATAAAAGTTTTAAACGTGTTGATTGAAGGGGAGAAGGTGTATGAGAATAAGAAATGAAAAGTCGCGGCGGTTATGACAGTCGAGTCATTTCAAATCGTCGCGTTTCCCGAAGTGTAATAATTACATTAGAAGGTTCAGTGAATGAGAAAAAAGATTTTTTAATAGACTACACGACCGGTCGATGATATACTATGTAGTTTAGACTATACCCCGTAGATCAAGCATCGATATATTCTATATTTTGAGTCCAGTCGATGTGTAATGCGTATAATCGATTTCATAACTTGGGATGACTTTTTCAAAATGACACTTTTTTTCAATGTGTCATAATTATTTTGAATTCAACATTGTATGAAGAAAGGGGTTTGTTCAATAGACAACCAGATAGTTTTATTATATACTACGTATTGAGTATTTATTCTGTAGATCAAACAATGATATATTATATATTATGAGTCTGGTCGATTATTTCAGTCTGTAATCTAATTAGTATATAGTATATAATAGATGAACTGAAATCGATAATGCACAACAAAAAAAGTCGATTTAAACTGCAGTTCAGTGATTTTCAAAACAGAATATACATTACATATTGTCCAGTGTATTTGAACAAAACAAAAATATTAAATATAATGCCAATCATATTATCCTACATTAAGGCTACATGTTCTCTTATGTCCTGACCTTTTGCACTTGGAGCACTTTTTTTTTTCTTGTACCTTTAAGGCTCCAACACACCCTTAACGCGTTTCACCTTACTCCTTTCGAGTTTGGGATGGAAATCGGGTGGAAGAACTTGCATTTCTAGATACTCTCGCGCCACACTCCACTCCTACTCCAGTGGTGCTGCACAAACAGGTTTCAAGTATGCAAGGAGGTATGATTCTTTTGAATATATTTGCGAAGACTAGTTGTAAATGCTAGTGACGTATTTGTTGCCGTGCTTCAAACGCAACGCTGTCATTTCAGGAGCGCATGATAATTTCACCAAGTCGTGCTTTCTGCAAGAACATGATCGTCTCGAAAGATTAACTTTTATGGAACGACCGTAACCAAGAATGGTGAATTCGTCGGTGCTTTCGTTTATGTTGTTCATATATAATTTATCACCCTTGGTCATGTTTTCCCTCAAGATCGTCTCGGCTACGTGAACGAAGGTTGTCTTTGAATTGTCCACCTCCGCATATCTCTTCCTGAATATTTCTCCAAACCTATGTGCAATTAAATTGAAAATGGTCGCAATTGGATACTCTCTTTCGTTGCGCAACATTGAGTTGAGCGACTTGGCGATGTTTGAGGTCATGACGTTGAATCGATTATCTGAAAAGTGAGCCCGACTTCACTTTCAAATCCAACTTCATGCTCGAGGCAATCTTCTGCGCTGGGGCATCTTTCTTTAAGGGCATTGAAGTAGCCATTAAATTCTTCCAACGAGTACGCCTTAACCGCATGGTAGTACAAATAGAAAGAATCAAAACAATGGTGATTTGTTCGGAGATTTTCACTGAGATGCCTCATACAAATACCGTGATGCGCAAACGGATAATGCCTTGCGAGGCTGTTGGCTATGCTTACGTGTCTGTCGGAGATAACGCACAGCTCTGGTTCATCGACGACAAAGGCTTTAAGCTTCTAAAAAAAGAAGCCCCACGATGCATCGTTCTCCTTATCCACCTCACAATATGCTAGGGGATAGATATGATTCTGTGTATTTTGAGCGATAGTGGATAACAACACGCCCTCGTACTTTCCGAACAAATACGTGCCATCAACGAAAACAACCTTTCTCATGTGTGCATATCCACGGATGGAAGTCCCAAATGCCATAAAGTAGTAAATAAACCTGCCAGACTCCTCATCGACCATGAGAGAATTAATAGACCCGGGGTTGAGGCTATTGAAAATATATGAAAATACGGGAAGCACTGCATATCCGTGCTTAGACGTACCTCAAACTATGTTCTTCGCAATGATGCCTGCCATCCAATACTTTCAATAGCCCGGCCTGCAATATAGCTCCCTAAATCGAATCCTCTCGGGCTTGGACCTTTGTTGTCGATGAAAAAGTTCAAAATAAGTGAGGCAATGACCTCCACGATGAAATTCTTGTGCTTTCCCGTGACATGATCAATGCCACAAGTATGCTCTCCCATGTACTTGTGGACCTGAAACCAACCCGATTCTCCGATAGCACATGCGTGCACCATCCACCGACAAGTAGGGGCTACGCACCTCACCCTCAAGTCTCTCTTACAACTCTTCACCGTTATGTAATTGAACGACATTTTCACCAATATTTGCTTCAACAAAAGATTCAACGTTTTCTTATCCTTGAATGTTTTCCCTACAAAAAGATTGGTGCCGTCCGAGAATGAGTGACTTCTTTGTGGTTTGAGCTGCCCGTCCTCACCTACTCCATACTCTTCTTCTTCATAATCTTCACTATTATCCCATTCATCATCACCTATGCTATCGTATTCCGTTGACGTATCATCCACAGTCGGGGGTGGGGTGAGGGTGGGGTTGATGTGGAAGCTTCTTCCCGAAACCTTTCAACAATTTTAACCCACAATATAGGTCTGGAGTTATCAGAATCAACCCAAAGCATATATAATTCTACGTGTCTATCATTCCTTATGAACGTTGGATGGATTTTCCCCCTCTCGTTCATCAAGTAACTAATTACCACCTTACTTTGATCACAACTTAATTCACCTCTCTCCATTACGCTTTTAACCATATCGGCGTATGGACCGTTGCGAGGAAGGACAATGGACACTGTCTCCTTAGACGGGGTTTTCCAAATCCAACATTTAGGAGTCTCCTCCCATTTACCAGAAAATATACCACCAACAACCACGTAATCTATAATAGACATACTATACCTCGATAATAGTATTCAATAGACTTGAATTGTGGTTTATGCGCCTAGACTTAATAGACTGAGGTCGTCTTCTTCCGAGCTGTTGGCCGTACAGTGCACGATCGACCCTTTTCCGACGACCACCGGAATAATCCGATGAATTTCAGCTTACAAACAACCTAAGGAGTGTTGGAATGTTGCTATTGAGCCAAGAATCGATTTCAAAATATGAGACTGATTTTTGAGCTTTTTATATGAAAATAGAAGAAAAATTGTAGATAAAAAATAAGCAAAAATGGTTTATAACAATGGAGATAATGTCACTTTTCGATGGATGCCGAAAACTTCAATGAAAAATGGCCAAAAATGATTGAAAAATTGAAAAAACGGCGCCAAAATTGGGTGGTTGCTATTGGATTGGTTGAGAAGCTTTGGAATTTTTTAAAATTATTTATCCAATATTTATATTTTTGAAGATGGACTAAAGTATAGTTTTAACAAAATTGGAACTGAAATGGGAAAAGGGGATAAAGTGTAGATTTTGTAAGTTGAGTGCTAGGGTTACATTTTATTTTTGTGGTTCCATAAAAGTGTCTATTTTCTCAATTAAAAAAACTTGGTGTCTAAATATCAAAAAAGGTTTGAAAAATGGCCTTTTAGCCAACTCCCCCATTTTACTTTGTCCATACTGATGTGACATTCTCTTCAAAAATATTATTTTACTAAATTTAACTTTGCTAATTATTTTATGAGAATCTAAATCTAAATTTAACTGCTCATATCTTGAGTATTTATTTAATGATAAGAATATGTTTGGAAGAAAACAATATATTTCTCTTGATTTATTATAATGAACAAGTAAAAAAAAAAATTTTATATTTCGTATAAGGATCAAGTGAAATAAAATGAATCGGAAGAAGTATTATGACCCTAAAAGTTTTTTGGTCATGCCAGTTAAACTATGCATTATTTAATGTGTATATTCTTATTTAAGTGGTTGATCATTTTATCAAACAACACTAACACACTTTTATATTTTCAACACGCTCTTCATGTGCAGGTCTTATACTTTCTTTAATAGGTCAAAAATACAAAAAAATCTTTTCAATAGTGAGCGACAGTAAAATTTAATCTGATGATTTTTATCTAATCTAATATCATACTAAAGTGTGTGACTATCTCATCATACTGAAGCTATTAATTAATTGTATTCTCTTACGTATACTTAAAATATAGTTGAAATCCCTCTGGCATTTTTAGTAACTATCATCTCTTTGGGGTTTCTCTTATTAAGAAAAGCAAATTTATATTAACTTCAAAGGATTATGTAATATATGATAGGTAAAAAGAATTGGGTCAAGGACAAAATCAAGATTCCTTGATATTTTTTTTGAACTTACAAATAATCAACTTTACACAACATAATTGGGCCAACTTGTCAATACTGTGTTGTTCCCAATCTATGCATTTTGTCATCAACTTCATCAAATTTTGACTTTATTTGGCTCTCTTTAAATTAAATTTAGTTTATAAGCTCTAATTATTTAATTTGCTTATTGCTCATAAGTTTAGCAAAAAGTTCCCAGTCAAATTTGTCCACATTTAAGCTCATCTTTCAAAATAGGTCGAAAAAAATACTCACACCACCATTTCTTTTTATTTGCTTCTTTCATAAGTCAATTTGACTAAATTTCAAAGCAAAATTAGGTTAGATAATTAATTTTTTAAAATTAAAATTTAAATATTCAAAAACTATATGAAAAGTACTATAAATTACGACTTTTATTTTTTTAATTTAATTAATAAATACATCTAAAAACATTAGTCAAAATTTGTATCCTTTGATTCTAAAAAAAAAAAAAAGAGATCGACCAAATAAAAAGAATGGAGTAAGGAAAAAAACTGTTTAGGGAACTTATTTTGTGGCATGCAAATCCCACAAAAACAACAAAATATTATAAATAATTGCACGTTTAATATGCCTAAATAAAGTTGTTCGAAAGTGGTTATATGTTGTCATTTACTTACCTAAAACCATTTATATTAATAAATAAGTGTAATTATATGACAGAAAGTGTCCTAATTAATATTTTAATTACTGATAGGGATAGTTCTTAATCTCCTTGGATACCCTTTTTCCTGATGTCACCAAGCTCATAATCTAGCTAATTTAACGTCTTAATTATGTAGTTCTGTGCGTTTTACACGTAATCAGGTCATTTCTTAGGTAATTATAATTAAATCTCTATAATAAACATTAACAGATGACATATGGTAAAGATGACAAAACTACATTAATAATTTTAAAAAAATTTACACTATTTTCGAATATACCTGAAATCCTTGTTATATATAGTCAATTGTTCATGACAATAATTGTGATTATTTTCGTATAGAACTGAAATCATATGAAACTAAAAGATAATGTTTTGCCTTTTAGTTAATTTGATTGATTGATATGAAGAGTATATATAGAATACAAATTCAATGACTCAATTAGTACGATACGCTTTGTATTTTAGTATGTTGAAAAAGCATGATACATTTTTGAACTTACAAATAATCAACTTTACACTTCTAACTTTGTCGTGAATGGGAGTTTCTTTTTTATAACAACACAAATATATTATGACATATTTGTAGTTACTTTTTTCTTCTCAACACATCACCTATTTACTTGCTTATTTCAGCAAAATAATTGTCGATTTAGTTAGGTCCAGAAGTAAACTTAAATAATTGTCCTGGATTGTCACCCTTAAGCTTGGCTAGAAGGAATAATTAATTAATTTCCTAAGATGATAAGACTTGATTAATTAATTATTTAGCTAACATATACTACTAGCTAGGCTTTGGATACCATAATATTGTAGAAAGTTGGTGGTTCATTCTCTAATGCTAAATACTCATTTTATGCCCAAAATCACGCACCTTATTCATTTATTTTATTGGCACCTTATAATAAAAACATGATATGATGATACAGAAACAAAATTGTTTGATGGGTTTTGTTTGCTTCTTGTTGACTTGTTTGGCTTGGTTTAATTATCGAGATTCTTTAAAAAGAAACAAAAATAAAAGGGTAAAGAAAATCTATCCTTCCACTCCCACCTCCTTTGTTTTCTCTCTTTTTTATTAAGAGTTAGTGGATAGTGGATAATTAATGACAGTCCATCAAATCAAGTAGTTTGTATAATAATAGATCTGAATTAACTTTTTAATTTTGCAATTTAAAGGGAATATATTTTTCGTCAAAATAAAAATAAAAATGAGGCATATGTACATGTATTGCTAAACAAATATTGTATATCTCCTTCGTCGTCGGAAAATGGTAAATAGGTTGTATTTGCTACAACAGGTAAAAGTCACCTGACGGTGTAAAAAAAAACTAAACCGACGATGCACCAAACTTAAACTCTAACACATATATCTACTTTAAAATTGAGGGGTATATTTACCTCTTTTCCCTTAGAAGAATAAGGATGGAAATAAAGATAGCATGTATTAAAGAAAAGGATTCACATATATTTCTTTTTCTTTTCACTCAAAAGATATTGAGTTATATATCACCATCACCAACATTGTCTAATCATTTTCATAATCTTTTAATTAGATTATGCAAAACTGACTCGCGATGGTACGGTATAATTGACCACTTTGCATGGAAACCCCAAAAAAGGGCAATAACAATGATTTTTTTTTCCGCCTTCGCCCATTTGATGTTCGATATTTATATTGGAGTTCAACTAATTTAAATTCGTGCCAGCTAGAACCCATTAGGGAGAAACATTCCCTACTAATGATATTTTTCCACACCCAGAGTTCGAAATCGAAATTTCTAGTTAAGGGGAAACAACCTCATCCGCGTTACCATATCCAGTAATGGTAATAACACTGATAGCTAGATATTCTTATAAATTTTTTTTTCTGGCAAACTAGAAGTCCAGTAGCTAGCAGTACTTGGTTAGTAGCTCTCTAGATGACAAATGAAACCCAGAAATTGCTTGTGACTATCTGTACTAAAAAAGCTAAACAATTCCAACAAATTGTATGGACCACAAAACAATATTTAGGACAACATAAGAAGCTGTTCTTTTGTCCATTCACTTTCTCCAAACACAATAAATATTTTTCTGCATAATTTAATTAACAACCAATTAAAATAAAAAAAATTAAGAATCCATATAACATTTCCCAATATGATTCAAAACATTCACTGAAACGAGGAAAAAAAACATTCTTTACTGCAACATTATTTTTTATTTTTACAACATGGTGCTAATATAAGACGTTAGAAAAATTACATGCATCGAGGCACTAATATTAACGTCCCATGCTTTCCTTGGTTTTCTTATAGATTTTGATTTTTTCCAACTAATTTGTCTTCTTAGAACAAAACATGTCAAACTTTGTCACACCAAAGACAAAGCCATTCAAGAAAAATACACAAAACTAAATCTAACTTTGAAAACATATTAGGAAGTTAAAAAGAAACATAAAAAAGAAAAGTTAAACCAATCAATGAAGATAATGATTTGATAGAAGGACGGAGCTAGAGTTTTAGTTACTGCAGAATCCTATAGTTTAGCTTCGCACAATTACATCCAGTACTCTATTTCTATTAAGAAGTCCACTTAATATGTATAAATAATTCACGAAGAACACCGTAAACTAACTCAAAATTCTAGAGACACTTCTGAATATCTATACCATAGTGTTGTTGATCATGGTCGTTACTCGATGCTTATTATCCAGATACCATCATCCTTCTTTCTCCCATAAAAAAGAAAAGAAAATACAAGACATTTTGATCATATAGAATAACTCGATGAATTTAGTTGATATAATCATCATACCCTAGCTAATAAATACCTACAAATCAAACCCATCAAACTTTACCGGTCAATAGTTATCTGTTCACGATCTAGCTGTACCTTCCGTCTTTTTCCCCTCCTCCAAAGACACAAGAGAAACAACAAGATCCGAAAAAGCACCAATAATATACTTATGAGTATGTTTAGGATTAAGGTTCAAATAACATAGTACTAACTCATGCAAAAACTCCCAATTATCTTTCACGTCTTTCAACTCATGAGCTTCCACCATTTCTTGCATTGACCTTCGAAAATCCGAATACGGATCAGGTGAGTACCTCTGAACAGCAACACCACCATTGACAACTTTGGTATTTTCCGCTGGAAAATCAACTATGGAGTTGGAGTTACCAGGAGACGAGAAGAAGAATCTTTGAGAAGCGAAGATATTTGAGAAATCTGGAATGTTATTGGAATAGGAGTGATCAGAGTAATCAGAGTCATCGAAAGAAGAGAATATATAGTTATGATTATCTGTTTCTTCTTCTTCTGTTGTTGTTGTGGAGGAATTAGTGAGAGATTTAGAAGCAGTGGTGGAATCAGAAGGAATTATGTTGAATACAGAGTTGAAGTTTTTGAAAGTATTTTCTTCGTCTGTTATTTTTTCTTCTTCATGTGTTTCGTCCAAAGGGAGAGAGAGAAGTGTGGGAAGACATTTGAAGTTTGGGAAGCAATGGTAGAATTTCTTTTGTAGAATTTTTGGCATTTCTTTTGGTGGTTAGACACTTTAATTTGTAAATGGTGGCGCTGATGACGGTGGTGGTTTATGGTGGCGCCGCCGTCGTGGGTGGGGGAGGAGAGAGAGTAGGGAGGATAGGGGATGGGAGAAGGAGAAGAAGAAGAAAATAGGAGTAATGAGATAGATTTTGATTAAAGGATACATGCATTAAGTGCTTTTATATAATGTTAATTACTCCCTCCGTTTCATACTAGTTTACGCCTATTGACTTGACACACCGATTAAGAAAATATTAATTAAGAAATTTATTTTATCAAATTAGCCTTATTAATTATGCTTTGAAAATATAAATTTAAGTAAATACATTTTGTTTAGTCATTTAATGTCAAAGATAACACTGAAAGAACATAATAAATACTCTTGATTTTGTCAAAGAACAACTAAATTGAAATAAATATTTTCAACTAAAACAAAACGGAGGGACTACTATTCATCACCTATCTTGGGACATTTTTTTGTGACAAACTTAAGATTGTAACCTTTTTTTCGTGTGTGATGAAAATTGCCATGGATATGTGTGAGAAGCGAGAATACTAATGTTGATTCGGATATGTGGAGAGTAGGTGTATAAATTTTCATCAATATAAAGGTGTGAGAGGTAGAAGTAGATCAAAGAGGTTATGAACAGAGGTGATATGAATTAGTTTCAAATTAACGAGAATATGATCTTAGATAGAAGAGTCGTGGGATACACATTAGGATAAAAAGTAGATAGCAGTAAATTGTCTTGACCATAAAGTCATATTAAAGATTTTATAGTTTCTTATTCTTTGTTTTCTGTTAGTATTGTTTCTTATATCTAATTATCATATTGGTTTCTTGTAATTTAATCACTTTTTATGTATTTTGTAGAGTGTGAGAAGATCCAACGGCAGAAATTCTGGTTCATACCAAAAAAAAAAAAAACTTATAATAACCAACTTATAATTTTTCATTACTACAAACTAATAAAGCAGAAATGGGGATTAGAGAGTGATTTTATAGCCTACATATCCAATCCAAGTAAATTAGGAAGTCATGAGTTTAAGCTTTGAAAACAATCTCTCGGCAAAAATGAAAGATAACATTGTATAGGATTTTTGCCTTGATTTTTTTTTATCAAATTTAAGTTTTATTTTTCTTATAAGGAAAATAAAAGCAATATCATAATTACTTTTACTTTTCCTAAAAGAAAAATATAAATTTTTTCTATATTTGACTATCCTCTCTCTTAGAGAAAATGTTTTAGACCCTTCTTCTCATACCATAACACAATGGTATCCAAAATGTAGTCGTTTAAGAGTTTTGTTTAGGGGGAGATTTCTCCCAATAGATTTTGTGTTTTTCAATATTAGTTTTTTAATATGTAGGTCGTTTGACCAAATATATTAATAATATATATATATATATATGCTTTTAATATAGTCTTATTTGTCATATGAATTATCATCATCTTGGTTTGCAAACTATAATCTTCTGCATGACACCCTCTCAATTTCTAATCCAACATACACAATAGAGTCTTGTGATTAAACTCTTCCTCAGACTCTGCGCATAGCGAGAGTTTTAGTGCACTGTGTTAACTTTTACATATCCAAGCAGACACAATAATCCTCTAACCATTTTTCCAGTTAATTTCACCAATTGAAATGTTTACAAAATTGTAAAATATAGTCTACGTGCAACTATATGTGTATTGCTCGCTTGAAATAATTATAATCTGTAAATCTTTTGGGCAATCAATTGAAATTTTGAGTTAAAAGAAATTAAAAGTAGCAAAAGATAGCTCGGTGTTCAAAACATTTAGATTAGCAATCTCGAAGAAAGGTCACAACCTATGATGTAGACAACTTATCTTAATGCTTATTTCATAGCTCGAACAAGTCATTATAAATTACATAAAGATAATTTTATCGTTGCTTCAAGACTCCATCATCAGTTAAAAAAAAATCCTTTTAGATAGTTAATTTGCTTCTCCGTTTCGTCATGTATATTATGTCGTTCACTTGATCCTTATCTTAATTTTTTCAACTAGAAATATAAAGGCCGGAGTTAGAAAAAGTGAGAAACAAGGCACAAGTACCATCGAAATTATATCGGAAGTTGCTATGACACATGCGGGTTCTATTATTTTTCTAAACTCATTTTTTTTTTTAATATTTCTTGTGTTCTTTTTTTACTGCCGTGATGACTGCCAAGTATCAACATATTTTTGTGTTGACCCGATAGCCATGTCAACACAAAAAGAGAACAAAAATACAAAAATAAATAAATTTAAAGGTGTAAAAGAACCCTCGTAAAATTTATGCATGTCATAAGTAACTTCCAATATAGTTTGGAGGTACTTGCCTTATCAAATTGAATTAAGGAGTATTTTAAGTAAAACTTTGTTTTTACTAACAAAACTGAATTTGTAGTAGGTAAAATTCATGTTAAAATTGGAAGTGATTATCGATAGGTTCGGTCCGATTTGGTATATTAGCAATTAAATTTAGCTGTTTTTGGTTTATAAATATGTTAAATCAATAATCAAATCAATCAGATATTTATTATTAATTTTTGATTAATTAATTAGCAGTGCTTAATAATTTGTTTTTTCGATTTAACCAAACACTCTAATTGTTTTTTCTTTTCATAATATAAATTGATACATTCACTGACATCTAACAAAAACATGTTTTCTTCATACTGATTTCAGCGCATGTTCTTGAAAGAGCAGTCCTCACTCCCTGAAGTCACACATATTCAATGGTCATCTAAAACTTATTCAAACTTTAATCCACTATTACATAATTAGGGATAAAAAAGTTAATTTAATATAATCTTATTGAATTCAATTTAACTATTAACTAAAATCTTTAAATCAGAAATCAAATCTATAGTCTAATAGCTATTTAAAAAAAATAAAAAATCACACTACAAAATAATGCATCTGTAACTACAAAATACTTCATAACTAAATATGAAAATATCCGTGGCTAAACACTTTAGCCACAACTTTTTTTTTTCGTAGCATTCGTAACTAGATGTAGCGTGGCTAATAGTTAGTTACAGACTTTACATGATCTGTGGCTAAGGACTAATACTTATAGCTATGGAATGTTTGTATTGTAACTATTATAGTAAAAAGTTCTTGCCACGTAAAATACACTTATAGCAAGTGATTTTAATCTTTTGTCACGACAAGTCAAATTTGTAGCTATCTTCTCAACGTAACCCAAGGTGTTATATTTGTAGCTAAGTATTTGCCATGAAAATTCAAATTTAGTGGCTATTTCTATAATTTTGTTCCGTAGCAATACTTATATTTAGCTACAAATTAAAAAATTCATAGTTGTCAATTGAGATATTTACTATGAAAAATTAAACTGTAGCTGGGCTTTTAAAAGCCAAGTTTAGCTACGTATTCGAATTTTCATAGCTATAAACAACACAATAATTGAAGCTAGAATCTATTAAATTGCACTTTGGTAAAAAGAAATTTAATATGCTAGTAATGACGGTAGTCTCCACTGCAAATTTTGAAGATTTTCAAATATTCAAGCACATTATATTGAAAACTAGAAACATAATAAGATATAAAATAAAATTGTTTCATTCAAATTGATATCCACAATTTGCCAAAATAAATTCAAAATACAAGAATTTGTACAGCTAAAACTAACAGCATCCGCTCTATAAACATTAGTCTACAACAAAGGCAATAAAATTGGAAGGACCAGCAAGCTAGCATGAAGTTGAAGACGAGGTAGTCCAATGCATATCCAATAACATATTTCTAGGTAAATAAGCTCTCACATGGAGAAAGTATTTCCTATGCTATGTTAAGAGCCAATAGTTGATTGTCTTGAAAATATTGTTGAGGGAAAGAGCTAACGCGATGGATTCTGCATCTTTAGGACAACCTGCACGTGCAAATAACACAAAACACAGTGAAATGCAAAAGTTTACAAATACCACAAAATATCATATCCTTACCTTGGGAGTTAGAGATATTGTTTCCGATAGAACCTTGGCTTAAGAGTGTTAAGTGGGCCGGGTCGGGCCAACCCGAAACCGGCACATTTAGTTTAATCGGGTTGTGGGCCGGTTCTGGTCCGGGTTGGGGTTAGGTGGGCCAGACCGGTTCCGGGTTCAACAGTAAAAATGTTGAAAACAATCCTGAACCGAATCACTTAACCCAACCTGATTAAACCCACCTAAACCCGGTTATAAACCGGTCAAACCTGTTTAAAAAAAAATGAAAAATCCAATATACACTATATACACTACAATTATATACACTATATACACTTCAATATACACCTATATACACTACAATTATACAACATATATTTTTTAAAAAATATATAAACAATTACACATATATACGTACCATTCAATATATAATTATATATGACTATACGTACTACTTTAAATAAAACATATACTACAATATATATATATACATATATACTACAATATATATTAAGTTTAATTATATTTAATATTGCAAGTTTAATTATAGTGATATTAAGTTCCAACCACAATGGTTTAAAACTCAAAAATATCATTATTTAATGATATAACAGTAGTAACAACAAAAGCAAAAGTAAAAATTTCTAGAAATAGGTTGCAACAACCTCCTTTTCAACCAACATACAACCTTCCCAACGATCATGAATTGAAACTTAAAAGAATATGTAAACATCAGTATTGTCAATACCAGAAAACAGTGTAACTGAAGAACTTTTTTTTTTTTATCAATATATGTGTAAATTTTAATTTTTGAATCGAATCAAATTATAAACACCCAAAATCAAATTCAATTTGTAAAATTGAAATACTCTAAAATTAAATTCACAAATCAATTTGAATTGTATAATTCAAATTGAATTATCCAAATTTCTTCGAGAAAAATACACTTTTATAAAGTTTGATCAAACAACAATTATTGTTCAAAAGTATTTTTTAAATCTATTGCTCAAACTCAAATTATTTCTCACCAAAAGTACTTTTAAAATAATCTGATTTTACATGCTTGGTCAAATTATATATATATGTGTGTTATAAAACAAAATTATCTATTGCAAAAGTAACAAAATTGTCTTGAAAATATATTTAATTTTGGTAAAATAATTATTTCAATTTATTGAAATTGAAGAAATTTTTATTATATCAAATAAAATTAAGGAGGACCAAAATATGTGTCAACACAAGTTCCAAACGATAATTATAACTTGTACAAAGCTTACAAACATGAAATTGAGCATTTTAATTAAAATTAAGAGGAGAGTTGTTGCACATATCATTATTAGTCATCATCAATCATTATTGTCAGCCACCATCGCTACTATTGTAAACATCATCAATACTAACTACTATAAATTATAACCCACAATCCTCACTAATACTATTAAAACCATCGACCATCGTATAAATCTACTTAAATACTTGTTTGAAATAGTATTAAATGATGTTATTTTAATTTTATGTCCATATTTATTTTAATAAAGGTGATTTTTTATGCTCAAATACTAGAAAAACTAACGGTCTTAATTATTTAGTATTTAAATTTTAACACAACATCGTAATATAAGTGAGGTAATAAATCACAAATGTCAATTTAAGTGGTACAGTACTTAGATTGACATAATAATTAGTTAAATGTGATATAGTAAAATCACGATTGACGTATCGAAGCAAACATTCTTTAAATGACTTACAAAAACTAATTAGAAGTGATATAACAAAATCACTACAAAAAATATTTGTGAAACAAATTTAAGTGAGCCTCACGTCAAGTTAATTTAAAATGAGTTAATTTATCATTTTATGTCTTTATTACCCTTTTATTAAATACCATTAATTTTTTAATATTAGATGACTTATAATAATTAATTAGGGGGGATATTTAGTAAAAAGTGATATAGCTAAATTACTATAAAAATATTTGTGAAAAAAATTTAAGTGAGGCTCGTATAAGACGCCAAGTAATTTAAAACATCAAGAGTTAATTTATCATTTTATGTCTATATTATTTATTTATTAAATATTATTAATTTTTTAATACTTAGATGACTTATAATAATTAATTTGGGAAAATATTTCGTAAGAAGTAATATGTGCAAAAAATTGAAGTGGGTTTCATATAGAATGTCAAGTTAATTTAAAATATCAAGAGTTAATTTATCATTTTATATCTATTTTACTTTTTTTTTATTAAATATTATTATTCTTTAATACTTAGATAACTTATAATGATTAATTAGGAGTGATATTTAGTAAAATTATGATTGAAACAACTAAAGCAGACATGTTATAAATGCCCATTTTACTTTTTTTATTACATATTATGTTTTAATATATAAATGACTTATAATAATTAATTAGGGGTGATATATTAAAATCACAAAGCAAGCCACTTGCTCAATTAAAACATCAAGAGATAATTTTTTATTTTATGTGTATATTACTTTTTTTTAAAAATAGGATTAATTTTTTAATACTTAGATGACTTTAATAATTAATTTGGGAAGATATTTAGTAAAAAGTGATATAACAAAGTTACTATAAGAAATATTTGTGAAAAAAATTTAAGTTAGTCTCATATAAGACATTAAGTTAATTTAAAACATCAGAATTAATTTATTATATTATAACTATTTTATCCTTTTTATTAAATATTACTATTTTTGAATAATAAAATTATAATTGAAGCACCTGAAGAAGACATGTCATAAATGTCTATTTTATTTTTTATATTAAATAGTATTATTTTTTAATATTTAAATAAGTTATAATAATTAATTAAAGATGATATAATAAAATCACGGAGCAAATATATTGAAACTATAGCTCATTTCTAATATACTAGTAATAACTAGTAATTAGTAATACTATTTTTATAATAACTTCAATTGTACGAACAAAAATATTTAATATGATAAAATATATGTTTTTTTTTTTTGGGTAAAATGTGATAAAATATTTATTATTGCACAATAGATTTCAACTCGTGATTAAAAAAATAATGATTAGCTGAAAATTTTACCACAATAATAATGTGTCTATAATCTTTTGTCATGACAAATAATGAAACTATAAGCTAATTATTGCCACTAATTTTTATAATTTGAAGAAAAATATTTACTTAGCTTCAATATTTATTGTGGCTAAAAGGTTTCTAATGTCACAGTAAATTTTAATTTGTGGTAAAAAAAACAGTAATCCACTACGAATTTTATTATAACAAAATATTTGTGGCTATCTCATTTAACTATTGCCACAATATTTTATAGCTTAAAACAAAATGTTTGTTTAGCTATAACATTTTGTTTCAAATAATTTATCGTGGCTCATATATAGGTTACTATTGCTACAATAAGTTTCAACTCGTGGCTTAAATTAATAATTAGCTACAAAATTTTATTGTAGAAAAAAATATGTGGCTATATCATTTAACTATTGCCGCAATTTTTATGTCTTGTAAGCAAAATATTTTTTTAGCTATAATATTTTGTTTCAAATAAATCTATTGTGGCTAAAAAGTTACTATTGCTATAGTAATTTTTATCGTGTGGCAAAAACATATGATCACCTACAAAATTATATCGTAGCAATAAAGTTGTAGCTATTTAATTAACTATTGCCACGATTGTTAGCAATTATAATAAAAGTGAATAATTAGCTTCGTTAATTTGATTTTCGTAACTAAGAAATTTCATGAATTTGTAGATAGCTACGACATTTGAAATTTTATGGCTATTACTAGGTAATAGCCACGAATTTTGAATTCATAACTTAAATTTTGTAGCTGAAAATACATTTTGTTGTAGTGTCATTTAAAAATCAGTAACCGAATAATTTAATACCTATAAACGAAGTAACATTTTTATTATATATTGATTTTTCGGTTAAATGTTAAATCAATTTTTTTTTACTATTCCTAGTCAAAACACAATAACATTCCGTATTGATCTCTCAGAAAGCAGTACAGATCCCATTCCAATCAAAAGTACCAATTAAGCCAACTTAAAAGTTAGAAACTGAAATGTGAATCCTTCTCTTTTCCTAGCTATCTATGATATTATTTGTCCATTTTTACTTTGTTTCAATATGAATCACAGTTACAAAACGCCAACTTCACCTCCATGATTTATACATATGTTTTCAATCACTATGTCCACTGAATATTATTTCATGTCATTCCTACAAAATCAACACTATGTTTGAAGAATATTTTGTGGCCATAAGATTACAAACATTAATTGTGATTTTGGTATATAGAAAAAGAGTACGAGCCGTTTGGATAGGATTAAAAAAATAGTTTTTCAGCTTAACTGATTAAAAACTTAAAATTTTAATTCCAAACTAAAATTTCTTAGCAAACCTCCGATGTAGTGATGATTCACTGAAAATAAAGGAGAAAGATGAAGATGAAATTGGAGGGAAGAGACAAAGAGAAGTGGCAAAGAGAAAAAAGAAAAAAAATCTATCTATTTAAGGGCTACAAGATCAGAGTACAGTTAGAATTAAAGTAAAATATAAGGGATAAAAAGACAAATATTTTGGTCAAATCTAAAAGAATTTTAATCTAAAAAATAAAAAGTTAGGATTACCCCAACTTCTCGCTTTTTGTTTTTTAATTAGTTTTTAGCTTTTTTTAAGCACATTTAAATTTTATCAAACATCTAAAAAGGCTAAAAAAGAAATTAAATACTAATTTGATCAAATTTTAATCCTATCTAAATAGACTCTACATATTATGATTTTTCAATTGAGAAATTTATCAAGCTAGCAAGTTTAATAAGGAATGAATTTAAACTAGAGGAATGCAGACCCTTAGATTTGTTCGATGCAAATTTGAATTAGCTAAATAGAAGAAGATATAGGAGTAAGAGCATAAATTTTGATTGAAGGGTACATGCACGGTAGTGCTTTTATATAATAATGATAAATTGCTATTCATCACATTCCTTGGTTTTTCACTGTGGAAAAATATTATTGACATAGAGACTATAAATATATTTTCAAAATTGGGTAAGAGGAAGTTGTGAAAATGGGGATGTTGTGATTGACATGTGAGCATAACAGGAGATATCGTTTATATATATATATATATATAGATAGATAGATATAGGGTGCAAAGGATACGTATTACAGTAAAAAGTCAGTAGGAGTAATGTGTTGTCTGTTTATATTAGTAGTCATATTATTATTCGTGTAATTTTTTGTCTTTTAATTTTTGTTACTAATTATTGTTTCTTGTGCCCGATTATCGTATTGGTTGTTTGTAATTTAAGCATTTTTTGGGAAAATCCAAGTCTGATCCATATTTTTTTTTAATCGTGTAACCAACTTTAAAGATTTTCATTTCTACAAACGAAAGCAGAAATAGGGATTAAAGAGTGACTTTATAGTTTATAGCCTATATATCCAAGTAGACACAGTAATCCTCTAACCTTTTTGCCAGTTAATTTCAGTCACCTATTGAAATGTTTACAAATTAAAATTGTAAAATATAATGTAGTCTACGTGCAACTATATATGTTTTGCTCTCTTTAAATAATTATAATATGTAAATCTTTTGGGATCAATTGAACTTTTGAGTTAATTTTTTTTTTTTTAAATGGGGAAAAGACAGTTTGGTGCACAAAATATATTCAGATTAGCAAGCTCGGAGAAGGGTCATACCCATGATGTAGATAACTTATTGTAATAATGCTTATTTCATGGCCCGAACAAGTGATCTATAGGTTACATAAAGATAACTTTATCATTGCTCCAAGACTCCTCATCCGTTAAAAAAGATCCCTTTTAAAATAAAAATGTTGTATAGTTAATTTGCTTCTCCATTTCGTCATGGATATTATGTCGTATTATTACATGCCATCTTCAGCTTGAAATATTATTTGCTGACCAATGTTTGTTTCACTTGATCCTTTTCTTAATTTTTTCAACTAGATGTATAAAACTTGAAGTTGAAAAAAATGAACTAAGGAGTATTTAATTTCATATAAAAAATTGTTTTGCTCACTGCAGACATGTAAAATTTGTGGATTCTTCAATAAGAATTCAAATTCTGTTAGAGTTCTAGAAGACAACTTTACCCTAAATCTCGCCTATATGTTCCCTGAAACAAACATTTTGAATATCCCAAACAGGCATCTTGAATATCCCATATGCTGATGGGTATTCGTAAAAAGATCGGAATCTCCAATATCCCACAAGATCATGGATATTCATAAAGAGATCATCCTATGTTCGAGAATAAGCCACTAACGGCACTCGAATTACGGAGAAAATGAAGAGAGAAGAATCATCAAATTACGGAGAAAATCAAGAGAGAAGAATCAAGGGAGGAACAGATTTGTAACCACAATTGTTTATCAATAAAAAATTCTTGTTTCTTCATATTTTTATTTGTGGTTAAAATTTATTTTTCATGAATTTAAATTATGTTGCAACACTCGCAAAACTGAATTTGTTGCTCAAGTAAAATTCATATTCAAACTAGGACTTTTATCCACCGGTTTGATTTACCGATTTCGATCGATAAACATTAAACCAATGTTCAAAACAAATATGATATTGGTTATCAATTTTGATTAATCAGTTAGTGCTTTTATAGCCAAGAAAAAAAAATCATTATTACTGACACTAATATAGACTAAAGACACATTTTAATGTCCTTGTCTGGTGGCCACAATCCTTTCCTATCAGCATAGGGTTTATTTAGTAATAGCGAATGCATTTGATGCAAATCATGAGAGTCGTAGACATGATATTTAGAATACCTTGAGTTGGGAAGGAAAATAAGCTATTCACGTTGATGAGAGAATGACAGGATGATTATTCAATTTCGATTTAATAGATAAGAAAATTCACGGTAACTTCTTTTTTTCCCATTTGATAATATAAATGATACATTCATTGAATTCAAATGAAACATAACTTTCTTCATACTCACTGAAAGAGTAGTCTTCATGCCTAAAGTCATATTTATTTAAAATCTAAAACTACTATTATATAATTAGGGAATAAAAAGATTATTTTAATATAATTTGGTTAGATTATCGATTTATCCATTAACTAAATTTTGAAATAAAAAACAAAAGCGATAACCAATTAACATACGTATAAACGAACAACATTTTCTAAGGTTCGACTTCTCAGTTAAATCAATTTTTGCAACCCCTAGTTGAAACACAATAACATTCCGTCGATCTGAAAAAATCGTACAAATCCCATTCCAATCAAAAGTACCAATTAAGCCAAATTAAAACTAGCTATCTAGCTATGATATTATTTGTACATTTATATTTGTTCCAATCTGAATCAGAATTACAAAACCCCAACTTCACCTCCATGATTTATACGTATGTTTTTAATCAATATGTCCACTGAATATTATTTCATGTCATTCCTACAAAAGCAACATTATACTTGAAACTTTTTCTGTGGCCATGAGATTTCTCCAACATTATTATTGGTTTTGGTATATATATAAAAAAGTGTAGATATATCATTTTCCAATTGAAAAATTTAATGAAGCTCGTTGCGACTAGCCTTTTAAATGGTCTAATACATAAATTACAACAACAACAACAAACCCAGTATATTCCCACGGTCTGGGGAGGGTAGTGTGTATGCAGTTCATACCACTACCTCTCAAGAGGTAGATAGACTGTTTCCGATAGACCCCCAGCTCAAGATAAAATGCAGTATGCAAATGCATCTAAAGCATAGAACACGATAAAATAACATAGAAATGACATCCACAAAAATAATGTACATTGCCAAACAAAGGACACCAAGATCCACCTAATTACTAGCTACGACTCAACCACACCCTTAGCCCTCTATCCTAATGTTTTTCCTCCATATCTTCCTATCCAGGGTCATGTCCTCAATCAGCTGTAACAGCTCCATGTCACGTTTAATCACTTCTCTCCAGTAATTCTTCGGTCTACCCCTACCCCGCTTGAAACCTTCCAAGGCCAACCTCTCACACCTACGAACTGGGGCATCCGTGCCCTTCATCATCACATGACCAAACCATCTCAACTGCACTCCCGCATTTTATCCTTCACCGACACCACTCTCACCTTCTCTCGTATTATTTCATTCCTAACCCTGTCAGCCCTTGTGAATCCACACATCCAACGCAACATTCTCATTTCCACCACCTTCAACCTTTGAATATGAGAATTCTTAACCGGCTAACACTCCGCTCCATACAACATAGCAGGTCGGACTGCAACATTATAGAATTTGCCTTTCAGCTTGGGGGCACCTTCTTATCGCATAAAATTCCCCAAGCGAGCCTCCATTTCATCCAACTTTCCCCAATATGGTGAGAGACGTCGTCATTTATCTCTCCATTCCCCTGAATGGTAGACCCGAGGTACTTAAAACTATCCCTCTTGCAAACCGCCTGAGAATCCAACTTCATTACCACCTCCTCCTCTTACCTCGAGTCACTAAACTTGCACTCTAAGTACTCCGTCTTGGTCCTACTCAACCGGAAACCTTTAGACTCCAGGGTTTGTCTCTAAACCTCCAGCCTATCATTAACCCCTTGTCGTGACTCATCAATCAAAACTATATCATCCGTGAAAAGCATACACCAAGGCACCTCGCCTTGTATATTCCGCGTCAACACATCCATCACCAAAGCGAACAAAAATGAACTAAGAGTTGATCCCTGATGCAACCCTGTCAAGACCGAAAAATGCTCAGAATCTCCTTCCACTGTCCTTACTCGAGTCTTCGCCCCCTCATACATATCCTTAATCGCTTTGATGTACACCACCGGTACCCCTCTTACCTCCAAGCATCTCCAAAGAACCTCCCTAGGGACCTTGTCATACGCCTTTTCCAAGTCAATAAACACCATGTGAAGATCCCTCTTCCTCTTTCTATACTGCTCTACCAGTCTCCGCACTAGGTGAATTGCCTCAGTTGTGGAGCGACCAGGCATAAAACCAAATTGATTCTCCGAAATAGGCACAATCTTCCTCAACCTCCGCTCCACCACCCTCTCCCAAATCTTCATCGTGTGACTCAACAACTTAATACCCCGGTAGTTGTTGGAACTCTGAATGTCACCCTTGTTCTTATATAAAGGAATTATTATGCTCCATCTCCACGCCTCGGACATCTTTGCTGACTTAAAAATATTGTTAAACAATTTGGTCAGCCACCTCAACCATATCCCACCAGAGAACTTCCAAAAATTCACTGAAATCTCGTCGGGTCCAATCGCCCTGCCCCTTCGCATCTTGCGAATAGCCTTACTGACCTCTCCTACCTTAAAACGCTGACAAAAGCCTAATACATAAATTAAAGAAGGATATTTTACCATAAGCTATAAGTTTTGGAATATTTTCTAAGAATTTACAGAATGAGGCTCTTGTGACTTGCATTTTTATGGTCTAATACATAAATTAAAGAAAGATATTTTACTATAAACAATAAGTTTTTTAATATTTTCTAAGTATTTACAGAATGAGGCTGTTGTGACTTGCATTTTTATGGTCTAATATATCAAATGAAGGAAGATATTTTACTTATAAACTAATAAATCTTTGACTAAATTTTACAATTCTTCACTATTTTCCACAATATTGAAATAACTTATAATACATCTATTTATAATATTACAAAACCTACTTTAAATCAAGGAAAATCTATTCCTATATAATTTACTTACTATAAATCTTATTTAGACAGGAATAATATACCAAATCATAACCAATATTGATTTCCTACGACTTTAGATACCTCCATCAGCACTGTTTCATTTTTTTTTTTTCACTTGATGTTTGGTATCTATATTAAAGTTCAATTAATCCAAATTTACACCGCATAGATTCATATTTAGGAAAATCAACCCCTACCAAGAATCTATTCTTGACCATAACTCAAAACCTAGACCTTTTTTCTTTTTGATAATTCTGGTGTTCGGATCAGCTTTCATGCACCTCGACTAAATCCATGGGACATCTGTCACCTCCCACCAGCAACATATATGAGAGGTAACTCTATCCACCAATGCTAGGACATATGGGAAGAATCACCTAGTGTTCTCTATGTCTCTACTGGGATTCAAACCTGAGAGACCTCAAGCTCTCAATCACTTCATTGATCACTAGGCCACACCCTTAAATGCAAATCTAGGTCTTTGATTAAGGTGGAGCAACCTCATCCTCCTCCTCCGCCCCTCTATCTTTTGCTGGTACAATTGTTTCATGGTGATAAAGTAAGCAGAGTATCTCAAAGTGGATTTGATAATGTACGAGGTAGCCCACTAGTTGGGTACTTGGGCCCATATGATTAGCTAGAACAAGCACAACTTTTACCCCCATTAATTGTTGTAGTAGTTGTAGTTGCTCCTTATCTTGCACCTACCTCCTAGCTAAACTAGGTATAGCCTTTCCCCTCCATCATATTATTATTGATTTGAGGTTGAGTAATTAACTTGCATTGCATACATGTATATATATGGCATCCTCAAATACAATAACTAAACTCTAAGTAGAGTTAACTTGTTTTCAACGTGCATTGTCTTTAGGGATGGCAACGTTACGGGACAAGATGAGACAAGTCATTGAAAAGATACCAATGTGTAATTTTATTTTTAGAAATGCAATTTTCTTTACAAATTGGCACCAATATTTGTTATAATAGGTAAATGTATCCTGATGGTGTAACTAAGAGACAACAACAAGAATTGAGCTTACACCAACTTTCTGTCTGTTCAACGGCGAAGATAGAAGCTTGGGGCATAACTTCTTGTTTGATGATAAAAAAGAAAATTAATGATTTTAGTGTAATAAAATAAGAGTCGTGTGATTGTATATGAAATTGCCTCTACTTATAATAATTAATTGCAACAACATACCACGTGAAATCCCACAAGTGAGTCCGAAGAGGGAAGAGTGTACATAGCTCTCTTTAACTGTAAAAATATCAACCAAATTCTTTTTATAAAAATAGTCTTCATTAGGTAGGTATTTTTCCTTTATATAATCCATAAGGAAAATTGGGTTGGGCATATATAAAAAGGGTAAAAATATGAGTAATATATTATATTCACTTAAATTAAAATTAAGAACTAATTAAGGTTAACACATCATTTTTCCTGTGGGATTATTGTAAAATCCTGCCATAGCGACTTTTGTGATGGTTGGAGTAAAGTAAAATGACTTTTGTGTAATGAATAAAAGAAAAATGATTTTGTGAAATAAACACAAAATTAAGTGACCATGAATGAGATTTATCGTAAGATACATACAAGTAAAACATATGAAAATTGCAACAGAGTAAAAAGGTTTAAGTTTTAGGATACATTTTAGCATGAATTCTAGGTGATCTAAACAAAGTGAGTAGAATTTAATCTCAAATTGGATAGTCGAAAACTTGTACCACAATAGAATGTATTTCCCTGGAGCAGATTCTATCATATACACAAGTTACGCATGCAGACAAGGGTGAAAAAATTGTTATGATTTTCCAACATTTCACACTAAAAAATTCTCTCCCCATTTGTAGAGGATAGAAGTGGTGTTCTCAGGGGCTTTCATAAGCGGTATCGATATTTAAAGAAGTGAACAAATGATCCAATCATAGTTATGACTCCATTTTTTAAGAATTCAAATCATATTTGTGTTAAGTTTGCTTGAATATTCATGCTCTAAATGATTGAAATATCCTGTAGCATCCAGTAGGGTGATTAAAGACGTGGATGATGGAGCTGGAAAGGGCAGTGGGAGGAGACTCGAAGTTATTCGGGCTAGGGGGAGTGACATCCGCGAAGTGAAGTTGAAATAGTTCAGGCATGCACAAATGCCCCCAAAGGAGGATAGGTGGGAAGTTGGTCATGGTGGGCCTCACAAGAGGTAGATGTAAGCGAAAAAAGTATCTAGACAGCACATGGTGCAGTTTCAATTTAATGAGCGCGTGACTCTTGATAAGAGGATATGAAGGTTGAGATTAGGATAAAAGGTTAGTAATGAGCTAAGTTTCAACTTGTTGTATGCAAGTTTATGAATACGTCCTTATTTGGCTAAGTTTTCCGGGGGAGTTGGCTAAAAGGCCACTTCCCAAATCTTTTTTGACATTTAAACACCAAGTTTTTTTAATTGAAAAAATAGATACTTTAATGGGACCACAAAAAGAAAATGCAACCTTAGCACTCAACTTACAAAATATATACTTTAGCCCCTTTCCCATTCCAACCCCAATTTTTTTAAAACTACAGTTTATTCCATGTCCAAAAATATAAATAATGGATAATTAATTTTAAAAAAAATATTCCAACTCTTATCAACCAATTCACTACCAACCACCCAATTTTGGCACCATTTCCTCGATCTTTCGACCATTTTTCGTCGAATTTTTTGGCATCCATCGGAAAGTGACATTATATCCATTGTTTTAAGTCATTTTCGCTTATTTTTAGTTTCAATTTTTCTTTCATTTCCATACAAAAAGCTCAAAAATCAATCCCATATTTCGAAATCAATTCTTTGCTCAGTAGCAACATTCCAATACTCCTTAGGTTGTTTGTAAGCTGAAATTCATCAGATTATTTCGGTGGTCATCGGAAAAGGGTTGACCGTGCACTGTACGGCCAACTTCTAAGAAGAAGAAGACTTCAGTCTATTAAGTCTAGGCGCATACACCACTATTCAAGTCTATTAAATACTATTATCGAGGTATATCATGTCTATTATTAATTGCGTGATTGTTGGTGGTATATTTTCTGGTGAATGGGAGGAGACTCCTAAATGTTGGGTTTGGAAAACCGCATCTAAGGAGACAGTGTCCATTGCCCTTCGTCGCAATGGTTCATATGCCGATATGGTTAAAAGCGTAATGGAGGGAGGTGAATTAAGTTGTGATCAAAGCGAGGTGGTAATTAGTTACTTGATAAATGGAAGGGGGAAAATCCATCCAACGTTCATAAGGAATGATAGACACGTGAAATTATACATGATTTGCAGTGATTCTGATAACTCCAGAACAATATTGCGCGTTAAAATTGTTGAAAGGTCCCGAGAAGAAGCTTCCACATCAGCCCCACCCCCACCCCCACCCCCGACAGTGGATGATAAGTCAATGGAATACGATTGCATAGGTGATGATGAATGGGATAATAGTGAAAATTATGAAGAAGAGGAGCGTAGAGGAGGTGAGGACGGACAGCTTGAACCATAAAGAAGCCACTCTTTCTCGGACGACACTAATCTTTTTTGTAGGACAAACATTCAAGGGTAAGAAAATGTTGAATCTTTTGTTGAAACAGGCATCGGTGAAAATATCGTTCAATTACATAACAGTGAAGAGTTGTAAGAAATACCTGAGGGTGAGGTCCGTAGATTTTACTTTCCAGTGGATGGTGTGCGTTTATGCTATTGGAGAATCGGGTTGGTTTCATATCCACAAGTACGTGGAAGAGCATACTTGTGGCGTTGATCATGTCACACGAAAGCACAAGAATGTCATCGTAGAGGTCATTGCCTCACTTATTTTAAACTTTTTCGTCGATAACAAAAGTCCAAGCCCGAAAGAGATCAAGAGGATCGTATTAAGGGAACTACATTGCAGGCCGGGCTATTGGAAGTGTTTGATGACAGACGTTATTGCGAAAAACATAGTTTGAGGTACGCCCGAGCACGGATATGCAGTGCTTCCCGCATTTTCCTATGTTATTAATGGCCTCAATCCTGGGTCTATTAATTTTTTTATGGTTGATGAAGAGTCGGACAGGTTTATTTACTACTTTATGGAGTTTGGGGATTTCATCCGTGGATATGCACACATGAGAAAAGTTGTTTCCATTGATAAAACGCATTTGTCCAGCAAGTACGATGACATGTTGTTGTTCGCTGTCGCTCAAGATATATAGAATCATATCTATCCCTTAACGTATTATGTGGTGGATAAAGAGAATGATGCATCGTAGGGCTTTTTCTTCGAGAAGCTTAAAGCCTTTATCGTCGACGAACCAGAGTTGTGCATTATCTCCGACAGACACGTAAGCATAACCAACGGCATCGCAAGGCATTATCCAATTGCGCATCATGGTGTTTGTATGAGGCATCTTGGTAAAAAACTCTGAAAAAATCACCCTTGTTCTGATTCTCTCTATTTGTACTACCATGCGGCCAAGGCGTACATGTTGGAAGAATTTAATGACTACTTCAACGCCCTTTGAAGAAAGATGCCCAACACAGCAGCTTGCCTCAAGCATGAAATTGGATTTGAAAAGTAGAGTTGGGCTCACTTTCTAGGTAATCGATTTAACGTCATAACCACAAATATCGCCGAGTTGCTAAACTCAATGTTTCACGATGAAAGAGAGTATCCAGTGGCGGCCATCTTCAATTCAATTGTACATAAGTTTGGAGAAATATTTAGGAAGAGGTATGCAGAAGTGGACAATTCAAAGACAACATTCGTTTTTGCAGCCGAGACGATCTTGAGAAAAAACATGACCGGGGCGATAAATTATATGTGAACAACTTAAATGGAAGCACCGATTCACCATTCTTGGTTATGGTCGTTCCTCCAAAGTTAATCTTTCGAGACGGTCATGTTCTTGTAGAAAGTTTGACTTGGTGAAATTGCCATGCGCTCATACAATGGCAGCGTTGCGTTTGAAGCACGGGGACGAATACGACCCTAGAATCTACAACTATTCTTCATAAATATATTCGAAAGAATCATATATACTTGGATATTTAGAACTATTTGCGCAGCACCACTGGAGTCGGTGTAGAGTGCAGCACGAGAGTATCTAGAATTGCAAGTTCTTCCACCCGATTTTGATCTCAAACTCAGAAGGAGGAAGGTGAAATGTGTTAAGGGTGTGTTGGATCCTTAAAGGGATAAGAAAATAAACAAGTGCTCCAAGTGCAAAAGGTCGGGATATAAGAGAACAACATGCAGCTTTACCGTAGGATAATATGATTGATATTGTATTTTATGTTTTTGGTTTATTTAAATGCACTAGACAGTATGTAATGTATTCTATTTTGAAAACCATTGAACTGCAGTTAAAATAATTTTTTTTTGTTGTGCATTATGGATTCTAGTTCATATATTATATACTAAGTACTAAATAGATTATAGACTTAACTAATCGATCGGCCTTATAGTATATAATACGTAGTGTATAATAAACCTATCTGGTTGTCTATTGAACAAAACCTTTTCTTCATACAATGTTGAATTCAAAATTATTATGATGCATTGGAAAGGGTGCCAATTTGAAAACTGCCATATCAAGTTCTGAAATCGACTATACACATTACACATCGACTGGACTCAAAATATATAATAGATCGATGCATGGTCTACGTGGTATAGGTTAAACTACATAGTATATCATCGACCAATGTGTAGTCTATTAATGAAACCATTTTCCTCACATACTGAACCTTTCAATGTAATTATTACATTTCAAAAAATGCAACGGTTTGAAATAACTCGACTGCCACAACCATCGTGACCTTTCATTTTCTAATCTCACATGCCTTCTCCCTTTTCATCAACAGGTGTACAACTTTTACTGGTCAATTGTCTCATGCTTTGGTCTATTTAAAGAGGCCCTTGTCGACTGTAAATCTAATTTGTGAAAAAAAGACTAAGGAGAGAAGAAGGTGGCTAGGAGAAGGTACACACTACGGCAAATGCACAGAATGACAACCATCAATAACATAGAGTTGCTTAGAATTTGCAGCGACCTGGATTTCCTTTTCCAGGGTCTTGCCGCCGATCAACGGTGGTTGGACAAAGAGCTTTGGTAGATGGCTCATTTTCTTCAAGCCATAACCGAGAGGCTCAACCTGGACCCCCGTGAACTCATCAACCCTCCTTCATCCCCCTAGTGTAGTTTAGTTTTGTTTGTTTTATTGTTCATTGCTGAATGAAGCTTTCATGGTAGGATTATGTAAATGAAAACTTCATTTTTGTCTTTTTGTTTGGAATTTTTTTCTCAAAAATTATAAATATAGATGCAATGAACATCTATCTATCTATAAACAAGTTTATATTTTCATGATATTCTAATTTATGTATAATGATTTTATGTCTTTCAGTCTTTGTTGGTGTTTCTTCAGTAATGCATGTTAAATATTTGCAAACATTATTTAAACTCGGAGTACAGTACGAATAAATAATCGACTACGCTAAATACAAATTCTATAATCGACTGGGTCACGTATGAATTATATACGGATATCAGTGTTGATGATCCTGTATATTGACATATTATCGATTTAGATGGAGGTCAATTATAGACATATCATACAGTCTATGATCAACTTACTGAATATATGGACAACTTAAAATAATGATAAAAAAAGGAGAAATTAAAAAAAATAAAATTAGAGTATGTCAATTAACACCATTAGAACATTGTAAAGCAATTTAGATACATCAATTGTAAGTCCGAAACACTTTTGAACGTGATTAAGTGTTATCTAAGACACGGAGTAGTCGTAGATCATTGATATGACACAAAAAAGGAGAGGAAATAAAATAAATTAAAATAAATATTAATCATCCAAGCATTAAAGAACGACTACATATCATGACAAGAGATTAAACGTATGTGGTGACCATAAGGAAGAGTGGTGGTTATTACTTGTGAGTGTTCAATGGACAAGTAGTGTCTAAGAACAATGAGTCCTTCTCAACAGAGATACATGTTCTGAGTAATTGGTTGTTACTACCATTGCCCTCCTCTATACTCATTTGATCGAGTGTCCAATTATTTTGTAATCTCATATTATGATATTTAGTCACTTTACATTGCGTGAATAATGTTTATTTATTTTATTTTATTTTTCTCTTTTTTTAATCTCACCTTCTTTAAAAATAGACTCAATTGATCGATACATCACTAATAATATAATCTGGTATAACTAAAGCTAATTTTGTATAATATACTTACAATATCATCATAGGTCTATTTTCAAAGGAGGCAAGATTAAAAAAAGGGAGAAATAAAATAAAATAAAATAAATAAACATCATTCATGCAATGTAAAGTGACTAAATATCATAATATGAGATTACAAAATAATTGGACACTTGATCATGAATATAGGGGAGGGCAATGGTAGAAACAACCAAATACTCAAAACAAGCGTCTATGTTGAGAAGGACTCCTTGTTCTTAGACACTACTTGTCCGTTGAACACTCAAGTGACAACCACCACTCATTCTTATGGTCATCACACACATCTAATCTCTTGTCATGATATGTAGTCGTTCTTTACTGCTTGGATGAATATTTATTTTATTTTATTTAGATTTATTTTATTTTCTCTCCTTTTTTGTTTCATCTTAATGATCTACGACTACTCCGTGTCTTAGATAACACTTGATTACATTCAAAAGTGATTGGGACTATCAATTGATGTATCTTTATTGCTTTACAATGTTTTAATGGTGTTAATTGACATACTCTAATTTTATTTTATTTAATTTCTCTTTTTTTCCCATTATTTTAAGTTGTCCATATATTCAGTAAGTTGATCATAGACTGTATGAAAGGTCTATAATCGACCTAAGTCTAAATCGATAATATTTCAATACACAAGATAATCAACACTGATATCAGTATATAATTTATACGTGACCCAATCGATTATAGAAGACATAAACATTCTTTTGAGACCCTTTGAAGTAAAAGATAATCCATTTAAATTTTCTCCAACGGTACAATTTCAAACGAGCAGAATTTTTCAACGGTCAGATTTAGGTAGCCCTACTATATTAATTAAAGAGACTCTTTTGAACTCCTCCATGTTTATTTATTCATCACTTTCTAGTTTTGCTTCAACAATAACAATGTCGCAGTCATATCAAACGTCCAAATATTCTTATATTTGTCGTTGTGGTAATCCTGCGGTGTTGAAAACATCACGAACCGACAGAAATTCGGGTAAAAAATTCTACAGTTGTGCGGTTGGAGAGGTTTGTTTTTGTTTAAATAAAAATTTATTTTTGTTCATAAAATAATCCAATTTACTAATTTATCCTCATTTTTTTAGGATAATGGTGGATGCTCTTATTTCAAGTGACTTTCCTCCGATTTTGGGGCGTCAAAATTTCTAGGCGTTGCAAAGTTTGAAATGTTGGAAGGACTTAGAGATTCCAAAGAAAACAGGGATCTTCTTATGACATTATATAAAGAATCGAAACACAAGATTGATCACTTAAAGGGATTGTTGAAAGACGTCAAAATTGAGAGGGATCAACTTAAGCATAGGTTGGCTATGGCCGAAGAAAAAAAAAAGGCATGAAAATTATGGTGTATAGTTTACTATTAGTTTTAGCTTTTTGAAAAGGTGTAATGTGGGTGTAGTGAGATTGAATGTATTCTGACTCTTTTATTAATCGACTACTTTTTACTTATATTCTATTATGACATTAATGTAAAAGCAATGATACGTTGATTATATAAAATTTATAATTCTTATCATAAACTATTAAAAAGTTTATAAAATAAAATTTTTCAGCCGTACACATCCTGAGCTGAAAGTTAAAAGTTAAAATTGTCTAGTCTAATAAAAATAATCATCAGCCATAAATAAAAATTAAACATTTTCTAAACATTCAACATTTTTGTATTCCACTTGCATCTTGTCGATATACTGAGTAACTTCATTAAGAAATTCATCTAAGTTTGGAAATTCATTCTTATTTTTTATCTCCGCGATATCTTTTTTTTCTGGTGCATCATTTTTTTCTTCTTCTTTCTCTACTTCTCCTGCATTCTTCTCTTTGCTTCCTCTCCATCTCCTTCATTATTTTCTTCTTCATAAACACTTTTCTCATTTTTATCTTCTTCATTCTGCCTGCCTTCGTTACGATCCTCCTTGTCCACACCAACTGATCCATCAACTTTATTTTCTTCTTCACCAACAACTTTTTTTTTCTGTTCATTGCCTTCATTGAGATTTTCCTTCTCGACAACAGTTGCAACCTCAGGGATCACCACCTCAACAATATTAATCGAGGTTTGTTTCAAAGCTACTGTATCAAGGAGCGCTTCTTTAATGCCGTTGTCATCGCGGACAACCCTCGCTGCTGAATGCCAACTTTGCACCTGCACAACTACATTTTAAAGTATTTATCATATATAATAAACTAAGAAATCGATTGATTAAGAATGATATAAATTCTATTATAAGTAAAAAGGCTTATATAAAATATGCAACTTGTATAATATGTAGAGCAGATATTACCTTCATCTTCATCTCTCTTCTTTTTCTTTTCCTTTTTTGCTCTCCTCAGCCTCTCATCTTTCACAAAATCAACGATGTCCTTGATCGACTCCTCCAGCCTAAACATGCGCTCTTCCAGATTTTCAATTATCGGTGTCTTTCCTGATGATCTCGGCTTACTCGTCCCCGCACCTCGAGTGACATGCCTTGAAATAACATTTCCACCTAAATTTCGGTCATCATCCCTATCCTCACCATTCTCCGATGAGGTGATGACAGTCACACCCTCCAGATGGGACTTCAAGCCATTGATGAATGTGTCATTTGGTTCGTCCGTAAATACTTTAAACTTTTTCATGTAATGTTGCTTCATTTCACGGACTGTGGAGATAAGGTACAGGTGCACTCTCTACAGATAAATAGGCAAATGTTATTTATTATCAACACAATATTGGTAAAAGTATTCTTCGGAAAAATAGTTTCATACCATTGTGCTCCCTCTGTTCAAATATAGATTACCTTCAATTACTTTATCGCCTTTTGAGGTGTGCTATATGATCAATCAGCTAATAGGCAGCAGGTCTTCAGTTGATTTACCATTTCCCCTGTCGAGCGCAGAAAATTCATAGAGCGCGTACGATGAAACTCCCTTTATCACAAATGTCTTCTTTTGCCTGCTGAAGTCTATCCACTTCTTTAGATAGTCTAGAGTAAAGGCAAATGATTCCTTACCCCAACGGTATGTCTCAAAGAAGCTCAAGTTATCCACTATCTTGATAGTGTCTATGTCCAAGGATTTTGACAAGTCGCGTGCAAGCAATATGCAGTGCATGAACCAAACCAAGCAACATTTGAACTTTTCCTCCTTGTCCAACCTTCCACCTATAATAAGATTCATCAATCTTTTAGCATTTACACTCCTCTTTTGCGGAATCTTTTTTAAAAAAGCTTCACCCTCTTCCATCGCTTTGACATATTTTTAATCACAGGGATAACGCCCACAGTTTAACCCCATGATTAGCACAAACTCCTTTAGGCCAAAACATGCAGGTCTGTCATTGACATTGATGCAGAACCACATTTCATGCAGCTTGTTGTCCTGTTCAACTCAGCGAAGAAGTGTATAGTGGATAAGCTGTCCGTTGAACTTCATATGTTCTGGTAAGTCCCATAAACCACCAAAATAAGAATTGTTAAATCTAGACTTCAGACATTGATCAACCATGACTTTTTTGAACTCATAAAACATTTTCAAACGGGACCTAACGGATATCTTAGCCGAAAATGATCCGACATCATCCAGGACTGTGGCGAGGTCGTACCTCTCAGCCGAAATAAACCATGCACAGTGGGGCAAGATCAATTCTTCCTCCTACTCATCGACTACTCATTTTTTTCTTTTCTGGGACTATCAACTTCTACAGCCTTGCGTTTGTTACCTATAGCCATTTGTTATGATCTACGAACAAAAAATAACATTTCTCAATTATAACAACAAATACAATACCTAATCGACCTAGCAGTATATTAACATGACAGCAGTTGCAGCACCAAAAAAGCCTATTTGCAGAAGATGTTTCTTTCAAAACAACTCCATCACCCACAAGAACATGCATATAAATCACCATTATATTGAACAAAAACAGAAAGAAACCCAAATTTTTAGCACAAAACCGAGAAAAATTCATAAAAAAAAACCTCAATGCTATCGTCGAGGGAAATTAAAATCCAACAAAAACAATGCATAATCAAATCAAATACCAACTTTAAAAGACAAATTTTAAGTAAAATCAAGCCCCATTTTTTACAGAAAATTTCAATTTTTCGGGTCCAAATATCAAATACGAGTATGATTCAAATCAAGGAATTCCCAATATTAACATGCTTCTACAACACCATTACATAGGAGAAAAGTTTGAATAAAAATCACATATCTTGTCACATTACGACGAAATTAATGAAGAAATTTCAACATGCAATCGCCAAGGATAATCGATATACACCAATTATCCATCAACAATCAAGTAAATACAAACTAAAAACAACCAATTTCAGTAAAATCAAGCCCCATTTAAAAAAAATTTAAATTTTTGTAACTCCAACGAGTTCAACCTCTACAAACAAATTCAAAAAAATATAAAAAAAACTCCATCAATATGGAGCACAAATTAACCGAAAGATAAATATAACTTACTTAAAGTTGAAGATGATTTACACAAGCTCGAAATTAAAAAATGGTAAAAAAGAGAGATGAAGCGGGAGAGAGTAATGAGAGAAGATGAGAGAGAATTTTTTTTGTATTTAATGGAAGAGTGGGGTTAAAAATGTATTTAATAAATACATAAAGGGATTTCAAAGGATTTAATAAATACATAAAGGGTGCCAAAATATTTTTTTTATTTTACACTTTAACCCATACCCCACATAACCAAAAAAATTAGGTCAAATAAAAAAGGGTATCTATTTCCCAAAATAAGTTTTCAATGCGGCATTTTACCTAAAGCTTCTCAAGTTTCCCAATCATCTGAATCATAGTCAACTTTGCCTTCATCATCATAATCCTTCAAATTCTCCTTGTTATTTTCATCATCCACTTTCAATTCTTCGTCACACGCCAAATCCGCCACACAAGTTCTACACGCAGCTGACATCTATTACTAATACCAGACACAAACACCTAGTGCCGGCATGAGCCCAATATATGTTACTTTATCATCCTAATTTATGTGGCATTGCTAAAGTTTAGAGACAACTAAAATTTGTAATATGATTTTTAAATATTTTAAGTTGTTAATTATTGTGATTCATAGTAATTTTTTTATGTAATCTTCACATAATACATGTTATTCTTCTTTCTCAATTTATATCACCCAAATGAAATTTTGAGAGTTGTCAATTCAAATGACACAAATAAATTTTTCTATAAATTTTTGAGAAAAGACATAGTTCCCCTCTGAACTTGTTCGCTCAACTTACTTTATCACTTAAACTAAACTTTTATTTATTTAGCCCACCTTAAAATCTTTAAAGTGTATTAAAATACCCCCTTAACAGCCTATCCCAAGTCAAGGCTCGATGTTGTTAAACACACGCACTTTGATTCATCCACATTATAACCTGACTCGTTCTCAATTATAACCCGACCCATTCTTAACAAATACCCCCAAATCATACCAAATAACCCATTTTACCTTTCTCTCTCTAAAACCTATCAAAACCGCGACATTTTCACCCTATTTCACCCGATTTCACTCGATTTCACTTCAAATCTGTGGTTGTTTATGATTTCTATCTTGCTTCTTGACGCAATTTAACTACCCCAGGTGATTATTAGTTATTTTGATTGTTTTACTTTTAGATTTTTTGCCTTGAACAAATTCTAAGCTTATATCTTTTTTATTTTTTTAGATTAAGCATGGATTTTATGTATGTGACGTTGAGGTTTCATCATGGAGATAAATTATGATAAAAATCTCGTATTAAGTATCATGGAGGTATTGTTACCGACTGTTTCGACGTTGATGTAGATAAACTTTCTTACTTTGAATTTATTGGTTACCTAAAGGAAATTGAAGGCAAGAAAAACACTCTTTACTATCTGAGCAGAGTGATGATACCAAATAAGCTGAATTATTCTCCAATCGAAAAGTTATGTTTGGCGTTGTCTTTCTTAATCCAAAAGATGAAGCACTTCTTTCAAGCTCACATCATTCGTCTTGTGTCTATGAAAAATCTCATCAAATTTGTAATATTGAAACTAGTCCTTAGTGACCGACTTGAAAAATGGTATCTTTAATTCCAACATTTTGAGATTGTGTACGTTCCCCAAAAGGCTGTAGAGGGACAAACATTGGCTGACTTCTTGGCAGACCACCCGATACCTGATGACTGGGAACTGAATGATGAACTTCCTGACAAAGATCCAATGTTTATTGAAACCAGACCCCGTGGAAGATATACTTTGATGGTGCCACACATCGATATGGAATAGGTGCTGGTGGGGTGTTCGTCACTCCACAAGGAGAGGTCATCCCATACTCGTTTACCCTGACAAACCGTTGCTCTAATTATGTTGCTTATTATCAGGCGTTAATACTTGGACTTGAGATGACAGTTGACATAAAACAACTATAATTACAAGTTTTTGGTGACTCCTAATTAGTGATCAAACAACTTTTGGTAAGCTACAAAGTCAGAAATTCTGAGCTACTACCATATCATGATTATGCATAGAAATTGATGGTGTGGCTTGGAGAAGTAACCCTCCAACATGTGCCAAGGAAAGAAAATAAGCAAGCTGATGCCTTAGATGCTTTGGCCTCAACCCTAACTTTTCTAAATCAGACGCGACTTACTATCCATCAAGAATAGGTAGTACCGCAATCGAAGAAGAATGAGGATGTAGAAAATAAGGTCGAATACCTCATCGTCGTGCCTGAAGATATAAAAGAAGATTGTCAATAGCCTATCATTGACTATCTGTGTTATGGAATACTTCTAGAAGATCCAAGAAGAAGAACTGACATCCGTCTTCATGCACCTCGCTTCCATTACTATAAAGACACGTTATACAGAAGATCGTTTGAAGAAGTACTTTTATGGTGTTTGGGAGAGAAAGAAACAATTCAAGCTTTGCAAGAAGCGCACTCAGGAGTTTGTGGATCGCATCATTCTAGACTGAAGCTCCATTTTCACATTAAAAGAATGTGATATTATTGGTCAACGATGGTGAAAGATTGCTTGGACTATGCTAGAAAATGCAAAGCTTGCCATTTCCATGATTCATACATCAACCTCTTGAAGTATTACACCCAACTATAGCATCTTGGTCATTCAATGCTTGGGGAATGGATGTTGTTGGGCTACTACTAAAATCCTCTAGTGGACACTTGTACATCTTGACCACGACAGCTTACTTCTCAAAATGGGACAAAGTTGTTTCTCTCAAAGAAGTAAAAAAGGAAAATATTGCAAACTTCATCTCAGTAAATATCATCTATAGCTTTGGAATTCCTCAGTACATAATAACAGATAATGGCAAGCCATTTGATAACAAGCTGATAAACAAGCTATGTGATCTCTTTGGTTTTAAGAAGCGTAAATCTTCTATGTACCATGCTGCCGCCAATGGTCAAGCCAAAGCATTTAATAAGACTTTATGCAATATGTTGAAGAAAGTCATCTCCAAATCCAAAAAAAACTGGCATAAGCGAAGGGAAGAAGCTTTATGGACATATAGAACGACTTACCGCACACCAACGCAAGCAACCCTATATGCACTTACTTTTGGAGTGAAGCAGTCCTGCCACTTGAGCTTCAAATACCTTCTTTGAGACTGGCTATTCAAATAAGGGCTCACCGATGAAGAAAATGCTAAGTTGCATCTTATGGAGTTAGAAGTTCTTAATGAGAAGAGACTATAGTCTCAACAAAATCTTGAATGCTATTAAGCCCGTCTATTTCGTTATTTTATTAAAAAAGTTTGATTGAGGTTATTCCAAGTTGGAGATCAAGTTCTTGTAGTAAGAAGGCCCATTATTACTTCTCGCAAGTTAGGGGCAAATTCACCCCAAAGTGGTATGGACCATATGTCGTACAATAAATAGATTTAAATGGTGCTTAAAAGCTTGTCGATGTAGATGACGTGAAAATTGGTCCTATCAACGCCAAGTTCTTAAAGAAGTACTACCCTTGAAGGAATATGACACTCTTTAGGGAACGAGTATAAACTGCATGTCCACTCCTGGTCCACAAAAGTATAAACTGTGTGCGACTAAAAAAAATATCAACTAGGTTGAAAACCTCGAAAGATGCGGCCTAGGCAAAAGTTAGGACGCAAGAAAAAAAAAAACACTCACCCATCACTACGTTGTGACTTGATCCTCTTTACTGTGGTACGTAGGCACTTGAAATTTCATTTTGAATTCAGTTACATGAGTGTCAAAAAAATGCATGCCCCCACTTGATCCGACATATAAAAGTCAAGCCTGCATATATCTCAATTATATTTTGGACTTGTGCCGAATACTTGTGGCTCAATGGGGGCAACCTATCAAAAAGAAAGAAAGATTTTTCAAAAGGATTTTGAATACCCAAAGCCTATAGTTTGGGGTGTAAATCTGCCAAACATGCAATTATCAAATTTGCAAGTTAACGGCCTTAATTCTTAAGGTTTCCAAACTAAAGTTCCAAGTCCAACTCGATTGTGACACAAAGACGGGAAGCTAATAGCCATCAATTTTGAAGAGAAAGCCGGAGTTTAATACTACAACATCAACACGTCAAAATAAGCAAGCGATTCTTGGAGTTTAAATTCAAAAGAAATATTAAAAGAAATGTGTAATATAAAGAAAAAGAGTTTCTATTACCACTGATAGATCCAACTACTCAATAAAAGGGTAAAAACAAGCAACAAGAAGGTTTGAAGGAAGACATCTCCTAAGGCTAATTTAAGTATAGCTTATAATTGACTAAATCTTGTAAAGCAACCTCTAAGACTTGCTTCTTATTCTCCACAACCTTTGAGGCATTTGCGCTTGCAAGAGAGACGTCAGAACACTTGGAAAACTCTTTTTCAGTAGTTGAACCTTTGGACTCCATCTCTGCAGCTTCTTGTTTGGCATCATCTCGGTGAGCTTTTAACTTCTTCACCTTCTTTCTCGCCTTCTCAAGAGATTTGAAAATGGTAGAAACTTCTTCAGATTTCTCATCCCTCTCCCTCAATACAAGCTCAAGATGCTCTTTGGCATTCAAATATGGCTCTGACTCTTTAATTGTTGTGGTTTTACTAACAAGGGTGGATCGTGCTTGGTCATAGGAAGTCGCAAGCCCAAAGAAAGACCCCAATAAACTCTGCAGAGGGGAAATATCTTCCCCTATTCCACTCATGTCGTTGAGTATGACTACGACATCATCTTGGATAGAAGAAGCACGATTCAAAGTGAGGCTTGTAAGTTTGGTGCGGATACTAGCCCAAGCCTTCATGATAAATTCCTTTTTAAGCTCTAAAATAACCTTCTTTCCATAAAAAATAGACATGGTTACCGTAGGTTACCGGGGAAATTTTGACTCTATATTTTCTGTAACTTTACCACAAGGGTTAGAAATGGCATCTTTGGATGACAAAAGTAATTACCTTGAGTGTGGACCTACTACAGACTCGCTACTATCTTATGGCTTACTTTGGTGAGGATCTTTCAAAACTTGGACATTGTTTGGCTTCACACCCAAATAAAAACATCGTATGAGTAGTATATAAAGGCAATTCATATACTATGAAACAGTAGAGAGTTAAGTTGTTACCTTCTCGATGGCTGGCGGAGTCTTTGATGAACTAGCAATAATATACACATGGAATTTAGAATATCATTGCTTTGCCAAGGATGGTTTTACCTTCTTCCAACAACGATCTCCATGACTACTGTTACTCTCGTCTTGAGATGGTCATTTATTGAAATCCTGTTGAGTCAGGGTAGGTGGATCCTCTTTCTGAGTTTCTGCATATGGAGGTCCTTTGACTTTGTATGGAATAACTACCTTAAATTTCAAAATAAGAGGCTTAACCGTAATTGGGACCTTCTCGCCATGTTTTTGCGAAGTGTCGATAATAGGACCTACGACATTCACCAAAGATTGCAAGTTAATTTCAAGAAAATTCCCATGAACTTTGTCCCACCAAGATTTAGACGGCGTGGATGAATATCTTCGCACATTAGATGTGGGTTTAGGAAAAGTTGCTTTCTACATAGAACCATGTAATACACAAATTCGATGAAATTTAAGGCCTTCATCTAGTGAAGCATTGCGAATATCATCTCTCATAATTCTGGGAAGGCCTTGATAAAACCAAAACTGACGGCTAAACCAGTGTGGACTATATGGTTCAAGTATGAATGCACCTCCATATCTAAAAGAGAGGAAGTTAAAACGGAGGATTATAAAATAGCTTATCTTTGACTCTTCATCCTTATCATCATCCACAAAATGACAAGGAGTGGACTTGCTTGGCATAATAGAAGTCCAAATGACACTGTCTCCTTGATGGATGTGCTTTCTGGCAAGATCTCCATCAAAGTACCTTGCCCCTTATTCGCCAGAATATATCGTCATCAATGAAATAGATGGTCTATTCGAAAGTAGAAAATGTGTCTTAAAATAGCAAGAAAGTCAACCATACACATAATGGATAGGAAATGTTACTTTGAGTTACTCAAGCTGCGAAGGTTTATAGTCTCTGTTTAGATCATTATAAATGCTCGATAGAACTGGAACTGCAAGACTAAAAGTTTGCTTATCTGCCATTATAGCTGCAACTCTAAAAGTTCTCGGACGAATGAAATATCCATCCTTAGAGGGAAATACAAAGGTGCACAACCAACATGTTAGGAATGCTACCAAATATGTCCCAGTCCTATGTTCATATTTCACTTCAAGTTTAGAAAATATGGCATCATCTGCACTTGACCACTTCGCTGCTTTCGGAATAGTCCCAGTTAGGTTATGGGTTGACTTCAAGCGAGAAGATTTTTTATCCTTCCTCAGTGAAGCTGACTCGTATCTTAATACCCTTTTGCACCAAAACTTTATCCATTTGCTTAGAGGAACTCTCGGATTAGAAGTCTCTCATTCTTGAAGATGTTGGAAAGCTACAAACAAGAATTCACAAGAATGAGAGATATTCATCAACACATGTAAGCTCTTTTGCTTCGGAAACTACTTCTTCATAAGAAAGACCTCTGATGAGCAGACCTACAATTTTTTATAAGTCCCAAAGGGGTGTGGATAGCTCTCCAGCTGAAGTAAGCAATGTCTTGGTAGTTGGACATCAAACCTCAAAGAATGCCTATGATATGTTCGAGTTTCGATCATAGGTAAACAATGAAGCATAAATGACATCATATATTTTTGTTGCCTTCGAGGTTTGTGCATTTCCAGCCAATATGTCCTCAACGCATTCCCAATATCCTTGAGTATAATGATATTCACCAATTATCTCCATAGCCCCCCAACGTATTTCTCCTTTAAGTACCCAACATCTTAAGCAAGAAAGAGTGATTGCAATGTTCAATTGATGTTGGCTGGGAGTCCGAAGAAGCCATACTTTAACTGATCGATTAGCACTAATGTCATGTTCTGAAGTCCAATCTAACATATGGAGAGAATTTTGTTAAGGTGGTCACGGATCTTCATATCTGCCTAATATTGGAGTTTCAGTCAATAGCCTAGTTAAAATCGTACCATTATCGGCCTCAATTAGGAGATACTTTCTTTTAGAGGATGAAGATATGTAGTCTCCAAAGTAAAATATCTCTGCAAGCTGCATAGACAAAAGAATCTTGGTCAAATACAAAGTTAAGATTCAGAAAAATACCTGCAAAAATGCCAAACAATAAAAAGGTCCTCCATGTTTTGGCTTTGGTGAAATATAGTCATGTATACTTGAAGCCGAACTCGTCAGGTCTTAAGGGGACGGAGGCAAAATCAAACTCTTGCACCTTAAGCTGGCCATTGTAAAGGGCTTATACTTAGAAAAGACCATCGCATAAATGCATCGGTTAAAGGGCCCATATTTAAAGAAAACCATTGCATCTTGACACAAAATTGTTCGATCTTAAGGTGACGAAGGCAAATTTAAAATCCCACACCTTAAGCCGATGTCCATAGTCTTCAAGCAAATTTTTTGGTCTTAAGGTGACGGAGGCAAAGTTAAACTCTCGCACCTTAAACCGATGTTCACTGTCTTCAAGCAAAATTGTTCGGTCTTAAGGTGACGGAGACGAATTTAAACTCTCAGACCTTAAGCCGATTTTCATAAAATTGTTCGGTCTTATGGTGATGGAGATGAATTTAAACTCTCGCACCTTAAGCTGATGTTCACCGTCTTCAAGTAATATTATTCGGTCTTAAGGTGTCGGAGGCGAAGTTAAACTCTCCCACCTTAAGCCAACGGCCACCGTCTTCAATCAATGATTTCATATTACTATTTGCTTTAACCCTATGAAAAATAAGACTGACAAACGGGCCGGGCCGGGCCAACCCGAAACCGGCCCTCTCATTTTACTCGGGTTCTGGGCCGGTTACGGGCCGGGTTTGGCGTTAACCGAACCAGGCCGGGTTTGGCGTTAACCGGGCCGGGCCGGGCCAAACAGTAAAAAAATTAAAACCCACCCGAACCCGGCCCACTTAACCCAATCCGGTCAAACCCACCAAAACCCGGTCAAACCCGGTTAAAAATCGGTCAAACCCGTTTAAAAAATAAATAAAAAATCCAATATACACTATATACACTCCAATATACAATATATATTTTTAAAAAAATATATAAAGTATAAACAATTACACATATATACGTACCATTCAATATATAATTATATATGACTATACGTACTACTTTAAATAAAACATATGCTATAATAGTATAATATATATATATACACTACAATATATATATATATATATATATATATATATATATATATATATATATATATATATATATATATATATATATATACTAATTTATAAAACATATACACATGTATACGTTAAATATATACTACTTTAGAAGATATATACACATATATATACACCATTCAATATATATGTGCTACTTTAAATAAAATATATACTACAATATAGTGATATACATATATATATATACAACAATATGTATATATATATAGTTACATACTAATTTATAAAACATATACACTTGTATACTATAAAGATATACGTCTATAGAAGATATATACACATATATACGCACCATTCAATATATATGTACTACTTTAAAAAAAGTATATACTACAATATATATACTAATTTATAAAACATAAAGTAATATATACATTAAATATACACGTCTATAGAAGATCTATTCACATATATACACTCTATTCTATGTATATGTAATACTTTAAATGAGATATATACAATATATATTTGTATAGTTATATACTAATTTATAAAATATATACACATCTATACGTTAAATATACATGTCTATAGAAGATCCATTCACATATATACACTCTATTCTATGTATATGTAATACTTTAAATGAACTATACTATAATGTATATACATTACAATATATATTTGTATAGTTATATACTAATTTATAAAACATATACACATGTATACATTAAATATACACTTCTAAAGAAGATATATACACGTGTATACGCACCATTCAATGTATATATACTACTACTTATAAAATATACTACATTATATATACATTACAATATGTATAGATATACTTATATACTAATTTATAAAACATATACACATGTATACGTTAAATATACACTTCTATAGAAGATATATGCACAAATATACAAAACATATGCTACTTAATATAATAAATTAATAATATTTGGTAGTAAATTAATAATATATTAGAAGTAAGTTTTTAATTTAAAGTAGAAAACTAGAAATTCAATTTAAAATTTTAAATCGTTAAATAAAAAAAATAAAAAACAACGACTAAGGAGTGAATGAATTTGGGGAATTTTATTGATTGCAAAATGATCCAAAATTTATAATTTACATGAATGAAAAATCTATAAATTATGCATAATTTTTTCCAACTCATTCATGTTAATATTAATGGGAACTTGCATAGGATAGTCGAAGTCAACGGGGGCAGAACCATGCATTGGACTTGATTCTGTTGAGTTCTCCCGTGAAGTCATAATTTCTTCAAGTTTCAGCTCGTCGCTCGGCTCCGGTTCCATTCCTTGGTTTCTTCTTTCCGCTCTAATCCAATCTCTGAGGCAAACTAGAACATTCATTGCATTGCTTCCCAATGAGTGTCGGTTGTCTCCAAGCTGCTGTCGTCCCTGACTGAAGGCGCTCTCTGATGCAACGGTTGACATTGGAACATTTAAGATATCTCTAGCTAATCTTGAAAGCAGAGCATATTGTGATTCATTATTCCTCCACCAATCCAACGTGTTGATCCGTCGTCTGCGATCCTCTGGTGCCGTCCGAAGATAATATTTCATCTCTTCCCGATAAGTTGATGTGTAAGTTCTCTCATCAACACTGTTCCAACAATTTAAATCATAAAACGAATCAGAAAAACCACTATGTGCCGGCCTTTTAGAAGATGATGGCTCCTCGGGAGGATGAGGAGCGACAGTTGGAGTGATATTTGTAGGTACGGCTGAATCAAATAAATCAGCATAATGATTATATAATTTTTCTATGTAATCCTTTGCATCAGCCGTAGCTGTCCACAAATCAGGTTGTACTTGTTCAGAATCATGGTTAGTATTTATTTCTAAGTTAGTATAAATAAGAGTACTAAAGTGACACATATAATTATATTTTATGCACGAATTTAGCATAGCACCAACCAAGTAAATAGGGGGGATTGAGAAAAAATATATTTTAAATTTCGTAAACATGACGCCAACAACTTCTTTATAACCTTCTTTATTTTTATATTGTTGGAGCAAACCAGAAATATTGGCTATATATGCCAAAATATTACAAACAGTAGGATAGTAAGCATTGAAAAATTCAACCGTAGCTACATAAATTTTTTCTATAAACTTAACAAGATCATTAATTACAACCCAATCAGAATTATGTAGCATGCAATCAGCAGAATCAGCAAATGAACCGCAATGTTGGTTAAAAACTAGTGTAATAGGAATTCTATATTTATAACAAGTTTTTAAAAATTCATACGTAGAATTCCATCTAGTATCAATTTCCTCAGGCATCAAAATCGGTGTAAGTCCATTTTCTTGACATTTAAGTTTAAATTCTCTAATTCTCGATCTACGATTATTTCCTTGAATAAAACCAACGGCAAGACGAATTTTTTCAATATAAAGCTCAAAAAAGTTAAGACCATCTTTTACAATGAAATTATATATATGACATGCACACTTAATATGAAAAATTTCAGGCAAGGGCGGAGATAGCGTAGATTTTATTTTTGTTATAGCAGTCTTGTTGTTAGAAGCATTATCAAAAGCAATACATAAAATTTTATTTTCGATACCATAATATCCGGCAATTTTAACAATAGAATCAGCAATAAATTGTCCAGTATGTTTACGATCTTCATCATATAAAAAGTAAGAATACGTTTTTGCATCATGAAATTACTATCCATCCAATGACAAGTAACGGTTAAATAATCATTTTTATTTACAGTACGACCAAGATCAGAAGTTAGGGACAATCTACATTGAATATTTTTTAACAATGTTAATAAATAAAAACAATATTGTGAATGGAGTCTAAAAATATCAGACCGATAAGTAGTTCTAGGAATACCATTAAACTTAGGATTATAAATTGCTTGTATATAACGAATAAAAGCATCAGAAGAAGGAAAACTAAAAGGCAAACAACCCACAGCTACCATTTTAGCTATTTCTTCCCTGTCCCTCAATTTATTATACTTTTTCGCTACTTGACCGGTTGCTGGGTCCATTCTAGTTTGCGTTGACCCACCAACATCCCCACCACCTTTTGCAATATTTAACTCTCTTTTGTGATCTTCAGCTATATGTCTCATTAACGTACCCGTACCCCTTGCTTGCCTCCACTTCTATGCTTATATATTTGTTGACAAATATTGTACTGCACCTCAATATCTGATATACGTTCAAAATATTGTCATGCAATACTAGTTCTTTTACGAGGTTTTGGGGCACTGGGAGGAAGGGAAGGAAGATTAACTGATTCAGATCTAACGTTAGCATCTCCTACTGCGGGTGTTTCAGCAATATTTTCATTATCTTCGTCTAAATTAACTGCATCTACTTCATTTTCTTCTTCTATACCGTAATTTTCCTGAGCTTCTACATAATCCATATCGTGAGCACCTACACCTATTTCTTCCTCAAAAGGTGTACCAAGCGGTACCGAAGGCGAAGGCACACGGGTATATCTACTACTTGAACTACCTCTATCGCTAGTAATTCGCTTTTTACTACCACTACCGCTTCCGGGACAAAATTTTTTAACACCTTTAGTAGCGAGGTTTTTTAATTTATCCATAATATAAATTAAATTAAACTAAAGATATTAAAAATACACAAATATAATAAAATTAAATATTAAACAATTAATACAATAAATAAAAATTAAACGTAAGAGATGGAACGACAATACCAAATTTTGGAAGTATCCGAAGATTGCGACTTTAGAAACTTCCGCTCGTACTTTGTAAACGAAAAATTAAAAAATTAAAGTGAACACTTTAAAAATTAAATATATTGAATATTTGAGAATTGAGATTTGAGAGAGAATGAGATTTGAGAGAGTGAAAAATTGTGTGAAAAATGATTCGAAGTTGTATGGTATTTATAGATTTTTTGGGGGATTAAAAAATATTTTTAAAGTTTTTTTTTTCTTTTAATAAATGGGCCCAAACTAGCCGTTTGGACCCAAAAACGGCTATATAGCCGTTGGGCCCAATGCCTAGTTTGGCCCAAAATCCAAAAATTTATTTATTTATTTATTTATTTTAATTTTCCGGGCCGGATTAACTGGGCCCATTTTAACAAAAAAACTGGCCCGGGACCCGGAACCCTAAAGCCCTAGGGCTTATCAGGCCGGGTCAAACCGAGCCGGATTAGATAATCGGGCCGGATCAGGCCGGGCCGGGTCGTTTGACACCCCTAACGAAAAATATGAAGAATAAAAGGAAAAAAATATACAAAAATTAAAAAAGAAAAAGAAAAAACACCTCAATATTGATTTTGAAGCTCGAACTGGAGGTGTCTTCAGAGAATCTTGCAAATTGATGTTTTGCATGATAAAAAATATTGGGTATTTATAAGGGTGAAAAGGAGGTGGCGGTGAGAAGAATTTATATTGATGTGGGAGAAATTGATATCCTAATTGATGTAAAAGACCCAAAAAAAAAAATTGTTAGCGGCACGGTGCCACAGGCGGCTACAATTCCTAATTGGACATAGGTTCAAGGAAAGGAAATTATGTTAAGTTCTAATACAAGTAAAACAAGAAAAAAAATAAAGTTCCTTTAATTAGGCATTAAATGCAGGAAGTTTTTTTTTTTTCTTTTAAATATGCTATACGTGACTATAAAAAGGGAGAGAAATGTATCTTTATAAATGTGTTTTCTCGAGTATTGATTTATCATGATTTATACACAATTAAATTGAAACATCAAATTATTACTTCAAGTTTAATCTCCAAAAGATTAAATATCTTGACAAGTTTTGAAGTAGGGGTATTTTGTGGACAGTAAAATTTTATTAAATCAAAATCCGCATGAAATTTAGATTATATTAAATTCAAAATATATTAGTCCCAAAAAAATATTGTTGATTAATATAATTGAATTAATTATTTAACTTCAGACATGTATGGATACAATTAACTAAAAATTACACAAATACACAACTTATGTTTTCAATATTACAAAAAATCCCAACCCCCTAAATATAGTACAAAGTAAAAACCTCACATATACACAGAATGTTATGTATATATCGGCTATGTTATGTATATTAATAGGGAGAGAGAGTAAAATAATTAAAAAAGTGGGAGAGAGTGTAATTGCTTTTAAAAAGTTGGTATTTATGTTATTTATACTTTAACTAAAGTTCAAGTTTTTTTGGGCTAGCCCATTAATTTAGGCTACAAAAGATGAATTTACTTTGTTAAGCCAGAGATATTGTCATATTCTAGAGGCCCAAAGAAGTGACACTTATCAAATAACGTGGCATGCCAAGTCAAGTGAAGGAGTTAATAGGACCATGACACATGTCAAAATGATGCAGCAAGCCGAGTGAAATCAAAAACCCATAAAAGGTGTCATGTCACTTGAATTTGATTGGTCAAAGTAAGTCCATCTTCATCATGACTCATCCCTTTTCACAACTATAAATAAGGGTCTCACAATTCAGAAAAAAGACCAAGAACTCTAACAAGAAGCAAGAGAAAGCTCGTGGATCAAACACCGTAATTTCTCTACAAAGCTCAAGCATTCAAATCCAGTTTATCAAAATTCAAGATCAAGATCGCCAGATTCAAGAACAAGCCCAAAAGCCCTTGAATGTAATTTCTCTACAAAGCTCAAGCATTCAAATCCAGTTCATCAGGATTCAAGATTAAGATCGCCAGATTCATGAAAAAACTCAAAAGTCCTCAAATTCAAGCACAAGTCAAGATCAAGTCCATCAAATCAACAAATCAAATTCAAATTCAAAATCAAACTTTAAGCCCTTGAATTTATATTTGAAAAGGCGAATAAGAGGATTCATAGAGATTGTAACACTCACATTGAAATCAATAAATTGATTGTTGCAATATTTTTCTTGTCTTCATTAGTTATTTTTGGCGTAGAGAATTTTATTGTCCGACAATTTAACTCTCGAAATTATATCAATGTCATTTAAATTAGAATAGAAGAAAAAGTATCATAAATCAGAATAATTAAAAATTTAAATTATTTAAACAATTGAATTTTTAATGCCAATTCATACATAAATATATTTCCGTAACACTTAATGAAAGATCTAAATTTAGGTAGTAAAATTATCCGGAGAATATAAACCGTGATTAAATTTCTAATACACTCATATTATATATAAATATATCAATACTTAATTATGACGATGTATTTCACTGTTTTGATAATAATTTAAAAAATTTAGTCTCAGCATGTGAGCACCGGCCTATCGCCACTAGTACTATATAGAAGCACGAGTGAGAGTTGTTGGAAGCAGGTAACTGGCGGTCGACATGCCTGCTTTCAGCTGCCTTCTTGTTCCGTAATTTTACTATATCGCCCCTAAAATTATTATATGACATTCATGTATTAGAAAATTAATAAAATTTAATTTTTTAAAAAGTAAATTAAAATAAATATTTTTGACATGTCCGCTTCAGCAGCTTCAATTGTAATTTTACTATATTACCCCTAAGTAATTATTATAAGTCATTTAAGTATTAAAAAATTTATAGTATTTAATAAAAAATGTAAAATAAACATAAAGTAATAAATTAACTCTTGATTATGACATTTACCTACTAGAAAATTAATAAAATTTAATTTAAAGAAAGTAAAATAGATATTTATGACATGCCCGCTTCAACTGCTTCAATCGTAATTTTGCTATATCACCTTTAAATAATTATTATTAGTCATGTAAGTATTAAAAAATTGATAATATTTAATGAAAAAGATAAAATAAACGTAAAATGATAATTAATTCTTGATCTTTTAAATTAATTTGACATCTTATATGAGGCCTACTTAAAAATTCTTCACAAGTATTTTTTATAGCAATTTTACTATATCACTTCTAATTAGTTACTATGAGTCATTCAAGTCGTGCCGATTTCGCTACTTCAATCGTGATATTTGATTGACTCTCGAAATTATGTCAGTATCGCTTAAATTAAAATAGAAAAAAATATTTTAATTACTAATAATTAAAAACTTAGTTACTTTTTAAAATATAAATTGACTATCAATATCACAAAAGTTTGAACAAAAAAGTATTATAAATTACAATAGCAATTTTTCAATAACTCTTGTAATTAGTTATTATGAGTCATTCAAGACGTGTCGATTTCGCTACTTCAATTGTGATATTTGGTTGACTCTCAAAAAAAATATTTAGTAAAAAATAAAATAGATATTTATAAAGTAAAATAGACATTTATGACATGACTGTTTCAGTTGCTTCAACTGTAATTTTACTATATCACCCATAATTAATTATTATGAGTCATCTTAGTATTTAAAAATTAATAAGTAATATTTATTTTTAAAAGGCAAAATAAATATAAAGTGATAAATTAACTCTTGATATTTTAAATTAATTTGACATCTTATATGAGACTCACTTAAAAAAAATCACAAGTATTTTTCATAGCAATCTTCTAATTAGTTATTATGAGTTATTCAAGACGTGCCGGTTTTGCTATTTCAATCGTGATATTTGGTTGACTCTCGAAATTATATCAGTATCACTTAAATTAAAATAGAAAAAAATTATTATAAATTACAAATTAAAAACTTAAATTACTTTTAAAATCTAAATTCATTATCAAATACCTCAAAAATTTGAACAAGAAGAATACTATAAATTACAATAGCAAACAACTTAAAATAGTAATATATATTGCACGGGCCTTCGATAGCTAATATTAATATAATTGTAACCCAAAACCCGCATAATTTTGGTTAAAGTGACGTAGTGGTGTTGGGTCGAGTTTGGTTTATTAATCTCAAAATCAAATCACTATAATCAATTTTTAAAGTATCTATATCTACATCTATAATGTATTAAAAATATAAAAACTCTTTAAAAAATAATTAAAACTTTTTAACCTTACTCTTCAATAGATAAAATCATATTCACTTTTTCTTAAATATAATTATTATTTAATTAATATCTTAATAGTTAGGACAAAATTTGAATTACTTCAAATAGGCTTACAATTTAATTTCTTTTAAAAAATACAAAGGAGAAAACCTTTTATAAATAGATTGTTACCAGAGAAAATTGAAGGAAAGGTGTCTTTTAAGTCTTGAATGAAGGATTGGTGACATTGACCAACTTAAAGGGTCAAACATCATTAGAAAACTTGATTAAGTTAATTGTGGACATGATTAATATTTTCAAAACTTTCTAATCTTTTCAAAAATACAAATCAACCCAAACCACACCCGTCTTCAATCCAAATCAACCACTCTCTCTCTCCAGCTTCTCTCAACTCTCTCCCAACCAACAGTTCTGTAAAATTTTTCCCTTCAACCTTCGGCGATAAATAGTCAAGCGAGTTCCTTTTCGACTTTCAACCGTCAATCAACGTGAAGACTTCTCCGACGACAATAACTTCGAGTTCTTCGTCATCCCATTTCCTTTTTTCACAGGTTAAAAATTATGAAGAAATAGAGGAACTTGAGCCAACTACTCTTCTAGTATTGAAATGTGGACTGAATAAAACCCTAATTTCTGGTATTTCTTCTTCTTGTTGTCGTACTATTGATTCGAATTTGTTGGTGGTTTTTTGTCACAGTTGATGTTCTTAGTGTGTGTGTGTGTGTGTGTGATAGATTGGTGTTGCTGGGTTGATTTATTATTTGTCTTGATAAAAATAGTATTGCAACAGATGAAATATCTGATGTAACAGATGAAACATATGATGCAACAGATGAAAATCTGATGCAACAGATGAAAATTTGATGTAATAGGTGAAATATCTAATAGATCATTCATCTGTTGTGACAGACGACTCTTCTGTTTGGAAGAAATCTAAACAATCTTGATCCAATAGATAATTGATTAGTGATCTATTTTTATTTTTTTCAATGATTCACTCTTCATTTTGCAACAGATTAGGACTGTTTATTCTTTCCAATGATTTACTAATCCATTGCAACAAGTCGGTTATATGTTGCAACAGATAACATACCTGGTGCAACAGATTAGTGATCCATTTTTATTCTTTTCAAAGGTTTACTCATCCGTTGCAACAGGTGGATTATATGTTACAATAGATAAAATACCTGGTGCAACAAATTATTGATCTATTTTTATGGTTTTCAATAGATTACTCATCCGTTGCAATGAGTCTGTTATATGTTGTATCAGATAAAATACCATGTGCAACAGATTAGTGATGTTTTTATGGTTCCCACAGATTACTCATCCATTGCAACAGGTCGGTTATTTGTTGCAATAGATAACATACCTGGTGCAACAGATTAGTTGTCTATCGGAACTGTTATATTACTGTTATGCATTAATCAATTATAATCTATGTTATGTTCCTGTTAATTTAAGATAACATGGCTCCCAAAAGAAAAGAAATCGAATCAAGTCCAAGTAATAGAACAAGTACAGCAGCTCAGCTACAACTCCCACTCTATGAGCTTGCTTTACAAGCGTTATCTCAATTAGGAGCATAAGATAATGAACACGGGGAGGAGGAATCTTTCAAAAGAGATGATCCAAATGCTAATAGCCCTTCCGTCGAAGAGTTGGTCAAAACCTTTAGCATTGATCGTTATCCTGTGAGAATGCAGTGCGATGGTGCTACAGATTTAACGAGTGATCTCGTGGTTAAGTCAGTCATGGGAAAATTTTTTGACGCCTTCAGAAAAATACTTCGAGAACAAAAATTGGATTCTTATTTTAGGGAAAGCTGCTTTGGGAAATATCTTGATTTGTCGGAGGATAACAATGCTCGTTTCCAGATTAAAATGGTATATGATCTTTTCAAGCACAGGTTTATGTATAAAAACAAAGATAAGATGGATGAGGTGTGGATAAATTACTGTGGCATGCCTGTTTGTTTTGGTTGGAAGGAGTTTGCCATAGTTACTGGACTAAAATGTTATCCTCCTTCTCCTTCTCAAGTTATACCTACTCTGATCCAAAAAAAAAAACACCCCACACACCCAAAAAAAGAAAAAGGTAAGTCGAGTGATCGTGATGACCTGGTGTCCATTATTGGTCCAAACATCAAAAACAAAAATCTGATAGAAGCGTTGAAAGGTAAAGGACTTTCAAAGAAGAACAAGTAATCATTGTGCTTGATTTGGTTTGTACATAATGTTCTTTGGGCGAGAGACGTTAACAACAACATAAGCCTCGGTCTAATAAATCTCTCCGAGGATCTTGAGGCATTTAAAAGCTATCCTTGGGGATATGAAAGCTTCAAAATGACTGTCGAATATTTGTTGACTTCATTAACGCCAAAAACAGTCAACTTATATGGCTTTTCATGGCCCTTCATGGTAAATATTTTTTTTATCATGATATGATTCATCAATTTTTTATTCAATAATATTTTTGATTTATTGGCGTTATGTTATAATCTTGGGCATTTAAAGCCATTCTTTATTTGAGACAACAAGTGAACTACCAGGAAGAAGTTTCCTGTCCAAGAATTTTGAGATGGTTTTCGGCTAAACCGATAAAAATGTAAAATTTCTTGATCTTTTCAATCTCTTCAAGGAAGCAGTAAGTCCAATTCTAATCAAGTTTTTATGTTAATTAATGAATAAATGATTTAATCATCATTCTTAATATATGTACCAATTTATTTTAGATTGTCCATTCATGGCTTGTTCCGACCAACCGAGAGTTGAAGATGCCATTTTTTCTTACTTTATGATCTGTGCAAACTTTATCGGACTCTAAGGCCATTGATAGAATAAAAATGAATTTGTTTGGAGCAACATCCATCACAAGAAAAACAATTTTGGAGGGTGGGGCTAATGATGCTTCTCTTACAGTTTTTGAAACAACAAGCCATTATGATTATGATTTTAATGGTTGTACAGATTTTTCTTCAGATTTTGCCGCATCTAGGAAATGTTCTTCATGAAAATATCAAGACTTCAAGGCGAAACACGATGGAGTGATTAATGTTATTAATGCACTAACTTCTTCTATAAAGAAAATGACATCTAAGAGGGGTGTCATTCCATCAAAGAGGATTTCATATCCAGACACTCCACTAGAGATCAAGGAGTCTAAGAGGAGAAGGAAAGACACTTCCAAAGGCATCATCAATCATCAAAAAATCAAGATTGCAATGCCTCTGTCTTTGTCTTGGACCAATGTTCAGTGTGCAAGGGCTACAGAAGAGCAGCATGAGCTGAAAAAGGTGAATTTGCTTCATCTGTTCCAAAAATCAAACATGCACATATCTACTTCAACAGATGATACATCTGCTAAAAATTATCAAACAGATATATACATCTGTTGCAACTGTTGGATAACCTGTTGCATCAAATTCGTTATCTGTGTAAACAGATGAGTCTTATGTTGCAACAGATGGGTCATCTATTCAAAATTATCGTACTGATCTAATTTACCTGTTCAAATTTGTCCCAACAAATAATCCATCTGATGCAACATAAGACTCATCTATTGCAACAAATGAAAAATCTATTATATATCTCTACTTAGCATTGACAATTCTGGCTTTCCAGGTGGATGTCACAGCTACAGCTGAAGAGCATAATATCACAGTTAATAATCCATCAACTTCTTCCAAAGATGAAGAAAAAGTGGATCCTGTCAGTTTGGGAGAATGGAAGAATTACCCGTTTGAAGGGTTCAACATCTCAGATGAGGCTCCAAAAAAACTAACACAGTTGATCAACGATTATTCAGAATGGATTATCGATGGGATTTTAAAGCATCATGCCGGCAGGTACATAAATTAATTTTATGGATATTGGTTTATACAATTCTTGTTGTAGAAAACAAAATGAAGAGCGCTACAAATTGAACGAATTGAGTCTTAGTTTTGATATGTTCAACTTTGTTGTTGTATATCCTGGAATCAAGAATTGGTTCTATTTGATGTCACAGGCCCAAACTTGCTGGAATGATGAGGTTTAAATGCCATACAAATTACTATTAATTAATACTTTATTTAATTACATCTGTGTATTGATTTTTTCATCACGTAATTCGAAATATTTGATAATATGTGCAGCACATCGATGTCATTTTTTACTACCTCCAAAAGAAGGCCAAGTTACAAACACAAGAACAATACAGTACATAACAGACAATTGTTTGTACAAAGTTTACATCAATAATACCTACGATAGGTATTGTCAATAGTAGCCGGATATTTCCCAAAATGAGGAATACTTAATCAACATCATCAAAGGTTTTAACATTTCGGTTGGCTTACCTTGATATTTGGTCAACGAAGTGTACTTCCCAATCAATTGTGGTGATGAATTCCATTGGGTGTTGGCTGTCGTCGTTCTAAAAGAGAGGTGCATCCGAGTTTATGACTCAATGTTGTGAAGGAGATGTTCTGGGCCGCCGTCTGAGATACAAAAGCTGATCAAAATATTACCTACTTACCTTGATATAAGTGGCTTTTTAGACCAAAAGGTTCGTACTGATTGGTCGATGATTGAAGCATATCGGGATAAAATGGCTAATCCATTTGATGTACAATATGCTGACGGAATTGCTCAACAAACCATTGGTAACCTGTAAGTTTAAGTGTCATGATTTAGTTTCATTTCACAAATTTCACAACGCTTACATGAACTACAAGATATGGATGATCTATTTTTTTATAACACAGGGATGCGGTCCTTTTGTTGCTGCCTATGCTGAGTATTTGAGCGATGGATTATAAGTACCAAATGATGGATTTGATACCAGATTACTCCACAAAAGATATTCTGCTCTTTTATGAAATACGGAGAAGCGAAAGCTCAGAAGCTGTACACAACCGACGTTAAAGATCCCCAACTACCGAAGCCGAATTCTGTAGCACCGAATGAAGAACAACTTGTCCATATTGATTAGATTTTTATAGCTTGAGCCCGTCAATGTAATAACCTATCCTCCTTGGTTTAACTTGTTGATTTATTTGTAGAGTAGATCGTTTGTACCCATGATGATTTTTTTTACATTTCATATATTTGTTTAGTTATTTCATGTAATTTTCTAAGGCTTCGATTTATTTTATTCTATCTATGAATATAATTAATCCTTAGTTTTGAACATGTTAATTGAAATAGAGTATTAGATTCAAATATCGCAAAAGATAATACATCTGCTGCAAAAGACGACATATAATACTCCAAGGATGCACAACCTATAAAAAAGACAGGAGGAATTTAAATCATATAATAATAATTTGCAGTCAGTTGGGTTACATGGGGCTCGGGTTATGTTAACACAACCAACTTATGCAACAGACGATCTAGCTATCACAATAGCTGCTTTGTATGTTGAAACATATTGATAATATATTGCATCAGATTATATATCTGTTGCATAATTTGCAGTAGATGGGTAATCTGTTGAGTAGGGTTCACATACCAGAGCAACATATGGTTAATCTGTTGCAAAATATGGATCGTCTGTCTCCATAGATTACCTATCTATTGCACCAGTTGCAGTTGATGGGTAATCTATTTCAACAGATGACCCATCTGTCGCAACAGATGGAACATCTATTTCAATATCTTTCTTTGAGGCAAATTGTTTTAGTTGAAAGAAGACGTACTACATCATTCGAAGGGTTAAAGAGATCAGCCTCGTTAATATTTTTTTTGCTGCTCTCTACTGCAGCCAACCACCTAAGGATCCTTGGATGAGAAACCTTATCTGGGTAATCCTTGAAATACTTTCGGAGGGGAGGAATGACTTCACATGCCCAAGCCTAAAAATTGTAAACAGGAAGCAAGCAAAAAAAAGTCATAAGTATATTAAATATAAATTACTGAATGAGTAAAAACAGTGATCAATTTTACCATGAAAGCCCAAGGAAAGCCGTATAATGTGGTCGTCTTTGGCTTTAGCTCTTTCAGAAAATATTTGACAGTCAAGTAGTAGATGTCGTATCCCCAGGGATAATCATTGAATTTCCCAAAATCATCAGCAAACGCCAACAAATCATGTTCTATGACTTTCTTGACGTCTTTTGCCAATAAAACGGAATGTACAAACCAAACTAAGCACAATTTCTCCCTGTAGTGCTTTGGTATGTCTTTATTCTTGAGATCCGCCATCAAATCCTCCACTTTGTATCTAGTTCTAACAATGACCAACAACCCATCTTTTTTTACCTTGTGTTTGTTGGACCCTTTGTGGGGTGTTTTCTTGATGGGAGGTTCTTTTGGACGATCGCATCTCAAGCCCGTCACAATGGCAAACTCTTTCAATCCAAAAAAAACCGGCATGCCACAGTAGTTGATCCAGACTTCATCCATATTTTTTTCGCCCTCCCTCGGACCTTTATCATCCCCCTCATACTTGATCCTGCGCTTGATAAGGCCATATACCATGATCATTGGAAAACGGAGAGGGCAGGGCCCAGACAGCTCAAGAAAGTGTGCAAAGCAGCTCTTCTTAAAAAATCCATCTATGTTTTACTTCTTCATAATACCCCTAAGTTCGTCAAAAGGTTTTCCCAACTGACATTTAAGTACAAGATCACCAAATACTTCTTTAGGGCCATTCATCGGCATCGCAACTCGAAACTTGTCAATACTAATGGTTTTGACAGAATCATGGTGGAATTTCGGTATTATTTCATGCCACATTGGTGAGAAGGAGTTATCACTTTCCTTGGATTCATTTTTCCTTGACTGAGATTGTTCTGGAAGTTTTCCCGAATCTATCTGTGCTCTAACCTTTCACTTTCTCCACTTTCAGTTTCTTTTCTTTTGGGAGACATCTTTTAACTACAAACAAAAGAAAAATAAAAAATACATTGCATTTGATGTCTTCATAATTTTTTTTAAAAAGGTGAGACAAATTTCAATAAATTATTCTTACCACATAACAAAAGAAAATACTCCAACGGACAACCTATCAGTTGGAACAGATGGAGAACCCGAATTTGTTTGAAAACCTATTTAATATCTCCCAACAGATATTCCACCTGTTGCAACAGGTGGATAAATTTCAATAAATTATTCTACACCACATTACAAGAAAAAATACTCCAACGAATAACCCATCAGTTGGAATATATGGGGAATCTGTTTGAAGACCTATTTAATATCTCCCAACAGATCTTCCTTCCGTTGCAACAGACGGACCACCACCATAACCAATGCCACCACCAATTCCACCAATACCACCACCAATGCCACCAATACTAACACCAAGACCACCGACACCACCGCCAAAAAACACAAATACCAACACCACCACTAACAGCCACCAATAACACCACAAACACCATCCAACAATACCACTACAGTCAACAAAACACTGAGAGAAAAACTAGGGTTTTCTCGGGTGCTTCCCACCTTTTTAGCATCAAAACTCAAAATTGTTAACCTATTCTCGAAGATAATACAACTAAAAGTCTTCTTTTTCATCATTAACTAAAATGCCCTATTTTTTAAAATAAAAAATAAATGTAGAACTCTTCTCAAACACTGTTACCTGCGAAGATAGAGAAAACGACGGATACAAGCGGGAATGAAGTCGAAAAAAACAACTATATGTAGTCGTAAATGGGAAGAAAATCGACCTGTTTTAAAGGGTTGAGTAATATGTTGAGTAGTTGTTGTTTGTATTGTTGAGAGGGAGAGGAGACCCCAAGAGAGAGAGAGAGAGAGAGAGAGAAGAGCGAGAACTTAAGATTTGAAATAAAAAGTTTTTCGCGCAAATGGATGATTTGTAATTTTTTGGAAAAGAATGACAAGTTTTAAAATTACTAATTTGGTCCGAATTGATCTTAATTAATTTTAAAATTTTTAAGAGATATAGTTTTTAAAACATTGAGTTGATGAGAACTCATTTCAAATCAGAGTGATCGATCGATGACTCGAGTCGGGATGAACACAATACCAACGCCATGTAATTACAAAGACTCGATTGGATTTATAGTTGACCCTGCGAGCTCATTCATTCATCCATAGTTCTACCTAAATCAACTTAGGTACTATCACTATCCTTACATTGAGTTGATGAGAACTCATTTCAACTCAGGGTGATCGATCGACGACTCGGGTCGGGATGAACGCAATACCAACGCCATGTAATTGCAAAAACTCAATTGAATTTATAGTTGACCCTGTGAGCTCATTCATTCATCCCTAGTTCCACCTAAATCAACTTAGGTACTATTACTATCCTAACATTAAGTTGATGAAAACTCATTTTAACTCAGAGTGATCGATCGATGACTCGGGTTGGAATGAACGCAATACCAACACCATGCAATTGCAAAGACTCGATTGGATTTGTAGTTGATCCTGCGAGCTCATTCTTTCATTCCTAGTTCCTCCTAAATCAACTTAGGTACTATCACTATCTTAACATTGAGTTGATGAGAACTCATTTCAACTCAGAGTGATCAATTGATGACTCAGGTCGGGATGAACGCAATACCAATGCTATGCAATTGCTAAGACTCGATTGGATTTGTAATTGACCCTACAAGCTTATTCATTCATCCCAGTTCCACCTAAATCAAATTAGGTACTATAACTATCCTAACATTGAGTTGATGAGAACTCATTTCAACTCAAAGTGATCGATCAATGACTCGGGTCAGGATGAACGCAACACCAATGCCATGCAATTGCAAAGACTCGATTGAATTTATATTTGACACTACGAGTTCATTCATTCATCCCTAGTTCTACCTAAATCTACTTAGGTACTATCACTATCCTAACATTGAGTTGATGAGAACTCATTTCAACTCAAAGTGATCGATCGACGAGTCAGGTCGGGATGAACGCAATACCAATGCCATGCAATTGCAAAAACTCGATTGGATTTGTAGTTGACCGTGCGAGCTCATTCATTCATCCCTAGTTACAACTAAATCAACTTAGGTACTATCACTATCCTAACATTGAGTTGATGAGAACTCATTTCAACTCAGAGTAATCGATCGATGACTCGGGACGGGATGAATGCAATACCAACGCCATGCAATTGTAAAAACTCAATTGAATTTGTAGTTGACCCAGCGAGCTCATTCATTCATCCCTAGTTCCACCTAAATCAATTGCAATAAAATCTGTTGCAGCAAATGACTAAGCTATTGAAAATTTTCAAATAGGTATTCATATCTGTTGCAACAGATGACATATCTAATTTAATTATCAAATAGACATTTCCATCTGTTGTGACAGATGATTGAGCTGTTGAAAATTTTCAAACAGATATTTATATCTGTTGTAACAGATGACATATCTAATTTAATTAATTATCAAATAGACATTTTCATCTGTTGTCACAGATGACTAAGCTGTTGGGATTTTTAAATAGATATTTATATTTGTTGTAATAGATGACTGAGCTGTTCGGATTTATAAATAGATATTTATATATGTTGCAACAAATGACATATCTATTTGAAAGTCTTTTTTTCTCTTTTAATTTTAAAGCAAGCTTTTGGTCCGAGTAGATAATATCAAGTAGTAGTACTTACTACTAAAGGTGGTAAAAAATATTTCTTGTCTCTTCTTCGTGCCCCTCAAATTATTAATGAAATTAATTAATATTAATTAATGAATATTGAAAACCCCCATGTCTACGTACACAATACATCTATAGAAATTATCTCATCTCTTCTTTCAGCTGCAGTTTATTTTATTCAACTCTCATCTTTTTCTTTGTCTCCTCTTTAAGGTCACAACCTTTTTTCTCTCTTTTCTCTTCACTTCTCATAAAGATCTTTTTGGATCTAAACCAATCCATATCCTTCCTCGACTTAAATTTCTATTTTGATTCCCTTTTTGATATTAAGGTATGGTTCATTATTGCTCTTTTATTCTCGTCTTCTTCTTTGCAAGTTATTTACATTTGTTTTTTAGTTAATTACTATTTACCCATATCATATTTATTAAAATAAAATTGAAGGAACTTTTAAGTGTTGAATAAACAAACAGAGAATTTTTATTACAATATGTAAAAAAAGTCATCTGTTGGGAGAAGTTTAAAAGCCTTGTTGGCAGTATCATTTTTTTTGTATGTATTTCATTTGTTTCTTTATAGTTGATGCAGTTATTGATGTTGTTGGTGGGGTTGACGTTGTTGGAACTTGTGGTATGGTGTTATTGATGGTTCTGGAACAAAGAATGTTGCTTCTTTGTTGTTGATAATGTTGTTGTTTCTTTGTTATTGATGTTTATGTTGTTGTTGATGTTGCAACAGATGGAGAAACTATTGGAACAATCAAACCACCATAAAGGTTGGTTTGATGTATTCCATCAGACTCCACATCTGTTGCAACTGACAGTTGATCAACTTTTGCCGGACTATCGCAAGAGGCTGCCGTAAAAATGGGTTCAAAGGAATAAGCTACTTGCAGATGGAACCACTTCATATGTGGAAGGTATGTATTACTGATAATGTTATCGTGGAAACACACATAGAGTGCACTAATTTTGTGAATGTTGTTTTTACTGATTAGTCATAGATCGTTCAAACAAGATGTCTGCAATTTTACAGTTAAGATTGGTAAGTCCAAACTCATAAGGCTGAGGGACCATGAATATGGTTCTGATATACTGTTAAGATTTAATGTCGGTTGTTGCTCATATTTATTTGTCAAGCATTGTAAAGGGATTTAGTTTTGGTGTCATTATAAAGAGATTCAATAGCGATTGGACTAACTTTTAGGGTGCATTGGACCCTTAGAGGGACTTCGAAGCATAGCACTGCATCTAACAAGAACGGAAAACCAATATAGTTATTGCCCTGGCCAAAATTTATATGGTTGGGTTGCTCGCTCGGAGTGATAATTATATGCCAGAAGGTGCGGTAGGAGAATGTCTTCGAGGGAAAATGGGTAGTTGATGGAAGACTATATCATTTGAGAGCTAATTGAAGAAGAGACATAGGGTAGAAAGTAACTTCTAGCGAATCTCGCCGATGGAATTATCTTAACAGATACAAAATCTAAATCAAGTACAAATATGAAAGTGTATCCGGTAATTTAATTTCGTCTATTGTGTCTCTGAAAGAAAAATAATGCAGATGGACACTTTGCTAGAAAGCTGCGTGGTTGGAATTATCACCTAGGTAGAAAATAGGAAAAGACCAACAAAGCAGTCTCACGGGCATCGAGGGTTGAAATGATGTTCAGCAAGTCTAGAAAACTTACATCAACAACAACTACAGTTAAAATAAGGAAACTAAGCAAAGATGGCAATTTCTGAATTTTAAATTCTATCCCATGCCTTCTTGTTTGTGTTTTTTATCAGGTCCACTGTTCGTTAACCTGATTGGAACCACAAATGAGATTGAAAGGCAAATAAAGTATCATTATTTCCTTGGCAATATGGATTAATTGATTGTGTTTTCTTGACTTAGCATGCTTTCAACATTTCTTGGAGAAGATCAGATGCTTGCTGTAGTATGTGAATCCCGATAATTTTCAAGTTTGCCAACAATTTGCTGATTCTGTATTCAAGCTGGTCGATGCCGTCTTCGAAGTTGGTTAAGAGTTCCTCATCTCTTGTGAGATCGATCAGGGATACCACCTTCAAAGTTGTGGCATTCTAGAAGTCCTTTGGAGCACTTTCTTCAGAAGCCTTAAAGGATACATGGAGGGTCGCTGTGTTTGTTTTAGGTCAAAATGTGTTGATGCACGTTAAAGATGTGGTCCCAACAGTTGAACAACACATTTTTATCGAGCGTTGCTCAATGCATCTTGCTCAATGATGATAGGCGAATTTACACGCCTATAGTGCTATATTTTACCCATATTTTAGCCATGTTTTGAGGACAAATTATATATTTCATGCACTTTTAGTCCTTTTTCCTGTAAATGAGCTAACGAACATGATTAGCAAGTTTTCAGGTATAAATGATGCAGAATTCAGCATTTTATGGATAACTTGATTCCAAAGAAAGCTTCACGAAAGGAGGAGAGCAAAGCTTGGACGCCAAGGACCAAAAGTGGCGCATGGAAAATCTGTCCCGGGCAAAAACAATAATTCTGAAGACTTTGGGGACTAGCAGTAATTTAGTAGGATTAGGATAATGATACATTAACCTAGTAGGAGTAGGTTAAGTAATTCATTAGCTTAGTAGGAATAGGATATGAGTATTATAAATACCCTATCATGCTAGAGATTTTTAATCATTCATCATACACTCTTCTACAATTCTTCTATTATTCTATTACTCTACAACTCTTCTTCTAATCCTTCCATTAATTCTACTTTTTATTCTTCTTCTATTCATCTATTCAATTCTTAATTTCCGCAACAAGAGAAACGTTACTTAGCAAAGAAGTCACGCCTAACGCCTACCACCCTATACCTAACGAGATCTTTATTGTTGTATAATAACAATGTCGATTGTGATTTCCTTCGCACTCATGGGTAACTAAACTTCTCTGTTGGGGTTATGGAAGCCATATGAGCTACTATCTATTGCTATGAGTTTGTGAATTCGTGACACGTATGCTGCTTATATCATTATTCTCTTCATCTTAATGCAAATTCTTGTGGTTGCAAACGCATAGAATACACCAGTATAGCATTAACTTGTTCGAAAGAAAATTTATATGTCTGGAAAAGAGATAATGTCAAGGTAATAGGGTCCTATCCCCTATTAAAAAGTTAGTGTCGTAACTGGATTAACCTCTTGGAGAATTTGTACCGTTAGATACGCTTTAAGCTCGAAAGAGTTAAAGTGAAATAGTCCTTGTTGAGGTCGAAAGACGCTTGGATTTACCATCGAATACAATTCTCTATAAGCACATGCATGTCTGAATTCCGCACAACTCATAGCCAATAGAGACGTACAACTCATAAGGTGGACATAACCCCAACTTCTCAATTCTCATTGTTTTACATATTACTAAACATTCTTTCTTTTTACTTCGCTATTTTCTGTTTTTACTTCATTACTTTGGCTACATTACTTGCACGACAAAACTCCCCCCTTTTTACGAGACTTGCACTAAAAGTCTAGTAATCTTTGCTTACTTGTTGACCAAGCTATTCCCTGTGGGATCGGTACCCAACCCAGTTGGGTTATATATTTGACAGCGACCGCTTTACACTCCTACGAGAGCTGTAGATTGAGCGTTATCAAAAATTGGCGCCGTTGCCGGGGAATACAAGTGTCAATTAAGTTCGTGATAATTACTAGACCCTTTGGTCAAAGATTCTCGTACTTTTACTTTTAGTTTTTGTTTTTGTTTTCTGCAGGTTTTTATTCAGTGCATGCCCCATACTTGAAGTTCTGGTCAACCGTTATTACCTATCAATCCTGAACCACAACGTATTGGCAGAATGGAGGCACAACACGAAATTGAAAGGATGGCTGCTCAACAGGAACAGGCGAGACTAGATGCTCTAGCCGCCGCTCAAGTGCATCAATAAAATATTGACAACCCTGGGCGAGCAATAAATCCCGATGATGAGGACCTAGGTGATGATAAGTTACTAAACCCTAGGCATGCTGTTGAGATCGCAACACCTGCCAACAGAAGAGATCGTCAAGCTAGGTTTAGGCCTGAACGCCGAGCTATGCAACCAGCTTTCGACAATGATGATGATGATCTTGATGGAGCCGGAGCCACGGGAGCCATTATTCCTCCACCATTGGCACCCGGAGCCAAGTTCAACATCACAAGCACCATGATTCAGCTATTGCAACTCAAGGGATTGTTTGGTGGACTAGCAGGCGATGATCCGAATATGCATCTCATCAACTTTATTTCTACATGCAAGTCGTTTGACAATCCTGGTGTTGGTCAGAATGCAATTCGATTACGTCTATTTCCATTGTCTCTGTCTGGGGAGGCAACCCTATGGTTGAATGGGCTGACTCCTGATTCTATTACAAATTGGAGGCAATTGAGAGACGCTTTCCTAGAAAGATTCTTTACGCCATCCAAAAGAGCACAATTGAGAGATGAAATCAGCAACTTTCGGCAGCTTCCAACTGAAGCCCTTCATGAAACATGGGAGAGGTTCAAGACGAAGCTAATGCGGTGCCCGAACCATCATATGACTAATGTTCACCTAATGGAGATACTATATAGAGCCTTGAATTCAATAACTAAACCAGTGGTAGATAATGCGGCTGGAGGATCTTTTATGGACCTCACCTTTGGTCAAGCAAGCAATATGCTAGATCGTATGACGAAGCAAAGTAGAGCTTGGCATACCAGGGATTCTGAGGTAGCAAGCCCCACTTTATCTATTGGCATGACTGCAGACCAAAGGAAAAGAGAAGAAGAACGCGATCAAGATATGGCGCACATGAAAACACAAGTGGATCTTCTTACAAAGCATTTATTATCAGGGAAGACCGAAAAAGTCAAAGCTATTGCGTCGAAAGAAAGAGACGAATCTGATTCGGAAGAAGAGGCCAACTACTTAAACAATCAGGGGGGTTTTCGAGGGAATACCCAAGAAAACCAAGGTCGAAACTATTATGATAAATCTGGAAACAAGGACCAAGGTAGTTGGAAGAACAAGAATGAAAAGAGTGGTTTATACGTTCCCCCAGGAAGACGTGACACAACTACATCCGGTTCTGGAAATATGGAAGAGATGATGGCTAAACTATTGAAAGGAGTGGAAGCAACCAGCGCGGGAGTAACGGAGGTAATTAATGATTTGTCCTCAATGAAGCAATTGGTTGACTCACATTCCACTTCAATCAAGCAAATAGAACAGCAATTAAGCCAACTTTCAGCAGCACTCAATCAAAGAAAGGCTGGCACTTTACCTAGCGACACTGTGCAAAACCCAAGGAATGATGGGTCATCCATGGCTGTTACTACCCGAAGTGGTAAGGTGCTGGAAACTTCATCAAAAGGCAAGCAAGTGGTTGATGATGTAGTGGACATTGATGATGAGGTGAAAGGAGAAGATTCCGCAGAAACCACCCACGACGTCCATGACGCCACACCGAGTGTGTTGCATCCTGAGAAGGCTGAAAAACGGAAGCAAGAGGAGAAGAAAGCCGTGGAGAAAACAATTCCTTATCCACCACCACCTTTTCCTCAAAGATTGAAGAAAGTGGCGGATGATACAAAGTTTAGCAAATTCATGACTATGCTAAAGCAGCTGACCATTAATGCTCCATTGGTGGAAGCACTTGAACAAATGCCTGGGTATGCGAAATTTATGAAGGATCTATTAACAAAGAAGCATGCAGCAAGCTATGAGTTGAAAGATAATGTTCATCACTGCAGCGCAATCGCTACCCGATCACTAGTCTAGAAGAAGGCTGACCTTGGTGCTTTCACTATTCCTTGCACCATTGGATCTTTAAATTTTGCCAAGGCGTTATGCGATTTAGGAGATAACATTAATTTGATGCTATTATCTATCTATAAAAAGTTGGGGTTGGGTGATCCTACTCCAACCAATATGAGGCTCGTAATAGCGGATAGGTCGGTAAAACGACCTGTTGGTATTCTATGTGATGTATTGGTAAAGGTTTCTTCATTCATCTTTCCGGCAGAATTTGTTATTTTGGATTGTGAGGCAGACTCAGAAGTTTCCATAATCTTGGGGCGCCCTTTCCTTGCTACTGGAAGTGTGCTCATTGATTTGAGAGCTAATGAGCTTTCGTTTTGAATAAATAACGAAGTAGTTCGCTTTGATGTTTGCAAATCAATGAAGCAACCCAAAGAGCTGAACGTATTCTCGGTGGCTGATGTTTACTTTGATGATGAGGAAGAATCACTTGAAGAAGAACAAATTATTGAAGACCCATTGGCGATTGTGCTCATGAATGAAGAGAGTAAGGATGCTGAAAATTGCGAAGAAGCTATTTGTGCTCTATCAGGATTAGGGAGATATCGCCATGCTCCCAAAAAGTTGGACCTTGATCTAAAAAATCGACCCACACCACCAGCTAAGCCATCTATTGAAGAGCCACCCACGTTAGAATTGTAGGAGCTGCCTAGTCATTTAAAGTATGCATTCTTAGGAAACGGAAACACACTTCCAGTCATTGTGGCAGCAGATTTGGGTGAGCAACAAGTTGCAGCTCTCATTACTATTCTACGGAAGTATATAAGAGCAATTGGTTGGACCATCGCGGATATTATTGGTATTCCACCTGGGATTTGTACCCACAAAATTCAGCTTAAAGAAAAATGCACACCCACCATTGAGCATCAAAGACGTCTCAATCCACCTATGCAAGAAGTGGTGAAGAAAGAAATTATCAAGTGGTTAGACGCAGGAGTTGTGTATCCAATCTCTGATAGTACATGGGTAAGCCCGGTACAATGTGTACCCAAGAAAGGAGGTATGACGGTGGTCACGAATAAAAATAATGAGCTCATTCCACTTAGACCCATCACCGGATAGAGAGTATGCATGGACTACCGAAAGCTGAATTCATGGACGCTCAAAGATCACTTTCCAATGCCATTTATGGACCAAATGCTAGATCGATTAGCGGGGAAAGGATGGTTTTGTTTCTTAGACGGTTATTCAGGCTATAATCAGATTTGCATTGCCCCCGAAGACCAAGAAAAGACAACTTTCACATGTCCATATGGCACGTTTGCCTTCAAACGTATGCCATTCGGTCTATGTAACGCACCAGCCACCTTTCAGCGTTGTATGTCTATTTTTTCTGATATGGTTGAAGATACTTTGGAGGTACTCATGGACGACTTTTCAGTTGTTGGCGAATCGTTTGAAGCGTGCTTGGCAAACCTAAGTATGGCGTTGCAAAGATGTGTAGAATTCAACCTAGTGCTGAATTGGGAAAAGTGACACTTCATGGTAAAAGAAGGAATCGTTCTTGGGCATAAAATCTTTGAAAGAGGAATTGAGGTTGATCAAGCAAAAATTGAAGTCATCGAGAAGCTACCGCCCCCAATTTCAGTGAAGGGAGTTCGTAGTTTCCTCGGTCATGCAGGTTTCTATCGGCGGTTCATTAAAGACTTCTCCAAAATTGCGAGTCCATTGTGCAAACTCTTGGAGAAAGATGCAAAGTATGACTTCAATGAAGATTGTTTGAAGGCATTCGAATGCCTCAAAAGAAAACTCATTGAAGCCCCTATCATGGTAGCACCAGATTGGTCTCTACCGTTCGAAGTCATGTGTGATGCTAGTGGGGTTGCTGTTGGCGCTGTACTTGTCCAGAGGAAGGAGAAATTATTTCATCCTATCTGTTATTCTAGCAAGGTCCTAAACTAAGCCCAAAAGAACTATACTGTCACAGAACAAGAGCTCCTAGCAGTTGTGTATGCTTTTGAGAAGTTCCGTGCGTATCTGTTGGGAACCAAAGTGATCGTTCATACAGACCATGCAGCTCTGAGGTATCTAATGACAAAGAAGGATGCAAAACCAAGACTAATTCGATGGGTTTTGCTACTGCAAGAATTTGATTTCGAGGTTAAAGATAGAAGAGGTTGCGAGAACCAAGTGGCTGATCATCTATCTAGACTCGAGAACAAGCATGTGGCGCAGCCTAAAATCGAGATTGATGATGCATTCCCTGACGAGGAGATCTTAGCGACAATAATGGAAGGACTACCATGGTATTCCGACTTTGCAAATTTTGTGGTGAGTAATGTGATACCTGCAAACTTATCTTACCATCAAAAGAGGAAGTTTATGCATGATGTAAAACACTACTTTTGGGATGAGCCATATTTGTTTTGACGATGCGCGGATGGTGTTATCCGACGATGTATATCCCATGTAGAGGTGCCTGATATATTGGAAGCATGCCACACTTCCCAAGTTGGGGGACATCACGCAGGTAATCGGACAGCAAGAAAGGTATTGCAAAGTGGATATTATTGGCCTTCGATATTCAGAGATGCCTACGACTTTGTGAGAAGATGCGACCAGTGTCAGCGACAAGGTGCTATTTCGAAACACCATAAGATGCCCATGTCGAAAATCCTTGAAGTAGAGCTCTTTGACGTATGGGGTATTGATTTCATGGGTCCATTCATAAATTCGTTTGGAATGAAGTACATCCTAGTTGCTGTAGATTATGTCTCGAAATGGGTTGAAGCTGTAGCGTTGGCCGACAATGAGGGAAAGCATGTTGTAGCATTCGTAAAGAGAAATATCTTCTCTCGCTTTGGAGTACCACGTACTATCATAAGCGATGGAGGATCTCACTTCTGCAACAAGCTATTCAAATCCGTGTTGGCAAAATATGGTGTCAAGCAACATAAGGTAGCCACGCCTTATCACCCACAAACTAGCGGCCAGGTAGAGGTTTCCAACTGAGAGATCAAGCAAATCCTTGCTAAAACGGTAAATGCCAATAGGACATATTGGTCTCGGAAGTTGGATGATGCACTATGGGCTTATAGGACTGCATTCAAAACACCAATTGGCATGTCCCCGTACCAACTAGTTTATGGGAAGGCTTGTCACTTACCCATTGAGCTTGAGCATAATACATTGTGGGCTTTGAAACATTTGAACTAGGATGATGCAATGAATTTGAGATTGGAGGAACTGAACGAGATGGATGAATTCCGTCTACATGCTTATGAAAGATCGGATCTCTACAAGGAGCGGATGAAAAAGTATCATGATCAGCGAATTGTTCGACGAAACTTCCAAAAGGATGATATGGTGCTTCTCTTCAATTCCAGACTGAAGTTATTCCCAGGTAAGTTAAAGACCAAGTGGTCTGGTCCATACAAAGTTAACCAAGTCTACTCGTCTGGAGTAATTGAGTTGGAAGACACTAATGGTGTTGTCTTCAAGGTGAATGGCCAACGAGTAAAACCATATATCGGTCCTCTTGATTCGATGAACTATATGGCCATCACTTATCTCGACGACGTCTAAGTACTCGAGATTGCCATGTCATGCCGCAACAATAAATCAAGCGCTAGATGGGAGGCAACCCATCGTTTTTTATTTTTTTGTCTTATTACGTGTTTTTTTTTATAAATAAAAATCCAAAAAGAAGAGTCGTGCCACGACCAAAACTAAGGCGCTTGATGGGAGGCAACCCATCGTTCTAATCGTCTTTATTGTTTTTGAGGAAATATAGGTGCAAAGAGGTGTAAAATGAGGAGGTCGGTTTCAAATTTTGATTTGGACGTATTGCATATTAAAGGTGGTAAGTTAGGAATGAAGAAGCAAAAGGCTATGGATTGAGCATTGCTCATGAAAATATAGGCATCGAACAAGGCTAGGCCTAGGTAAAACTAGGCCACGAACAAGGTAAGGCCTATACTATGGCCTAAGGTCTCGGAATCTAGTGTGCCATAGCATAGGCGCCGCCCATGCCCAAGTATGCCATAGCATAGGCGCCGCCTATGCTAATGCCTTTTGCCTCTGAATCTCATATGTCATGCTAAAGGCGCCGCCTATGCCTAGGAATGCCATGGCATAGGCGCCGCCTATGCTAGACAATGCTTTGCAAAAGGCGCCGCCTATGCCAAGCATAGGCAAAGCAAAAGGCGCCGCCTATGGTCACTTCTTGTCTCCAAATCCGATTTTAAATGGGTCAAAACCCGACCCAACCTTCTCCTATAAATATGAGACTTAGTCTTGAACCAAAAACACATTGGAAACCTAGCTTAAGCACCGCCTATAGTCCCCAAATCCTCTCAAAAATTTTCTTTTTGCTCTCTTACTTCACAAGAACATCATCCAAAGGCATCATTCAAGTAAGTACTACTTTGTTCTTCATTTATATTCCGTAAGTACTATACTACTACGCCCATTATGAATTGTGGAATCTTGAAAGTAGTATTGATTATTTGAATGTGATTGAATTATTGTGATACAACCAAGTGGGTGAATGAATACGTAAGGATGATCTTAACTTATTTCCAACTTGAATTTGATTTTGATGCACTATCATACTTCTGTGGAATTGATATGGTCACAAAAATTGCATAATCTTGTCACTTGAAAGCTTACATGTTGGAATGACTTGTTCATCGAGATGAGAGTTATGGTTGACTACCAACGTATGAGGTTGTGATTATTCTAGATGCGATACCTTAATTTAATCCTTATGTAGTAGTCTTGATACATCAAACATGAAAGTATTGCCAAGATTACAAGAAGTATGACTGCACTGATTTTATGGTTGGAACATATCACATAAACGTATATCGATGAAGTCTGAGTAATCGACATCGTTCACTTCACTAGTTTGTACCAATAAATTAAGTGTGGGGTGGTGCCACTACTGCTTGTTTATAGATTGTATCCATCGAGATGACGCTAACATGAATATTGTTTTAATCTCAGGTACAATGGCACCCAAAGCAAGACAAGGCAAAGATAAGGCAACCACTTCCCAAAAGGGCAAGAAAAGAGGCCGAAAAGAGCAAGGAGAATCATCCTCGATGCAATTACCACGCCGCATGTTCGGAATTAAATGGTTTTTAGAGGAGGAAGCAAAGGAATGGTATAAGAACAACAAAGAGAAGAAATATGTTCATGTGGACTTGATAAATAAGGAAAGCCTAGCAAAGAAAGAGTCGCGCCTGTTGGCCAAGATCATGGCGTTACATCTTGATTTTATCTTCCGAGACATGGGAGAATACAATATCGATTTAACAAGAGAATTCTATGCCAACTGGTCACCGAAAACCACAGGAAACGAGGTTAAGATTCGGGGCCAAGTTTTACAACTCAATGCGGATTTCTTCAACTCCTTTCTTGGCTTGCCTTCAGTCGATCCATCACCATTCAAAGAGCTGTACAGTAGACCTCCATATAGAGCCATTCGACACACACTCTGTGGAACAAGATCCATGGCACGGTGGAGTAGACACAAAGACACCGGTCGACACAACACCTTCCCATATGCTCCTTTGAATAAGGAAGCAAGGATATGGTTGCGCATAGTCAACTCTTGCCTCATTCCAGGGATGCAATACACAAAAATAACAAGAGATAGAGTGTGCTTGTTATATGCATTGATGACGAATGTCCCTATCAACATTGGGGCAATCATTCGGTCTACAATGCAAAAGGCTAGGCTACACAAGCGGTCCCATTTCAGCTTCGGCAATCTGTTGACCGCAATCTTGAGGAAGAAAGACATCGAAGAGGAGCCGGCTGATCATAAACTCCCACACAACCCGAAGAAGGTTGACCTCACAAAGGTCAAAGATGTTGAATCAACACATGGCGTCAACCTTACTACGGCAGAGAGACATGCTCGGGACGAGAGTTTTTTTCGCCATCTTTATGGCATGACTCGGTTTACAATGATGAGCGAAGGTCGTGTTCCAACTGTTGTAGAGCTCCAACAGCTGGATCATGACTATCCAATGAATGTGCATGCAAGGGAGATGTGTGGAGTAGGTACATATTTTAAGGAACCTCTTGATGACGATGTGCCAACCGATGATGATCGACGAATGCCAGACTCCGACGTGGAGGAGAATTCTGATGCCGACGACTCCTATGATGATTCCAACGAAGGGGGTATGACCCCCGACATAGAGGAGGAGTCCGACTGACCAGGTTCTTCGTATTTATTTTCCACTGAGGGCAGTGTGTCCCGTCTAAGTGTGGGGTAGTGGTATTTGCATGCTATACTCCTTTATCCACATTTGCATTTATGTTTGTTTGCTTAGCCTAGTTTTTTTTTTCGTTTTTTCAGTAGTAGTTAATTAACTTTGCATGAAATTATTCTAATAGGCAGCATGAGATTATGACAAGAGTTTGTGCTAAAATCATGACTATTGAGACGTTTAGGCTCTAATTGTGACTCACTATGTGATATTATGTGGTTCAATTCCTTCATCTGTTGGGTCAAGAGTCTATACTACTCCCAATAAAGTCGACCATGTGCCTTGTATGTGTGAGATAATAGTATATTCTATGTTTGTGGCTGATGCTAGAACTTGCCGGGTGTGTGTGTGAAGCGAAAATAAAGAACGTGAGTTTAGGAGATGATTTAGGCATTTCTTTGGCAACCTATACTTGTGTACCTTCTTTTTACCTACCCATGGACATTATCCTAGTTAAACCCTTTTGAGCCTTTAGCCTATTTTCTTTGACAACCTCATATATAAGCCTAATCCATTTTTTCAAGACCATAATTTGATCCAAATTCCTAAGTGCTTTAAAGTGTAAAGTCATGCGACAAAATAAGAGGAAATTGGATGAGTATGATGCCTTAGAATGTATTGGTGCTTGAATTTGTTATGAAAAAGAATTGCTATCATAAGAGGTGTTATGAAAAGAAAAAAAAGGGAAAGAAAAACTGAAAAGTTAGTTATGATTAAAATTGAAAAACAAAGGTGGAGAAAAGGGGTGGTAGAATAAAAGAAAGTAGAAAGGTTGTTTGAAAGAAAAATATTAATGGCATAATGTGATGTATTAAAGCGCTTAGGAACATAGTCACTATTTCTGTCCAAAATAGTCCTACCCGTCCCTTAGCCTACATTACAACCTGTAAAAGACCTATTTGATCCTAAGCTTAGCATTCTGACATTTAGTGGAGCATTACACTAAGGGCAAGCCTATGGTCATCAGTTGCAGCATATGAATTCTTTGTGAGAGCGAGAGCAAGGATACCCTTCTACCCATGTTTCGACAAATATACAATACTTGTGAGTGATTACGGGTAATATATTGTGAGACACACATGGTTGATGAGTTTTGGGTAGTTGTGTATGATTCTCTGTGCCTTAAACTTTTGAATACGAATTAACCATCATCATGAGTCTATATTAGAGGTTGAATTGTTTCTGGTAATGATCAGAAAACTACTCTTTGTTGATAATTGTTATGCTTGTCTTGATGAATATTTTGTGTTGTTACTATGAAACCCTAAGTTGATGTTTAGATGGACATGATAGTTTGTTCGAGGACGAACAAAGCTTTAAGTGTGGGGTGTTTATGATAGGCGAATTTACACGCCTATAGTGCTATATTTTACCCATATTTTAGCCATGTTTTGAGGACAAATTATATATTTCATGCACTTTTAGTCCTTTTTCCTGTAAATGAGCTAACGAACATGATTAGCAAGTTTTCAGGTATAAATGATGCAGAATTCAGCATTTTATGGATAACTTGATTCCAAAGAAAGCTTCACGAAAGGAGGAGAGCAAAGCTTGGACGCCAAGGACCAAAAGTGGCGCATGGAAAATCTGTCCCGGGCAAAAACAATAATTCTGAAGACTTTGGGGACTAGCAGTAATTTAGTAGGATTAGGATAATGATACATTAACCTAGTAGGAGTAGGTTAAGTAATTCATTAGCTTAGTAGGAATAGGATATGAGTATTATAAATACCCTATCATGCTAGAGATTTTTAATCATTCATCATACACTCTTCTACAATTCTTCTATTATTCTATTACTCTACAACTCTTCTTCTAATCCTTCCATTAATTCTACTTTTTATTCTTCTTCTATTCATCTATTCAATTCTTAATTTCCGCAACAAGAGAAACGTTACTTAGCAAAGAAGTCACGCCTAACGCCTACCACCCTATACCTAACGAGATCTTTATTGTTGTATAATAACAATGTCGATTGTGATTTCCTTCGCACTCATGGGTAACTAAACTTCTCTGTTGGGGTTATGGAAGCCATATGAGCTACTATCTATTGCTATGAGTTTGTGAATTCGTGACACGTATGCTGCTTATATCATTATTCTCTTCATCTTAATGCAAATTCTTGTGGTTGCAAACGCATAGAATACACCAGTATAGCATTAACTTGTTCGAAAGAAAAGTTATATGTCTAGAAAAGAGATAATGTCAAGGTAATAGGGTCCTATCCCCTATTAAAAAGTTAGTGCCGTAACTGGATTAACCTCTTGGAGAATTTGTACCGTTAGATACGTTTTAAGCTCGAAAGAGTTAAAGTGAAATAGTCCTTGTTGAGGTCGAAAGACGCTTGGATTTACCATCGAATACAATTCTCTATAAGCACATGCATGTCTGAATTCCGCACAATTCATAGCCAATAGAGACGTACAACTCATAAGGTGGACATAACCCCAACTTCTCAATTCTCATTGATTTACATCTTACTAAACATTCTTTCTTTTTACTTCGCTATTTTCTGTTTTTACTTCATTACTTTGGTTACATTACTTGCACAACAAAACTCCCCCCTTTTTACGAGACTTGCACTAAAAGTCTAGTAATCTTTGTTTACTTGTTGACCAAGCTATTCCCTGTGGGATCGATACCCAACCCAGTTGGGTTATATATTTGACAGCGACCGCTTTACACTCCTACGAGAGCTGTAGATTGAGCGTTATCACTCAACCAATTTGATAAATTAGTAATCATGGAGTTACGTAGCGTGTGATCTAAACCGTCTCTACCAAGCCTATCAAACATTATGTAACTGCGAGCTCATTACTCTATCAAAAAAATATGACCAAGTTAGTGCACAAATCGAACGAGCTCAATCTCTCAGCCTTTCTGCTGATCGCTCTTCTCCAATATAGATGACAAGATATCTGTTGTAAAAAAGTCTACACCGTCGCCAGACATGCTTGCCTAGGAGCAATTCTTCTAAAGATATCTGTTGATGTCTTATGAAGAATTGCTCCCAGGCAAACATGTCTGGCGATAGTGTAGAATTTTGCATAGCAGATATCTTGTCATCTATATTAGAGAAGAGTGATCAATAGAAAGGCTGACAAATTGGGATTGTTTGATTTGTGCACTAACTCGGGCATATTTTTTTGATAGGGTAATAAGCTCGGAGTTATGTAACGTTTGATAGGCTTCGTAGAGCCAGTTTAGATCACACGCTATGTAACTCCATGCTTACTAATTTATCAAATTGGTTTAGCAAGATGCATGGAGCAACGCTCGATAAAAGTGTGTTGTTCAACTGTTGGGACCACATCTTCAATGTGCATCAACACATTTTGACCTAAAACAAACACAGTGACCCTCCATGTATCCTTTAAGGCTTCTGAAGAAAGTGTTCGAAGGGCTTCTAGAATGCCACAACTTTGAAAGTAGTGTTCCTGATCGATCTCACAAGAGAGGAGGAACTTCTTACCAACTTTCGAAGATGCAAACGACCAGCTTGAATACAGAATCAGCAAGCTGGAGGTAAGCTTGAACATTATCGGGATTCACATACTATATCAAGCATCTGATCTTCTCCAAGGAATCTTGAAAGCATGCTAAGGCAAGAAAACACAATCAATTAGGTAATGTTTTTTATTTTAGCGCATGTATGTATTTTCCTCCTTTTGTATATCGGATCTACCCAAGGGATTCAAAAATCTATGAACATTCATTTTCTTTTGTTGTCGACTTTGAATTTTTAATTCTTATTTAGTATTTAATAATAATCATTTTGTTTATTCCTTGTTCTCAACATGTCGACGGTTGGTGGTAGGGATTAAGCAGCAATCTGTATCTACAGAGGTTAATCTGCTACGACAGATCGATCATATGTTGCACCTGACAGTTATTAATAAAAAAGGGTTATTGTTGTTATTGAGAGGGTGAAAAGAAAAAGACATGACTTTCCGATTATTCAATATGAAAAATATTTTGTAAATAAATAATAAGGAAATAAATGATAAACACAATTTATAACCACAATTTTAATAACTGATCGTGACTTTTCACCATTTTTGTTTTTGAATTTGTTTTTTAAAATTATTTATTATATAATAAAATGGTTATTATTTTATTAAGGAATTTGAAAAGGTTTTTTTTTTTATTTATAAAATAAAAAAGTAAGCAAATTTGGATTAATGATATGATGATAGTTATTGTTTTTTAAAAAAGTAGATTATATGTTGCAACAAATAAATTATTTGATGCAATAGGTTCATTATTGTTGCAACAAATGATATATCTGTTGTCACAGATGATTTATCTGATGCAACCGATATCGAATCTGTCGTCACAACTCAAGAAAAATGGTTCTTGGAAAGAACTAATTAATAATAATAATCTGAAAAGTCATGACTTATCACAATATTTCTTAATTTAATTAAGTCATTACTTTTCACATTAATAAAAAATGTAATTAATAAATGGAGGTGAACAATTAGATTATATGTTGTAACAGATTGATTATCTGATGCAATATATTTTATATTTGTTGCAACAGATAATATATTTGTTGTCACAGATGTGTTATCTGATGCAACAGATATAGAATCTGTTGCCACAACTCAATAAAAATGGTTCTTTGAAAGAACTAATTAATAATAATAATTTGAAAAGTCATGACTTATATCACAATATTTATTTTCTTAATTTAATCAAAAATATAATTAATGTATGGAGGTGAATAGTCACGCCTTTTTGTCTCTCATTCAAATTCAATCCTCTATAAATAGGTCCCTCCTTACTCAATCGTTCATTCAACTACACTCTATTTATTTATTGCATCTCGTCTTTCATATTACACTCTAGAAGATAAGATTATGGTTGACCCAGTGTGGGACGTTGCTTTTCTGCAAAACGCCGTGAATGTACTTCAGAATCAAGTTCGTGACCTGCAATGGGAACTAGAAGGAGTTAGAGCAAGAATGTTCCGCGAGATACGCAGGCTGAGGAGGGACTTGCTACTTCCGGTTGAAGATTGGTCGGCTGACAATGATGATGATAATAATAATAATAATTAGATTATTATTTTTCTTTTAGTCTATTATATGTATTTTATTTGTTTTTGTTTAATAAATAAATTATTTTTGATCTCTGACGTTTTAATCCATATTTAATTTTCATTTTGTCTATTATCTTCTCAACAAACATGTCAACGATTCGACGTACAAAATAATAATTTAGAATTCAGTAGCAATAGCAAGATTTATCTGTTGGGTTTGTGGCAAGGGTTGATGTGTTGTTCAAAATAGATTACTCATGGTCCAACAGATAAGAAGTCTGACGCAATAGATAAATAGTTTGTTTCAACAGATGACTAGTTTGTTTCTTTGCTTGGCTCTAACATTTTAATTCGTACTCCCTCCGTCTCAAATTACCCGACCCAAATTGAGATGTCACATTGATTAAGAAAAATAATTAATAACATGTCTAGTTTACTATAACCCACTGATCAATTGGTGGGACAACAGACGTGTTTGAAATAACCATTGTTTGCTATTCAATCGAAATTTCATAAGAGAAGAAAGCTTTTAACGTCGGTCGGCGTATAGTCCCCCTATTAAATGATGTTTCCATTTTAATTTGAAGAAAAGGTGATTAATGCAAAGGGTAAAACATGGATTTTTTTTAATCTATTCTTGATTAATGAAAAAGACAAGTAAAATGAGAAATCAAATTAGGAAATTTGGTACAGGTAATTGGACGTAAGGAATAATTTTGAATCCAGTAGCAATAGCAAGAGTTGAAACATATTGTTTATCTGTTGGGTTCGTGGCATGGGTTGATTTGTGTTGTTTCAAACAGATTAATCATTCGTTGCAACAAATAATTAGTCTGGTGCAACAGATAAACATCATGATGCAACAGATAATACGTCTGATGCAACAGATAAACTGTCTGACACAACAGATAAATCTCCTGATGCAACAGATTACTCATCTGATGCACCAGACGATTGATCTGTTTAAATTGTGGGCACTTATGCTGGATTCATGATCGGGGTTCTATCCATTATTGGAAAAACAGAAGTGTACCCAGATGACAATTTCAAACTTTCCCAACTTTCTTAATACATAATAAAGTAATTGTCACCTCCAACTAATAATTAAGACTTATGTCACCTACACCTCATTTTATAACTCTTTTGTCACCTGTGGCCCAAACCCCCTTGTTACTATATGTTTGATTTCCATCAAGAAGACATTTTTTTCTCACTTTTTTGTTCTCATTCCTTTTCAAGAGTTTTTTTTTCTTGCTTGTTTGTCTTTGAAATTCCATATATTTTGTTACATTTTTATGTTTTTTTAAAGTGAAAAGTCATTCAAACACCTCTAAACTTGCTCTCTCAACTTACAAAACGTATTAATTTTATCAATAATTATTTACCCTTTAATCTTACTTGAAGTAAATTAATTTCACCCATAATATTGATATGGCATAAAAAGAAAAGAAAAATTATAGACACGTCTTTTATATAATAAAACGGTGCCCACTAGCATATAATTTTAAAAAAAATTAAAAATGATATACTAGTATATTTTACGTGTTGAAGAAGGAAGCGACGTTTGGGAAGGGGTTTGGGGTGTGTGGCGTTTGAGGGGTTGGGTTGGGGGTTTGACGAAGAAGAACGAAATGGGATAATTATTTATAGTATAGATATTAGTGGATTTAACGTTTTTTAAAAAAAAAAAGAAGTTGACGTGGCTTTTACATGGAAACAATATGGTGTTGACATGGCAATGATATGACGTGTGTGTAATGTATTATCAATGTGAGAGTGGTATTGTAATTTTAGGATGGAGTTTAATTCATTTTAAAATTGTTTAGATAGAGTACATAAGTGTATGTTAAGTTTAAATGTTAAAAGTAAGTTCAACGGACAAGTTTAGAAATGATTTAATATTTTTTTCTCTTTTTTAAACGTTGTTTTGGTTAGCCTATATGTGTGATTTTTTGCGTATGATTTTTGATATTTTGAATTTCTATCCTTAATTTTGTTTAAATTAGTTTATATTTTTTAATTGTCATAATTATGTTTGTTAGGTTTTGATCTTGCTCGGAAGAATGCGCAAGACTGAAAATTTACTTTGTAAGATAAAATCATGCTCCCGCCTTGCACTTGACATTAACTTTCTATGGACAAGACAAACACCTTCGTTTGCCTTGTCTGTTTTAAAAAATTTTTATTCTTATATGCCCCTTCCAAATTTTAGATGAAAAAACTTACCGAACTCTATCATATTCGATAGTGAATTCAAGAAACCCCACCGCAGTCAATCCAAATCGTTGGGAAACAACAAGATTTTGTTAGGAATTCGAGTTTGGAAACTTGGAAAACCCCGAATTAAGTTGTGGAAAAGCAATGAATTCCTCTCAAGAAATTCCCACGTGCTCAAGTATTGTGCTCGTGTGACGGCTTGACACTTTTAAAGAACCCTGACGCTCACTTGTATTTTGTTTCGTGGAATCCATCTACCAGGAAATATCGAACTCTCTAGATGTCCTAACAGGGAAGTGCGAGAAATGATATGGTAGTTCCAATTGCTTGTGGGTTGTGCTATGATTCTAGAGTTGATGACTGCAAGGCTATAATAATGATGTATCGCTCGTTTTTTGGTGTCTACTCTTTGAATAACAATTCTTGGACAGAGAAAAAAGTGTTCGCCTCTGTTCTCCGTTAATCAGCATCAAAGATCGCATATTTTGGTCTTTCCAATAATATGTATCTACAATCATATATTTTGACATTAAATCAGTTGAAGTGAAAGAGCTTCCTACACCAGATTTCGTAGGTGAGGATTGAGATCTTTAAGTTATTTAACTTTGAGAAGTTGTCTTTGTTTGTACGGTGGCAAAATTACCGATGAAGAATCGAACATATGGATCATGGAACAAGATGGAAGATGGAAATGGTTAATGAACGTATGCAACTTACCTACTATTGGTCGAGGATTTGTACAAGACATGAAGCTTTTATGTTGCACCAAAGATGGTGAAGTTGTCTTTCAAGGAGTGTCATTGTCATCTGCTTTTTTCATCTATAGTTCTAAACACAAAAATTTGTTGCTCTTATTAGCAAACACGTGTCTCCTTCAGAGCTTCAATATGTTTAGATAGCTTATATTTTTTGATGTCGAGACTCTTCAATAAAAATGTGTGGCCTTATTGATTATTCAACCTATCTATGCTATTAATTAGAAAAAATTGTATTGAGGTTTTTCTTATTTGAATAACTTGATGGACCAAAGTTTGGGTACGGTGGTTTATAACGTGTTGATGTGACGGCTAATACTTGGTAGGAATAGAATATGTTTTGTCCAATTTATGACTGTTTTACCCTCATTTTTTTTTACGTCCGTTGGTGTTGACTGATACACAAAATTAAGAAATATTGTACGTTTCATAAAGTAGTCAAGTAGACAAGCTGATGGAGACATTTTTAGAAAAAAAAAAATTTAATAACAATTATTCTCCCCCAAAAAAAAAACATGGTACAGTGGTGGTTTTACTTTTTAGTGTGACGATTAGAGCGACATAAATTGAAATGAGGGGAGTAACCAAAAAACTGTCCACCAGGGCTTAAACAAATGAAAAGAACTCACCTTATCAACTAATGATTTTACCTCGGATAGAATTCGAACCTAAAGCCTCATGGTTCTCAATCAATTTCATTGACCACGAGGCCACACACTTGGGTCATAAACAGGTAGTACACTCTAATTCCAATTGAAACCAGAATGACCTCTCTGGACAGGCAATAAAGCCAATTGCATTGTTGCTTTTAGTCATTATAACTAGTAATTCATATTCATCAGCAATAGATTGTAACGATATAGGAGCTTGGGTAGGGCAACAAGTAGGCTTTAAGGGAAGGTTTCATTCTAAAAGATCAAAGCTTTTCCAGATCCTTGTCAGGAGGAAGCTGAAATGCTGAGATCCGGTGGTGGCGAGCATTTTGCCTGAACAGCCAAACTCTTGACAATGTGTCGACATGGATCTCCAACTACGGCATTGGAAATGCCAATGCTGCAACTATTTCTTCCCTTACAAGCCTGTAATAAAATGGAAGTTTGATTAAGACACTTGGTATTTGAGAGACGAACATGATCACCTTCTGCACTAAACTCACCCGAGTCTCCATCCCTTGACCGAACCTAGCAACTTTTATTCAAACAGTATATTAGTGTTAAGAAATTCATTAAATGTGTTCACATATTAACGGACCTAGTTTTAGCACTTGAAATCGTTGCTCTAAAATCCAGAACCATAAAGTTGAAGTACTGACCCCCAATGCGGCCCATCCCATTTGATATTATCTGGTCGGTAGCCTGACGCCTTCGTATTTAAAACATACCAGTAGATACAAGAACTTGCAAATTTATTGGCAATGCAACCATCTGTACAAGTACATACACCAACAACAACCGAACAACATACCCAGTGAAATCCCACAAGTGGGGTCTGGGGAGGGTAGAGTGTACACAGACCTTATCACCACCTCGTGGAGGTAGAGAGGTTCCCAAAAGATCCTTGGCTACATACATAAGTAGCAAATACCCTGAGAGTAAGTACATAACCATGTGACAATTTACAAAATGCGATCGCGAAAACCTACAGCTGCGTGTCCATATATTCGTACTAGCATCGCACGCTAACACTAGCTTGACGTACAATTCCCAATGTTTTAGTTAATTTTTTCAAGTCAGATCATGACCTTGGAGTAGTTGGACACTAAACATTGCTATCTACTTATTGGAGTCATATTCTAACGAAGACAGGTGACCATGAAACTCAAAATCATAAAAGATCAAAAATAGAAACAAATGAACATACCTGAGACACAACAGACAAGGAATTTGCAGCATGACATTTGCCTTGAGAAAACGTTTGACAGCTGCCATTTGGATCTCCATAGCTTGCAAATTCGATAGAAGAGATTGTATGCCCTTCGTCACATTGCAAGTGCATTTCTGGTGCTTTATCCGTCAGAGAAATTTTCCCGTCGAACTCTGAGTGAGACCACGTATGTAGAGGTGGATAGTGCTTTTCTGATACTTGAGCACATATTGTTTCAGTAGAACGTGTAGAGATGGAAATCTCAAATGGAGTCCTATCTGTTTCTTCAAAGATCACTAGTACATTATTAGATGTATTTAGCCATGATCTAGGTATGTGGTACCTGGTCGGGATAAAAAAACTTTATAAGCAATAGAATGTGCCAACTCAGATCCATCTCACAGCGCCTACACATGACGTGGTGCCAGGTGTGGCCTCGTACAATCAAAAGAGCGAAATTTCCTACAACGTAAATGAGAATTTCAGCAAGTAAAAGAGGTCCATACCACGCCTGAGTAATCTCTCCACAGTTTGTCCTACATTTATCAGAGCCGTAAGCACCACGATAATCACAAGTTCTTTCACATCCATTATTTGGTGCAACCAAAGTCCAATATCTTCCTATATGGTGACCATTAACCCATGCCTGACCTTTTCCCATGCTACTAAAATCCAGGGCAACGGGATCTGTTCTGCCTGGGGCATCAAACTTTGTCTGCTCAACCAACAAGACAATCCACTTAATATCACTCTTAGGACTAATGAACACAACCAAAAATTGAAGTAAACATAGAGAAGCACCTGTCTCAAGAAATTTCGCACTAGCATAGGAAAAAATAAATGAAAGGGTTGTGGAGAATTCCTTATCTACGAGCTATTAGGAACCTATTCTCGAGAAGGAATGACAGGGATGACTTTCCTTTTACCTAAGAACATCTTAGTCTACATTCTACGAATAAGAAATAGGACCATCTAGCTATATAACAATCAATAGGCAGAGAAGAAGTCAAAAGCACATAATGTTATCCTTCCTTCTACGGGTACAAGAATCTGTATACTAGAAACAACCACTTCAAATAATTCAAGTTTAAGAACAAGAACACAATGAAGTACAAAAAATACCCTCAACCCAAGATCAAAGTGATCTTTATAAGAGGTGTCTTTTATTTTCAGAAATAAAAATGAAGCAGAACTGGCCAAGTCGTCCGAATTCACGAAGTTTCCTTAAGGAAATAAGTCCCCTCACTGTACCCGAGGTTGTGGAACTTTTCCTCCCAGGATAAAATGGCCAAACAAACCAACTGTAGCGGTATCTCAAACAATTGAAATATCATCGAACTCATTGAACGTTTTGAGTGATCACACAGAATATTTTTTAAGTCAAAAAGAGTGTTTTTATTCTGAAATTTTCGTGTATAAACCTGTGAATGAAAGTAGGGTTTATATAGCCATAACATGCCTCTTCTGAAAAGAGGCAAGTGCATGTTTTCCTGAACAGTCATCTCATTTCATGAAACAGTGTGTTACTTCGTTGAAGGATTGCATCCTTCTGAAGCATGCATCAGTTCATAAAGCAGTGCATCAATTCACTTGAAACAGTGCAACTAAAGCATCAGTTCTGTTCGAAATATTGCAACTGTTACTGCATGCATATATATATAAATAGAGTATCAGCAAATTTTTCCTGCGTTTTTTCTTTTGGTATGTTCGGATTTCAAATAAATTTTGTCCAAAAAAGATAGATCTCATCGATCGATCATTTGCCAAATCCAAATCCAAATCTCCAAATCCGAATCTCCAAATCAGAAGCTGAAGCCGAAGCCGAGCCAAGCGAGCGACGACAACGACGGCGCAAGGCATCTCTTATTTCTTGCCTCACTTACCATGTGGAGTAAGTGTTTTTGATTATAAACACTTCCAAGTTCTCTCCTTCCACCAATATGGGAGAAAGAGTAAACTTTCTAATTTGGGAATACACTTTCCATTTTAGTGTCTCCTTCCCTTCACCATTTTACTCTCCATTTTTTCATTCACACTTCTTTCATATACTATGAACCCAACAATCCCCCACATGAATGAGGAATGACTTTTTCGTAAAAACTTTACGGACAAGTATGTGATCATCAAGCAAAGACTGATTCCATCTGGATAAGTGGTTTCCCTTTGAACTTTCCGTAGTGAACATGCATCGGATACACTCGGTCAATAGGTAGATTTGATATCTTTGAACCGTCGAGCTTTAATGTACACCTAGACAATACATGTCACACAACCAGCCTTTTAACGTTTATGGTTCTCATGGTTTTGTTCTTTTCAGCCATGAACACGTCCCAGTTTCATGAGAGCTTAGAGGTAGGCCTTTACTAGCATTCTCTTTGAAACGGCTTCCACTTCGCCCTCACATAGGTGATTTCTAAACGTTCAATCCTATAGATTAAACTATTTGGTCAAATCTTCCAAATTTAGATAATCATTAAAAGACTTTTAACCTTAAGTCTTATCCTTGTTTACTATACATTATCTACATCATGAGAATGGGTTGGGTAATTGACAATGTTGAACCCGTCAGACACAACTTTGTTTGATCTCCTTGAACCTAGCTTTTGGGATCTCCAGTCTGCTAGGTAGAGTTACCGCCATGCTGACTTGTCCTATGCCTTAAACCCATTCCCTTGGATGTCCTTTGTACTCCTTCTCTAGATAGGCCTTTTGTAAGTGGATCCGACACATTATCCTTTGACTTTACATAGTCAACTGTGATAATTCCACTAAAGAGAAGTTCCCTAACGGTATTGTGTCTTCGTCGTATGTGACGAGATTTACCGTTGTACATCATGCTCCCTGCCCTACCTATTGCCGCTTGACTATCACAGTGTATACATATTGGTGCCACTGGCTTGAGCCAATATGGAATATCTTCCAAGAAATTTCGGAGCCATTCTTCTTCTTCACCGGCTTTATTTAATGCGATAAATTCAGATTCCATTATAGAGCAAATAATACAAGTCTGTTTGGATGATTTCCAAGAAACTGCTCCTCCACCGATAGTAAATACATATCCACTTGTGGATTTTACTTCGTTCGATCCGGTGATCCAATTTGCATCACTATATCCTTCAAGTACCGCAGGATATTTATTATAATGCAAGGCATAATCTTGAGTGTATTTAAGATATCCAAAAACTCTTTTCATTGCCATCCAATGAGTTTTGTTGAGATTACTCGTGTACCGACTCAATTTACTAATAGCGCATGCTATGTCTGGTCGTGTACAATTCATTATATACATTAAACATCCCAATACTCTTGCGTACTCCAATTGTGAGTCACTTTCACCTTCATTCTTTCGAAGTGCAAAGTTCAAATCCAGTGGAGTCTTGGCAATACCGAATTCCATATACTTGAACTTGTCAAGTACATTTTCGATATAATGAGACTGTGATAATGCCAACCCTTGTGGAGTTCGATAGACTCTTATACCTAAGATCATATCTACAACTCCAAGGTCTTTCATATCAAACTTGTTCACGAGCATTCGTTTTGTTGCATTTATGTTAGAAATGTCTCTGTTGATGATCAACATATCATCCACATATAAACATACAATGACTTGGTGATTTGGAGTGTCTTTAATATAAATACATTTATCACATTCATTTATTTTTAATTCATTTGCCAACATGGTTTGGTCAAACTTCGCATGTCATTGTTTAGGTGCTTGCTTTAGTCCATACAATGACTTAATAAGTCTACACACCTTATTTTCCTTCCCTGGAACCACAAAACCCTCAGGCTATTCCATGTAAATTTCTTCATCCAATTCTCCATTTAGGAAAGCGGTTTTCACACCCATTTGATGGATTTCAAGACCATATGCCACAACCAAGACAATTAACATTCGAATCGATGTTATCCTTGTTACTGGCGAGTATGTATCGAAGTAATCAAGGCCTTTTTTTTTGTTTGAAGCCTTTAACTAAAAGTTTTGCCTTGTATTTGTCAATAGTACCATCCGCTTTCATCTTTCATTTGAAGATCCATTTAGAACCTAAAGGTTTATTTCCGGGAGGAAGATCAACCAATTCCCATGTATGGTTGCTTAAGATTGAATCAATCTCACTATTGATTGCCTCTTTCCAAAAGGATGAGTCTGACGACGGCATTGCTTCTTTAAATGTTTGAGGCTCATTTTCTAAAAGAAATGTTACAAAATCTGATCCAAACGTAGTAGAAGTTCTTTGATGTGTACTACGTCTTGGATTCTCTTCATTATGTACATTCTCACTTGGTTCCTCTCCAGGTCGTTTAAACCCCCTACTAGACTGTTCATGTCTAGTTTTATACGGATAAATATTTTCAAAGAATTCAGCATTGTCTGATTCAATTACCGTATTTTCGTTAATATCTGAATGTTCGGATTCATGAACCAAAAATCGACATGCTTTACTACTTTTAACATATCCTATAAACACGCAGTCCACTGTCTTTGGTCCTATCTTAACCCTTTTAGGCATAGGAATTTGAACCTTTGCTAGACACCCCACACTTTGAAATATTTCAAGTCGGGTTTCCTTCCTTTTCATTTTTCATAAGGAATTGATTGTGTCTTACTATGGGGAACACTGTTGAATATATGATTGGCTGTAAGGATACCCTCCCCCATAAGTTTTGCGGTAAACCGGAACTTATAAACAAGGCATTCATCATTTCCCTCAAAGTTTGGTTTTTCCTTTCCGCAATTTCGTTAGATTGAGGTGAATACGGGGTCATAGTTTGATGGACAATTCCATTCTCTACACATATTTTGGCTAAGGGAGATTTATATTCTCCGCCCTTATCACTTCTTATCATTTTTATCTAACTAATTTTCAGCTTCAGTTTTAGATTGCCTAAACGCATCTATTGTTTCATCCTTACTATTTAGCAAATAGACATAACAATATCTAGTGCAATCGTCAATAAAAGTTATGAAATACTTTTTCCCACCACGTGATGGTGTTGACTTCATATCACAAATGTCAGTGTGTACTAAGTCTAAAAGATTGGAATTCCTTTCAACGGACTTATAAGGATGCTTTGCATACTTTGATTCCACACACGTTTGACACTTTGATTTATTGCACTCGAAGTTTGGCAAAACCTCTAAGTTAATCAGTTTTCTTAACATTTTATAATTAACATGGCCTAAACGTTCATGCCACAAATTATAAAACTCAAGCAAGTAAGAAGAATTTGAACTTTTATTTATTTCAACATTCATTACATTCATCTTATAAAGGCCCTCGGTGAGATAGCCTTTCCCTACATGCATTTCTCCTTTGCTAAATACAATTTTTCCAGAAACGGTTACACATTTGAATCCGTTCTTGTCTAGAAGTGAAACAGAAATTAAATTCCTACGTAACTCCGGAACATACAAGACATTGTTAAGTGCCAAAACCTTTCCTGAAGTCATTTTCAAGCATATTTTTCCTGTTCCTTCTACCTTAACAGTAGTGGAGTTAGCTATGTTAGATCATTTCTTCTACTTGAGCCGGAGCGAATGACGAAAACAACTCTTTATTGGCACATACATAGCGGGAGGCATCAGAATCCATCCACCATTCGCGAGGATTCCCCACCAAGTTGCATTCTGAGAACAAAGCACACAGATCATCACATTCTTTGTTGGATTCAATCATATTTGCTTGATCCTTTTACTTGCCTTTCTACGGGGCACGACAATCCGTAGACTTGTGGCCAATCTTGCCACAAGTGAAGCATTTTCCCTTGAATTTCTTCTTGGGTTGATGCCTTCCTTGTTCAGTTTTCTTCCTTTTCTTAGAATTGTTTTGGTCATCTTCTACAATATGTGCTCCATTAATTGCAGAATTTCTTTTTGACCTTCTCTCGGCAGCCTGATTATCCTCTTCAATACGTAGTCGGATAATAAGATCTTCGACAGTCATCTCCTTGCGTTTGTGCTTCAAGTAGTTTTTGAAGTCTTTCCACATAGGTAGTAGCTTCTCAATGATCGCTGCTACTTGAAATGCATCATTCACAATCAAACCTACAAAACAGTTTATGTGAGTTCTAAGAACATTTTCAATTTGTTCAACTAAGGTATTTTTCAAAGATATACCTTCTGCTAGGAGATCGTGAATGATTACTTGTAATTCCTGCGCTTGATAGACAACTGATTTGCTATCAATCATTTTAAAGTCCAGGAACCTTGCAACAAGGAATTTCTTAATTCCCGCATCCTCTGTCTTATATTTTCGTTCAAGTGCCCCCCACAATTCCTTCGATGTTTAAGTTCCACTATAAACATTGTAAAGGTCGTCTTGGAGACCACTCAGAATATAATTCCTGCAAAGGAAGTCTGAATGTTTCCAAGCCTCTACAATTATGAAACGCTCTTTATTCGAGGTTCCCTCGGGCACCTTAGGGGCGTCTTCGCTAGTGAATCGTTGCAGACACAAAGTGGTGAGGTAAAAGAACATCTTTTGCTACCATCGCTTAAAGTCAATGCCCGCAAATTTTTCGGGCTTCTCCGCAGGTGTCATTGGTTGCGAAGCATTTGCTTGACTTGTTGAAGCAATACTGTTTGCCCCCACAGTCGTAGCCGCATCTTGCATTAGACTATCGTTTGTCATTTTTCCTGCCACCACAAGACAATAATATTTAGTATTTTCAAAATACTACTTATAAAGTTAAACAACTTTAAATTTTTTTTCTTGTTTCTAGTTAACAATAAAGTTTTTATGACTTCCAATTGTTAACCAAGAGAATTTTAAAATTGTGATGAAGATTGTCTTCTAATCACTAGTTAAACTCAAACGGAGTAGAAAACTTAAGCTTTAATCTCCAAAAACAAGTAATACAGATTCTGGGGTTATTTCCTTAAGATTGTTATCTTTCCTTCTACGGGTACAAGAATTTGTATACTAGAAACAACCACTTCAAATAATTCATGTTTAAGATCAAGAACACAATGAAGTACAAAAAATACCCTCAACCCAAGATCAAAGTGATCTTTATAAGAGGTGTCTTTTATTTTCAGAAATAAAGATGAAGCAGAACTGGCCAAATCGTCCGAATTCACGGAGTTTCCTTAAGGAAATAATTCCCCTCACTGTACCCGAGGTTGTGGAACTTTTCCTCCCAGGATAAAATGGCCAAACAAACCAACTGTAGCGGTACCTCAAACAATTGGAATATCTTCGAGCTCATTGAATGTTTTGAGTGATCACATAGAATATTTTAAGTCAAGAAGAGTGTTTTTATTCTGAAATTTTCGTGTATAAACTTGGGAATGAAAGAAGGTTTATATAGCCATAACATGCCTCTTCTAAAAAGAGGCAATGATTCACTTTAAAGGTTGCACCTCTTTCTGAAAATTCATATCTGTTCATCAAAGATTGCATCTTTTCCTGAACAGTCATCTCATTTCATGAAACAGTGTGTTACTTCGTTGAAGGATTGCATCCATCTGAAGCATGCATCAGTTCACTTGAAACAGTGCAACTGAAGCATCAGTTCTGTTCGAAACATTGCAACTGTTACTGCATGCATATATATATAAATAGAGTGTCAGAAAATTTTTCTTGTGTTTTTTCTTTTGGTATGTTTGGATTTCAAATAAATTTTGTCCAAAAAAGATAGATCTCATCGATCGATTAAATCCAAATCCAAATCCAAAGCCGAGCGAGCGACGACGACGACGGTGCGAGGTATCTCTTGTTTCTTGCCTCACTTACCATGTGGAGTAAGTTTTCTTGATTATAAACACTTTCAAGTTCTCTTCTTCCACCAATGTGGGAGAAAGAGTAAACTTTCTAATTTGGGAGTACACTTTCCATTTTAGTGTCTCCTTCCCTCCACCATTTAACTCTCCATTTTTTCATTCACACTTCTTTCATATACTATGAACCCAACACATAATTCTTGCTCTCCTCTTCAACCAATGCTTTCACCACCGTCTAAGAGGAAGTAAAGGATCCATAGCAAGTTGCTTGGGTTGAAGCTTATTAGTCGTTAAATACATCTTGACTCATCCCATAAAATGCATAATGGTAAATGTTACACTTAAATTTCACCAATGTTTATTGAAAGTCCTTGTATTCTGGTTACAGATTTGGATTCATGTAATGATATAAGAGATTTTGAAATCTTTAAGGAACTCCTAATTTTCTTTACAAAACAAATTATCACATATGCAATAATATGGACCTCGGTAGAACATAACGGATCCAAAGAAATTCATATAGTTGACTCCAATTAATTTGAAATTGAGGCATAGTCAATTGATTGATTAAAATGAGAATGGAAAATTCTGTACCGATTGAAAATTTTCCATTTTGTACTTTCAGTCTACCGTGGCAGTAAAATAGAAAGGTCAAAAGTTCTCACCACTCTTACATAGTACTGGGAATTTGAAAATTGAGGTGGGTTGGTTCTTAGAGAATAAATTCATAATATAGAATGTAATGGAAAACTTGAAATATGATCACATAAATTGACCAAACAATACCGAACATCTCTTCTAGGACAAATGTTGAAAGTTGTTTTAAGAATGTAGCTATTTTTTTCTTTTTTCTCCAGTTTTTTACGTACAATCCTAGTTAAATTAGGAGTCCTATCTTTGGTAGGAAACTAATTAGTTATTTTAATTTTGGTAGAAATAGGTTGTTTCTTTGTCCTATTTTTAGTTGTAATAGCAACTATTTAAATTGCTAAGTTGTTGATAAATAATAGACGTTCAAGAAAACAATCTATCTCTCTGCATATTCTCTTCAAACTCCATCTCTGTTTTAGCGGCTAGCTTTTGAATTGAATTCCTGCGTTATTTTCCTTTAACGGTTTTAAACCAACAATTGGTATCAAAGCTTTAATCTCAAGGGACCTGTGAGTGTTTACATCAATCTGATCCATTGGATACCATGAACGAAGAAGCAAATTTTTCTTCAATGGAACCACCAACTTTCGATGAAGAAAGTTATCAAATCTGGACAGTTAAAATGCGGATATATCTGCAAGTTTTGGATCTATGGGAAGCTGTTGAAGATGAATACGAGATAGCTCCCTTGCCGGACAATCTCACGGTGGCGCAGATTAAAACTCACAAGGAGAGGAATACTAGGAAATCAAAGGAAATGGCATGCTTATTTACTGCAGTTTCATCTAATATCCTTACTCGTATCATGTCTCTGCAATCAGGGAAAGAGGTATGGGATTATCTCAAGACTAAGTACGAAGGAGATGAAAGGATTCGAGGGATGCAAGTGATGAATCTGGTATGTGAGTTTGAGCTGCAAAGGATGAAAGAAAGTAAAACCATAAAGGAGTACTATGACAGACTTTTTAATTTAACAAATCGCATCAGATTGTTGGGTTCCACTTTCAATGATTCAAGGATCGTTGAAAAAATCCTAGTAACGGTACCTGAAAGATTTGAGGCTACCATAACAACCTTAGAAAATACTAAGGACTTGTCTGAGATCACACTTGCAGAGCTCTTAAGTGTTTTTCAAGCGCAAGAGCAACGGCGTGTTATGAGACAAGGAGGAGCTGTCGAAGGTGTCTTACCAGCCAAGCATCACGATAATGGACGTTCTAAGAAGAAGAAGAAGAATAAGAAGTACCAACCAACTGATGAAAAAGGTGCAACGCACAACAACAAAAACAAAACAGGTAGTTTCAAAGGAAACTCCCCTCCTTCTAAGCATTGCGGCAAGCTCGGACATGCACCTTTCAAGTGTTGGGAGAGGCCTGATGCTAAGTGCACTAAGTGCAATCATCTTGGGCATGAAGTGATCATCTGCAAGAACAAAACTCAGCAGCAAGATGCAGAGGCTCGAGTTGTTGATGAATAGGAAGAAGATCAACTCTTTGCCGCATCATGTTTTACAAGCAGTGTCTCAAGCGAGTCGTGACTGATCGATAGCGGATGCACAAATCATATGACTTGCGATAAAGATATTTTTAAAGATTTGAGGCCTACTAAAGTTACAAAAGTTAAAATCGGCCATGGTGGTTATATTCAAGCAAAAGGAATAGGAACCATTATAATTGAAACACAATCGGACACTAAAACAATTTCTGATGTTCTTTATGTACCCGATTTGAACCAGAACTTGTTAAGTGTTGGTCAGTTATTAGAAAAAGGCTTCAAATTGTATTTCGAAGATAAACACTGCTTGATCAAGGAAGCATCTGGACAAGACCTATTTAAAGTCAAAATGAGAGGCAGAAGTTTCTCATTAAATCCATTGGAAGAAGAGTGGAGATTTCACCAGTTGTGTGTGGAGCCACCTCTAGCCACCTCTGCTAAAAGAAGACATTTCACCTGATGATGAAGGCTGAATTTGTCCTGGTTGTGATTGCAAAGTTGACTGCATTGACTTGCTTAATGATCTTTAAGGAACAGACCTTTCCATCACTGACAGCTAGGAGAAAGTATATCCCAAGGAAGTTGTTGCTGCTGCGTCCGGGGAGAAGCTAGATAATATTTCTGGACTTCCATCGGATGACTCGGAGAATGGCCTGCGTGGCATACCTTGTCCGAATGAAATTTCTGCTAAGCATTTAGGTGAAGAAATTTCTTTGCCTGAGCATGATTTGGAAGATAGAAAGCCCAATATGGTGTTGTCGGGAAATAATTCTGGTCTTGCTAGGGGAGGGGGATTGTACCCTCTTAATGGATTCCAGAATACGACTCATTTGGAATCTGATTCTGAGTGTAAGCTTTACTTGGAAAGCAATATTTCAATTCAGAGGAAACAGATGCCTGAAGCTGCTAAATTATCAAAACTGGAACTTGAGAATGTTTGTGATGAGCAGTGTGAGAATGCTACTCAGTCAGCTGAGCTGCCTTTGCCGAGCAATTCCCGGTTAGCCCAAGTTGAATCCTGCCAGATTCTTGGCAGCTATTCAGTGGGGGAGTAGGCTCTCACACAGTTTAGAGATCCTGGCTGCAGAACATCAGCTGCATTGCAAGAAATCCAAAAGACACCAGGCAGTTCATCAACCGTGGAGAAACATTGTAGGAATGGTGATGTAAAATTGTTCGGACAGATTCTCAGTAAACCATGCCCTCATGCAAATCCTAGTTCCAATGCACATTGCAGTGATTGTAGCAATCAGCAGTTGAAAATTGGTAGCGACTCCTTTAGTGCAAGTTTGAAAGCCGGCTAGCAGACCTGTTCACTAAGCCACTTCCAGTCAGCAAGTTCGAGCTTCTAAGGCAAGAAATTGGTGTTTGCATTTCATAAAGTAAGGAGGAGTGTTGAAAGTTGCTTTAAGAATGTAGCTATTTTTTTCTTTTTTCTCCAGTTTTTTTACGTACAATCCTAGTTAAATTAGGAGTCCTATCTTCGGTCGGAAACTAATTAGTTATTTTAATTTTGGTAGAAATAGGTTGTTTCTTTGTCCTATTTTTAGTTGTAATAGCAACTATTTAAGTTGCTAAGTTGATGATCAATAATAGACGTTCAAGAAAATAATCTATCTCTCTGCATATTCTCTTCAAACTCCATCTCTATTTTAGCGGCTAGCTTTTGAATTGAATTCCTGCGTTATTTTCCTTTAACGGTTTTAAACCAACAACAAATCTTTCTAGTAGTATCGAATGTGGTGGCTTGCTTCACCCACAAATAAATCTAGCTTAAGGAAGGCAATAAAGGACATAAGCACATATTAAAGAATCAATGTCATAGATATGTAGCTTGAGTAACACTAAGTTAAGTAAACGACATTCCCAATAATTAGCAAGTTCTTCTCAATGCTAGTGACAGCTGAACCTAGTATTTGATCTTTGTCGACTTACCTTGTACCACGAAAAGATTGTAGGAATTGCAACATTGGGCAACTCAGTCCATCCTGCACTTTCAGTACTATTGACATCATAGACTTTCAGGAATTCACCTTTAAGCCCCACCTGTTGAATATATAACTAAAATTCAGGCTTCCCATTTTCAGTTGTATATTGAAAAAGCATAAGCAAGTTTAATCATCTTCAAATTCACAGGTTCAATTCCCAACAGAGACAAACACCGGATGATTTCTTCCTATCTAGTCTAGCCTTGGTGGACAGAGTTACCTGGTACCTGTTGGTGGTGGTGGGAGGTGGCAGGTATCCCGTGGAATTAGTCGAGGTGCGTGCAAGCTGGCCCGGACACCACGGTTATTAAAAAAAAAATAGAAGATCAATTTATTTGCATGTGGAAGATATGGTACTTTTTAGCAAGTTGATTCTGTCCGCATAAGCCTGGATTATATCAAATTTTGTAAATTCACAAGCAGAGAACAGATGGATATAGAAGCCTTGCTTTTTTCACGTTATATTTTCTGTAGATATAGGAAGTCTTTTTTAGCTCAACCGAAGGAACACACTATGGGTCTACAAATGAGAGGTAAGATTAGCAATCTACTTGAACATGAAAGAAACCTGATATTCACTGAGAAAGATGCATATCCAAAAGCTTTTGGACAGAATCTAATTGGGACTTCTTCCACATCTTATCCACGATTCTATCATCAATTTGCTCAGCACCATTAACACTTTTCAAATACCACTAAGGAGTGAAAAGTAAACCCACTTGTCCTTCCAGTCTAGTCTGTCTAGAGTAGTTTCTCAGATTTTGGTTCTTTTAATTGTTTTAGCACTCACGAGATGAAGGAAATAATCTACCGTTGGACTCATTACAAACTGCAAGTTACCTGAGTAACTATCAATACCAAAGCAAATGAGAAGTTTTATTTTTTTTATCACAGGTGACCATCAAAATTCATTTAAATGAAGAAAATGAGGTACCTGGTAGGTCCATAAGGAAGTTGTGAGATTAATATCTCCGTTTTTGCATCCTGTAAGCTTTATCTGACCTTTAAAACCTGCCCCATCCTTCTCTAAGAAGGCTCCATAATTCTGAGAATGTGGCAAAAAAGTCTTTTTTAGCTTTTGAAGACAATGAGGAATGAAGTTTGAGAGCCTTTGATGAGTCATATTGAAGATTTGATAAACCATAAAGTGAAATTCAAATTAGCCTGTAAACATGCATCATTACCATTGATTCAAGTAAGGAAATAAATAAGAAAGAGAAATTGAGGTCAGGGATTCAAAATATGGAATTTGGACAATGGGAGATTATTGTCTTTTCCCAGTTCTGATGAGTGTGTGAAAAGATACAACAGTTTTCACAAAAAGTTAATATCACTGCTTTCAAGTTTTAAGACAATACTTCAGATATAATATGATCAAATCTGTCATCAGGATAATCCAACTTCTAAACCAGCTCTACCTGCAATCCCACCGTCTCAGATAATAGCAGTATGTCGTTGTATCCCTGAACTAGATTAACAGGTTGAACCACCTTGATCCATTTGCCTTTCACACTACCTTCACTTGCAACAGACACATCATAAGGTAAAAGGGTGAAGAATCGAAGACATAAGGAGAAAAAGGGAAATAAAATACTACGTTAGCATGGACAGACACTGGGACAGACACTCTCAAAGCTACCTTGACTAATGTTTCAGCCCCATGCACTATAAGCACATGAAAAATCGTGATATTTTATATGAGTACTTGTCAGACACTCTACCACAATCCATCAGAATGTTATGCTCAGAGATGGAAACTAACATAAATTTGAAAATGATATTTCTACGACGATGCATCAGGCCATCCCTATGCTCAGAGATGAAATTAAAATAAATTTGAAAATCATATTCATGCAGAGCAAGAAAAGTTCAATGTCTTAAGTACACTTTGACAATGCCAGGCGAATTGGGTAATGCTATAACACAGAGAAAAGAGATGCATAATAATACAGCACAAAAGCAACCTAACCAAATACCTGCAAGCTGCCCATTAACAAAAATACGAACAAAATCGCGCATGCTATCAATATCAATCGTTGGACTAACATCCTTTTGCTTCCAAAATGAGATGTCATCATCAGAAATATATATCCTGCATTCACCAGAGATAACAGAGTAACACATCACTGTTTCAGTTTGCAACCAATTACAAATGTATGAATCTATTTGTAACCAAATCTTCCAGTGTTTTTGGTATTTGTGTTGTGTGGCTATTCACTTGTTAAAGGAAAAGAAAAGATGAGTCAAAGATAATCGGGAGACAACAAAACATTCAGAGAATCACGCTACTGCATGGACAATCATTAATATACTCGCCCACCAAACAATTTATCTCAAAAGCCAAAAGTACCAAAAGGTATGCAGATGCTCATCCAAAGAGGCTTGACATTGTTAAAGCCTAACTACTCACAAACACACATAGAACCAAATGCAAGGATAACAAAACATGGACATTAAGAAATATTATGCTTCATCTATCCTTAAACCCCTCTTTAGAGGTAGAGGTATGGACTGGGTACATCTTACCCCCCCCCCCCAGACCCCACTAGGTGGGAATACACTGGGTTTGTTGTTGTTGTTGTTGTATCCTTAAACCTCAAAGAAGTTCATATTGTCTTAGTTGAAACTCTAATATTGCTTTTAGCCCTACAATTTGAAATCCTCAGACCACAAGTTAAGAATCACATGTTTCCAGTTATTCAGAAGCCAAAGTACATTAGTACAGGGGTTAAAAGGAAAAGAACACACAAAAAGAAGCACAAACAGTTGCAATACAGGGAAAGAGAACAGTTTGGTTAAACCAGAAATGTCCCGTCTGTAGTTTTTTAAGTTAGTTTTACGTCTAATGTAAAGTTAGCAGCCAGCAGATAGAGTGGCCATGTTCATCATAAATGTTGTCACGTAAACACTCTGTAGTATATAAACATCAAACTCATTAATTTATGAAGAGCGGGATGCACTGGCCATCTTATGTCGAAAGATTATCTTCACGTGTTTCAATTCGCTTCAATTCCAGTATAGATGTCATCTGAGAATGTGGTACAAATGGTGAGGTTTTAAAGCTTTATGTGGAATTGGACAATCCCATTATCAATTGGTTCCAAATTAAGGTAGTAATCACTGTTTACTAACCTCAGTTATAAGTTTGAAATACCTGGTCAGATACCACAGGTAATCAGACTCGTCTTTTGTCACATTTAGATGCTCCAGTATCCCTTTAGAAGTAAAATTCTTGTCACCCCACACACCAAGTGGCTCCTTCAATGTCATCCAAGATTGTGAAATACTTTCGAGCTTGCTTTTAGTGCTTAATTGAGGAATCAAAGAATTATTCCCAACTGAAACGGAATCAGAGCCCACTGTTTTAATTGAAGTTTGTGCGGCCACCTGTTTAAGGAATGGAAGAGAAAAGAAATTAAACATTTTATAAAATAAATCACAAAGTACTACTTAGTTTTAGAAGCATTCTGGTGATGATGACACTAGGTTATATACTTGAAAGAGAGTGGGTACTTGTAACTATACAATGATGAGGTTACTAAAGCTAAAGTTAAGCTTTAGTAATCAGGATATGTTTCTCTTTCAATCAACATGAGCATGTAATTGAACACCTAAACTGTAGCTAAATTCACAATGCATTGCCAGGTCTTATGGTGTCAAATCGTAATTTCGGATGAACTATTTGCCAAAAGGGTCATTAACACTTGATTCAACCATTTATTCAGAAGCTATAGGAGACATGTTGAGCTGCAATGGAAAATCAACAATCTTTGTAATCTACCGACTACCATCATCCACACAGAAGTTAGTAATGACTGCAGCCTCAGTTTAAGGAAGCCACACATAAAAAAGCATTATCAATACAATATTACAAGCTTGGAATAAAAGAAAATAATGAAACAAGTAAACATGCAAGCATTGACAGCTATCTTTTGAACTTCAAACTTATACTCTTTTAACAGCAGGAACATAAACAAACCTTAGCTGTGTTGAAAGCTGTGTTTCTGCAATCTGGCAGAATACTCACTGACCATGGAGGTAAAGTATACTCTTGACCGTAAAATTTCACAGTTGCTGATTCATGTTCATCAATGTTTGCAATAAATGCTGCACATATGCCTTCATTCAAGGACAAATCTTGGCCATAGTTGTTGGATGCTCCACGATAGACATGTGCCTGAAGTAACATGACAAGCATCAAATACAAAGGGATGAAATGGTAAAGTAGAGAAGGGATCACAAATATGGTGATTCATAAGAACAATTTTAAGGTAAGAAGAAGAGAGTAATGTTATCCTAAAAGCAGAGTAGATTCACCCTCGCATAAAATAAAGGAGTCCATCCTTTATTCCTTTCTGCCTTTCCTTTATTTTTCAGATAAAGTCTTTTCTACCTTTCTTAACTTTCACATTCATATTAAGTGTATCGAATAGGATTGCCAATGTTGGGTTCGAAATCGAGACATGCGAAAGCTATTAGTTGCAAACTATGAGAGGATATCAGACGACAAAGAAAATAATACTAAAAAATAATATTATTATATGATTTGGCCAATCGGCCTACATATAAAACCTAATATTAAAAACATAAAACTAATGAGAGATAAAATCTCTTTAAAAGACTACATTGTGGTGCTATTTTTCTTTCAGAAAAGTAAAAGTAATTATGGTATTACTTTTATTTAAAAATAAAATTTAAATTTGATAAGAAAATCATGGCAAAAAAACTAACAATATTGCCAACTATCCACTCTAAAATTATCACAAGTAACAAAAGATGCAAAGCCTCATTCGTAATTCAAAAACTTCCCCAGCGGAAAGATTTGCCATTTGGAAGAAGAAAAAGAGAATAGCTCCGTAAATTAGATTGATTATATTTTGGTAGGCAATTAATCCATGGTAATTAATTTCCTGATGAGAAAGATAAGACTTTTTTTTTTTAGACTTCTAAAAGAGAGACTTTTTTCCACAACTAAGAAATCAAATCAACTAGATTGATTCATTGACCAGATAAATTTCGATTTGAATGAGAGATTTTCCTCCTATTTTCCAGTTATATATGGTGGTGTAAATAGCTCATGATATTCTTATCTGCTTTTCTTCCAAAGGACGATAAATGCTGGTGCAATTTATTTAAGGATCAAGTAATTTGTAAACATATGTCATATATTGTTTGTCCTGTTAGAAACAGATGACTGCAACCTCCCCGAAAAGCAAGAATAACATTAACTATGCTCTATCAAAGACATTATTAAGTGAAGCATCATAATAGTAACTGATGATATTTCGGATTTACGAGATATCTTAAGGAATTTAGTTGCTGATATCTTAAGGAATTTAGTTGCTGGCAATGAACAAAGTAAAAACATGATGCACCTTCGATAATAAAGAAAAAGTAACAAGTACCTCTGCAAAGGTAGCCAGGCTAAAACACATTCATCACAATAAATATTCAATAACTAACGTTTTATTTTGCATTTAATAACATGTGGACTTACAGCAACACCAGGGATTACTCAAGTCTATAACTGACCTCTTGTTTCGGTCCCAGTTTAATATACTGAGGTGAATCAGCAGCAACAAGAGCAGGTTCACAAAGCTTTATAGCAGCATGCAGATCCTTCAAATGGCCCCACTTAGGTTGACGTGGTAGTCCTATACAAAATAGTAATTGTGAGAACAAGAGCGAAAATACTGACAGTTTGATGATTATAAGACACTTATGTATAGACATAAAAGGGACAAAATCTTATTAAAGGACTTGGCACTGCTAACATTTTAACCATACGGATGATCCTAACACTAACACTTTAACATTCTATCAGTGACACAGCTTAACATAGACCTTTTTCATAAGGTAAGATAATTATCAAAGTTGTTATTGCGGTCTATTTAATGAGTACTTATGAAAAAAAGAGGCTATATCAATGTAAACCTGGCTATCAAATTTTACCTTGACAGTAATGTTCTTAAAGAAGAGTAAATAAAACTGAAAAGTTACCATATTCGTCAAGGGGAGCATCATAATCATAGCTAGTGATTTGAGCTGGGCCTCCAGCAGTTCGGCCAAAATTTGTCCCACCAAAATACTGGTATTACAAGATGAAACAGCCGGTCAGCAAGGAAATTGTTTCTTCCTGAAAACAAAAAGGAAAGTGCCACAAATCCAAGTTTCCAGCCCTTTTTTTGGCGTCGAATTACTCTGGTAGTTGTAAAATAGTTTCCGGCAAGAAACATCTGAGTCTAGCAAAAGTGTGGAGAAGTTTGAAAGAAAATAGTTTCTTCTTATTTGAACTATCATTAGATTTGAAAGGTTGGTTATTCTTATTTAAACTATAGTTTTTCCCGTCAAAGAAACATGTGGAAGAAAAATGATCTTCTCTCCTTTACTTTTAGAAATTTTCTCTTAAAGTACATTTTCTAGTGTCTTTCTTGACGTCTAAACAAACCTAATAGGAGCTTCAACCAGTGTAACTTCAAGCCTCTCTGGTTCGCATAAACTGGTAATCAATATTTAAACACACATAAAATGTCTGTTTAAACTCTTCAACAAACAAAATACTGGATATAGAACAAGTCCCATTAATCGAAAAAAGAGATGATCAGGTGGAACTGGGTAATCTGACTATTGGTCTACAGGAAAACTTTTAAAAGAATTACAAGTAAGGTCAGCTGGAATAGGAGACAGTTAAATATATTAAGGTACATGAGCTATCTGTACCAGGCTGCAAAATAAACTTTAAAGAACATCAGATGCATCTAAATACCATATAATAGTTCTGTAAGCTGCCCCCACGCTGAAAGAAACGAGCAATTGCAAATGCAATATCCTCAGAGGGTCTATGTGGGAGTCTTTCACCCCAATCTGCAAACCTGCAGCAAAAAAAGAAATAAGACTGTCGTTTCTTTCCATTTTCTCTATGTTATTGACTCAACTTGATCCAAAATGTAGCTAAGAGTTCCTGCATTCCTTTTTGAGTTGTATACATCAGAGGGAGGCATAAAATAAAAGAGAGCGTACTGAAGGGATATGAGCTCAAGTATACCACGTTTTCCTGGATCATAGTTCTTGAGTTAGATTTCAGTATGCAATGTCCATCTATCGTTATTCACTCACTGAAGAACTAATAATACTAACTTAACTAAATAATCAACTAACCTAAACCTGAGAAGAAGACTTCCCAAGATCTAACCTGCACATTCTAAGCAAGCAAAGAACTCCATTTCCATCCTTTAGCTTAATCTAATACATAACCTCATTAATTCTCCACTTCATATGATTGTCATCTTTCATGAGAGTAAAAGATTGAGGAGCAGCTAACCTTGGGAAACTTATCTTTTCTGGACCATTTGACACACTCAAACAGTCAAACTAGATAGAGTTCTTCTTATCTCAAGACATCCACCATTACCCTTCGGAAATTATTATGGACCTCATATGTGAAGGCACAATTACTGAAGGGGAGGAGAAGTGAGGAATAGATTTCCACACATAGCTAGAAACTTAACAAATCGACTGCTGATACTTCATATATTACTGAATTTATTGTTCTCAACTTTTTCATTTCAGATGAAGTTCTAAAATCCCATTCTAGCTTTCCTAACATTTTTTCTTGATAATATTCTCCTTTGGTTAAGAAGTGATGTTCTTATTTTTACGCTAGTTTAGGACTTAAAATATTATATATGAGAGAGATAAAATGAAACCCTTACATATGAGATGGAACACTTATTAGAACAAAATTGCCTCTAATGTATATCTGCCATTATTCTAAGCTTTCCTAACAAAGAATATGTGGAAGAATATAAAGTCAAGTACAAAGGTCAGAATCTGCTGAGAATAACTTTTTCAAAATAGGTGCTTTATGCAAGCAAAGATATGTTGCTTTTTAGTTCATGAGTTATAGAGAAGTCAACTCACACTTTGCAGATCGTATAATCATAGCACTAACAAGAACCTAAGGCTTCCTAGAACCATGCAAATATTGGTTCAGAATTCAGTGAAATGACAAAGATTTAACAAAGAAGCAGCAATTACCATACCCTCCATCCCAATTCTCGGTCCAGATTTTCGGTTTCTTCTCGGAATTTGGCGTGAAGCCATCACAATAGTATGCATTGCAAGTATCTATCTGTTAAAAAGAAAAATTATATCACATAACAAGATAAAGAAAAGGTAGAATACCTGGCCCTAAAAAGGAGGACTAATAACAACAGGGGAGAGAAATAAATCAGAGAGAACTCGCTGCTGCTTTCAAATTAATAAATTTAATCCAAAAAAAAAAGTTTGAGAAACCAGGGCTTGATCATCTCAGATCAGTTTGCCACAATTCGTGTGTTCGGATAACTTGAAAGTTCAGTTGACTGTATTTGTTATATATGATAAAAGTTCTCTTTTAGTTAAGTTTTTTAAAATTTTAAAGTGAGGTACAAATTGATAAGTTTCTACGCCAGTTTATCTTTTACAAAAGAAATTATGAAATATGCCTGCATATTCGCACAAAACTTCTAAATACTAATTTTTATGCAACTCGTTCAATGAAATAAATAAAATTATTATCTAATGAATCTATTTTATCATAACTATTAGAGAATAAATAACCTAGGGTCCATCGGAAACAACATCTCTACCCCACAAAAGTAGGGATAAGGTTACATCCTACCCTCACCAGACCCCACTTGTGGGATTATATTGGGTCTGCTGTTATTGTTGCTGTATAAGAGACTAAATAAACCAACTAGCTACAATTAGATATATTAGAGAAGATCGGGGAACCAGGTGCATTACAATGTATTCTGGAGCATCAGTTTGCTGGCACATGACCCATGGAACACCAGCACCAAGACCAACAGCCATTTCAGCAGCCCATTTCATATATATCTTCCCCTTGGGACCAAATGAGCTTTCAAAATTTCCATATTCATTTTCAATCTGACAAAAGTTTAACATCAGTCAAAGACACAACTCTAGTTTAAACCTAGATGCAGAAGCATGCAAGGACATATGCAGAGGGAAGGAGAAGGAGATAGATGAAAGTGCTAAATTTATCAGTGTTTAGCAAATGTCTCTAAAACTGGACTTCCATTAATTATTTCAAGAGGAAGTTACTTAGACCCAGTTGTAAGGTGCATTATTCATGTCAATGATTTCAAGGAGTCTTGGCAGAACAATTTCTATTTGTCTAACCAATAAAGTGTAACACCCCGCATGTTTGAACACCATTCTAGAGCTAAAACGAACCTTTAGAACCTTATAAATGGGTTGAAATCTGTTGGGAACGACTTGTACAGCGTTTAGAAGCATTTTTGGGTGAAATTATGGGTCGTGCGTCGCACAGGGACAACCTCATGTTGGCCCCGCGTCGCACAAGCCACGGCGAGGGTCTACTGCCTCGACCTGCGGTAGGCTCGCACGCGCTGGGGCCCGCGCCGCACGGGGAAAGGCACGTGTCGGGCCTCGCACCGCACGAGGAGGGGCCGCGCGCTGGGGTGTGCAACGCCCCCACCCCCCCCAAACACCCCCACCCTCGTTTACCTGAAGGTTGGGTATTTTAAGGGACATTTTGGTCCTTATGCACCTAAAATCATCCCCTAATGTCCCATTACGTTTTCCCTAAGTAGGATTCACCCAAAATCTGCCTATCCCTATTTGAGTCGAGCAATAAGCAAATTCAGTAGGAGAGCCTCCAAGGTCAAGTTTTGTTCAATTTATCTAGGTAAAAAGGTATGTAGAACGACCAAAAAGCTACAGGGTTTGAATCTATATTCTCTAAACTCTTTTTATTGTGCGAATTATGGAATTTCATTTAACTACAAGAACATGGTTTCAAATTCATATTTATGCCTCAAATTATGAACTTTTGCTAAGTATCACGTTATATTATGGTTGATGAAGAGAACGGAGATTTAAATGTTTCCTTTACTTAATTATTCATTTTCTATATAAACGGGTTTGAAGAGTACTACTCGTGTTAATGTTGCTCATGTTTTCTATGGTGTTTGTTTGATATCAATTGAAAGGGATGAGTCCTCTTAAAAGAATTTTTACAAGAATCATGAATGAGAAATCTCATTGCTTAAACTATCCCATTGATTTGAAGAGCATTATTATTTGACCTTTGAATTACTTTATGGTGATCAATGATTCATGACATGTAAGATATGAAACAAAAAGTATCAGATGGCTCAAGTGACTTGCAAGTCTTGGTATGATGATACCAAATCAGACAATTGTCATTCAGACTACAAACCGAGTTTTAAGAAAGATTTATGAATCTAAAAAGGCTAAAATATGGGCTTAAAGAGAGTTAGGTGGCTAACCGAGAAGGCATGGGTTCGAAGGCCCATTGCCTGAAATCGTGTTTTGCCGAGCGGAGTTGATTCTGTCATGAAATACGGATAATCATTGTATACTTACTTTATGCTTTGGTATACCAAACTCAGACACTCCAATCCTTGCAGCAAATTTGAATTGAGGGCTTGGCCGAGGAGTCAAAGTCAGAACCCACATAGCCTATGGGGTTTTTCAGACCATGTCGGGGACGCCACCTAGCTCAGAATTATAGAAATCAAAATAGAGTCTCAGAAAGCAGATTTTAAAATCAGAACTCATGTCTACCTTTTGATATGTTGTCGTTCTAACCCCTCTATGTATTTTGATTCAAAGTCTTTACTATTGGTATTATTTAAATGTTATTTTACTTGGCCATTCTACATGCCAATACATTCCATGTATTGACCGTCCTCGGACGGTGGCATCATTTCATGATGTGGTTTCGGAGGCTCATTCCCACGGTCCAACGCAACATTAGGATTTGTTCAGACACTATCAGAGTTGGTGAGCCCTCCATCTTCCGGAAGGCGGTGCATTTAGACATTCAGTATTTTCAGTTTTCATGGTATTGCTGGGGCCTAGTCATGAAAGAGACAGTTTAGTCATGACTAGAGACTTCATAGACTGAGTTTCATAGATGTTTTGTTATAATGTTATGTTCAAAGTCTGGGATTTCCATTTTTATTCAGTTTACAGATTTTCCTTGAATTTCATTATGTTTCCGCACTTTTATATAAATTATGCTTATGATAGAATGCTAAGGGGGCTTTTCTTGGGCCTATGTGGTCCGGGATGTCCGTCGCGGTCAGAGCCTCGGCTCGGGTTGTGACATAAAGCGCAGTTATCAGACTTACATATACTGATATTCTAATTAGTTATTCAGGATAAGAAACTTCATAACCTGCAACAAAATGATAGGACCACCTTGCCACGAAAAGAGTGACTCGGCTATCATAAGATCAACTATCTTTTTAACGTAGCGCTCCATCTCCTCCTGGGAAAAGTGTTTCAATTTGTCAAATTGCAATCTTCCAACAGCCAAATAATGCTCTTAAACTACCACAACTGCAATTTAACCAACAAAGTATTGGAAACCCAACTTATTTTTTGCTGAGTCAATCAGTCAACCAACAATGCCACAATTCCAACTGAATATTAGTAAACAGATACAAAATTTAACTGTAAACAAGGAATGTCTGCCATAAAATGCATGGAGTAATTGCTTTATTTTGAGATCCAAAGAACAACTACAAGAATGTACTTTCCCCAATATAGAAACAGGTTGACAAAATTTGCCAAGCTATTTGCTCCTAGAAGAAAAATCTTGACAGGATGAGGAACAGTACTAATTGTGAAATGCATGTGTGAAAACAATGAACTAAAGGCGAGGCTTATTGTTGGACGGTAACATGGTGCTGACAAAGCATTTTATAGAAACATGTTGTTGGACGGTTCTCATCCCACTTAATTGACCACTAGGACGTACCCTGGGTGCTATGCCTAACAATGTATCTAATATCTCTATAAGGTTAAACGAATTTAGAATTAACAAAATGACATGTAATTGGTTTGGTCTCGTTGAATCAGTATGGAACCTATATTATATGCAGCAGACATAGAGGCCAGAAATCATGTCCAACAAAACATAGACATGGCCATACAAACAAGTTATTTACAAAATTTAGAAACGTCACACTCCAAGGACACCTCAAAAAGGCCTCATACAATTCTACAGAAAGATTTCTAGATTTCTGTTCCCCTGCTATAATACCTTGAATGGAGCATTATCTGTTCGAAATTCTATTCCAGGTATATCACGAAGCCATACGGGGAAGCCCCTGCAATACAGACAGTAAATCACCTAGTGAGATTAATACAAAAGTTCTCAGTGGTGACACAAATGTGTTAACTCCCATCTGCTATACTCTGTTGTGGACATCTCTATTTTTTTCTTTTTCCTTTATTTTAAAATAAAAATTAAAAAAATAGGGATCTCAGTATTTCTTAGTGCTAACTTGTTTAATTACTACAGATTATCATTTCTTGATAGCACCCTTCTTTGTTGCTTATCAACTTGTGAGAGTGAAGTAATGCATTTACCAAAAGTAGTTAACCTTTTGCTTTATTGAAATAATAGACTAGATCTTGAAGCATGACAACACATCTATGATAAAGTCAAAATTGAGCAGGGAAATATTGGAAACAGAACATAACCCGAAGTTCCATTCTGCACAAGCATAAGGACCTATTCGAAGAAAGAGATACAATCCATGAGATCCAACTAGTTTTGCGAACTTGACAATATCATATCTTCCTTCAAAGTTATACTGAAAAGAGAAGCATCAAAAGAGAGGAGTTCAGAAATATCAAGAACTTATACAGATAAAGATTAAAGAGATTAAATAGTAGGTAGCATAAAAAGAGTTGATTGAAGAACAAGACTGGCTCGTTTAATAATATAGACTCTACAAGAATATAGATTGTATTACATACAGTGCGACTAACAATAAAATGCAGGTTTCAGGAAACGAATACCTGTCCTCTCGTTGGCTCATGACCATTCCAAAATGTATATGTCTCAATGACATCTGCACCGCCTTCTTTGCTCCTGGCTATTAATTTAGGCCACATCTGGAACATGTAACATGTACAAGGCTTATATAAACTCAGATAGTTCATACCCTATGTTCTTCAATAGACCATGCACAAAAAAAGATAGATAAGTTCGGGTAACATATATAACATCGACATGCATATTCTCATTTCAAACGTTTATGGAACATCAAACTGAGTTAAGTTTTTTAAATTACATGAAAGAACTGTTCCAACAAATGCAGTAACTATAACAAGATCATATTTTTATTTGATGGTCATCAAGATTTTAAAATGATTTAAGGACCTGAAATTCAGACGTAATTTCACTGATAAAAGCCACAATTTTCTGAATTAAGACATTGCAAAACTAATGTTTCCCTTGAAACTGCTTCACAGCAAAATATTGTGATTAAAAATATGTTCTTTATCTTTTTTTTTCCTACTTAATTCACCATTAATCCAGAACAATCCACATAACAGATACCCTTTGGCCTTTACTTGATCTTTTTCCCAATTCCGTGGAATTTTAATTTGTCACTCTGATACAATATACTCCCGCCAAAGGTTTTTCCTTTGTATATTAATCCGATGAAAAAATACATCTTAAAATATTAATCAAAGTTCATACAGTTTGACTCTAGAGCGAAATATGACTAATAAAAGTGAACTTATGCATCAAAATTCTGTCTTTTCTTATATTTTGTGCGCGATCAAACATCAGTAAATTAACAGGGAAATATTTTTTTAACAAAATTCAGTCATTGAACAATGAAATGAACATGTTTTTACGAATTACATGGACTACAATTAGCACAACTGAAAGCTCCATTGTTAACCTCAGAAATAGAGCGAAGGTAGTGAATTAGATACTATGTTGAACACCACAAGATATTAAGAATAAACATCTAATATATACTCCCCCTTCACTTTTAGCCGTCATATTTCCCTTCACGAAAGTCAATTTAACTAATTTTTAAAACTGAATTAAATTAGGTTAATTCAATATTTAAAATTTAAATATTTAAAAACTATAAAAAAAAAATATTATTATAATTTGAAAATCTGTCTTAAAATGTTCATCAAGTTCTTATAATTTAATTATCGAGAAACGAAACATGAAAAGTAAAAGTGAATAAGAAAATAATATGAAACTATACACTATGTTGAAGACCACAAGATAACAGATATTATGAAAAATTTTGGTACGTCCAATTATATACAACCTCCATTCACTTTTTCTTAGTTTTGAGGTTCGGCTCAATTAAATTAGTAACTTAATATTTTACATTTAAATATTCTAAAATTCTACTAATGAAAAAAACATGTTAAAATACATGCAGTTTAACTGTGGGAAAGGAAAATGTGAAGTAAAAATAAACGGACCTCAGGAGTGGCGCGAGGATAGTGAATACCGGCGGAGATAAGAATACGGCGTTTACCGGCGATGATAAGTGCACGGTGATCGTAAGTGACATTGAACGGCGTGAAATACTCGCCGGCGATGATCGTCAAGTGTATACTTAACGCCGTTAATATTGACGGAAAATTCAGAGATTTTCTTCTGCTAACACCTGCCATTTTTCTCTTTCCGTCCCAAATGAAAATGGATAAAGCAAAGTTATTTACCACTCCCTCCATTCCTTTTTAGTAACTAGCTTTTCACTAGGGATAGGCCATGCTGTACAAACTACGGAACCATATGTGGATGCAATTACTGCACCAAAAAAAAAATTACTTTCTCCATGCCATTTTTTTTTTAATCCATCCAAAAAAAATGTCGATCTTTCAAATTATTTGATAACTATTTAATGTAAGTATCCTTATTTTATTCCTATCGAGTCTACTTAATAAAAAAAAATAATTAAAAAGTAAACTTTAAAGAAGAATGTCATCTTTCAAGTTAATTGATAACTATTTAATGCCAACATCCTTATTTTATTCTTATCGAATCTCACTTAATAAAAAAAGACAATTAAAAAGTAAATTTTAAGAGAATTAATTTTATAATCACTCATTTCTTAAATTCTATGCCCGATCAAAAGGCGACACATGAGAGGGAGTAGCTTTTTTCTAGTTTCAGATAGATTTTATTTATTATTTTCATAAGAGTAGATTCAAATGCTATTTGACATAGGTTTTTTTTTATATATAGAAACAAATTTTGTTATTTTTAATCAGATAATATTATATTTATTTAAGAATTTTTCTTCTTTACACCTTTATTTGTGACTACTTGACATTTGTCTTGCAATTTTGTAAGAACATTCTTTCGGAAGTAAAATTAATATTTAATTTGATATATTTGATTTCTCATTACACTTTATTTGAATGGTGGTTTATCATAATTTCATGATGTACGGTACTATATGGTATGGTATTATATTGTAGAATATAGTACAATATAATATTTGGATGGACTGTATCGTTCACTGTTGTTTAATAACAGTTTTATTGTTTGATTTGATGGTATGATACTGTGCCGTGACTGATAAATTTACTAAAATATCTTTAATTATTATAAATATTAAATTTAGCAATAATTGTTAATAAAATAATTTTCTTCCTGCTAATTTGTCACAAATTATGTACTTTTTTTTTGTACTCGTTACGCAAATAAAAAAATATTTTCTAAAAATATTTGTATATATTTAACACAAAACAATGAGAACGAATAAGATAAGGGGTGGGGTAAGAAAAAATTATGATTTTTTTAAGAAAAATATTGAGGACCGGATAGTGGAGTAACGGATAGAGGATAGGTGTAGGGGGGGATAAGAAAAATTTATTTAATTTTAATAATTTTTTTAAAAAATTGTGTGTTGGTTGGATTTTTTTTTTTTTGGGGGGGGGGGGGGGGGAGGGGGGGTGTTGATGGGAGTTGGTGGCGGGGGTAAGAAATTTTTTTAAAAACTTTTGAAAAAATAAATTTAAAAAATAAAAAAAATGGAACGGGGAGGGGGGCTAGTATTGATACGAGATCGACCACAGAACACTAAAAATAGCCACGAAACATCAAGAACAAGAAGAGAGAAACCGAGAATAAGATACAAACAACAATGACAACAACACAAACACGAGACAAGAAACACAACAAATGCATAAAAATAAAGGATAGACAAGATGACATAAGAACTTACGAAGACGTAAAAACCCAATGTGTATCAAACGTAAAGACCCTTACACTTGCAAATCCGAACACCAATCTTCTTACGGTGACCGCTTAGGGGATCAACTTCACCTTACAACCACCATTTCTAAACAACGTATAATATCGGCTTTTCCAAGCCCTGCACTAAAGTTGACTTTTCCAAGCCTTACACTAAGAACTCTCTCTAAGAGAGATGAAACTCTCAAGGTCTTTCAATATTTCTTCATCAATCAAAAATTAAAGAGGAAAGACCTAATAAGAGACTTTATATAGTCTTATTACATAATGAAAGATAAAATGACCACACTGTCCTTAATGAGGAGGGGGCAGCCATGGAGTGTATTTGGATAAAATGAAGTGGCCAAAATGCCCTTAATGAAGGTGACCAAAACCATAAGCCATTAAGTGTTGTCTAAAACTGTGAGTCCTCAATTCTTCAATGCTCCAAACAATCTTCCACACATGGTCTTGCTTAATGGTATGCTCAAAACGGGTCCTCCATGCATGTTCTCATAGCCTCGAGGTTACCAAGTCTTGAGTCTCTATGTCCTGACCTCCAAAGATGTCATCAAAAGCAAAGATGGTCATTTGGTTCGTATCATCCTCTCCTTCTTGAAAAGGATTTGACCTCGAATTCACACCTTGCAAAACTAAACAAGCACACCATCCTCATGGCATAAGGGTTAGGATTAGCATAAACAATATTTTTATCATGCCAAGGTTGCACATACTTGAAATATAACCAAGGATCCTTTGAATTGAATATTAAAAACTCAATGAAAGATGCACAAAAGATTTGGTTACGGGAATCACCAAGAGATAAAGAAGCTACAAGGGTGCTAATGGCATCACTCGGTCCAAAAGGTAGAATTAGGATTTAGTGAGCCGTAAGACACAATTGTCTTTTTATCTCTTCAAGAGACCACACCAAGGGTGGTGCTTCAATAAGTTCTAATGTCCACAAGATCCATATAGCATTATCACCGACATAAGTGGACATACCAACAAACTTCCTACCTCTACGTAAAATAATTCCAAAACTAGTATGGATGCCATCATAGGCAAAGAGGTAGTATAGGAAAGAATCAAGTATAAAAGTATACACAGATGAAGAACAAACATTTAAGCACATACACATTCCTTCTTTCAAACAAATAGACATCTTGGAATCCACAAGTTGGGATTCATGTAACTTAACCACAAGTGTGTCAAGCAAGGATGCACATTTAGAAACATTACCCCAAGGAGCCAATGACACCTTTGCCCTCGGGTTTTAAAGAAGGACTACACATTTCTTATCCTTAAGAGTACTCTCATCTTTCAACAAAAGATTTCCATCTTTAGGAGGAATGTTGTCACACCATAGTGGGTTAGCATATAGGTTATAGCCTTTAAAGCAAGTTATACCATTATTTTCACCACTAGGTTCATTAGAAGTGTTTATATAATCTCCAAACAAGACATTATACCTAAAGAGAGCATGATCTATCCCACGGGCAGATTTGGAACAAGCAAGTTCTTCATTCTCTAAAAGATAATTATCAAGTTTCAAAGAGGCTTCGAGCACAAGATTATCCCTATGAGCCAAGCAAACATTAGAATCTTTACCATAAGACAAGCTCATGGGTTCACTTCTATTATTTTGACCAACATTTTTAAATATGTCACAAACTTGAGATTCATCAATCACACCACACATAACCTCAAGTGGTGGTCGATTTTTACACACAAGTTTATCAACACAAGTTTCACAAGACGATCGAGTCATCCATCAATAGGACGAACTAGTGTATCCATTCTCACAATATGTACATCATCAAAAAGTGACAATGAATTAATATACTCATATGTAGGTAAGCTACTACTCACACTCAATGGGCTACTAGCCTCACAATCAACATCCACATGTACATATGTGTAAGAGTTAGCTATTTTACCTTGAAGTTCATGAATAGATTTTTCTTTGCCATGGTGTGAAGGTTCCCCACAAGTTTTGGCAGCAACTAAGACTTTCCTCGTCAAATCTTCAATGGGAATCTTATTTTTTAGCACTTTTTCTCCTCCGCTTGCCATGTTGGTACCTACACAAATGTCCTTAGAAATAGAAGGACAAACAAAGTTAGTTCGGTTTGGTGGCAATCCCCTCACTTCACTCCTCACAACCTCTCATTTTTCCACTCTCAGATTGCCACCTTGCACACCCTTACTCCTCTCAACATTTTATCCCTCATAAGCATTCGACTTGGAGTAAGTAATCACGACTTTTGGGGAATTGGGCAGCATAGATGTAATGAGATGATTTCCCAATCGGTCTCCTACAACATTAGGACAATTTTGCATATTTGGAACTTTATGTTGTGCAAACTAATCGGCACCTAAGTTTACATAATCGTAGGTTTAGGAAAAAATATCGCACCACACCTTCTCGTGATATTCAAATTGGGAGAATACAACCTTCACCCTCTTGGTAACCTTAAACTCGTCCAAGGAATATGGAACAAGTAAAGGTTCTCAAAACAGCCCCAAATAATCAACCATGGATGGAATGATGTAGTTTCTATAGTACCTATCATCTAGCACAATGAGACAACCCGGTACTTCACAAATGATCACCTTTTCGGAGTGAACAAACCCTCTTGGATCAACATTGTAAGGCACATGAGTACCCTTCGGCTTTAGAGATGCATGCCCTCTTCTTCTCTTGGAACAACCACCACTATATCTAGTATAACCACTCACACCACTTCGAACTTGAAAAAAGTACTACAAGGTGAAGAGTATGAATCTTCACACTCTACACGTGCACTCTCACCATAGTTCTCATAAGCTTTGTGAATACACCCATTCTAGGCTTAGCTTGGGTAGTGTAAGACTCCCCACACATCCCAACTTCCTCATAAAAACCATCACAAGGCTCATCAACATCTCCATGTTCACCATAAGCACTAGGCATTATATTCACCTCACTTTCTCCCTCAAAATCGTAACTTTCAAATCTGTTCATGCCATGACCATGACTATAATCATAGCCCCATAATCTCCATCATCATCGTAGCCATAAAATCCCTTACTACAACAATAGTCTCCCATGTCGTAGTCACATTAATTTGAGGCTATCAAAAATATGTTCCCCCTTATATCACTTTTGGTCCTATAAAATAAACAAACAAGATTAGTAGTATAAGCTCCTCACCAACACTCGTAGGCACTCACCTTTGTGATTCTTATAATTGGAGCGGCGAATATTGAAAGTAGCTTATACTCCGATAGTCAATAAGATTCTTATTTGATCGACTCAAGGCACAAAACAGAAAATTCTACTTACGAACTTGAAATAAAAAGTTACAATGAATTAAAAATGAGAAAAATACATAAATAACGAAGACACAACGAAAACGTATTAAAAAACTGATTTACAATCTAGTAGGTGATTACTAGTTTGTCAGTTAGTACTTAGAATCAATAAATGAAACTAAAGGAACAAGAAAAGAAAGTAAGAAATCTAAAATTTTGAGCCTTGGTCGTTTTTAGAGGGTGGTGACGTGGCAGCCTTGGATTGTTATGTTGGAATAGTTGAATTTGAAATTTTTTCTTATCTCAAAGTTGTATTTGGTCAATTTTCAAGTTGGAGGAGTGAAAATCAGCTTTGGAGGGAAAATACAAGACTGGATCTTTTTTCAACATTCAAAAAGGTTTGACTTGTCTATAACCTTTTTGGCAAGACAACTTTTGAAACCCCTTTGTCCCTTTTTCCTCTTTTATGGATCTTTTTTCAACATTCAAAAAGGTTTGACTTGTCTATAACCTTTTTGGCAAGACAACCTTTGAAACCCCTTTGTCCCTTTTTCCTCTTTTATAGGTCTTAGAAAGTCCCCCTTTCTCCTTTTTGGTAAGACAAGACTTTGAAAGCCCTTTGTCTATTTTCCTCTTTTGTGTTGTCTTGAAAATGTTTCCAAGACAAACAAAGACCACTCTTTATTTCTCTTGAATTTTGGATCAAACAACCCCTTTTGAAGAATCTTCTTCAACACAACAAGAAGATGGTGAAGAACACCAAGAACACCTCATTTGAATTTTTTTTTTTTGGGAGTTCTAGGTGCACATTGGACCCCCATTCATCAACAACATATGTCCAAGCTCAAATCTTCAACAACCAAACATCAACAACAACACCAAAACAACAATACACACGACTTTATCCATAACAACAACAATCTGCCCAAAATTCAAACACAACTCGAAAATGACTCAAATTTTAGATTTTGACTCCATTAGTATTAGTGAGAAATAAGTTGAGAACCAAAGTATGTCACCAAACTAAAAAAGTTACCAAAATATGTCATATATTTTAAAAAATACCAAAATAGGTTTAACTCACAAAAAATATGAGTTATGCAAAAAAAAATTAACGGAAGCCAACAAACGCTGTGAACTATTTTCGAAAAGTATATAACTCACAAAAATTATGAGTTATCCATTTTTTTGTACAGAACTCACAATTTTTGTGAGTTATACATTTTATTTATTTAAACATAACTCCCAAAAATTATGAGTTATCCATTTTATTTTAACATAACTCACAAAAATTGTGAGTTATCCATTTTTATTTTAACATACCTCACAATTTTTGTGAGTTATCCATTTTTATTTTAACACAACTCACAAAAAAAGTAATTTATGTACATAACTCACAAAAATTGTGAGTCATTTTGATTTAATTTATACGTTTTTCTTCTATTATATAACTCAAAAAAAGTGAGTTATTTACATAAGTCGCCTTTTTTGTGAGTTATGTTAAAATAGAATGCATAACTCACAAAAAAAGCGAGTTATACACTTTTCAAATTTTCCTATTTAACACTCGTATGCATTCATTCTTTGTATAAGTTTTTCAAATTCTTCTTCATCATATTCAGTTTTTCTACTTCAACTTCAATTCTTCTTTTTCAATTTTCTTCAAACTCAATTTATCTTTTCAAAACTTCATCAAATCTTAGATAATGAATTTTGAACGTGTTAAAGTTGCACTATTTTGAGATAGCGAAATTATTCACGAGGAAAATACAATATATTATAGTATTTTTCCCAAGTCCAACGCGAAGTATCCAATTTCAATTGGTTACAAAGAATTTGTAGAATTAATTTTTAGAAGAATGAAAATAAAAAGTAATGATTTTGATTTATTTATAGTTGGACAGTATCCAAATTCCTTCTCATCAAAAGGAATGGTAAATTATGGAAAATGGATTATCAGTGACGAGGAGTCGTTGGCTGAATTTTTGAGGGCTCTATTTGCCTATCACCATTACTGTTTAAGGCACTTAAAGGCGAATTATCAGAGGGCATTCAAAAGTGTCCGACTAAAGAACCTACTATGGGAAGCTACAACTGCTACCTAGGAGAATTTTTTTTGTTACGAATGGAGTTATATAATAGAAGGAAAACGTATAAATTAAACCAAAATGACTCACAATTTCTGTGAGTTATATACTTAACTTACTTTTTTGTGAGTTATGTTAAAATAAAAATGGATCACTCACAAAAATTGTGAGTTATGTTAAAATAAAAATGGATAACTCACAATTTTTGTGAGTTATGTTAAAATAAATAAAATGTAAAACTCAAAAAAATTATGAGTTATGTACAAAAAAATGGATAGCTCACAGTTTTTGTGAGTTATATACTTTCTAAAAACAGTTTACGACATTTGTTGTCTTCCGTTAAATTTTTTTTGCATAACTCATTATTTTTATGAGTTAAGCCTATTTTGGTGTTATTTTAAATATATGGTATATTTTGGTAACTTTTTTAGTTTGGTGGCTTACTTTGGTTCTCAAACTAACACTAGAAACAACAAAACACACAAAAAACACAAGAAAACTAGGCTTCACATTTTGGCCTAACTACTAAAATGGGACAGTTTTACTATTTTTGAGTTTTTCAGCTTTTCAACACTTTTTTTTATTTTTCGAGTGAACAAGCCCAAGATTGATCTCTTGGGAACGAAATCAATGATGGCTCTGATACCAAATGATCCGATATTGACCACGGAACACTAAAAACAGTCACGAAACACCAAGAACAACAAGAGAGAATCCAAAAATGAGATACAAACAACAATGACAGCAACACAAACACGAGACAAGAAAAATAATAAATGCATAAAAATAAAGGATAGACAAGATGACATAAGAACTTACGAAGACGTAAGAACCCAACGTGTATCAAACGTAAAGATCCTTACACTTGAAAATTTAAATACCAATCTTCTTACAGTGACCACTAAGGGGATCAACTTCACCTTACAACCATCATTTCTAAACAACGTACAATATCGGCTTTTCCAAGCCCTACATTAAAGTTGACTTTTCCAAGCCCTACACTAAGAACTCTCTCTAAGAGAGGTAAAACTCTCAAGGTCTTTCAATATTTTTTCACCAATCAAAACTAAAGAGGAAAAACCTAATAAGAGACTATATATAGTCTTATTACATAATAAAAGACAAAACGATCACAAGGCCCTTAATGAGGAGAGGGAGGCCGTGGAGTGTATTTAGACAAAATAAAGTGACCAAAATGCTCTTAATGAAGGTGACCAAAACCGTAAGCCATTAAGTGTTGTCGAAAATTATGAGTCCTCAATTCTTCAATGCTCCAAGCAATCTTCCACATATGATCTTGCTTAATGGTATGCTCAAAACGGATTCTCCATGCATGTTCGCGTATCCTCGAGATTACCAAGTCTTGATTCTCTATGTGTTGGCCTCCAAAGATGTCATCAAAAGCAACGATGGTCATTTAATTCATATCAAGTAAGTGGCGGATGAGGGGTAGGGGTGGATGAGAGTAGGGTAAGAAAAAATTTTAAACTTTGTTTTAGAAGAAAAAATTAAAAAAAATTGGGTTGGGGGTTTGGTAAAGGATGGGGTTGGGTTGGGATAAAGAAAAAGTTTAAAATTTTATGAATTTTTTTTAACAAATATGGGGTGGGAGCTGGGGTAGGAGGTGGAGTTAAATAATTTAAGATAAATTAAAGGGTAAAGTAGGAATATGCAATATTAAACAAGGACTAATTGAAAAAAAAAAAAGTAAATCATGGGATACCATCAAATCAGTGACTACATAAAATGGTGATTTTCATAATTACCAAACCATGAAATTAAATCATACCATACCATGCAAAACCATCATCCAAACAGTGTGTTAGTCTTATACTAATTGCTATCTTTAGTTTCTTCAAAATTCACTTTTGATTTAAATTCTTGAATTAACTCTATTAATATTATAATTAATTTTAATTCGCTAATTTTGAATATGCGTTGAATATGTGGACTTATTAGGGATAATAGGATTAAGAATGAGATTATTCGGGAGAAAGTGAGAGTGAATTTGGTGAAGGATAAGATGCAGGAAGTGAGGTAGAGATGATTTGAACATGTGATGGGGAGGGACACGGATGACCCAGTTCATAAGTTTGAGAGGTTAGTTTTGATGATTTCAGGCGGGATAAAAGTAGGCTGAAGAAATACTGGAGAGAGGTGATTAGACATGACATGGAGCAATTATAGTTACCGAGGACATGGCCCTATATAGGAAGGTATGAAAAAACACAAATTAGATTAGATGGCTAGTGCGTGTGGTGAGTCATAGCCAGTGGATAGGTGTACTTTGGTGTAGCCTTGCTAGTAGTCGTAGGGTATTTCTGTAGTTGAAAGGGTTGGGTGAGGTGGGTGCTTGTGGTTTGATAGTGTATAGTAATATTTTGTGGATGTCTTATTTCTGTTATTTTATCTTGTTTCATGTTTTATTACGACTTTATTTAATAGCTTTTTGTCCCGAGTCGGGGGTCTATTAGAAACAACCTCTCTACTTCTTCAGAGATAGTGGTATGGACTACGTACATTTTATCCTCCCCAAATGCTACTAGGTGGGAATACACTAGGTATATTATTATTATTATTGTTGTTGTTGTTGTTGTTGTCAAGTAACCCGATTCTGATCAAGTGATTTTATTAAGTTTCAATGCTAAATCAGATTAGATTAATTTAATTTTTTTAATTTAAAATTTGTATATTCAAAAACTATATAAGAAGTATTATGAATTATAATTTTTTTCAAATTTAATTAAAAATATATCTTAAAATATTAATTAAAATTTACACTATTTAACTCTAAAAATGAAAAGGGAGTAATTAAAAACAATGGAGTGAGTATATATACTATAGGGCTCCCCAGCTTAGGTAGGGTGGAGTAGAAATTGGGAGTGGGAACTTGTAACGACCCGGGACTACCCCCTAGTTGTCATACGGTGCTCATGACCCCGAGGGACCACAAGCTAACCCTTATCTGGTACCTGCTGCAATAACTGTATAAAAATACTGAATAATGCAAAAAACTGGCGGAAAACTTGCCATAAGGTTCAAAACATCTAAAATAATCAATACTGAAAACTGAATGCTAATACATCTATCCGAAAAGCCTCTAACTATCTGAACTGTGGAGCTGAAGGGACATGTCCCTAACTAACTCTGTCTACTGAAAATAAACTGAATCTAATGTAATAATAAAAATAAGGTTCATCCTCGAATGAAGAGGACTCACTGCTACGTCTATTACTGCTGCTAACTGAGTCTGGACTGCTAAGGGTTCTCTGGATCTCACGCTTCGGAACCTATGGTATAAGACACCATAACGCAAGAGAAAAACATACATCAGTACTTTGAATATACTGATATGCTAGATGAGGTAAGACTAAATGCAAGGTCTTATGCATGAACATAGCTTAACAGAATAACATGAGAGTATTGAATGAGGATATATGCATGAATGCACAAACCATAACTGAAATATCGTGACTCTGAATACTGATACTCGGATACGGCTTTACTGACATCTGATCTCACTACTAATACTGAGATACTGAATAACAGAATCTTCTAATATTGATAACTGAGTACTGAAGTTGAGATCAGTCCTCTCTAGCGATTGATCTCTAAAACTGATGATACTGAATAACTGAATCTTCTCATATCAATGGCTGAGTTCTGAGTTTGCTACTATCGACTGACTAAATCTGTGATCAAACTTTTCTAACGGATGATCTCTGAATCTACTAATAATGATAAAGAATGATTATATCTAAGATCAGAATTATCTAGCAGAAGATCTCTGAATCTTTTAATAATAGAAATGAAGAACTGAGTTTGAGATCAGGCCTATCTAATGGGTAATCTTCGGCTCTATTAGTACTAATACTGATTAACTTTATGTGAGACCACACCTATCTCGTGGGTGGTTTATGAATCTATGGAACTATCTAAGTTCCTCACTGAGATGGGTGACTGTATCTGACAGTCCTGATTTCTGAGTTCTACTCTGAAGACTGATACTAAAACTGCAACTGTGGGAGTTCTCACTTAACCGACATGGCCCAAATATGATCTAGTGGGGTCCAACCTGTAACCCCAGCTGGAAGGGTGTCAATACCATGCCACGGGTAAAGACCTCTGCTATGGTTAAGCCTCTCTAACGGGTGACCCTGAACAGGAAGTCAAGCCTAAGGCAATATGATAGTCGAGCCTTAATCTAACGGGTGACTCCTTTCTGGAGTTCAGGGACTATTACTAACGACTCTGCCTGTCTAACAGGGAAGCCGTCATCCCTGCAGTCTCTCGGTGCTAGTTCCTACTCCCAACTGCAGGACTGTGAACTGATTATTAACTGAACTTAGACTGAGCTGAATTTGTTACTGATCATACTGATTAACTGAGTTAAGCTGAGTTCACTTGGTTCCGTTATCTGACAGAATACTACTGAATTCTCGTTATCTGACTGAATGATACTGAGTTCTGAATTGATTACTTGAATGTTACTGAGGTCTGAACTGAACACTTGAATACTATTAAGATCTGAGCCGAGTACTGAACTGAAGCTGGAATGCTAATGATACTTAAATTACTGAGATTAAGTTCTATAACTGTCTGAGAGTACTGAGTTCTGTAACTCACTGAGTTCTACGAATCGTGGCTTGACTGAGATTATCGTAAAACCTGACACGGGCTCTAAACTGGCAGCTAAATTATCGGATATAAATACCCCCAGAACTCGATAACATAAAAGTAAAACATAACCATCTAAAATAATTATGACCATGAACTTTCATTCACCATTACAATCATTAAAGTATCTCTTCAAGCACTTGAAAATCATAAACATGTGATAGTATAGGGAGACATGCTATTGGTTCATACTCCATTCAACAAGGTTTTACAACAAACACTTATCATGCATTGAAGAGCACATAATTGGAGAATTTCATGCTAACCTGTCACAATTCATTCACTAAGGCTTTTCAAAAAACACTTGCTATGCATGACCTTGCACACAATTGAGGATTTCTAGTCAACATGCTATAATGGCTCTAATTCTTTCACCAAAAGCATTTTATCAAACATATGGGGAGCATGCTTTGATTATTCAATAATTTCTACATCTAATTATCATAAATACATCACTTAGCATGCAACTTGAAGAGGGTTTACCATGAATATCACTTGAATATCACATACTAGGATCAAAACTTGAAAATTTGTAAACAAAACGTGAATTAAAACTCACTAATAACATGAACTTCAATTTCGATTCACATGAATCATGGAAAACTCATAAATATAAGATCTTGAATTTAGAAAAAGGATTCTTGAACTTCTTGGGTAGAAGGAACCCAAACATACCTTACTATGTAATTCTTGAAAGATTCACGGTGAAACCTTGATGATTTGGGTCTTGGATTAGAAACTCTAAGTCTTGTTCTTGAAGAAATTGAGAGAAACCAACAATATTTGGGTGTAAGTGTGCTGAATCTCGTGTTAAAGAGTATATATAGGGGTTGGGAAAAGACTTTTTTTGCCCTTTGAATTAAAAACCGAAATTGAAAAAATTCCGATTTTACGTGCTGGCGCGATGCGCCATAATCGTGCCAGCTTACTTGAAATTGGACAATTGGGAAACTGATCCTTGGCGCGACGCGGTGGAATCGCGGAGGCTCACTGAAATTTGACAATTGCCATTTTGGCCGGCTCCGTGATACGCTAAAGTGCCAGGTGGCACACTGACTCACTAAAATGACTTTAACTCTTCGCCCGAGTGTCGGATTTGGGCGAATTTGGTATCGACAGAAAGCTTATTCAATTCATTAGGAAAATTCTACATGGTTTAAAATATTTCTCACTTTGGAAGTCACTTCTCAATCTTTTAAGGCTAGAATTACACTTCACTTGACACGCTCTAAGGCTCAGACTACGAGAGAACTTTGCGGGGTCTTGCAGAACTGATTGCCTACGGTGAGGTTGCAGTATTACTATCATGGTAACCCATCATCCAAAATTTACATGTCAATTTTTAAAGGCAAAATCTATCACACACATCTAAACTTGACTCCATCTTTCACTTTGACACCTAAAATAGATATTGCTCATTTCAAACACGCAAAGTAGCATTCTATTGTTTTATTTTGATACTTTTATTTTTTTACTATCAGCTAATATTACAGTGTGTGCGTAATACATAGCTAATGACGTGTCATAACGATCTATTAGAAAAAGACATGGCATTTTCATATAAAATAATGATTTAAAAATAAGTTATATTTAAAAGAAAAAACCAATTATATCTACCCTCCCCCAACTATTCCTACATTTTTTTCACCTTTCTTTTCTAAATTTCCGGCGGCATCCCCCTCAGTTTCTTAATTTTTCTCTCTCTTTCATTTCTAGTAATTAAACCAAATGATTTCGGGAGAAGAAACGAACCCTCATACATTAAAAGCCCAATTGATAAGGAGTCTACCAATTTGAATTTAGGAATTAGGATTTCAAGTCATACCAGAACTTGGTCGGAGCTAAAATTTTGATGGGTCAATTATCAATGTCAATTGAAGCCCAAGGATAATGATAATGGCTTTAGATCAAAAGCTCCATCAATGGAGAAGCCTAACACCTCGAACTTAAAGCTCAAGGAAGATGGGAATGATGAAGTAGCCGGAGAGTTGAATGTAAATCATGTTAAGCAATTCAAAGTTATTGATCATGATAAGCGGAGGGTGAATTTCAATAAAGCTCCATCAAATTATTTTCAAAACTCCTTAAATTTGAAATCTAGGGAGGTGGTGTTGGTATAACAGCTCGTGAAAGTAGAGGCTTGTAGTTGGAATTGATCAGAATTGCTTCTAGAAAAAAAAAACCCTGAGTCTTTTTATTTAGTTTCTTCTTAGATTTCGCATAGTTGATCTTTTCATTCATTGTTTGTTCTTTCTTTCCCTCAATCTCATCTACCTTTTTAGAGACAAACAAGTGATTTGTAATCTTTTGGAGGTGGATTTTCATTTCCCATCAATGTGGTTTACAGAGAAGAGAATTCTTGTGGAATCCTTGTGTAAAAAAGTCTTTACAGAATGTGGTAAAGAGAAAGTTCACTGTATGATATCCCCCCCCCCCCCCCCCCCCCCCCGCCCAACCTCCCCTCAAAAAAAAAAAAACCTCACGCGCTCAGTTTTGAGTGTATTATATTCACCATCATGTCAACGAAAAGTGCCAAAATGATACAGTTGCAGGTTGGTTTAGGTGTTTAAAATAAACAACGTCTATTTTAGGTGCCAAAGTAAAAATTCGCGTTAAGTTTAGGGGCCTGACGATGTGTTTGACCATTTCTAAGTGAGAAAAATACGCAATCGGCCTTTAGTATATTTGAAAAAATAATATAAACAATACACTTTAATTTATCCTATTTACATAATTCTCACTCTTACAACGTAATTACAAAAATCTCAACTAATTATGTATCCTTGTTGGATATATCGGGAGCTAATTATGTATCTCGATAAATCTAAAATCTGGAAAAATATATCGGAAGCTAATTATGTATCTTTACAAAGAAAAAAATGTATCTTCGCAGGATGTATTATGTATCTCAATATATTCAAAATCAGAAAAAAAAAATCGAAAGCTAATGATGTATCTTTACTAAGAAAAAAATGTATCTTTGATGGATATATCGGGAGCTAACGTATCTCGATAGACTCAAAATCAAATTTTTCAATAATTATGCAAAATGACGGAGTTTTTTGTAACTTAGCTCAAAACTATCGAAATTTATGTTGTTTGCGCTAATTATTTATCGAGATTGATAGCTAGCTGTTATGAATCGAGATAACTCTATTGGGCCAATTGAGGTTAAGCTAAAAGATTAGGGGAAAAGACAAAAATAACACCTAACACTAAAATAATTCCACAAAACTAGCACTTACATTAAAAAACCGAGCAAATAGCCATTAAACATCACAATTCGGCCATTAAGCATCACAATTCAACTTTTTTCTTTTGAAAAGTAAAAGTGTGGATTTTGCATGCTAGTTACTTCTCGTTTTTTTTTTTTTTTTTTAAAAACGCTAGTTCATTTTATTTTTTTAATTTTTCTGCTTTTTTAAAAAAATTTGATGTTTCATTCTATTATAAAAAAATCACTGCTCTTTTGTGTTTTTCACTATTTTTATACTCTTTTTTTTGAGCTTTTTTTTTTTTTTTTAAATCTATTCCTTTTTTGAAATTAGCATAACCACAATTGTTATACGTTGTAACATGCATTATGTATATCTATGGAATGATGACACTGACTATCAAAAAAATCGTGTGGAAGTTTTACTATAAGAAATTTTATTTGACCAAAACAAATACATAAAATTTGAGGAGCAGATAATGTAATTCAGACTCAAAATGGAAAACCTAACTCCAACTTTCTTCAACAGTTCAACTGCAATTTCCCAAATTAAAAAAATCAACCCCCAACATTATTGCAAGTTCAAAAGAGGAACTATAAATAAAACAAATCAAACACCAAAAAGAAAATAGACATACACATTCTATCTATACAATTTTTAACTACAATTATTATTTAGATACATATTTTGTACGACTCTATATAGTTTCTACATGCATTCTAAAAAATGTATCAATCTAGTATAAGAGAGTATCAATTTAGTATATGGACACCACAAGTGTATCAATGTAGTATAAAAATGTATTAATGTGGTATAAAAGAGTATCAATTGGGTATAGGGACTGCATGTTCTTGCATAGAATTTCCTTTCTCTTTTTTAAAAAGTGTATCAATATAGTATAAAAGTGTATCAATTGAGTATAGAGATTGCATGTGCCCAATTGAACCAAATGACTAAAAAAGGGAATTACTTTAGCCGATTGACTACAACATATCCACCTTTTCAATTATGGACCATTTTTTTTTATTTTTAAAATGATCATGCCATGTCCTTTCCCCAAAAGATTATGCAAATTGTAAAGAAATTGTCGATTCCTCTCATGTACTTTCTATAATTTAATTAAATTTCTCACCCTCATTCGATAATTCAATAGTTTCAGTCTAAATTTCTCATTCTCATTCGGTAGTTTAATAACTTAAGTGGTGTTCTTGTAATTTGACTGTCAGTGATTATATGGTACTTGAGTGTTAGGTGTTGAGAATTCGGATTTGTTAAACTAGTATATATATATTTATACATACATTAATACAGTGAAAAAAGATCAATAATTTTTTTGGGTAATTAATATCCTATAGAATTGAGCTAGAGGCCAGGTTTGAAATATATTACTACTACTATTTATGTTTATTTTCTTATGTATAAATAAAGAAATATGCATAGAACACTTTACCTCTTGATGTGGGATTTTTTGGCGTAAATTTAAATTTAATCAGCTATCACTATGAATACGGAACACCAAATGAGAAAAAAAAAAAATGTACAATATAGAACAACAAAATCAAATCAAACTTGTGCTTTGAAACATATAGATGTTGATTGTTTACTTAAATAGGCTAGGATAAAATCAACACTCTGTAGTGTTCAATAATACATTAAACTCATTGTCCATTTTAATTTTTTTTTGATTTTTATATTCCCCTTTAAAATTTTTTGGATTTAAAAATTTGTCCTGATTTCGAACTCATTTGTCCTAATGCCACACTAGTGTAATTTTTCTGCACGTTGCCATAATTATATTTAATAAGATCACACAATCTATATTTATGCTTTCAAAATTTAACTTCACAATGTACAAATCTATGATCTTATTATTACATGCAATTAGTGACAAAATTTTACAAGTTGTGCAAAAGTTAATAATGTCTCCTGGTAACAAAACGACACATTCTTTACATCTATAAGAGCTTAACATTATGTTTTTGTTGAGACAACTCTTCATATTCACGAGGGTCGTCTAGGGAGCTAGCTTAGTAAAGGGTTCGGACGAACCTCCTTTGACGAAAAATTATATTATTAATACATGATTAAAATAATTTATATATATATATTATAAATGTTGAACCCCTTCAATAAATTTTTCTTCATATTTTGAACCCATAAACAGAAATTCTGGCTCCGCTTCTACGTATACCTATAATCTATTCAACAAAAAGGAGTAATCTATTTAAATAGATGATATTTGTAAATTTACAAATGTAATGCAGCTAGCTCCCAACCCCTCAAAAAATGTTTAATGAGTGCGTCCTAAATAGTTTTCCTTTAACTTTTGACATATACCACTGTATGCACACGTATCAAGGACTTAACATCAGAAACTAATCTTAGGCCCCAAAATCACAATTTTCTGGAGTTATTGTTGGAGTTGAAGTTGTGTTTGACTATGAATATAAATTTAATTATTTTTGAAATTTTGTGAAAAAAGTAGGAGGAAAAAATGAAAATAAGTTTTAGTTGTTTTCACTTTTTCAAATACAATTTCAAATTGTATTTGAAATTCTCATGGCCAAACATATACTGTTTTCACTTTTTCACTAAAGTGAAATAATATTTTTAAAAAATAAATAATATCATGGTCAAACAACTACTTAGATTGTGCTTTCCACAAGAATCTATCAAATTAGGAAGTTCCAGTGTAAACGATAAAAAGGTACATAAAGTTCCCGAGCAAATATAGACGTACAAAACAAAACAAACTACAAAACACTTAATTTTAAAAAAAATAAAAAATATATAGTTAAGAAGAGTAATCCTGGAAAAATAGGATATAAGCAGTAACCCTGGCAAAATATACATGTAGAAAATAAACCTAATCAAAAGACGCCACATATTTTGCCTGCATATTGCCAAATAAGTGTAAAGTTGTCTCCAAAGTGAACTAATTACCTACCCATTCACAGATACTGGGAACAAACACTTGTAGCATATTGTGTTAGAGGGATTTCAATTTAGAACCATTACGAGTCTAAAATATGCCATGAGTCACTGCAGATATATGTCAGCAACAAGTTACATCTTCTTGCGCCTGCATGTTGGAATCTCTATTGTGCGCTCAATCGAATCGTGCTTACAACCTGAGCTTGAAAAGTTTCTTCCTTCCCCTCGTTATCAATTTTAAAGGTGATGTAGTAGTTAAAGTCGCGAGGACCACCTCCATTTATCTTCACAATCTCCTTAACATACCGTTCTTTCTTCTGCAGTTAGTTAACAATAGGTGAAAATTCAATACTTATGAAGGAATGGCAGGGCAACAGAAAACGGGAAAATTATAACAAGGAACAAATCATCATACATGATTGTTAGGAAAGACGGGTACACAATCAAAGAGCCCGACAGGGTAGCAGCGGAAAATACCCAAGACTAAACTTTCCCTTTCAACTTGAACCAAGAGGAGACAAATAAACCCAAGCAAAATAGAGTAATATACAACAAACAACTCGACCAAATGAAACAAGACAAGAATAAAGGCAATCACACGAGACACAAGATTTACGTGAAAAACCCTTCAGTGTGAAGAGTAAAAAACCACGGGACCAAATCCTCCACAATAATCACCAAAGAATTACAATATTTTCCTCCAAAATGTCCACCAAACAAGTGCCAAACAACAAGAAACAATACATAATCCACAGTACCAAACACTAGAGAAATAAAGGAGTGAAAGCATAAAAAACGCAGTTACTATTCGGGAATGAAGAGTAGAGCTGCAAGACACTAAATCAAGCTCCGTCAATTCCTAATCAAAGATTGAGATGAGAGGAATAAGCAGTCCAAAAATCAGCTCAATCGGACAAGAAACGAAGCGGGAATCGCAATTTGAAGTTGACAGCTGTGGCTGAAATTTAGGTGCGAAAATCAGCTTTGTTTTTCTCTCTTTGGGTGCTGAAAAATCTCTTTTTGTGATGGTGAATAAGACCTAAAAAGATCAATATATATTTCCTATAGTAATGGGCCTATGGGCAAAAGTGGGTTGGTCCAAATTGGGCTTCATTTTATCCACATAGGAAGGGGCAAAGACCCATGACCCAACAATTCTCTCCCTCCCGACTATGTGGAGAAGATCACCATCCCGGAGATCATGCAACAATCTTCAAACTTCCCTCTTGGTAAAGCTTTAGTCATCTTGTCGGGAGCATACTCACTGGGAGAATAACGAGATGAAGGTATTGTCTCTCTTGTAGATCATCTGAGAGAACTCTCTGGAGCATCAACAACTGGTTGCTGATCAACCATATCAACTTGCAGTGGAACATCAATAACTTCTTGCTGGTCATTCTGAACATGATCATCATCTTCATTATCAACTTAATTTTCATCATCATGAAGATTTTCTTCAGGAGCAGTAGTCAAAGGAACTGGATCAACATCAACATCAACATCAACTAGGCTCTCACTACTCTGAGAATCAACCTTCTCAGCTTTGTCAAAATCTTCAATTGTTTGGTCTTCAAAGAACACAACATCGCGGCTTCTAATAAGTTTCTTCTCAACTGGTTCATAGAAACGATAGCCAAATTCATCTTGACCATAACCAATGAAGATACACTGTCTAGTTTTAATATCCAACTTTGACCTTTCATCCTTAGGAACATGAACAGAAGATTTACACCCAAAGACTCTAAGATGATCATAAGAAACATTCTTACCAGACCAAACTCTGTCAGGGAGATCATCATTCAAAGCAACAGTAGGAGATAAATTGATAACATAAACAGCCGTATTAAGTGCTTCTGCCCAAAAGGAATCTGGCAGCTTAGCATCTGATCTGAAAGCATACATCTAACTCTCTCAACCAGTATTCTGTTCATCCTCTCTACTAAGCCATTCAACTGAGGAGTCTTTGAAGGAGTTTTTTGATGCTGAATACCCTGCTCTCTACAATATCTATCAAAAGGATCAATATACTCACCACCATTATCTGAACGGATGCATTTGTCTTTCAACCAAGGCTTAAAAATTCTTGAACACATCAAGTACTTGATCCTTGGACTTCAAAGGAAATACCTAGAGTTTGAGAGAATGATCATTAATAAAAGTCACAAAGTAAAGTGCACCACCATGAGACCTTACTTTAAAAGGACCACACAAATCAGAATGCACCAACTCCAGCAAATCGAGCTTTCTTGAAGAAGGATGACTCTGAAAAAAAAACTCTTTTCTGTTTACCGGCTAAGCAATGAACACACTTCTTCAAATTTGCTTGTTTTACTCCAGAAAGCAAATTTTTCTTAGCCAAACTATCAATCCCCTTCTCACTCATATGACTCAACCTTCTATGCCACAACTCTGATGAAGTATCATTCTTCACCAAGTTTATCAAGCCTCTAGAAGTAGAGTCCTGAAATACGTAGAAGTTAGATAACTTGTCACCTCGAGCCACAATCATCGAACCTCTAGTAAGCTTTCACTGGTCAACACCAATGGTATTAACATAACCCTCATCATCAAGACTTCCTACAGAAATTAAATTCAGGCGAACATCTGAAGCATGCTTGACTTTATTGAGAACTAGTTTGGAACCATTGTTACTTTCCAAACAAATCGTGCCAGTGCCAAGTACTTTAACTTCATCATTATTGCCCATTTTCAATATCCCAAAATTACCTAGAGTATAAGAAGAAAATAATTCCTTGTTTGGCGTAACATGAGAAGTAGCACCAAAATCCACAAACCAGCTAGACTCATCGCGAACAAGATTAATGGAATTCTCACCACAAGCAATAAGAAGATCATCATTAGCAACAACAACAACATGGTTTTCATTATTGCCTTCTTTCTTTTGCCATCTTATATCTCTCTTATGCTTGTAACAATATTTTATGATATGATTCTTTTTGTTGCAATAGTCACATGTAATATTCTTGAATTTGGACCTTGACTTGCTTCTACTTTTATCTCTATTATTTGAATCTCTGGACTTGGTTCTCCCCCTCTCTTCAGTAACCAAAACATCAGAGTGTAAAGATGAAGAAGATGAGACCTGAGATCTTTTTCTCATCTCTTCATTCAAGACACTACTCTTAACATATTCCATAGTTACAATACCACCGGGAGCAGAATTAGTCAAAGAAACTCGAAGAGTTTCCCAAGAATTAGACAGAGTATTAAGAAGCCAAAGTCCCTGAATTTCTTCATCGAACTTTACACCCATTCCGGACAGCTGGTTAAGGACACCCTAAAAATCATTTATATTATCAGAAATAGGACTGCCCTCTTTATACCTAATATTCATCAATTGCTTAAGCAGGAACAACTTGTTATTGCCAGTCTTCGAAGCATAAAGTGTCTCGAGCTTATCTCACAAACTTCTAGCATGTGTCTCATTCACAATATGATTTCTAACATTATCTTCAACCCATTGTCTGATATAGCCACAAACCTGTAAGTGCTTAAATTCTCAATCCTCATCTATCATGGATTCAGGTTTAGTAGATGCAAACAAAAGTAGATGTATTTTCTTGACAAATAGAAGATCTTTCATCTTGCCTTTCCAAGTATGATAGTAACTACCATTCAAACACACTATCTTTCTCATATTTGCCTTCATCATTCAAATCAACAATCAACAACAACCAACTCTCTGATACCACTTGTTAGGAAAGACGGACACACAATCAAAGAGCCCGACAGGGTAGCAGCGGAAAATACCCAAGACTAAACTTTCCCTTTCAACTTAAACCAAGAGGAGACAAATAAACCCAAGCAAAATAGAGTAATACACAACAAAAAACACAACCAAATGAAACAAGACAAGAATAAAGGCAATCAAACGAGACATAAGATTTACGTTGAAAACCCTTCAGTGTGAAGAGTAAAAAACCACGGGACCAAAACCTCCTCTATAATCACCAAAGAGTTACAATATTTTCCTCCAAAATGGACACCAAACAAGTGTCAAACAACAAGAAACAATACATAATCCACAACACCAAACACTAGAGAAATAAAGGAGTGAAAGCACAAAAAATGCAGCTACTGTTCGGGAATGAAGAACAGGAGCTACAGGCCACCAAATTAAGTTCTGTCAGTTCCTAATCAAAGATTGAGATGAGAGGAACAAGCAGTCCAAAAATCAACTCAATCGGACAAGAAACGAAGTGGGAATCGCAATTTAAAGTTGACAGTTGTGGCTGAAATTTAGGTGCGAAAATCAGCTTTGTTTTTCTCTCTTTGGCTGCTGAAAACTCTCTTTTTGTGATGGTGAATAAGACCTAAAAAGATCAATATATATGTCCCATAGTAATGGGCCTATGGGCGAAAGTGGGTTGGTCCAAATTGGGCTTCATTTTATCCACATAGGAAGGGGCAAAGGCCCATGACCCAACAATGATTGCATTTGCGGAAGTACTTATTCATTGCCATTGTAGCATACCCCTTGATCTTATCGACAAACTCAGGATCATGTTCAAATCCTAGAATGGGGAAGATGGGAGTAAACAAGCTCGACCCAGGGTATGCATCAAATCAAAACCCTATTAAGACACAAAAATAAACAGATGAGAATAGCAACAGAGCAAAAGGTAATATATTTTAGGACATAGTCCAGCATTTGAATTCTGAGGTGATATAAAGAAGAGTCCGGAGCCAAAAGGGCTTTTTTTTTTTAATCAAAAATTCCAAAAGGGACACTTACTTTCGAAAAAAATCAAAACGAACAAAACACTGCGGGCCCAGCGACTTGTACGTCGCGCGGGGCCCAGCGACTTACAAGTCGCGCGGGGCCCAGCGACTTGCAACTCCTTTTTTTTTTGTTCCCATCCTTAACATCATCATTTTTACTCCTTTTTTTTCTCTTTCATTTTGACCGAGAACAATAATACTCACCCAATATATAATAAGTCCATTTTTTCATCATTATAATTTAAATATTTAATATATTCAATTAATTTATATTAATTAACTATAACTACATATTGGAAGTAATTTTTTTTTATTTATTTAATTGTCTATCATGTTCAAAACTAATTTGTTACCATAAATCACAATAATTAATAACTTAAAATATTTAAAAGACATATAGAAATTTATTGACTCTTACCAAAAAAAACCCTCTACTCTCACTTAATTACATATCATGCCTCAATATGTAATAATTCCATTGTTTCAGCATATTGATTTAAATATTTAATATATTCTATTAGTTTATATTAATTAACTATAACTACATATTGAAAGTAATTTTTATTATTTAATTGGCTATCATGTTCAAAACTAATTTGTTATCACAAATCACAATAATTAATAACTTAAAATATTTAAAAGACATATAAAAATTTTATTGACTCTCATTATTTTAGTAATGCCACATAAATTGAGATAAAAGAAAAAGTACTGCAAATCATAAAAATTAACAATTTAAAATACTTAAGAGATATATAAAATTTTAGTTGACTCTCAAAATTGAATCACACCCGCATAAATTGGGACACAAGGAGTAAATATATTATTTGATAATTACGTAAAAATTATTATAAATCACAATAATTAACAAGATAAAATACTTTTTTAAAAATATATAAAAGTTCTATTCAACTCTCAAAATTTTATCGGTGCAGCATAAATTATGACAAAATAAAAAATTATCTTAATTAATTGCAACTAAATATTTAAAGTAAATAAATTTTATTATTTTAATTGACTTTTATATAAAAAAATTAATCTTTTTATTTATTTATTTATTTATTTTAGTAAGTTTAAATTTTAAAATTAATTTTTTCTTATATAGAAATACTAATATTTAAACTTAACTTTAAATTTTTAAAGTACAAAATTAATAAATTTAATTTAATAAAATAAATTTCTAATGAATAGTTTCTTAGAATTTGTGTTGGGTCAATATATATCAAGTTAAAAAGAAATAAAGAAAAATATATAGTAAAATTTTATTATTGTGAAAGATAAATATAATGAACTATCCAATAATGTTTAATAATATCATATTTTGCATATGTAAATATAGCATCACGTATTTAATTAATATACTATTCCGGTGAATTATCAATAATTACTATTGGATATGATAAAATTATATTAATTTTTATAGTAATAGCATAATCAATCGCTCTTAATTAATTATTATGAGTCATCTAGGTAATAAGAAAATAAATAATATTTAATGAAAAATAAAATAGACATAAAATGTGAAATTAACTCTTAATGTTTTAAATTAAATTTTTGTCTTTCGAACGATGATTTTACTATATCACTCCTTATTATAAGTCATTATGTATTAGAAAAATAAGAATAACAAAATGATATATCAACATAAAATATTCGATTGACTATCAAAATTATATTAGTGCCATATAATTGGGACAGGACAAAAGAAGATATAAAGCAACATATATTATTTGAAAATGAAATAAAAAGTACTATAAATATAGAAGAAAGTATTATAAATCACAATAATTAAAAACTTAAATTATTTTTAAAATATAATTGACTATCAATGCCACAAAAATTTGGATAAGAAAAGTAACGTATATTAATATAAAAATTACATAAAAAATATAATAAATTATAATAATTAACAACTTAAATTATTTAAATACATTGTGTGCTTGAGAGTGGAATTGTGAAGCGATAAAAATGAAGAATTATTTGTGTTTATGTTTTCCGGTCGTTGGAGAAAAAGAAAGATGATGCAATGTTCTCTATTCTTTTCTGTTGCTCCCACCAAGAAAAGGAAAAATGGAGTATATGTGAATGGTCTATGTAGTGTGGAATCTTTCAGTGGGTGAGTATTATTATTCTCGGTCAAAATGCAAAATGAAAGAGAAAAGAAAGGAGTAAAAATGATGATGTTAAGGATGAGAACAAAAAAAAAAAAAGGAGTTGCAAGTTGCTGGGCCACAGGCGACTTGTAAGTCGCTGGGCCCCGAGCGACTTGTAAGTCGCAGGGCCCGCAGCGTTTTGTCCGTTTTGTTTTTTTTGAAAGTAAGTGTCCCTTTTGGAATTTTTGATAAAAAAGAGAGCCCTTTTGGCTCCGAACTCTATAAAGAAAGAGAGTAGGTTTAATCACAGATTTGATAGTCGGAAACTTGTACCACAGTAGAATGTTTTCCCCGGAACAGATCCTATTATATACACAAGTCATGAATGGAGACAAGAAGGTGAAAGAGTTGGTAATGATCTGTCTCCGAAAAGACCCTAGTTTGAGCAAACAGTGAAAAGAGGCAATATAGCAACAAATAGAAACAACAAGAAGATATTAAGAAGATATGAAATAACAGGTAGTGATAGAAATCTAAAAATAAGGGGAAAAAAAAACAAGTAATACTTGGAGAAAGGGCACAAAAAATGCCTAATTACTAACTAACCTTCTATCTTAATCCTCGACCTCCACACCCACCTAGACCTCGGTGAGGTAGAGATGTGTCATATCCTGCCTAATCATCTCACCCAATACTTCTTAGGCCTACCTCTACCCCTCCTCAAGCCTACAATGACCAGCCTCTCGCACCTCCTAACTGTGGCATCTGAACCTCTCTTCTTCACATGCTCCAACCATCTCAATGTCACTACCCACATATAATCAAGTTGATACCACTTCCAATCGTGGGATTTGTTCCACTATTTCTTATTTTTCACACATCATCGCCATTATACCAAAGTACCAAACTCATGCCCCAAGCAAACAACAAATAAAATAACTTATACAACTTTCTTTTGTCAATCTTCACAAACGGTGAGATAGAAGAACATATTTGTACTGTTAACATAAGCATCTATGTTGTAGGAAAAACACAAGGTCGCCTGTCAGAGTAACTTTGAACTGGATAAAAGATGTGTAAGGAACTTACTAAAGGATGTAAGCAGATATAGTTACTATTCTTAGAGCATGTCAGCTATTTTCAAGTATAAAAATTGGAAGTCTGAGCATATTAAGAACATCTTTCAGGAAGAGCATCAGCTATGGGAAAATTGCAACTTGAACAATCTCAATTACATGATGCAACGCTAACTATCTCCTAGTTAGAAACACACAATCTATATATATTTCTTCAAGCAAATACAAATTATTCGAGGAGGCATCCACAACAAGTACCAAATCTGAGGCATAATGAATATATATAAAAGCAAACAATTTGTTGCAACTTTGATTATTTTCGATAAGGAAAAGGAAGGGTAGCAACGTAACGCACATACATCGCTCTCATGTAGCTGTTGATAATACTTTATGAATACGTCCTTATTTGGCCAAGTTTCCCAATCATCCGAATCATGGTCAAGTTTGCCATCATCATTAACCTTCAAATCCTCCTTGTTATTTTCATCATCCACTTTCAATTTTTTGTTACAGCCCAAATCCTTTTCCGACTCAGCCATAGAAAATTTTAAACGGCCACCCGAGTTGTACATGCAGCTGACATATTAATATACTTGTAACCCTAAACCCGCATAATTTTCGTTAAAATGAGATAGCGGTATTGGGTTGGTTAACGTCAAAATCAAATTCTTTTGATCTTTATTAAAATACTCTTCAATAGGTAAAATTATTTTTTTATTTTTTATTTAAATAATTATCATTTAATTAGTACTATCTTAATATTTAAGACAAAATTTGATCTTACTTTAAATAGACTTACAATTTCATTTCAAAAATACAAAATAAAGAACCTTTATAAATAGAACAAGATGTCCTAGAAAAAAAAATACGTCATCTCAATTACATAAAGGATTGTTACTACTCCCTCAGTTTCGTATTAGTTGGCCCCCATGAATTTGACATATATTCATTAAGAAATGAATAAATAAAAATGCATTTTACATATCTATTCTGATATGTCTTTTAACGTGTCATAATCAATACAATGATTAAACATTAAAATTTAATACATATTACTCCATCCCATGCATTACGTCTAGAACCTTGAGTATTTATAATTGAAACTAGTAATAATCATTTAATTTTAGTTTTGAGATTTGAGATCATTTATTCACCATTCAATAATTTTAAAAAGAGTTGATGTATTTAGTATTCCTGTCGAGAAACATATGTATAAAATGCTCTTAATTTTAGAACTTGAACAACTAAATTGGAACAAACATTTTTAGAAAGAAAACCAATTAATATGAAACGGAGGGAGTATATGTTTTTGCCCTTCAACTCCTCAAGAAAATTGACATTTTTCTTATTTGTTTTTTTGGTTTCCCCTAAATCATATTTGAAGTGAACTAGTTTCAGTCCTAACACTGATATGACATAAAAAGAAAAGGAAAAAAAAACAATTATAGGTACATTTTTTATATAAAAAAAGATGTCCCGCTAATATATAATTAAAAAAAAATTACGTGTTGAAGAAGGCAGCGGGGGTTGGGAGAAGGTGAAGAAGAAAAGGAAGTGGGTTATTTATTTTTTACAAAAATGATATTCTCTTATTTATAAGAGGCAGTTGAGCAGTTGAAGCAGGTAGGAGATCGACATGCCTGCTTCAGCTGCTTCAATTGTAATTTTTCTATATCATCCCTCAATTAATTATCATAAATTATTTGTGTATTAAAAAATTAATAATATTTAATAAAAAATTAAAATAGACATTTATGATATATCTGCTTCAGCTGGTTCAACCGTAATTTTACTATATCACCCCTAATTAATTATTGTATCTTTAATTAAATATTGTAAGTCATTTACGTATTACAAAATTAATAATATTTAATTAAGAAAAAGGTAAAAATACACATTTATGACTGTTTCAGCTGCTTTAATCGTAATTTTACCGTAAGAGGGAGTTGAGCAGCTGAAACAGGCATGAGATCGACATGTCTGCTTCAGCTGCTTCAACTAATTTTACTATATCACCTCCAATTAATTATTATAAGTCATTAATGTATTATAAAATTAATAATATTTAATAAAAAAATTAAAATAGACATTTATGACATATCTCCTCCAGCTACTTCAACCATAATTTAACTATATTACTCCTAATTAATTATTGTATCCCTAATTAAATATTGTAATTCATTTATGTATTACAAAATTAATAATATTTAATTAGAAAAAGTTAAAATGGACATTTATGACTATTTTAGCTACTTCAATCATAATTTAACCGTATCAGTAAAGCAAGCATGAGGTCTACATGCTTGCTTCAGCTGCTTCAACTTTAGTTTTATTATATCACCCCTAATTAATTACTACAAGTCATTTATTTATTGAGAAATTAATAATATTTAATAAAAAATTAAAATAAATATTTATGACATGTCTGCTTTAGTTGTTTCAATCGTAATTTTACTATATCATCTCTAATTAATTATTATATCCCTAATTAAATATTATAAATCATTTACATATTAAAAAATTAATAATATTTAATTAGAAAAAAAGTAAAATAGACATGTATGTCTGTTTCAATCGTAATTTTACTATACTATTGCTAATTAATTATTATATATTTTTATAGTAATTTTGCTATGCTGCTTCTAATTAGTTATTACAAGTCACTTAAGACATGTGTGCTTCATTGCTTTCATTGGGATTTTACTATATCACCCCTAATTAATTATTATGATCGTCTAAGTATTCCAAAATTGATAATATTTCATAAAAAAAATAAAAGAGACATAAAATGATATGTCAACATAAAAAATTTGATTGACTATTGAAATTATATTAGTGCACATAAATTGGGATGGGACAGAGCAAGACATAAAATAACGTATATTATTTGAAAATAAAATAAAAAGTATTATAAACCATAATAATTAAGAACTTAATATAAAAGTATATATGTAAAACAAATTTGATTGACAGTCGAAATTTTATTTGTGCCACATAAATTGGGACAGGGAGAATATTCATATATTATTGAAAAATAATGTAAAAGACATTGTAAATCGCTTAATTAACAACTTTAGAAATTTAAAAAGTATAAAATATTTGACTGACTCTCGAAATTATACCAGCATTATTTAAATTGAAACAGAAGAAAAAAATATTATAAATCATAATAATTAAAAACATAAATTATTTTAATAATTTAAATTAAGATTAAAAAAATATATATTGGGCCCGTGCTGGCACGGACTATCGATATCTAGTAGTATACATATTAGTGAGGTTAGCTTTCAAAAAGAAACTGACAGTAATTTTTACGTGATTGCCGGAGTATTTTGGGGCTTCCTCCGACCGACAGAACTGGTTTAAAACAGGTAAGAAAACTAGTTGGTAAGACGCCCACCAGTGACCAGCTTACGGCAATACCAAGAAGAAGCTCCGGCGACACTCCGGCGGCGTTCAGTCGGCCTCTTTCCGGTGACTGTATTTTCGGCCACCAACTCCGACATCAAACCTGCCATGACCAGCAAATGCAGAACTCCGGTGACATCTGAACTTTACTTTACTCTTTTCCTCTTTACTACGCAGAACTCCGGTGACATCTGAGCTTTACTTTACTCTTTTACTCTTTGCTTCTTAGTTGCTCTCTACAATCTAGTCTCTTGGCAATTTTTTTAATTTTGATTTCTTGTGAGTTTAGCTATTTCAGTCACTGCTTACAGTTTTTGGGTTTCTTTATACACTTTTGTTCTCGTTATAATATTCCGCTCCTGTGTCTTGTTTATTGTTCCTTTTCTGTTTCTTGTTTTCTTATCGGCTTGGGGCTCTGTTTTTGGGGTTTTGGATGTTGAGTCCATTGGTGTTTGCTCTCTATTTGAGTTTAGTTTTGTTTCTTGATTATTTCTTCGAATTTGTGTGAGCCTTGTATTTTTTGCTGTTGATTTGTAACTACCATTGTTTATTTTTTCTTATATTTTCTTGTAGTAGAGGCTGTGGGCGTTGATGGTTGGATAGGGTCATGTCCGAGGGGGTTGGGACGGGGGGCTATTGTGGGGGCGGGGGAAGAGGAATTGGCGGGAGTGGGAGGGAGGCCAAGGTTTGGCCTCAGAGGTGGTAGAGAAAGACGTGTGGATAGTGATGGTAGGCTGAGGGTTGGGTCTTGGAATATAGGGACTCTTCAGGGTAAGTCCATAGAGCTTGTGAAGATTCTTAAAAAGAGGAGGATTAATATTGTGTGTGTTCAAGAGACCAAGTGGGTAGGGTCTAAGGCTAGGGATGTGGATGGTTACAAGCTTTGGTACTCTGGGAGCGAGAGGCGTAGGAATGGAGTTGGAATCTTAGTAGATGAAGAGCTTAGAGATCAGGTAGTAGAGGTAAAGAGGATCAACAATAGGTTGATGACTATTAAGTTGGTCATTCGGGGGTTTACCCTGAACGTGTGTAGTGCTTATGTGCCGCAAGGGGGCTTGGAGGGGGAGGAGAATATGCGGTTTTGGGAGGCTTTGGATGAGGTGGTGAGAGGCGTGCCTAGCTTGGAGAAGATTGTTGTAGCAGGAGATTTCAACGGGCACATCGGGGCATTACCGGGAGGCTTTGGTGATGTGCATGGTGGTTTTGGTTTTGCGGAAAGAAATGAAGAGGGGGCTACTCTATTGGATTTTGCGAGGTCCTTTGGGTTGGTGGTGGTGAACTCGGGCTTCCCAAAGAAGGACGATCACCTGATCACCTTTCGAAGCGCGATAGCCAAGACCCAGATTGACTTTTTGTTACTTAGGAAAGGGGATAGGGTGTTGTGTAAGGACTGTAAGGTCATCCCGAGTAAGAATCTTTCGCTCTTGGTTATGAATTTGGGTATAAAGAAGAATAGAAAGAGGAGGGGTGAGGAGTGTAGACCTAGAATTAAGTGGGGCGGCTTGACGCCAGTGAATGCGTGGGAGATAGGGGAGAAGTTGGCGGGAATGGGGGTGTGAGAGTGTAGGGGGGACGCGGATAGTATGTGGGATAGGGTGGCTAGGTGCATCAGGGAGAATGCAAGTGAGGTGTTGGGTGTTTCTAGGGGCCGGGCCGGGCATCATCGGGGGGATTGGTGGTGGAATGAAGAGGTTAAGAAGAAAGTGGGGACCTAGAAAGGGGCGTATGCTAAGTTGGTTAAGAGTAAGGACGAAGAAGAGAAGTGGGTCAACAGGAAAGAGTACAAGTTAGCTAGGAAGGAGGCTAAGTTAGCAGTTACGGCGGCTAAGACGACCGCTTTTGAGAGCTTGTATGCAGGGTTACGGGGGAGAGGAGGGGAAAAAAAGTTGTTTAGACTCGCTAAGGCTAGGGAGAGGAAGGGTCGTGACCTCGACCAGGTGAAGTGCATTAAGGGGGAGGATGGTACAGTGTTGGTGGAGGACAGCCACATTAAGAATAGATGGCAGTAGTATTTTCATAAGCTCTTGAATGACGAAGGGGATAGAGCTATTGTGTTAGGGGAGCTGGAGCACTTAGAGGAGTGTCGGGATTTTAGTTATTGTAGACGTTTTAAGGTAGAAGAGGTTAGAGAGGCTGTTCGCAGGATGCAAAGGGGTAGGGCGACGGGGCCGGATGAGATACCGGTGGATTTTTGGAAGTTCGCTGGAGAGGCTGGTGTAAGGTGGTTGACTGGACTGTTTAATGAAATCTTCAAGACGGCAAAAATGCCCGAGGCTTGGAGGTGGAGTACCATGATCCCTCTTTATAAGAATAAGGGTGACATTCATAGTTGCAATAACTATAGGGGGATTAAGTTATTGAGTCACTCTATGAAGATTTGGGAGAGAGTGGTCGAGGTGAGGCTGAGACGGATAGTGTCTATTTCGGAAAACCAGTTTGGATTTATGCCTGGCCGCTCGACGACGGAGGCAATTCACCTGGTACGGAGGCTGGTGGAACAGTATAGGGAAAGAAAGAAGGACCTGCATATGGTGTTTATCGACCTGGAGAAGGCATACGACAAAGTCCCCAGGGAGGTGCTTTGGAGATGCTTGGAGGTGAGTGGAGTCCCGCTGGTATATATCAGAGCAATTAAGGACATGTATGATGGAGCGAAAACTCAGGTGAGGACGGCGGGAGGAGACTCAGAGCATTTCACTGTCTTGACAGGATTGCATTAGGGATCTACTCTTAGCCCCTTTTTGTTTGCTTTGGTGATGGATGTGTTGACGCGGCGTATTCAAGGGGAGGTGCCTTGGTGTATGCTTTTTGCAGATGATGTAGTTTTGATTGATGAGACGCGAGGAGGTGTGAATGACAAATTAGAGGTGTGGAGACAAACTCTTAAGTCTAAAGGGTTCAGGTTGAGTAGAAGCAAGACAGAGTATTTGGAATGCAAGTTTAATGACGTGAGGCTGGAGAATGATGTGGTAGTGAAGTTGGAATCACAGGAGGTATGTAAGAGGGATAGTTTCAAGTATCTCGGGTCCGTGATTCAGGGTAACGGTGAGATTGACGATGATGTCTCGCATCGTATTGGGGCGGGATGGATGAAGTGGAAGCTCGCGTTGGGGGTGTTGTGTGATAAGAAGGTGCCGCCTAAGCTTAAAGACAAATTCTATAGGGTGGTAGTCCGTCCGTCCATGTTGTATGGAGCGGAGTGTTGGCCAGTTAAGAACTCCCACATTTAAAAAATAAAGGTGGCAGACATGCGGATGTTACGTTGGATGTGTGGGCTGACTAGAGGGAATAGAGTTCGGAATGAGACTATCAGGTAGAAGGTTGGTGTGACTCCAGTGGAGTATAAGATGCGGGAAGTCTGATTGAGATGGTTCGAAAACGTGATGAAGAGGGGCATGGATGCCCCGGTTCGTAGGTGTGAGAGGCTAGCTTTGGATGGGTTTAGGCGGGGTAGGGGTAGGCCAAAGAAGTACTGGGGTGAGGTGATTAGGTGGGACATGGAGCAGTTACAGCTCATCGAGGACATGACCCTAGATAGGAAGATCTGGAGGACGCGAATTAGGGCAGAAGGCTAGGGCCAGTTTGGATCGTTAGTGTAGGGAATTACTTGGTGGGGGTATTATTCTTGTTATGATACCTTGTTCCATGTTTTATTACGAATCTGTTTGCTTTTCTCTGTTGTTATTACTTATGGGTGTCGCATTTATGTTATGACATCTTGTTCTATGCTTTACTATGTATTTGTGTAGTATCTCGTGTCTCGAGCCGGAGGTCTATCGAAAACAACCTTTCTACTTCTTTAGAGGTAGAGGTATGGACTGCGTACATCTTACCCCCCCCCAGACCCCACTATGTGGGAATACACTGGGTTTGTTGTTGTTGTTGTTGTTGTTTAACTCATTTCAAAGTTGTTTAGGTGGTATATAAATGTCTGTAACGTTAAAGTTGTTGACACCCAATTTTGTCTCGTCTTACTTTCAAATCATTTCTTGGCGCTTCTAAATAATTTTGATAGCTTTAAAAAAATATGTATGTATGATATTCTTATAATTAGGAGTTTATGCAAATCGTGCTACCATTTGTATTTTTAAACTAAAAGTTATCGACAACATTATCATCATCATCATCATCATCATCATCATCATCATCATCATCATCATCATCATCATCATTATTATTATTATTATTATTTATTGTCATTACAATTTTTCTATATTGTGAATTATCGTCGCATTTCTTCAAACTTTCGCAAATGACATTATATTTATTTTTTTATTTATCTATTTTTAATCGAATGAAGTATTTAGGTGACTTTCTTGTTTATAATTATTATCGTTCAATTTCAAATTTATCATGCAACTTTGTTCAAATAAGTATATTTCAATGTCAAATAATTTTGACATTTATTTGAATATTTATAATATGTTCTTGTTAAAAGTGTTATTTACATTAAGGGGAAAAACGTATATAGCATTCCTTAGATAGAAAATCACAACTTATAGCAAAACTTTCTTTTTGTTATGATTTGTTATGATCTATGAACTTTGTAAAAGAGTAATTGTGAACCTTTTATGGCAGTTACAGATAGTGGTTTGTGAAATTTTTTAAAATGTTGATAGTATGATGTTGTTCTTACAGTTTTATCAAAATCGTTTTGTTATGATTTGTTATGTTGCTCATGTTTCAGAGATAAGATTATGCTTTCAAAATTGTTATGATAACGTATGCAACATTTGGTGTTTATGTTGAATATGTTGAAGTTTGTGTATTTATTTGGAATGTTGAAATTATGAAATTGTATCCAATGGCGCAAGGAGGTTTGCGTATTTATTTGGAATGTTGAAATTATGAAATTATTGTTGAAAATATGTCAATTGATTACTAATAATGAAATTTGTATTGTGCTTATAGGTAGACCTAGAGACTTTGCTATAAATGAGATAATGTATGCTGCAGATACAAAGTATAAAGGATTGGTTGCTGCAATAACAAAACAATTGAAGATTGATATTAATTCTACAAAAATTGAGATTAAGTTTTTAGTAAATGATAGATGTCCACCAATGCTCATACATAATGATACTGGAGTAATGGTGTATCTAGATCAAAAAAGAAGTAATGAGGATTTTTTTGCTAGTTATCCATTGTATGTGACAACAACTGATATATCAATGGTTGTTAACAGAAATTTTGAACAGTCTGATATTTGTGTTGGTAACAACATGAATACCGAATCAAATCTGGATCGGCAGAATTTATACTGTAGAAATTTAATTCGGTTGATTGGATTAACTTCAGATGATGAAATCATGGACGAAGATAGAGTTGAAATAATCGAAGAAGTTACCAATCCGGTAATTGAAGTAAACCAGCGTTACATCAATAAAGAAACACTTTCACAAGTTATGGATTTGTACGCTTTCTTGCATTAATTTACATTTAGAACTGATAGGTCTAATGCAAAGAGGTACAAACTATTCCAATTTACAACTTAAATTCTTAAAAGAGTATATTTCTTTGATATTTTGTTTGTATGTTCTATATTTCTTTGTTTGATTCTGAACATTTTAAACAGCTACTACCTAGTTTGTCATGAGGAAGAATGTACATGATTTTTAAGAGCTTCCTTCCCGTCTCCTTTGGACAAGCCAGTCATGCATGACCTACAGCGTCGAGAAAGCATTCCTTATTTTTGCCAAGTACAAATAATACAAAGGTTTTCATAATAAGGAAGTACTATGAAATACATACATGTTCGGCACGAGATCAAATTTATGCAAGACGCCAAGGAATGACAAAGGTTATTGTTGGTTTAGTGTTGCCTAATTTGATAAACACTAATAGAATATACACACCAAATGATGTTGCTGTTGATATGTTAAGACAATATGGTGTGTTCTTAAACTATACTCAAGCATGGTGTGCAAAGGAACTAGCAGTTAAGATGTTGTGTGGTGATCCAACCGAATCATATAAAAAACTTCCAGGTTATTTGTACATTTTGAAAAAATAGTATCCTGAATCAGTTATTAGTTGGAAAAAAAATAAAAGAAAATCGTTTCTTGTATGCTTTTGTGGCGTTGGATGCTTCAATATGTGGATGGGAGTATTGCAGACCTATAGTTGTTGTTGATGGTACTGGGCGAAAATCACTTTATGGTGGGACAATTCTAATTTCAAGCACATTAAATCCAGGAGGTAACAAAGTACTATTTTACTTATTAATTTTCAAGCATAATTTATTTTTTTAGAAATAGTGTGTTATTTTTTTTTATAGTATGATATCAGTATGTTAATAATATTCTGAATGGTTTTACAATATGAAATAAATTCAATTAGTACAGGTGTTGCTAATGATTTTGTATGCAGGTCATGTATTACCTCTTGCTTATGCATTGGTTGATTCTGAAAATATAGCATCTTGGACATGGGTTTTCGAGAAATTTAGAGAAGCTTTTGAAGAAAGAAATAACATGTATATCGTGTCAGACAGAAATGACAACATCTGGAAAGCAACATCGACAGTCTATCCGAATCTGTCCCACCATGCTTGTATTTGGCATCTATGGGGGAATATTAAGACGAATTTTTGTAAGAAAGTTGATGAACTGCATAAGTTGTTTTTTGCAATGGCGAAGGCATATACACTTTAAAAATTTGAAGAGTTAATGGGGAGAGTCGACCAAATTAACAGAAGAGTGAGGGTATATTTGTACGAAATTGGCTATCAAAAATGGGCAAGGGCTCATTCTACAGTAAAGCGTACTTGGACTCTAACATCAAATATTGCTGAATCTATAAACAATACAAACATGAAAGTCAGAAGGTTACCTGTTGTTTCTGTGTTGGATTTCATGAGGCTAACTGTTGAATCGTGGAATGCAAAAAATAATGAGGAAGGAAAAAATACATTGACAGTGCTAACAAAAAGATATAATGATATTCTCAATGATAACAAGCAAGAATTGCATAATATGACGGTATGTTTATATTTTAATTATATTACAATCTTGAATAAATTTCTTAAAAGACTTTGTTGTTCTTTGATTTGTTTATTTTATTTTACTGATAATGTTTTGAACTGCAAACATGTTCTAACCAATAACATTTATTGTAAGTAAGAGGTTCAAACGAATTTTTGCATACCGTTACTACTGGAGTTAAAAGGTTTGTTGTATGCTTGCGAAGTAGAAAATGTAGTTGTGGTCGATTTCAATTAGATGAGATACCTTGCTCACATGCAATGGCCGTTATTACATATCGTAACCAACATGGAGAAGACTATTGCTCTGCATACTACAACAATAAAATTTTTAAGGATGCTTATGCTATACCAGTTGAGCCTCTTCCTTGTGAGAGTACGTGGAATATACCTCAAGAAGTCTTGGATGAAATTGTATTACCGCCTGATTCTAAAAGACCACCCAGACGTCCATGTTATGAGAGGTGGAAAGCACCAAATGAAGATAAGTGCAAAATAGCCAATGTTACATGTAGTAACTGCCATAGAGAAGGACACAATAGGAAAACATGCCATAAATATGATCCTCCCGTTTAAGAATATTTTTTAGAGTATTTTTCAAGTATGATTTTGTTTTGTTTTTTTGAATATTTTTAATAAACAATGCAACTTATCTTTATGTATAATATTTTGGTGCTCATTTTCAACTTTATATTGGTGTTTTATAAACATATATATATATATATATGTTGTAAATAAAAAAAATAAAATGAGTTGATATCAAATATGTTGAACGAGGTGAAATACAAAAGAAGTGTTAAAGTATCATAACATTATATAAGTGTACAAATATATTGATTAAAAAGGAGAAGATTTTTTTTCATATCAGCTATTATAGTATTATAATAATACAACAGTAACGAGCATCAAAAATTGAAATTAGTGTAAAGCTATACTAACAGTATATAATTGTATAAATGAAGTGCTTAAAAATAAAAACAAAACAAGTTGAATGCCAACAATGGTAATTCATATAACAGTAAAGATCATTAGTTAAGAACTAAAAAATTAATGTATATATGTACTAGCGAAAATCCTATATGATGAAATTTAACAAAATGATTTTGATTTCATTGAGCGAGTTTAAATACGAAATAACTGTTAAAAGTATCAAAACATCATACATAAAAATCAATACAAAATGATATCGATGTGTGATGAAATCACGTCTGATGAAATAAAATAAAATGATATCGATTTCATTAAAGGAGTTCAAATATGAAATAACAGTTAACAGTACCAAAACATCATACATAAAAATCAAAACTAAACTTTGTTCATACCAACAAGTTAAAAAAGACCACACTAACAATCTCCAAGCAACATTAAATATGAAATGCCTATCTATTTCTAATATTTGTAGTGACAACTAGACTAACAACATCTCCCAATATCTTTGGACCACCTAGTCTGCTTGTAACATTTCCTATCACCTTGCTTTCGCTTATAGCACCATCATTTTGCTTTTTTCTGGCATAATCCCAAAGTAACGCATCATATCTCATACGATGGTTGGTAGCATTAAACATGTTGGTTGAAATATCAAGCAATCCATAACTGATAAACTCAGCAAATGCACACGCATACATACCGCAATCACTGTAAAAACAATAATAAAAAAAGTTTAGTACATTACTATGTACAATTATAAGATGGTAATCCAAATAATATAAATATACGTACTTAGATTGTGGAGCCTGTTGAGGAATGTTCCTTACAATAACATACTTAAGTGGATCGGTCATGGACTTTTCAATGTATTCTGGCTCTCTATCCCTACAAATATCTGCTTGTTTACCATAGAAGTCAGTGGCAAACAAAAAATAATGGTATGATGGTAGCAAGTGATTGGACATGTCGATGAACATTCTTGGTGTTCAGAGCACCTCCAATAAATGAATCATACACATATAGACACCTGTGTCTAATGCAAAACAAAATCATAATCCAATGGAATGATTCACTAACATTAACTAGAATAATGATGTTGTCCACAGTATCCCAAGATATATTCACAAGCATCCTAAACCCCCTAATATATTGATCAACATAGTGTTCAGGTGAGATGTATCTCATATCCTTCTTCGCACTCAATCACTGTTGCTCAATTGTACAAACCCACTTAATGAACCAAACATTAGTTATGGTATATGTTATCGTCTTCATCGTACTATACTTCGCTTTTTTTCGCAAATAGTATATGATAACATCTACATGCTGTTTTAAAGAGAGACAAAATAGTGATGAGCAGAAATTCATTTTAAAGAATGCATATTTATTACAAATAATTATAAAACAGTTGAAAAGAGCATGTACATACAACCAAAGTTTTGTGAATGAATATAGGTATCATTCATAGGATACAACCAAAGTTTTCTTGCATGATGACATTGTCATGTTATTTCATTAAATAATGAGTTGTTCATTTGTACTATAATATGCTAGTCTACTTTCATTATTCATTAAATATTACTGTAACGATTGACTTTTTGTAACATTTGAATCCACTGCATATACAAACTATGACAAAAAATGCCTTCAAAATTAATTTCTCTTTCATATATCATATTATACACAAACAGACATACACTTTTATAATGACACTTACAGAACATTAAGATAATTATACAATTCCTTTTTGATCCAGATGTTTGCCAAACACATACACAATATATACTATATGGAGTTTGTATTAAATTAGATTTGAAAGATACCTCATCGTTCCATGGACGATCAGTGTGAATCATTGTAAGAAATCAACCTTTCTTATCAATTTTCAATCCACCAAGCTCAAATTTAGGATTTATGATGACATCTTAGCATTGTTTTTATTATTAAATAAAATATAATATTTATATATGATATTATATATTAAACTGTTGAATGTATGAATTAGTACATTAGTACATTAAGGTAAAAAATAAATCGTTATCTTTCACAGACTTTCTTCACATAACACCAATCTATAAATTGATCAACTAGTATATCTGGAACCTCAAATCCAACATAATCTTCAAATGGATGTTTTTTGTTGAAGTAAATGATGGATTTTTCATGGGTAAAATCATAATGTTGGTGCATTATCAGTGGAGATTTATCAAAGATGACCGGTGATAAAATTTGGAATTTGGATTTCGGTGTTTCAAACTTCCTAAATGTAGTTTCTAGTGCGATCAGCTGTGACTCAGTAAAAAATGATAATTTTTTCAAAGGAGAAAGATTATCGCTTGATTTTGCACCACCAATGTCACCGCACACTATACATATAAATACATTCAATAAAGTCATGTAGAGATCAGTTTGTTACATTTATAATATAGAACTCTATGTATTAGGGATTAACAAATTCATATCAAGTTAATGTAACATTACCATCCATTTCAAAAGCCATATCACGATATAATTCATCCTTCACTTTGATAGGTTCATTAAAAATTTGTTCACATGTTTTGCTTTCATTTGATGTTTGCAATAAATCATCCACAGATCGTGAATCATTCTTATAATAATCATAAAAAATAAAATTAACTTTTGAAAATAAATCCAAATAAAACTGTAAAAATCTTTACAATGCATACCCGATCTTCATTGAATTCATCAAACTTGATTCCTGTAGACCTTAGTTCATTCAAAATAGTCCTGATAGACTCAGCAACATATTATTTTACCTCCGTAAATTGCTTATCAACCTACTCATAACACAATAATGGATGTAATAATTTCATGTAAAATAATATATTCTGTATAAGTTAAAATCAATCAAACTAATTAAACTTTACTACTGACCTTTTTCTGATTATTAGATATTTCATTAAGAACCTGTACATACATAAACTTATAAATTTAATAACAACATGCCTATGACCTGTACGTTCATACTCATATAATTATAATACCAAAAGAAAATACACCTTTTTCTAAAATTTCAACATTTCAGCTTGAACCTAGAACATACATGACATATGTATAGTATATATAGTTAGTAAATTCATAATCAAAATTTAAAAATATTTATTGAATAAGTAATTACAATATTTATGTTTTACATTTGCCAATTCGTTCTTCATATCAAAGATTTGTTTGTCTTTCACATTTTATGATGAAATTTTTTCATCATCTACATATGGATGAACAAAGTTGTCTTGCACTTAATGAACGAAACTATCTTGATGTATTGCAAGAAGATTGTACTTTATCATTTCCTCATCGGTAAAGGCAATATCTTTGAATTGATACTAGTATAAAAAAATGAGTTAGTTTAAATAGATAACAAGTATAAAATGAGAATGAAATAGATATTGATTTAGAATTAAAGCTAATGTATAGAAGTGCAGTTGAGATTACCTCGTTGCTATAACGCTTAAAAATTGTTGTCTTCAAATACTCATTAAAAATGAGATCTTTCGATGACCTCCGATTTAGAATTCGAGGACTCATAACTGATTCACTTTGAATCGCAACAGCTTTGTCCATGTTCAAACAACATTCATAAAACCATATTTGAAGAGCCAAATGAAATCCACCAAAGGTAAATGATGAGGAATTCATCTTCAAACCATGACTATTAGATTTATACAACATTCTAAAGCACTCATTGTCCCAATCATAATTCAAGTACTCACCGGATTCAACTAGATCAAAATAAAATTTTGGTATGTAATTCCTTGAAAAATCAGGAACTAAGAACCTGATTATGAAATAAACCATACCAATTTCATACAGATCATCTTCTTTAAAAATATTCTCATTCGCAACAAAATCAGTATAGAAATCACTTCTCTTCACCTTTTCAATACCAGGATAATACTTAGACATAAGCTTGTTCGGATCTTTGAAATCTGAATAAAAATCACTTTTTTTGTCAAACCTTAAACCAGTTACAACACAAAATTCTCTCTTACCAAAATGCAACAAATTGCCATTCAACCTAAAGATGAACAAATCATCTCTGTTATTCTCCGTCTCAGCTTGCAATAAATTTCGAAGAAGTTGGGGCTGGACTTTAAGCTATTGAATCTTAAAAAAATGTTCGAAGGAAGAATTTTCAAACCTTTCAAAGTGCTTCTTTTTCCATCTTAACATAAGATCATTGAAAACATCAACCTTGATATACGATGCCCAATGAAAGTATGTTTTTCGTTCCTACATACATTTACAAATACAAAAATAATAACATAAAAATACAACAATATTTAACTTTTGATAGTTGGAAGACGATCTTTTAATTGGTGCAATAACCATATATTTTAAGTAATAACATAATGTATCAATAATTTATACAAATTTTGAACTAAATAAAGCAACAATCAAATATTTTTTAATACATAAGAATTAACTAATTATTATTATGAAACAAAAATTGTATAAATATTCTGTAAAAACAACATAAAAATCATATGATCTTTTTAAAACCAGAAATCAAGATGATAAGAATAAAATATACAACTTTTTTTTTTGTAAAAAAAAAACTTATATAGAATAAAAATCATACCTTGCAAACTTTTCTAGATTTTCGTTGGACACATTATTTGCATTTTTTCCTTTAGCCCTAGCCATTGTTACTCGAGAAGGTGCTTCTCCTCGACACTTGAGTTTTTTTGGTTTGAGTAATAGAATCTCAACCTCAAAATTGGAGTTCGACACTTGTTCTCTATCCAAATTCTTTCTCTTATAATTCCTGTTATCTTGAGGAATCTCAACCTTTTTTCTCAAATTTAGCTTCTTCGATGCTTCATGAACAAAGGGGACTTCAATTTTGTCGGGCAAATACTGATTTTGATTCTTGTTGTAAGACCCACTTTCAACAGTTTTTTTTACACTTCGATAGAGGAGAAGGAGTGAAACAACCTAAATTAGACGAAGGTCTCGAAAGTTGAATGAGGCTACTATTTTCAATTCTTCTAGGACTTCTACGCGAAGGAGTAGAATCGAATTTTGGTTTAGACATAATGCACAATGGAGAATGCAGAAAAACAAATATATAAGTTTCGTATTTTTTGGGACAGAAGATGAATGTTAACTATGAAACTCAGAATTTTCAACTAAGAAGATGAGTATAATATCACCAATATGAAATCCTTTTTTACAATCTTGTATTTTCAAGAAGAAAATATGCATATTTTATGAAGACACGAGTTTCAAGAAAATTTTTAAAGGGTTGAGTGTTATAATGGAGAAAGGAAAAGGTGACATTCAGTGTTATAATAGAGAATGGAGAGAGAGAACACGTATATCTTCTTTCAATATATTGAAACACGCAATCTTCCAATATATTTATCTTCTTTCAATAATAAATTAATCTGATAAGTAAGATTGTGTAATATTTTAAATAAAAAATATTTAACATATATTTATCATAATTATCAATACACAATGTAAGAAAAATATTGATTACAATCCTTAAAATAAGGAACTAATTTTACATTTAATAATTAAAAACGATTTCTGAAAATATACTTTAAAAAATTATCTCTTTTAATAAGTTGCTATAACTTGTAAGTAATTTTCTATTATTGTAATTATCTAAAAGTATTGCTAAAATTTGTTATTTTAGATCTAATAATACTATGGAGGATAATTTTTCCTTAAATTAATTTAGAAAGCCCAAAGAACATAAGGAAGAAGACATTTTTTAAATTATCTCATTTTAATTTGGCCCAATTTTAAGATCCAACCCATAAAGCCCATCTTTTTTAATCCCCCTTCCACCTCATTACCACGTGGATGTCATGTTTGCGCCACATAAGGCGCCAAACGGACATAATACATGCCAAACACACTTTTATTGCACTCCTTCCACACTTTGTACAAGCTTGACACACTCTTAGCACATCTTTGCCACATGTCTCCCTCTTATTACTCAGTCAACATCCCATTTAAAATCCTAGGGTCCCTTTTACCATGAGTTACCCTAAATACTCTTGCTTTGCCTATTCAAAATACCCAACTTACCCTCAAAGCCTTAAATCAAACTTGGATGTACTCATCTTTTCTCCAAAAGCGCCATTTGTACTCTTTCCCATTTTTGGAAAAGATTACCCGCTTCTTTCACCATGGACAAACTCTCCCTTGCCATTTTCATGCAAATCTTGAACATCCCTTACATATCTCCATCTCCTTTTCTTATCTCATGCTTAAAAAACTTTTATATCCAAAGGTTACAGTCGAATCTCCCCATTTGAAGAAATCAATGAACCAAATCACGTGAGGCCTTAGCACTTACCAGGCAAGCTTTGACTCAATCAGGTTTTCGAATTCAATTTCGCGCCTAAGAACAAAAAGGAACCCCAAGAACCCTAATTTTTCATCTATAAATACCAAAGGTTTTCAGGGAATTTTTTTGGAGGTCACAAAAATAGAGAAAAGTCCTGTCATCTCGTTAGGAATTTCATTTTTTTTTGTGTGTGCTACTTGAGTTCTAAATCGGCAATTTCGAGTGTAGATTTGTGATCAACGTCCCGTTCACGCACCCAGCAAGGTCAGTGGTTCCGTCTTTACATTTTAATTGTGTTGTTTAAAATTTATTCATATCTCGTTATGTATTATGAAAATGCTATTAGTTTCCTTCGTTTTGAGATTTAGATGTCATGAAAAAAAAAATAGTCAAGTCTTTGATTCTTGATATTGTTTCCTGCCGATAAACCAATTTGTTAAGCATGTTTATAAATTTCATATCTATAAATCAAAAGCGGTTTGTTGTGTTGTATATGCGGAGAAATATCCTACCGATGCTTTCTAATAACGATACTTGACTTGCAGTTATCATGCTTACATGAGTTTTATTACCTTTAATGCTTTAATTTTATTGGTACATGCAGTCCCATTTTAATATTTGCTTTGTTTTGCGTCAGGAATTGGATTAAAAATGAAATTATATGTTTCAGATTTCATACTCATACATATAGTTTAAAAGAAATCTTTTTTTTGCTTACTATTGCTAACTACTAGTCTTCTCACAGTATTTTTTGGTTGGAAAATTAAATTTGTTTAGGGATCAGGAATATAAATTGTTGTACGTTGTTTCTTTACTTCTAGAAAATGTTTTAAGATACTTATAATTTTAAAAGTTAAAGGTTTAATCGTAATGTAGAGTAATGGCGGTCTATTGGGACTACTAAAATTATACTTTATGTTTCGAAACGTGAAAATGTGTTGTTTTCTCGTTACTTTGTGAAAGAATATAACTTGATTTGTTGTCTCATGTATTCCCTTTCTTGAATAGTAAAATTAATATTGAAGACTCATGACTATTAATGAGCCTTTCTTTACATTCTTTATATAATCATTCTTATCTTTACATACTTATTGTGTTTGGATATAGTTAATCATTCACACGGTAGGTAGAACCTTAAGGCAATACTTAATTTCGATTAGGCTTAATTAATCGCAATTTTTTTTTTTTTTTTTTTTTTTTTTTTTTTTTTTATAAAAAAAAACATCATTTGAATTGGAATTGGTTGGGCTACTTAATTCCCGCATAGTCTTAATCTCATTACCCAATTGTTATCTTCTCAAACTTTGAATACTAATGGAATTTGCATTACTAAATATCTTTTTAACATTTTATTTAGAAGGAAAACAGACCATTTCATAAGTGAGTTTTTTTGGTATTTCAAAAAAAAACATAAGAAACTAATTTCGTCATTCCAAAAGTCCCTCAAGTCTATTGTTTATTTTACCTTCCATATCCAATCCCCATTTACGTTCCTATCAGCACTGACTTGTTCAAACCTTCATAATGTTCACTAATTTCATATGTTTCATGCATTATTTTAATTTCTTGACAAGTTTTCTTGCTTATAAAAAAATAAAGATTTTAACCCTTGTACGTTTGTCAAAACTAAATAACGATAGTGTTAGTGCTCCTTTTAGCATCTAGCCAAATACTTTTTAAAATAAAGCAACCCTTAAAAAGGATTCTTATGTTTGTATACATATATATTGTACATGCGTGCTTAATGAAATCTTTAGGTCGAATTACTTTTATCGTTCAATTATTTTTTCTCAAAAATAAAGTATTTAGAGATAATACCCAATTACTCCCGAACTATACCCGAAACAACTGTGACACACCTCAACCTCAAGGGGATCCTATTACCCCTTGAGCTAATTAAAAGTAAAATTTTCACCCCCTTAGTGCTTATGTGGCACATACGTGGCGCTTACATGACAAAACAACTGAAGTGTCCACGTAGGCACACGTATGTGCCACATAGACACTAAGGGGGTGAAAATTCTACTTTTAATTAGTTCAGGGGGGTAATAGGACCCCCTTGAAGTTGAGGTGCGTCACAACTCTTTCGCGTATAGTTCGGGAGGGTAATTGGGTATTTTCTCAAGTATTTATGATATATAACTTTTATTCTCAAAGTTCGTCGTTTCAAGTTCGTTTTAGTTTCGGCTATTAAGTTTCTAGCAGTGTAAACCTATTTTCAAAATATATAAATATTTTACGTGTTAAGTCTTGAAAAACACCTCTTTATCGGAGTACCATGTAATTTCTCTTAATGATTTTTGACGCTTCCCGAATCGATATTCAAAATTCTTCTTCCTTAAAATTGTGACTCTTTAAATTAGTAGATCACGCTATAATTCATCGATTTTTAATTAATTGGTAAAATATTACTTTTCAAACTTCTTATTCTTCAAATGTGTCATATTTTTACAAGATAGATATTATTATACTTTTGATATGTTATTTTTTGCTATTCAGAAAATAATGACTTTTAAAACTCTCTTTAACCAAAAGATGTTTTTGGCAACCCTTTAATAACTTTGTACATAAGTAAATGTTATCAAGACTTTTAAATTATAATTATTCCTTTATTAGATGAAATAAGCTTTTCTTAACAACGTTTACTTTCTCATCTCATATTTTTTTAATTTCTTTTATTAACCTAAGTTTGGCTGGTTAACCGTAGTTAGCGAATCCTTTAGGGTGCCTAATTCCTTTCCTTTAGGATAATTAGAATCCTTATCTAGAATTTCAGGTTGCTAAGACCTTAAAATGAAGTCTTTAATTGCTTTAATCACATAGTTCATAATAGGTGTCCCTAATTCACCGTAGAACTAATTAGGTGACGACTTTCTTTAATTTAATCAGAGGTTTTCAATATATTGTATACTATTTTGACCTCATGTTAAAATGAGGTATAACAGCTTGGCGACTCCACTAGGGAATTATTAGGTTCTTAACCATAACAAACTTAGGTTAATTATTAAGTCTTTTTATTTTGTTATTTGTTTCACCCTAATTGTCTTGTTTTATCATGTTTGTATGGCATAAATTATTTATTTGCTATTGTTTTGTATAAATTGCTTACGTGATTACCTCTTTATAAATTGGTATTCCGTTCATATTTTCTGCACTTCAGAAAATTAACACTCACACACGTACACGCAGTTGTACTTTCTCAAAATTCTTTCAAATCATCAATTTTAGAGAGTCGGTGCATACGTGGGGTAAGCGGGAGTTTTACTGCCGTGGAACCACGTGCCTTCTCATGTAGAAATTCAAGTCCTTGTCTACCCAAATCTTAGAAAAACTTAAGATAGAGCGTTACCACCCTTGATTTAGACCATGCATGCATAAGCCATAGGTGGTTTGACCCATGGTGTTATTCCACGAATTTAGGAAACGCCTTTATGTCAAAATGGTTCACGACCCGATGACGACCTTCATATTATGTGTAGAAATAATGATAAATTGATCCAAGTTAAAATTTGACTTAATTGAGTTTGGAAAAGAATTTGCTTATGTTGTCTTCTTGTAGGTTGCTAGGATGGATAACTTGTCTAATTTTGCCAACACCCAAATGGTTGTGTGTGTGACACTTAAGTTAAGAAGATAGAGGGAGAAAATCAAGATGAAGCATGGGTTCAAGATTAGGTGAACTTTAGGTTTATTGACATCATTGATTTACATCCCTTCTGACAGGCATATAGTCAAGGCATTGCTTAAGTTTTGGGATCCCACCAGAGTCGTGTTCAAGTTCAAGGATTTTGAATTGACCCCCACATTTGATGAAATTGATGGATTTACTAATTTGAAGTACCAAGGACGAAGTATGATCTTACCTCGCAAACAGTCAGGAAAGAAATTCTTCCATCTTCTTGGGCTAAAAAACAACCTCAAGCTTGCATGTTTGGATCATGATTGAACTTCTCTTAACTACTTGTATGAAATATTTGATCGCAAGGATGGCCACGAGGTCTTTAGCAGGGAATTATCTTGTTTTGCTGAGAGTTGGATAAAGAAATGTCCTATCGTTTTTGTCATTGCTTTACTAGGTATTCTGGTCTTTCCTCTGGAGCATGGAAGGATTGACACTTGCCTTAGTTTCGTGGTTAGAGATCTTTTTCGTAGGGTTGAAAATACTGAAGTGACACTGGTTCCGATGATTGTAGCAGAAATGCTGAAAGCACTGTCCAAATGTGTCATGGGAAGAAGGTTCTTTGAAGGTTACAATCTCCTTCTTCAGATTTGGACTATAGAACATTTCTATAGACGTAATGCCATGGTCGACATACTCTTTAGCATACCCAACAAGATCGACTCTCATCTACAAAGGATGGAAGAATTTGTAGCTCCCGTGGATACAAATGATTGGTATGCATACTTGAGGGTGCTCACAGGCAATCAAATCCAATGGAGGTACCCATGGTTGTCACCTCACGTTTCCGTCATCAAGGGCCGTACGACATACTATATTGATCTTTTGGCTTGAAAGGTCTTCAAGCATATGCTCCCTTCACGAGTGCTTCGGCAATTTGGACATCATAAAGTCATTCCACTTCATTCAGATATGAGCGAATTTGAGGTTGAATATTATTTAAAAGTGTATGAGCAGATTTGAAGTTGAATATGAGCAGATTTGAGGTTGAATATTATTTAAAAGTGCATGAGCAGATTTGAAGTTGAATATGAGCATATTTGAGGTTGAATATCATTCCACATCAAGTTATTTAAAAATGTTAAATATTATTATTTCTTATCTAAATCAAAATAAGAGTTTTAATTAATTTGAAAGTTTTAAATCTTAGGTGCATTACTTCGCATGAACCTATGATGCATTGAAGGTGCATTGCTTTGCATGAGCCTTTAGAGTATGAAAAAGTTATCCTTTATTGTCCTATCAGTTCAAAAAATGACAGTCTTTCTCAGATTCTTGAATAGTAAAATTAATATTTGTCACACCCCTGTTTTTCACTGCATCCGACCCCGCTAGGGAGTTGGTTTTAGAGAAAATGAGTTTTTCCAATTAAAGTGACATTTTGAAAAGGGATTATTTTATTTACAGAGTCACCACTTGGAATTGAGTTTGGGTGTTCCAAGTCACCTTATTGAATCCCTATTCAGAAGGAAAATGACTCTTTATTTTTATTTCTTGGTCTGCGAACTAGGAATTCGGATAAGGAATTCTGTTGACCGAGGGGAAGGTGTTAGGTACCCCTCGAGTCCCGTGGTTCTAGCACGATCGCTTTAATGACTTACGTCTGGCTTAAATTAATCTCTTGGATACATAATATTTGTTAGCCTAAAAGTTACTTACATCCTACTTTGAATTTGTTTTAAATTATTTAAAGATATTAATGCGTGGCTTGCCAGTAGCAGTACTTTCCGGTCATACCACAAGTTTTGATATATTTCTCGCGCCTTTGAGACATTTATGGATCGTTTCCATTTTTTCAATTTAAATGAGCGCATGACATGTTTAGAATCTACCCAACTTAATTAGATCGGCTTCAAATGGTATGTTAAATTTTATTATAATGAATGATCGGTAGCAGGGCTTTCCAACTTCATTATTAACTTTCTCTCGTTTGTTAAGCTGTTTAACATTGTGTATTATTATGTATAAAAAATAATGTTTAATTATGACAAGCGATATGAAAATTCAAAAGTTTTTTCATGTTTTCCTAAAAGATTGAACACTAAAATGGCGTAAAAACGTTAGGTTTGGTATAAAATTTAGTGTTTACACAGACTATTTGACACTACATATTATTCTAAGTCAAATTTCTTTTCTAATATATTTTCATGATTTATTTTACTTGATAAACAAGTAAAATGTAATTACAATATTTAAGCCAAACTTTCGCATATACAAAAAATACTACAAAACATTAAACACAAAAACTAGAATAGAAAAGAAATTTTAATTGAGAAAGATTTGCTGCTAATGTTTTTTCACTTGATTAATCTAAAATCCAAAACACAATAGTCGACTTTCATTTATACTCTAAGATGATACAGCTTATTTCATTTTTATCCTCCTATTTCCAATTAAACTTCATTACTAGTACATTAATTTAAATTAACTATGATATAAATACAAAAAATAATATAAAAAAATAAGTTACATTGATAGTATTCACAAATGATCCAACTAAAGTAAAAATATAAGGATATTCATCGATTCTACTTTTTATCAGCAATTATCTTAATCAACTTCCAAATTTTTGAAACGAATAGATAAAATACACAGCTCGCAATGGCGTCGTGTAGATAGTTAAATCTACATGCTACATGCTACATGAAAACGCTCACATAATTTTATTCATACCTTAATTGACAATAAAATTAATTTTAAAAAGATCCAGCTAGGAGCCAACGTAATAAGTCGACGAAAACTTGAACTAAGAACGTAACACTCAAACTCTATACCACAATCTTCAAAAGTGCTTCTAGTTTTCTATGTATATATTTTTTTTTCAAAAAAAAAAAGAAATTATTTTTTTCTCCACTTTTTTTTCATATCTGTATCTGCGTTTCTTGCTTTTCATTTTTTCTACTTCTGTTTTTTGCTCTCAGTTTTCTAACCATCCTTTTTTTTTTTTTTTTTTTAGTCTTTCTCTCTTCTGCGTTCATTGTATGATAATTTTGTAGGAATGTTTAGGGTAGTAAGCATGTGTGTGCTCTTTTTTTTTTTTTTAATTTTTTGCATGCATGGAGATTCCTGTACATAGCTGTGAAAGAGAAGAAGACATACACATCTGAAAAAAGTACCAACTTGATAAAAAAAAAACATGCACATGCATATAAATTCTCAAACCACTATATAATACATGAAATTATATAAATAACGTTATTCATGCTTTTGATTCTCAATAAAACTTATAAAAGTAATGGTATTGAGTTGGATAAGAACTTGTATGCTGAAATAAATAGAGTATAGAAGCAAGAATGTCGTTACCGAAAACTCAATGGATACCCAAACTCTTTTCTTTTTCTGTTGTGTATGTTTCTCTTTCTTCTTACATTGTTTCACTCTCCGTCTTTCACTCTTTTTGTTCTTCTTATTTTCTTGTCTTAGTTTTCTCAATTCTTTTCTCTCCTTTTTGTTTCTAACTCTATGTTGCCCCCTCTCTCCGTTCTCTTCTTTTGCCTCTTTTCAATCTTACATCCCTCCCCCCTTTTTCTGTGTGTGTTGTTATATATATGAGTGCATGTGTGTGTGTCATGTGTTGTGTGGAGGAAGAGTGGGAGAGGTTAAGTAGAAGTGGGAATTGTGGGTGGTTTGGGTAGTTTAGGTTTCTTTATTTTTTTTTAATTATTATTATTATTAATAATAAAATAAAAATGATTAAAAACTAATAAAATATAATATAAGCTAATAACTAGTCTTAGGAACATGATTAAGAAAAATTAATATCACAACATTCTTTATCAAAAGTTGAAAGAAGAAAACAAATATAATTTAGAAAAAAAAATTCTTCTATTTTTTTTCTTTTTTTCTAAAAAAATAAATAAACAAATATATAAACAATAAAATAAAAACTTATTTAAAATGTGACTATTTTTGTAGTTTTTAAAATTTGTAACAAACCTCAAAGAATAAGATAAATTTAAAATGCCTAAAATAAAATAAACAAAAAATTACTTGAACATTAAAATGGTATAAAACATTAGATTTGGATCAAAAATTAGGTGTTTACAGAATGCCCCTCTTTGCTTGGAAATATGGAGAATTTTCAAGCAAAGAAGTAAACATGACTAATTTTGGCTCAACCATTTATTCACTAGTAAATAAGTAGAAAAGAAGTGCGATCGAGCCTTGGTTTTAGACATCCTACATATCTCGGGTTATAAGAGAATCAGGTCACATGTAGTTCAAGTGGGTGTGGAAATGAATGGATGAGTTGGAGAGTCGATTTGAGGCCCCGTCGAGTTTTCGATTCGTTGCTCCTTTTATTACATCAAAAATAAAACTAGAAATAAAAGTACAAGATCCTATCTATTCTATTTGTCTTGATCCTTTTGCTTCTGATCTTTCTCTTGGATCTTCGGTTATTGCCTCACCTTCTTCTGGTGGGTACCTTGATCTCCAAATTTGATCTTGAAATTAAGATTTGAGACTTGAACTTGAAACTTGGATTGAGTCATTGATACTCTACCAAAGAACAGTTCATAGAATACTTTGGATGCTTGTTTTCCTGATCAAAAGCTAAAAAGATGTCTCTTGAAATATTGGGCCGCTATGGATGCAAAGTTGACTCTAACTATCTTCAAACTGATCATTCTTCTATATTCTAACCGGAGATGAAATTCCATTCTTGGATAAACCTGTGCTTTGCAGAAAAACCTGCAAGCCATCAAAGAAAACAGAACAAAACAAACAAAATTTTCTGCCCCAGTTTACATTAGGAAAATTTGGTGAGCTATTAGAAAAACTATAAACTAGTTTAAAAATAAATAAATAAATGAATGGATAGAAATTTAGGCTAGGAGCGCAATAAAATAAGAACCCTATTCTTAATAATGCAATCAAAGGAAGTTATGCCTAATGAATGCATGAAAAAGAATTAGGATTTTTGCTTCTAAAAATGTGACTAGGGGTTGTCATACCCTATGAAGACATAAAGAAGAAAAAATAGGAAGATTTATTTCCTAAAATGTCAACTAGGCGCCCTATAAAGACGAAATAAACTATCAACTTGGGGATGGCGCCCTATAAAGACAAGATAAGATGTCAACTAGGGGATGACGCCCTATGAAGACGGGATAAGATGTCAACTAGGGGATGTCGCCCTATGAAGACGAAATAAGATGTCCACTAGGGGATGGCGCCCTATGAAGCCGAGATACGATATCAACTAGGGGATGGCACCCTATGAAGACTAAAGGAAACGTTAACTAGGGGATAGCGCCCTATGAAGATGAATAAGATGTCAACTAGGGAATGACACCCTATGAAGACAAATAAGATGTCAACTAAGAGATGGCGTCCTATGAAGACAAATAAGATATCAACTAGGGGATGACACCCTATGAAGACGATATAAGATGTCCACTAGGGGATGGAGCCCTATGAAGACGAATAAAGATGTCAACTAGGGGATGACACCCTATGAAGACGAGATAAGATGTCAACTAGGGGATGACGCTTTATGAAGACAAAAGGAAATGTCAACTAGGAGATGGCGCCCTATGAAGATGAATAAGATGTCAACTAGGGAATGACGCCCTATGAAGACAAATAAGATGTCAACTAAGAGATGGCATCCTATGAAGACAAATAAGATGTCAACTACGGGATGGCACCCTATGAAGACGATATAAGATGTCCACTAGGGGATGGTGCCCTATGAAGATGAATAAGATGTCAACTAAGGGATGACACCCTATGAAGACGATATAAGATGTCCACTAGGGGATGACGCCCTATGAAGACGAATAAAAATGTCAACTAGGGGATGGCGCCCTATGAAGACGAGATAAGATGTCAACTAGGGGATGACGCCCTATGAAGACAAAAGGAAATGTTAACTAGGGGATGGCGCCCTATGAAGACGAAATAAGATGTCCACTAGGGGATGGCGCCCTATGAAGACGAATAAAGATTAGGATTTTTTTTTTTAGAAAAGAAAAAAAATGCCCAGTCTTGAATATGAGGGGTTTTATTATTATTATTATTATAATTATATTGATACGAACTTAGAATTATAGGAGTATAACAAAAAGAGAAAATTCAAGAAAACTTAACTTTGCTATACTTGTTTTTTTTTTCACTAAACTTCACAAGATTGCTTTGCCCCTGTTCAAGCAAAGAGAAAAAAAATTGTGAGTTTTAAACTTGGTAGTTGGTTTGTGGCCTTGAATCCCTTGGAGGTTTGCCTTATCCTTGCCCCAACTTGATACGGTTGATTAAACTAATTAGTTGGCGAGCTTGAATCTTCGTCTTTCGAATTCTATTGTATTTTTGTTTGTTTCAGTACGATTCTGATATTCATTTTCAAATGCTTCACTCGTAACACTTATCTTAACTGGCTCTCTGTCCTTGTCAAGGTGGTGAACGCCCAATAATCTCTGCTCAATTTCACTGGGAGCCATGGTCAATTTTGAGCGTTTTTCTTTATTTTGCATTTTGTGCGAGACTTACCCATAAAAAAAACAGAGCGTGTAAAAATGAAATAAGGAAAAATCAAAAGAAGGAATAAAAGAATTATGTTTGAATGGAAGGTATTTCTACCAGTAAAGTAAGAAAGCTTATTTGGAGGTGTATATTGACTTCAATAATGCATGACACACAATTTGGAGTAGATATTTGATCCTTCAAAACTGTCTAATCTCGAATAGGCTGCACCTTTCAATCAAATCAAAATCATCCTTCTTGATCTTTGTCCTGTCATGATAAACTTTGTTTGACTAAAGTCATTCCTTCTAGGATTTTCTCAATTGACCTCTCTACTTTCGATTGTCTCATTCATCATTGTCTTATGGCGCCCCTGAGGGTTTTCACCAATAAGATTTTTTTTTAATATATATATATACAACACACAAGGCTTGGCATTCTCAAAAATTGATCGGAAGGTCTTTAATGGACAAAGGGAAAAGGATTTTTAGGATAAATTACAACTTGAGAGTCATATAAAAGTGACAATAGGATATATATCTCATATTTTTTAAATACCAATTTTCTTTTTGTCGGACCGAACCCCAAGATAGGGCTGCCTACGTATCCATTTAGGAATCAGGTCGAACGTAGTTCAATGCTAACGCATTATCTTTTTTTTTTTTTTTTTTGACTCCAAAGAGGGTAAGCAAGGAAAGGTAAATAAGGCTCGAAGGGCTGACAAGGGATTAATGACATTTAGTTAAGTAGAATGATGACCTTTCGTCATCTCAACTTGAGAATGTTAAGCACAAATGTGTCAAATATAATATCTTTTGACTGAATCAGTATTGATAGTTTTTTCTGTCATTTTTCCGTCCAGATCCGCAAGTTGCAAAGCTCCATTTGATAATACTTGTTTAACTATGTATGGACCTTGCTAGTTTGGAGAAAACTTTCCTTTAGCCTCTTCTTGGTGTGGAAGGATGCATTTTACAACAAGTTGGCCGGCCTCGAATTTTCTAGGACGTACCTTCTTATTGTAAGCTCGCGCCATTCTCTGCTGGTATAATTGCACAAAGTAAACTGCCGTCAACCTTTTTTCATCTATTAACGATAATTATTCTAGTCTAGACTTGACCCATTCAGTATCGTCAATTTTGGATTCACCAATGATTCGAAGCGAGGGAATTTCGACTTCTGCGGGTATCACAGCTTCAGTCCCATAGACTAGTAAATAAGGAGTTGCGCCAGTCGATGTACAGATAGTTGTACGATATCCTAAAAGAGCAAATGGTAATTTCTCATGCCACTGTCGAGATCCTTGGACCATTTTCCTAAGAATCTTTTTAATATTCTTGTTTGCTGCTTCAACGGCTCCATTTGCTTTAGGACAGTAAGGGGTAGAATGGTGATGTACGATCTTGAATTGCTCACAAACCTACTTCATTAGATGACTATTGAGATTGGTTGCATTGTCTATGATAATGAACTTTGGTATACCAAAACGACATATGATGTTCGAATGAACAAAATCTACTACTATTTTCTTCGTGACTGATTTGAAAGTAGCGGCTTCTACCCATTTGGTGAAATAGTCAATAGCAACCAGTATGAATCGATGCCCATTAAAAGCTTTTGGTTCTATTGGACCGATTACATCCATGCCCCAAGCAACGAATGGCCAAGGAGCAGACATAGGATGCAACTCTGAAGGTGGCGAGTGAATCAAATCACCATGAATTTGACATTGATGACACTTGCGAACAAAGTGAAAGCAATCTCGCTCCATAGTTAACCAATAATATCCTGCCCGCATAATTTTCTTCGCTAAAACATAGCCATTCATATGCGAACCACATACCCCCGAATGTACATCATTCATGATTCTTTCAGCTTCCTGAATATTAACACATCTCAACAAGTTCAAGTCTGGGGTTTGTTTGTACAGAATCTCCCCACATAAGAAGAAACCATTAGAAAGTCTCCTAATGGTCCTTTTTTGATCTGCATTGGCGTGTATTGGATATTCTTTTAACTTTAGGAAGCATTTGATATCATAGTACCAAGGTTCATTATCTGGTTCTGCATCAATTATATTATAGTAACCATGTTGATCTCGTATCTGTATCTCTAATGGGTCGAGATGCGTATTTCCTGGGTATGGGAGCATGGAAGCTAGGGTAGCCAGGGCATCAGCCAGCTCATTATGGGATCTGGGAATATATCTAAACTCGATAGACTTGAACTTTTTGCTAAGGTCCTCTAAGAACTGTTTGTATGGAATGAGCTTGATATCTCACATTTCCCATTCACCTTGAATTTGTCGAATGAGTAATTCGGAATCTCCCAACACCACTAGCTTGTGTACATCCAGATTTATTGCCATATTTAACCCTATGATGCAAGCTTCATATTCTGCTGTGTTATTAGTACAAAAGAAACGGAGTCGTGCTGTGGTGGGATGATGATGCCCGGTCGGTGAGACAAGAACCGCCCCAATTCATACTCCTTTGACATTGACTGCCCCATCAAAATATAATTTCCACGCATACATATCATCTTGAACTTCTTCCTCAATTAAATTTATCTCTTCATCAGGAAAGTAAGCTCGCAAAGGCTCATAATCATTATCAACTGGGTTCTCTGCCAAATGATCGGCCAATGCTTGCGCTTTCATAGCAGTACGAGTAACATACACAATGTCAAATTCTGTAAGTAAAATCTGCCACTTCGCCAATCTGCCTGTGGGCATAGGTTTTTGAAAAATATACTTTAAAGGATCCATTCGAGATATGAGGTAGGTTGTGTAGGACGAAAGATAGTGCTTCAACTTCTGAGCAACCCAAGTTAAGGCGCAACATGTCTTTTCTAAAAGAGTATATTTTACCTCGTAACTCATGAACTTTTTGCTCAAATAATAGATTGCTTGTTCCTTTTTGCCTGTGATATCATGCTGTCCTAAAACACAACCAAAAGAATTGTCTGTCACTGACAGATATAGAAATAAAGGCCTACCAGGTTCCGGTGGGACCAGTACTGGAGGATATGCCAAATATTCTTTAATCTTATCAAATGATTCTTGACATTCGTCTATCCATTGGATAGCAGTATCCTTTTTTAGCAACTTAAATATCGGTTCACATGTAGTGCTGAGCTGAGCGATGAATCTGCTTATATAATTTAGCCTTCTAAGAAAATGCATGACCTCAGTTTTATTCTTCAGAGGCGGCAATTCTCGAATGGATTTTACCTTGGAGGGGTCCAATTCAATGCCTCTGCAGCTAATTATGAAACCCAAAAGTTTTCCGGATGGAACTCCAAATGCACACTTGGCTGGATTGAGCTTAAGATTATACTTTCGCAATCTTTCAAAGAATTTCCTCAAGTCATATACATGACCGACTCGTGTCTTGGACTTGATAATGACATCATCAACATATACTTCTACTTCCTTGTGCATCATGTCATGAAAAATAGTAGTCATAGCTCTCATGTACATAACTCCCGCATTCTTTAAACCAAACGGCATGACCCTGTAGTAATAAGTACCACACGGGGTGGTGAAAGCAGTCTTTTCTGCATCTATTTCATCCATCAAGATCTGGTGATATCCGGCATAACAATCCACGAAAGATTGGATCTCATGTTTAGCACAATTATCAACAAGGATATGAATATTGGGTAGCGGAAAGTTATCTTTAGGGCTTGCTTTGTTCAAATCCCTATAATCAACACAAACTCTGATTTTGCCATCTTTCTTCGGTACGGGCACCACATTAGCCAACCATGTGGTGTACTGAGCGACCCTGATCACGTTCGCATTCAATTGCTTCATGATTTCCTCTTTGATTTTATCGCTCACGTCAGTTTTAAACTTTCTTTGCTTTTGCTGAATCGGTGAAAAATCAGGGTATGTAGGCAGTTTGTGGACTACCGAATCCGTGCTTAGACCCGGCGTATCATCATAAGACCAAGCAAAAACATCCTTATATTCGATCAAAATCTGGACAATATCATTCCTGATATTCTGATCCGCATGAATACTTATTTTTATTTCTCTAACCTCCTCACCAGTTCCCAAATTTATTATCTCAGTGTCATTTAAATTGGGTTTGGACTTATCCTCAAATTGATCCAATCCTTTTTTGACTTCCTTATCAGCTTCACCTTCATCGTATTCATCTACCGTTTGGTTTGCTGATTCGAGATTAGACAAATTTTTAGGATCTAAATATGAACTCCACGTACATGCCATGTTAGCAAAGTCAGTATTAACATAACTGAAATAAGATAAAAAATAAAAATTAAAAGAGGGAAGAAAAGATAAATTTACTAGAAAACTTGAATTTCATTTCGTTCAATCGGAAGGGATAGGAGGGTTAACATGAAAGCAGAGCAACTAAACTATGTTGACTACAACCCTGAGAATAGTCCAAAATACAAAAGAAAGAAAAACGAAATAACAAAATAAACTACCAAGGCTCCTTCCTTGTGGGGAGAGGAGTGGCTTCCCAGTTAGTGAGCTTGATATTTGGCCCGATGAACTGCACATCTGCATGGCTAGGGCCTTCACCCATCTGAACCATGTTTATTTCATAAAACATTTCCTTGAGACCTTGACATATTTCATCCACATCCTTGTTATCATATGGGTATTGATTTTCTTCCTTTTGAGCTTTCGTGAAAGATTGGCTAATGTGTGGAATCGGACTTGTCAATTTCCAAGCCTTTTTCTTCTGCTCTTTTGCCCATTTTCTATCTGCTGCGGTAGGCTTAAAGCCTAAGCCAAAGAAGTTGTGGCTACCACATGGATCTACAGGGTTTATAATTCCTTGCAGCGAAACCCCTAATCCTTTTCCCGGTTCATAACCATTTTGTAGCATTTGGCTAGCCACCATGATTGAAGTAGAAGAGAGATGAGGCCCTGGAATTGGCGTGCCTTCCACAACTTGATCAGCTGTCACAATTTCAAAAGCTTGATAAATGGAAGATTCAAAACCCCCTTTTGTTTCGATACAGGGTACAGAAGGATCTCGATGTATGGGAAGGTCATCCTCTCCATGTACAATGATTTCCTGATTGTCGTGTTCAAACTTAACTACTTGATGCAAATTAGAAGGTATGGGTCTGGCCATGTGGATCCATGGTCTTCCTAAAAGTAGGTTGTAGGAAGTATCCATGTCTATTACTTGAAAGGTGATAGTAAACTCAACTGGTCCAATAACCAAAGCAAGATCTACCTCACAAATTGTGTCTCGTTTTGCACCATCAAAAGCCCGAACACATACATTATTGGACCGAATCCTATCTGGGCTGATTTTTAATTTTGCAAAGTAGAGAGACGACAGATATCTACTCCTGAACCTCCATCGATTATTACCCCTTTTATGTAATATCCTTCGCATTTGATAGTCAGATGCAAAGCCTTGTTGTGACCAGAACCTTCTGTGGTAACTCATTATCAGTGAAAGTGATTCTATTTGCTTCAAATATTCTACGAACCATCCTTTCTATTTGACATACCGTAGTTTCCTTTGGGACGTATGCTTTGTTCAACAACTTAATCTATGCCTGACAATGTTCTTTAGAATGTAGCAACATGGATTGTAATGAGATTTGAGCCGGGGTTTTCCTCAATTGATCAACAATGGAATAGTCTTGGGTTTTCATTTTCTTCAAAAATTCCTCAGCCTCTTCGTTTGTGACAGGTTTTTTCATTGGCCTTTGACTATCTTTAAACTGTTTTGGTCTCCTTAATTCTTCTGGAACATAGCATCTTCCTGATCGAGTCAAACCCCCTGTTTCGTTTGTTTCTTCCATGACCTCTTTTCCTTTGTACATCACCGTGGTTTTTTTGTAGTTCCATGGGATGGTTTTCAAGCTTGTCACTGGGAGCTGTGCTGCGTGTTTTATGACAATTGGCTCTGTTATCTTTCTCATGTTGTTGCGCTGTTGGTCGAACCATGCGGGACCACTCGAAACATATAGTTTTGTCCCATCTTGTGTTATTCCCTTTAGCTTTGCAGGAACATAAAATACCATCTTTTCTGAATCTCGGGGTCTTATAATGGAACTCGCTCCTTTCACGATCAGTGGTTCTCTTTGCATATACTTCAGTGCTTCACTCGAGTTCTCCTTCAAGGTGCCTATTTCCATCATTGCTTGGCTTGTTGGCCTGTAGTCTCTATCGTTTAAAATCATCCCCATAATGTGTGGGTTACTGTGATTAGGAAGTGGATTGTTGGTGATATTCGGTGCTTCTTCTTTTTGTATTATGATTGCCTTGCTTTCGATTAACTTTTCAATGGCTCTCTTCAGACTCCAACAATTTTCGGTACTGTGACCTTGGACGTTGGAATGGTACTCACACCTTACATTAGGATCAAACCAACTTACATTCGGATCCACTTTGAAAGGCAAAACAGGTTCAATCCATCCTAATTTGACCAATCTCCGCAACATGCTCGTATATGATTCTCTAATTGGGGTGAAGTTTTCCCTTGGCCTCTATTCTCTTGTATAGTCTGCCTGAACATACGGGTTATGAGGGGCTTGTAAATTTGGCTGTTGCGGACAAAAACCTTGTGGCGCAGGTGCGCGCCATTGTGGACGCTGAGGAGGTCGGGCATACGCTTGAGCATTAAGAACAGCGGGTTGAGGTGTATAATAGTGTTGAGGAGGGCTGGGTTATCCCTGTTGGACATGAACGTAAGGGGAGTTCCGTCCCCTTTGGGCATTGCCCGGTCCTGATGCCATCATGGATCCTTCTTCCTTATTTTTCCAATTTCCGAAACTACCTGATCCACTCTGAATGGCTTGTGAGTGGCCATGAGGGCGGTTTGGCTCATGATTTTTCCTGATTTGATGCCATTCTCCACCATTTACCCAATTTTTATTGCTTCGGCAAAAGGTTTACCAACCGCGGCTAGTAAATGATGAAAATAATCGGACTCTTGAGTTTGGAGAAAAACGTCAATCAATTCCTGGTCCTTCAGTGGCGGTTTGACTCTAGATGTCTGTTCTCTCCATTTTATGGCAAACTCTCGAAAACTTTCAGATGGTTTTTTTCTTCATATTAGCGAGAGAAGTGCGGTCAGGGATGATATTGAGATTGTATTGAAATTATTGTACAAAATCTTGAGCCATATCATCCCTAACGTCCCAATGGGAGATGTCTTGATCGATAAACCATTCAGAGGCTATTCCCATCAGACTTTCTCTGAAATAGGCCATAAGCAGCTCCTCTTTTCCTCCTGCTCCTTTAAGTTGATTGCAATACCTTTTTAAGTGGGCCACTGGGTCACCATGACCACTATATTTGTCGAATTTTGGGGTCTTGAACCCTGTTGGCAAATGAACATTAGGGAACATACACAGGTCTTTGAAAGAGATGCTTTTGTGTCCTCCCAATCCATGCATGTTTCTCATAATCTGCTCCAGATTCCTCACTTTTCTAACTATCTCTTCTCGTTCTTCATTCATAATAGCCTTCTCAATCACGATATGAGACTCAGGCTGATATAAATTTACGGGTTTGAATGCCAATTCAAGAGGATAGAATTGATCATGATTTAGTTCGTTGATAGGCTTCTGTATCATTGATGGAGGATTTATATTAGTTGTCACAGCTGGAATAAAAAGTGAGTTGTTCGTGAATGATGGATTTGGAGGACGCATGGTGGATATGCCAGCAGCGCTAGACACATTAGCGTATGGACCAAATCCAGGCGGATAAAGTGGATCGTCGACTTGGTCTTGAGTAGAACTGGGATGATTTGTATCTGAAAGGCCAGGAATTGAGGAAGGCGGGTCTTGTCCATTCGCCCAGGCCTGATATATTTCCGCAATTTGTTGCTTCAATAACCTATTCTCCTCCAAAGATGCGAACTCTCGTGGAACTAACTGATCTCGACCTTCTTCATTATCAGATTCTGTTCCATCTTTTCGAGTCATCTTCCTTTTTCCTTTATACCTTGTGTTGTATGGGTGAGAGACCAGCTTAACCACAACCAACCACCTTATTCTCTCTCTCTCTTTGAAACAGAAACAAATATGTTAGGATTTAGAGCTTTTTTTTTTTTAAAAAATATATATTCATAACTAACTCAAATGTCAAGCACCTAAGTAATTTCCTTCCTGAAATGGACTTAGGAAAACTCTCTTGTTTCATCCCGGCTTTGGTGAATTAATTTTATTTTTTCATTATTTAATGCCAACATCTTAAAATTGTTACTTGAAACTTGAAAAAATATTTGATCTCACCCGCCGAGGGTTGCCTACGTATCATGTCTTATATGAATCAGATCATCACGTAGTTCATGGATATGGTAAATATATGTATATATTCAGAAATAAAGAGAATAAAAACTTGAACAAATGCGAAATTTTTCATACATTTCCAACTGTTCTTAAAACCAAGCTTTAATGAAAGGAAACTAAAATTATCTAAAACTAGAACAGACTCAGAATACTGGAGAAATACTAAAAAAAACCTATAAAGAAACTAACTCTAAGAAAACAAGGACTTTAATAATTATCATCAAGATGCCTTCCAAAGATGTCTTGCAACTTAATCCTCCCTCAGACTTGAGTAGATCTTGGATAATGCTTTTGGCAAATGTGAAGCGAGAGCACGTGCCTGACGGCCCAGATTTTCATCACCTTGGTGAAGATACTTAGCATAAACATTAATCAAGCTTTCATTGAACCGAAGTACTTCTCCCCAGGCCTCGATCATACTCTCATGGCAGTTTTGCACCCAATGCTGCGTAGTGCGGACGGTATGCTTTAGGTCTCCTTCTTGTTCATGAAGGTCATCGATCTGATAGTGAAGAGCCTGTCGTTCGGTCATCCACTGGTTTTTCTCAACTTCAACTTCCTTCTGAAAAGCCATGAAGCATCTCGCTATTTCTCTTTCCCGTTCCATGGAAGCTTTTAGCTGAGCCCGAAGCTTCGACTGTGTACTTGTCAGCAAGGCCTTCTCTTTCTCAAAATCACTCGATTGCTGCCCCATAGCACTGGTGGCAATATCCAGGTCTTCTTGTAGGGCTTGCATGGCAACACGGTTCTCTTTCTCAATCTCCTTACGAGCCGACCTAATTCTGGCCTCAGATCTCGCCTCATGGTGAACCAATTCTTCTCTAGCCCTTTCCAAATCGTTATTTAAGACGTGCAGAGTAGACTGATAGTTCTCTTCTACCTCCCGTCGAGCCTGCTTAATTCTGACTTTGATCTCCGCTTCTCGATCCACCGGTTCTCTGGATGACCTTTCTAGTATAGCTTTAGGAGGAGACTGGTCATAAAACCATGTCAGATACCAATAGTCTACCTCGCCCTTGTCGCGGTCTTCCACCATGTGATCGAAACCCAAAATTACACATCCTCCCCAAATCTTAAGTATCTCAGTCTTCCTTAGAGGGATGTCAGGGAGGAATTCGTACATGAACTCTTTCATATCCTCGACTGGCGGTATATGCTGACGTTGACTGAATTGCCGCATGACTCTTAGTGGCACGTAGGGCTGAACACCTCGGAGACCCATTAAGACGATGAAGGGTCGGAAAGTATACATATATCACCTCTTTTGAGGGGAACCAATGATAATTCCACACTATCTTGTCCGCCGTCAACCCCTCCAAGTACTCCTTCCAAGCTCTTATTCCTTCGGGAAATTTTGGTCCTCCATCCTCTTCTCATGGCCCTTGATATAATCATTCCACTCGACTCGAAAATCCACAACAAATGGATGGTAACGAACATGCTCAAGCATCCATAACTGCAATAGAATGTTACATCCTTCAAAATAGTCCGCTCCATTTTTGCACATCGTCAGGGCCCGAAAAATGTCTGCCAAAATCATAGGCACGAGGGTGACCTTAGGATTCTTCTCAAAAGCGATAATAAACGCAGCCAGATTGGTGCTGATTTTTCCTCCTCTCTTTGGAAATACCATGATTCCCAAAAAAGCCACTATGAATGCTTCAGAACTGTGCTTTTTCCAGGTTTGGTAGCATCCCCCGCTATTAAGTTCTGATTTAAACAACTCGAATCCCTTTTCTTAACCATATCTTTCATATAAAAATTCTAGACGAACCCATCCATTTTCTAGGCAGCCTCCTATGTTCTTCTTTTTTATGTGCAATAGCTCGAAAAATCTTTCGGAAGTGACATGCTTCGATATCATGGGTTCTCCTCGGTGAAGGTTCTTTCCCTTTCCAATAAATGCTCCTATTTCCTCCAGTGTGGGAGTAAGCTCAAAGTCGGATAATCGAAATACGTTATTTGAAGGATCCCAAAACTGTACCAAAGATTCTATCACATCTCTTCGTGGTTCAACACTCAACAGACTCCTTAAAAATCCCAAGTGTTTATATACTTCTCCCTGTCCATAGTTAGTCATATTATTATACCATGTCCGCAATAGCTTTGAAACTTTATCCAACACCATGAAATGGGGTACTTCATCATCTCTCGGCCTTTTGTCACTCCTTCCGAATGAGTTCATATTGCCCTATAGGACAATCATAGCAAATAAGAATTCTATTTTAAGCATCCTAAAACAAGACAAAAATAATTTTTGAAAGAAGTTGATGGAATGGCACGGAATAAGATTTCAAAATGACCATGAGAAAGTAGCAACCAACACAATAGGAAGTATCTTCTAAAACATCCTAGAGTGGAGACGATAATTTGATGACGTTTGGACTAGACACATTTGAAATAATTAAATTATTAAAACAAAATAGTGGACCGAATTGTTTGACAAAATTTTAACTGTGTTTGACAAAAATGGGATCTATCGTATTCCTAAGAGAGATTTTAAAATTGAAGAAAACGGACATAACGAGACCACGACATTAAAACGACTTAATCTTTACAAAAAAGTTCTATGTAAAATATTATATATTTTCTAAAATAAATCCTTAAAATTTTTTATTTAACCCCTTTTTTCAGATCAATTATTTCACTTAAAAGCCGGTCAACATTCGATATGGCATTTCCTATAATGCAACAAGTAGAACATAAAATGTACATGATGGTCTCAAAAAGGTGACACCTGACCTAGACGGACCCGACCCCAGGGTCGAGCCCCACTAAGTCAAAAATACACGTGATACAAATAAAACGCAGTCTATTAGGGATAGACATGTCTAAGTTTCAGTTATGTTAGGTTTAACCTGGTGGAGTTAGGTATCTAGACTGTCAATGAAACGAGCGGACAACTCGAGTTGGCAAGGGACAACTTTACCGGTAGCAGGGCTTTCTGGCGTCACTGTTGGTCCCTTTCCATCCTAAATCATGGGTGACTACAGAATCCTTCCCAGGATCATTGCTGCATCTTTGGTATCTCAAGCTTGGGAGCGTATACCGCATCTCCGAATATACAGTATCTCAGAAGACTCAGATGGGTGCGCGAGAGAAGATAGTTTATATTGCAATTCAAATAATATCAAAGCGATAAACATGTAGGCAAAGAACACATTTAGGCCAACAATATACAATATCAAAATTAAATAAAGCCAATTAAGTCAATATAAAAGCTCGAATTCTACTTATCTCCCCAGCAGAGTCGCCATCTGTCACACCCTTGTTTTTCATCGCATCCGGCCCCACTAGGGAGTTGGTTTTAGAGAAAATGGGTTTTTTCAATTAAAGTGACGTTTTGAAAAGGGATTATTTTATTTACAGAGTCACCACTTGGAATTGAGTTTGGGTGTTCCAAGTCACCTTATTGAATCCCTATTCAGAAGGAAAATGACTCTTTATTTTTATTTCTTGGTCTGCGAACTAGGAATCTGGATAAGGAATTCTGTTGACCGAGGGGAAGGTGTTAGGTAGCCCTCGAGTCCTGTGGTTCTAGCACGGTCGCTTTAATGACTTACGTCTGGCTTAAATTAATCTTTTGGATACATAATATTTGTTAGCCTAAAAGTTACTTACATCCTACTTTGAATTTATTTTAAATTATTTAAAGATATTAATGCGTGGCTTGCTAGTAGCAGTACTTTCCGGTCATACCACAAGTTTTGATATACTTCTCGCGCCTTTGATATCTGTTGCATTATAAAAAAATCAACTTTCATCAAACATAAAAAAATGTTATGGTGTTTTTCTTTGTACATCTTCTTCTTTATGCACAGGTCCCAAGCATTTAGTTAGTACCCCATAAGCCCAGACCTCTTGCATGTTTTTCATAATAGATTCGCACAGACCGGACATTTCTGTGCCATTCAGCAAACATTCAATATATGCAAGTGCGTATGGACCGCACGCAACAGTGATTTTATTTTTTGAAGTTGTATGCCCTTGTTTTGACCTTCAAAATCCCACGCTTTCTTCATTAATACTTCTGCTGGCAAATGATCCATCAGTTTACTCTACTTCAACAAGTTGGGGAGCAACTTCAACAGTGGTTGCATGTGGATAAAAAAAAGTGCCATCGTCGAAGACAGGTAAGTTGCAGTCATAAACCTTAATCTTTTCCTCCTCGAGAAGTATCTCAACAATGAGAAAATATTTGACTTCCACATTCATGAATGCAAAATTTCTCTTTACCCTGGTCTATATCTTTCCATGTGGATAGTCTCTTCCCTCTAACATAGTTAATCATATCTTCCTCCCATTCATACGTAGAAACTAACCAATTAAATCTCGGGCCACCAAGAATTTTAGCTAGATTCATGAGCTCATTGTACCTATTCTTGAAATTATTGTAGAAGTTGAGGTCCATTATCCTATCTGCATCATCATAAGCATCCGAGTATGCTAATTGTCTACCTCTCATGAAGTAGAGAATTTCATCAACATATTGTGATATAAGAAGACAAATTTTAAATAGGTTATTGATTGTAAAGAAGAAAAATATAATGAAAAGATGCAACGGATGGTCCATATATTGTAGAGGGTTCTCTAAATTTGTTTACAAATTACCCAGCTAGCACAACTTATGCAATAAATGTTTGATATGTTGCAATAAAACAACCACCCGTTGCACTAGAATACCCAGCTATTGCAATAAACGACACATCTGTTGCGTAGCTTCTTCTTCATGGAGTAAATTAGATGGATAGGAAAAGTAAACTTACCCTATCCACGTACCACCTATGCATAGTTTTCATACTTTTAAAGTTTTGATTGTCAAACATATGCATGATGTATTCTTCTACAGGTTTTTTCTTCTTGGGATACTTGGCATTTCGTAGTTCTGTCCTTTCTTCATCGCTAAATGTCGCGTATATATTCACCTTCTTCAGTGGTCTTGAAACTTCAACAAATTTTGGAGAAGGAGAAGTTGCAATCTTTTTTGTTTTTAAACTGGAGAGTATTTGGCTAATTTTTCTTTTTTTCCTCCCAAACGCCACTGTAGAGTGTATGGCTCTCTCACCTTCTTGGATAATATGAAACCCCTCTTGGATTTCAATTCCTCGATAGATTCAGAGATAATCTCTCATTTTTTAAGAAGTTTATCCTGTATGTCCTTGCATATTTTGATTTGCAATGAGAACATGAGATGAAGAGGGGTGAGAGGGACCACTGTAAGGATGAGAGAGGCCAGTGTAAGGGTGAGAGGGACCTGCATAAGGGGTGATTTCAAACATATTTATTTTTTCTTGAGCATCAACATGCTCATCATCATGACTAGTATTAGCATCAACATCAGGATGGCTTCCACCAATATCAACAGCTCCACCAGCAACACCCCAGAAGAAGCACCCGGATCTGATGCAGTAGGTTGGTCAAGAGGTTCAACTTTAGGCTAACCTTGCCTAACTGCTCTTTTTATATGTGTTGCTCTAGCCAATTTCTTCTTTATAAACTTCACAATTGGGTCTGATATTATATCAACAAGACCTAAAGTAATAAAAAAAGTCATCTCCAACTCCTGAATAGTAGCCACAATCAAAGGATGCACAACCTATAAAAATGACAAATACATTTAAATCATATAATAATAATTTGCAGTTAGTTGGGTCATATGTTTACACAGTCAACTTATGACAAAGATGATCTATGTGTCACAAAATTTGATCTGTATGTCGCAATAGATGGGTAATATATTGCATCGAATTATCTATTTGTTGTATAATTTGCAGTAGATAGGTATATATTGAGTTAGGTTCAGAGAACCAGAGCAACAAATGGTTAATCTGTTGTGAAATATGGATCATTTGTCATAATAAATTATTCCTCTATTGTACCAGTTGTAGTAGATAGGTAATCTGATGAAATAGATGACCCATCTGTCACAACAGATGGAATATCTATTTGAATATCTTTTGTAATACCCGTGCTTTTTTCTTAGCTTGATAATCATCTCAAGGATGTTGGAACTTTCTTTGAAATAATAATTCATTCTTATACATGTGGTATTTCCATAATTTTCACTTCCTATCATGTGAAAAATTGAATAAGCTTTTCATCGATATATAATTCGCCCAAATCCGACACTCGTGCGAAGAGTTAGGTCATTTTTAGTGAGACAGTGTTTGACCTGAGCCTTCAGCGCGTCACGGAGATAGCTCAAATGGCAATTGTCAATTTTCAGTGTTGCTTCACGATACTGGCGCGTCGTACCAAACTTTCAGTCATAGATAAGGTGGCAACGCGATAGCTCCGCATTGCGCCACCGTACAGTTTTCCAATTGTCAATTTCCAGTGACACGACGCGATAACACCGCATCGTACCAAGGGCCCAATTCAGGAAATTTTACTGAAAATTAAAATTATGTGTCCAGGGTTAAAAGAGTCAATTCCCCCTCTATAAGCTTCTAAACAAGGGATTTAGCCCTTATTCATCTAAAATATTAATGTTTTTCTCAAATACTCTCAAGAACTCAAGCTAGGGTTTTCATAGAAGGTCTAATTTTAAGAAGGTTTCACCATCAATATTCATGAAATCATGATCTAAGGTATGTATAGTGTTCATTCATGGACTCCTTTCATCCATGAAGTTCAAGAATCCCTTTTCTAAACTCAAGTTATGGATTTTCTATATGTTTTCATGTTTTGGTTGCTCATGTTCATGTTTGATAAATATGAAATTGGATTCTACTCCATGATTGTTGATAGTTTCTATGTGTGTTTAATTACTATAGACATAGATTCTTGCAACCCTAAGATTTAAACCCTTGATGATGAAATTAGAATTGAATAATGATGTTTACATGTACCATGCCTATCATATGTTTGATTAAATGCCTAGATGAAGGAATATTGTCTAATTAGCATGATATCATGAAATCCCCATGTATGTACAAGTTCATGCCTATTACATGTTTGATGAAATGCTCCTATGAATGTCGTATGTATTATGATGTTAGTCAAGTCTTCAAATAAATCATGCTATGTCAGTTTCCTTCTATCGAGTCCTGGGGGTAGGTACTTGTACTCGAAATATTAGCTGTGTGCCTAGAGCCATGTCATGTTTTCATGATACTCTCCGTCAAGCTATGAACTCTTAGACTTCAGAAGTCTCATGACTCAGGAAAAATCTCTATGATCTCATGACTCAGTCAGTTGTCAGATTTCAGTAGTATTCTGTCAACCACAGAAATTCAGTAACTCAGTCCATGCTCAGTTCAGTTCAGTAAATCATGTTTAGTGTCTATTTATATGGGAGAAGGAATTAGCATCGAGTGAACCCAAGGATGGGGACTCACCTGTTATATGAGGGTGTGATTCCTAGAAGCAATCCTTGCGTTCCAAAACTATGTAGCCAGCATAGGTTGAGATATCGTAGCCTTCTATACGAGGGTAGATGAGGTGGCTTAACCTGTTATGTGAGGGTTCCTACCGTTCGCACTAGATCTACCTATTATATGAGGGTTACTTACAAATTGTCCTTACCACTGGTGCGGTATTGACACCCCTCTAATCAGGGCATAGATTGGACCCCAGCTCATCTATTTAGCATATTTAGGGTATGTTGGTTAGATACTACTTCCCATAGTTTCATGTTATAGAACCAGGACTGTCAGATATATTCAACTAGTCTCAGTAATAGAACTCAGATAGTTCTTCAAATTTTAGGACTATCAAATACAGTCAACTCAGATACAGTACGAAACTCAGATAGTTTCATCAGATTTAGGACTTTCAGCTATAGTCATCCATGTTATCAGTATTATTAAGATATAGTACCTCATGTTATCAGTCATATCAGTTACTAGCATGTCACGTTATTCATATACAGACTCAGAAATCATGAAATCACGTTGTTAGTTATAGTTACGTATTTATGCATGTATTCTCACGTTCATGTTAGATAGTTAGTTAGCATTATTCATGCATGTGAACCATTTCATATAGCCCACCTCACATGTATACTCAGTACATATGTACTGACGCATTCATTCTATGGTGCTTTCTTTTTGTGTTACACCATAGGTTCAGACACACGAGTTCCAGATCAGCAGTAGATTCTAGATTCAGCAGTCAGAGTAGAAGTGAGTCCTCATCCTTCAAGGACATGATGATTTTCTAGTATCTTATTGATTAGCTTATTAGTTGGAGTTAGTTGGGGACATGTCCCATCAACTCCTTATTCAGATTCTTCAGACAGTAGAGGCTTTTAGACTAGATGTAGACTAGATACAGACTATCATGTTTTAAACTTCAATTTTGTTTTAGGTATTCTATTACCCCACACAGATGTTACGTTATTCAGTTATATTCATGATCGAACCATATGGCCGTTCAGTGTATGTTTCTGCATTATTATGTTATCTTATACAGTATACAAGTACAGATATCAGTCATGGGTTAGCTTGTGGTCGTTTGGGGTCATGAGCACCGTGTAGCATTCCGGTTTAGCAAATAAGGTCGTTACATCTTTCTTTGAGTCAAATTATTTTACTGGAAATAAGACATACTACATCATCTAGAGGGTCAAAGAGATCAGCCTCTTTAATTCTCATGTTGCTCTTTGCAGCCAACCACCTAAGGATCCTTGGATGAGAAACCTCATCTAGGTAATCCTCGACCTACTTTGGAGAGAAGGAATGGCCTCAAATGTCCAAGCCTAAAATGTATAAACAGGAAGCAAACAAAAAAAAATCATAATAATTCTTCAATATAAAATAATGGATGAGTAATTAAATAGTGATTAAATTTACCATAAAAGCCCAAGGAAAGCCATATTATGTGATCATTTTTGGGGATAGCTTCATCAGTAAATATTTGGCAGTCAAGTTATAGTTGTTATATCCTCATGGATAATCGTTGAATTTCTCAAAATCCTCAGTAAGCGCCAACAAATTATCTTCTGTGACTTTCTTGACGTCTCTTGCCAATATAACGAAATGCACAAACCAAACTAAGCACAATTGCTCCCTCTACTACTTTAGTATGGTTTTATCTTTGATATCTTCTATCAAATCAACCATTTTGTAGATACGTCCAACAATGTCCAACAACCTATCTATTTTTTCCTGGCGTTTGTTGATTTTAGTGGGTGGTTGCTTGGACAATGCCTTACTTCTATTTGATGGTGGTGGTGGTTTGGCTGTCCTGCTTGCCTTGGACCTTTTGCCTGGTTTTCTTTGGTGAGATATTCTTCTAGACGATCGCATCTCAAGCCCATTCCTATGGCAAACTCTTTCAAGCCAAAACAAACCAGCAAGCCATAGTAGTTGATCCAGATTTTGTTCATCTCCCCCCCCCATTCAAATCTTTATCATCCCCTACATAGTTGATCCTGCGCTTGAGAAGACCATATACCATGCTTATTTAGAAATGGGTAGTGTGGTCCTCAGTCAGCTCAAGAAAGTGTCCAAAGAAGCTCTTTTTAAAAAGTCCGTCTATGTTTTTGTAACGCCCCGAGTCTGCACCCCGGACACCATACGGTGCTTACAACCTCAAAAGACCACAAGCTAACCCATGACTGATGCTTGTTGTGAGTACTGAATAATAATACTGAAATAATGCGGAAGTTAGTCTAAAATGCCATAAGGTTCAAAATCTAAATACTGATAAATATAGCAACTGATAATAACATCTGCAAAACTAAATACTGTCTGAACTAGTCTAGTCTAAAAAGCCTCTAACTGAACTGTCTGAATGTGGAGTTAATGGGACAATCCCCCAACTAACTTTGACTAGCAAAATAATGAATCTATTGTAATACTAAAATAAGATAATATTCTCGATAGATAAGGACTAACTACTAAATCCGCTACTGCTGATTGAATTTGGCTATGCGTGGTTAGGAATCTAAGCATCCGATTCTATGATATAAGACATCATAGCATAAAGAGAAAGTATGTGTTAGTACATGAAATATAATGGTATGCTCGATGAGGTAAGGCTGAATGTAAGGGTTCATATGCATGAACTGTAACTGATTGAATAATATGGAATAACTGAATAAGAGTACATGGATAACTAAAACTACTGTAAGTACTGAGTGCGCAATACTGCATATATACATATATACTAAAACTAAATACTGAGGTTTGATAACCAAGTTACTAATAACTGGGTAGCTGACATCTGAGATTACTAATAACTGGGTGACTATTTCTGATAGCCCTAATTCTGTAGAATTGAACTGAGTTCTATATTGAGACTGAAATTGAAACTGTGGGAGGTAATCATCTAACCGACATGACCCTTTCTAAATGGATTGGGGTCCAACCTGTAACCCCAGTTGGAAAGGTGTCAGTACCTTTCCACGAGTACATATACTGGTTGTGTGGATCTACAGAATGTCGTCCCAAAGGACTAAGGGTCACCCTTTATTGGCAGGTTTCCCTGGTGAGAATGACATTCCCTCAACTAGAAAGTAAACACCTTATCAACACTCAACTGGCAGGTTAATATCTCAACTTATGGTGGCTACGTAGTTCTGAAATGCAAGGACTGCTACTAAGGACTACACCCTCTACTGACAGGTGGGCCCCCATCATTGGGTTCGCTCGGTGCTGAATCCTACTCCCAACTAAATGACACTGATTATTAACTGAACTGAACTGGACTAAGTTTTACTAAGTTCTAGAACTGACTGAGTACTACTGTTCATGACATTACTGAGACTATTTTGTAGCTACTGTAATTCTAGGTAAACAACTAGATTTTTGGGTATTAAATACCCCCAGGACTCGATAACATCAATAGTAAACATGGCATAATCATGAGAGCATAACACTAGTTTCTTGTTCACAATGCATTCATTTAGACATTTTGTCAAACACTTGACAGGCATGAACTTGTACATGAATGGGGCCACATGATAACATGTCATGACTTCACTATTCAATTAACATAGACATTTTTACAAACACTTGGGGAGCATGATTATTTCACATAATGATAAACATATATAGATATCATAACTACAACGTTCAACTTGTAGATTCAAGGAGTTAACATGACAATCACATAATTTATCACACATACTATCTTAATTTCATGAAATTTGTAGCTAATCATGGATTTAAACCCAAACAACATCATGAACATGAATACAATCCAATTTAAGAATATAAATCATGAATCAATAAGCTTGTAGTTTTAAAAAGGGGTTCTTGAACTCTATGGGTGAAAGCAACCCATAGATGAACACCTAACATACCTTAGAAGTTAACTTCTTGAAGATTCTTGATGGAAATTCTTGAAAATTGCTCTTGATTATTGAATACTAGGGTTTTCTATTTGAGAGAGAATGATTTAATTTTGAGAAGAATTTAGTTAATAATGACTAATTAGGTTATTAGAGCATTAAATCACGTGTTTAGATTGATTAGGGACGTGGAAAAAAACCAATTTACCCCTGGAATAAATTAAAAAATTTCACTGAAGATCTCAATTTTGGCCTTCATCGTAACGCGGAGGCATCGCAGTGATCCACTGGATTATGGCAGAAAACTGTTTAAAATGGACAACTGAAAAATCACCTTTTGGCACGATGCGCCATAGTCGTGGAGCCCCACTGGAAATTGACAACTCAGAAAATGGGCATTGGTGCGACGCGAAGTTATCGCGGAGCCTCACTGGAAAAAGACAATTGGGAACTGAAACTTTGGTGCAACGTGGTTATCATGATGGAACACTTGAAATTGATGAATTCCAATTTGACACCCACCGCGATGCGATGATGCCCACTTTGACACACTATTTTACCAAAAATAATATAACTTCTCACCCGAGTATCAGATTTGGACGAAATTTATATCGTTGAAAAGCTAACTAAATTTCATACACAATAACAAGTCTTAAACTAAAAAATTCTGAGTTTTTGAAAATTTTATATAGAAATACTCATATATTGAGAGTTAATTTAAGCTAGAAAAATATGGGTATTACAATATCTCCCCCTTGGGAACATTCGTCCTCGAATGAGACTAATTAAGTTAAGAAATACTGATAGACTGAGTTTACATACTGGACATGCACAACTAAAGCATGATTATATTACTGAAACTACTGACAATTGAGATTTCATGATAAACATACATAACTGAGGCATGTTTACATGGTTGAACTGATTCATGATTGCATGGCTGTCATGAAGATGATATGCAATGGTAAATGATACCAAGTTTGTAACTGTAACTAAACGTGGAACTAAGTAAATCTAAGGAAGATTTTTACCTCAAGTTGAGTCTGAGTTTGCAGAGAAGAGGTGAGGATACTTGGTTCGCATGTTTGCTTCTGCTTCCCAAGTACCTCTCTCAACGGACTGGTTCCACCAAAGAACTTTGACTAAGGGAACTTCTTTGTTCCTTAGTCTGCAAATCTGACGATCAAGGATTTGGACTGAGACCTCTTCTAAAGAGAGATTATTCTGAGTATTTACACCCTCTAAGGGGACTACGACAACTGGGTCACCAATGCATTACTTTAGCAATGAGATGTGGAACACTAGGTGTACTGAGGCTAAGTCTGAAGGCAACTCAAGCTCGTAAGCTATCTTTCCAAAATGACTGAGAATTTGGTAAGGAACGACATGCCGAGGACTGAGCTTCCCCTTCTTGATGAACCTCTTCACTCCCTTCATAGGAGAGATTTTCAAGTACACAAAATCGTCAGTCTCAAACTTGAGATCCTTTCTCTTTATATCTGCACACGATTTTTATTGGCTCTGGGATACCCTAAGCCTTTCTCTGATCAACTTGACCTTCTTTATGACATGAAACACTAAGTTGGACCCTACTACCATGGCCTTACCTACCTTGAACCAACCAATTGGAGTTCTACATCTCCGACCATTAAGAGCCTCAAACAGAGCCATCTGAATATTGGAATGATAGCTGTTATTATATACAAATTCGATCAAAGGAAAATGGTCATCCCAACTACCTGTAAAATCAACAATGTATGCTCTTAACATGTCTTCTAGAGTTCGAATGGTCCTTTCTGCTTTACCATCTATCTGAGGGTGAAAAACGATACTGAGGTGAACTTGGGTACCAAAACCCTTTTGGAATGCTTTTCAAAAGTGAGAGGTAAACTGGGTACCTCTATCTAAAATGATAAATACTGTGACTCCGTGTAACCTGACCAACACTCTAATATAGAGTTTGGCATAGTCCTCGGTTGAATAGGAAGATGAACTGGCAAGAAATGAGTGTATTTTGTCATCCTGTCTATGGTAACCCAAATTGAATCATGCTGATGATGAGTACGAGGAAAACCCATCACAAAGTCTATGTTCATTTTGTCCCATTTCCATGTGGGGATACTGAACTCCTGCATGGACCCACTAGGCTTTTGGTGCCCAATCTTAACTTGCTAACACGTAGAGCACTTAGCTAGAAACTTTGCGATATCCCTCTTCATCCCACTCCACCAATAGCTCTCCAGCAAATCGTGGTACATCTTAGTGGCCTCTGGATGAATCGAGTAATGCATACCGTGCACTTTTATAAGAATTTATTGCCTCAAGTCATCTATACCTGGAACACATAGCCGACCCTGGCAACGCAACACACCATCTCTCTCTTGGGAAAAAACCTTTACTTTCTGATCTCTGACTGACACTTTCAACTTAACTAGGCTGGGATCTCTGTCCTACTTTTTCTTTACTTCAGAAACTAGAGATGATTCTGAACTATTCTGTACCCACACACTACCCTCTACTGAATCGACTAAGCTAACACCTAGTCGGCCAAGCTGATGAACTTTGTGAGCTAACTTCTTCTTACCATTCTCAATATGAGCAACACTACCCATAGACAATCTACTGAGAGTATCTGTCACTACATTAGCCTTGCTCGGATAATACAGAATACTCATATCATAATCTTTCAATAACTCTAACCACCTCCTCTGACGCAAATTTAAATCTTACTAGAGAACACATACTGCAAGCTTTTGTGATCTATGAACACATCTACATGTACCTCATATAAATAATGCCTCCAAATCTTTAAGGCAAACACAACAGATGTTAACTCAAGATAATGGGTAGGGTAATTCTTCTCATAAGGCTTAAGCTGTCTAGAGGCATAGGCTATGACCTTACCTCTCTGCATGAAGACACAACCCAAACCTACTTTGGATGCATCACAGTACACAATAAACCCATCTAAACTATCTGGTAACTTTAGGACTGGGGCTATAGTGAGTCGAGTCTTCAACTCCTGAAAACTCTTCTCACAAAAATCTGACCACTAAAACATGATTTTATTCTAAGTTAATCGGGACATGGGGGATGTAATTAATGAAAACCCTTCAACAAATCGATGGTAATAGCCAGCTAAGCCCAAGAAACTCCTGATATCTGATGGAGAGATGGGTCTAGGACATTTTTCTATCCATTTTGGTCTTTTGAGGATCAACTCTAATGCCATCACTAAAAACAATATGAAAACTCTCGCTGAGGATCAAAACCCTTGGATCAGAATGAACATGTATATCACCTCAAAATCATACTTCAGATGATATGAGAGTCTGAAGTATGATTTTGAGGTGATCTACGTGTTCATTCTCACTGCAAGAATAGACAAGAATGTCATCGATGAAAACTATAACAAATATGTCCAAGTACCACTTGAACATGCGATTTATTAAGTCCATGAAAGCTGATGGGGAATTTGTGATACAAAAGGACATGACTAGAAACTCGAAGTGATCATACCAGTTTCAAAAGGCTATTTTAAAGATTTCACATTCTCTGACTCTATGCTGATGATAGCCTGATTTGAGGTTTATCTTAGAAAAGTAACTGGCGCCCTGAAGTTGGTCAAACAAGTCATTAATTCTGTGAAGTGGGTATTTATTCTTGACTATGACTTTGTTCAACTGACGCTAGTCTAGACACATTCTAAGAGAACCGTTTTTCATACGCACGAATAGAACTGGTGTGCCCCATGAGGAAATGTTGAGCCTAATAAACCCTTTGTCTAAAAGGTCCTTTAAGTATTCTTTTAACTCACTGAGTTTAGATGGAGCCATTCTATATGGCAGAATAAATATGGGCTGAGTATCTGGAAGAAGGTCTATTTTGAAGTCAATTTCCCTTTTGGGAGGAATTCCGAGAAGATCTTTAGGGAACACATCTGAGAATTCATTTACTACTGGAACTGACTCAGGACTAAGATTCTGAACTAGAGTCTTTGACTCACATAAGTTGATAGACACATTCCTTGGATATTATTTTTCTCGCTCTAATGTATGTAATCAACTGACCCTTAAACATTGTGGTACTACCCCTCCATTTAAGGACAAGTTCTTTCGAAAATTAAAAATGAACAACTCTATTTCTACAGTTAGCTGAGGCATAACATGAATGGATCCAATCCATGCTAAGAATGAAATCAAAATTCATCATCTCTAACTTTACTAAGTTTGCTGAAGTGACTTTCTAAGATATCATAACCGGACAGTTCCTGTATACTCGCCGGGCTATGATAGACTGACCTACTGGGTAGAGACTGAGAAATGTTCTGTTAAGATTTCTTGTCTGACTTTGAAATTGATTTCTATGTAAGGATTTACAAAATAAAGAGAAGCTCCTGGATCTAATAAGGCATAATCATGTAAATGGAAGATCTATAACATACCAGTGACCACATTAGGAGAATTTTTTGGATCTTGTCTAGACTGAAGTGCATAAATACTATTTGGGCATTGCCACTGGTGGCACTGAAAGCTACACCTGGGCGATCGGACTGAGCTGGGGACAATTGTACTGACCCTGAAGACCTGACTGAGGGCAATCTCTGATTCTATGTTTTGTTTGCCATACTCAAAACATACGTCACTGCCAACTTTGCAGATACCTTGCTGGTCTCTACCATATTTCTAGCAAAAAAGATTTGTTCGAGCACTGCTAATGCTACCCTGAGATTTAGAGCCTGGCGCCTTATCTTTGTTACTATTTTTGAACTTAGGTACTAGAGCACTGGCTAAGGACAGAGCTGGAACTTAAGATTTTCAACAAAACTGTGAACGATTACCGCCCTCTGACTTAGGCTGCGTGAAATTGAAGCTATTTGTCCTAGCTCTCTTATTTTCCATCTCTTTCTTTATTCTTAGTTGCTTCTATCTGAATGATCATGGAACATTAGCCTAGATATATCCATATCCTTAATTAACATTGTGGTCCTGCACTCTTTGACCATACTCTCTAATACCTCAGATACGAACTTGCTCATTCTGGACCTATTATCTGCTACTACATGGGGAGCATACCTGGCTAACTGAGTAAACTTGAGGGAATAATCTTTCACACTCATGTTTCTTTGCCTGAGATTGATCAAATCTAACACCTTGGATTCCCTTAACTCGAAGGGAAAGAATCTATCTAGAAAAGTGGTAGCAAACTCTTTCTATTGTATGGGCTCTGCATCTGCACCCTTGTCTACCTTCCACTGCTTAAACCATATATGAGATATATCTTTTAACTGATAGGTAGCTAACTCATAACTCTCACTGGATGTCACTCCTATAATATCTATGACTTTCTGCACCTGATCAAGGAACTCTTGTGGATCCTCATCAGACTTAGATCCTGAAAATAGGGGAGGATTCATTCGGGTGAAGTCCCGAATCCTGGCTGCAGCAGTATTGGCCACTGGGTTGGCCTGAACAATAGATGGCCATTCATTTTGAGCTGCTACATAATAGGCTAGAGTAGTGAACGCAACTTTGAATTCTGCTTGGGAGACATGCTCATTTAGGGGATCTTCTTGAACGGGTTGAGGTGTTGGCCGATTTCCAGTTCTTTTTTCCGTTGTTTTTTTTGGGCAGCATGTTTTGTAAACAAAATTAAAAAATGAATTAGACTGAGAGTTTAACTTGAGCTCATGCTCACTCGCACGATATGAATACTGAAAGAAGGGAACTTTTTCTAGAACGTCTCATAGCCTCTTGTCCATAAGTGTGACGTGCTACACACCCATGCACAAGACTCTACTTGACGTGGCTTATAGACTCCCTAGGACTTTGTTAAACCTTAGACTCTGATGCTAAGTTTGTAATGCCTCGAGTCTACACCTCGAATGCTATAATCTAATCCATGACTGGTACTTGCTGTGAGCACTGAATAATAATACTGAAATAATATGGTAGTTTTGCTGAAATGCCATAAAGTTCAAAATTTGAATACTCATAAATATAGTAATTGATAATAAAATCTGCAAAACTGAATATTGTCAGAACTAGTCTAGTTTAAAAAGCCTCTAACTGAACCGTCTGAATGTGGAGTTAATGGGACAAGCCCCCAAGTATCTTCGACTAGTAAATTACTGAATCTACTATAATACTGAAATGAGAGAATATCCTCGATAGATGAGGACTAACTACTGAATCTGCAACTGCTGACTGAATCTAGCTAAGCGTGATTAGGAACTTGAGCGTTTAAACCTATGATATGAGACATCATAGCACAAATAGAAAGTATGCGTCAGTACGTCGATGAGGTAAGGTTGAATGCAAGGGTTCATATGCATAAACAGTAACTGACTTAATAATATAGAATAACTGAATAAGAGTATATGAATAACTGAAACTACTGTAACTACTGAATGCACAATACAACGCATATGCATATATACTGAAATCGAATACTGATGTCTGATAACTGAGTTACTGATAACTGGGTAACTGATATCTTATATTAGTAATAACTAAATCACTAATAACTGGGTGACTATTTCTGACAGCCCTAATTCTATAAAACTGAACTGAGTTCTTGTATCGCCCCAAAACCTGGTCCTAATACATCACACGGTGCTCAAGACTATGAGTAGCCTTAAGCTAACCCTGTCTGCCTTCTACTAAGTCTGAATCTCAAATTATGGGAATATGGATAAATCATACCAAATGCAAACAACCCCCCAGCTAACTCAAATTGTCTGAAAAGAATACTGAATCATCTAAACTAATAAGCTGCAAAATTTGAATGACTAAGTCCCCAAACTAGGAGGACTCACCAACTGTCCGATGTAAACAGAGATGCTCAAAATTACTTACGCAGCTCGAACTGAGCACCTGAACCTACATTATGAGACAATGTAGCACATAGACATATATGTGGATCAGTACTTTGAGGATGTGCAGAGTATATGGGGATGAATGCATACGTAAAACATAATATCAATCATCATCGTAATTTGTAAAACAATACATGCTAAATGTAAATGACTCACATAAGATGTAACACCCCATAATTTTCCAAGATTAAATTCGTTCCTAAATTGTTGAGAATTAGCTTAAAAAATGAATAACTTTTAATTTGTGTGGAATTTAGCAAAATTAGACCTCCCATTGTGTGTGAAATTGAATAATATTTTCAACTATATAAGATTCACCCAAATTCGACACTTGATGATGGAGTTATGTCATTTTAAAGTTGACAGTATATCACCTGAGCACTTATAGTGTTGTGGAGAAGGAAATTTTGTAATCATCAAATTCTAGTGGCCCTCTGCGATAGCACCGCATCGTGGTGAGGGTTAATTTCCTATTTGTCAAAAACCAGTAGCCTAACGTGATACTGGCGCAACATGCCAAAGGCCAAAATGTCAAAATTATAGGGCACCCGATGGTGGCGCATAGTATTGCATGCCTAGTTCCCATTTTCCAATTTAGAGAAAGCCACTGTGATATTGGAGCGTCACGGTGGCAACCTAGTTTGAAAAAATATTATGTTTTCAGTTCTGTTTAAAAGTTTAAAGGGGGTATTTTGGTCAATCCCCAGGGTCCCAATCCATCCAAAACACAAGATTTAACACATTCCAAAGCACTTTATGCTTATTTCATCTATTCTCTCTCAAAAAACCCCCCTAGATCATCAAAACTTTCTCTCCAAGAAAACCCAATTTCTCCATTTATTCTCCAAGGAAATTCAAGATTAAGGATTCATAGTTCAAGATAAAGGATTTTCAATTTAAGAACTCCAAGAATTCATCTCCAAAGAATCAATAGAGATCCAAGATTCAAGTCTTAGCATCTAGTTCATGAATTGAGGTATGTGGAGTTTTTCAACAAGGATAATCCTTTCATTCTTGTGTCCAAAACTTATTTTTATTACCAATTTACTGAATTTTATGCGATTTTCCATAAAATTAAAGTTAGAGTTTATACCCAATATTGCTATTTAAAAGATTATGAGATTTCAAGTGATTTAGAAGTTGAATTACATAATTATGTTCATATTTTCATGTATATTTTAGAAATTTATAGATTTTGAATTGATTTATTAATGTTTACATTATCAAGCATGAACATTATGATGTTTTAACATGAGTTTGATGCATGGGTCATTAAGCCCTAATTAAAGATTGCCATTTCAAGATTGTTTGTGCTATGAGCACCTTATGACTAAATTTCTTTTAGATTATTGATAAAGATTTGACCTTTTGGTCTCAGAATAGATTTGGAATCCACTTTACAGATATACAGTTGGTTTTCATTATAATCCATTAGACTATTTTAAAAGTGGATTTCCATCAGAATGAGCATATAGGTTTAAAGGGAGTAGTATTTAGCACCGATATGGGTACATTACTATGGTTTCATACCCCAAAACTACATGCCAATGTAGGATTAAGATTATTCCCACTTCTACGTGGATAATTAAGATTGTGATCACCTAGATAGGTTATACTCCCTGGCAAGAGTATGACTCCTCTCCCCAACGTAAGATTTCTCCTTAGGGGGACAAGAATGTTGGACTCCATGAATGCTTACATGGTTTATGTCGATTAGAAGAATCTCCCATGCAAAATAAGTTTTCAGATTTCTAATGCCTTAAGATAAAGTATTCTCCTAAATAGTAAAAGAAGAATAGAAAAGCTTTTAGAAAACTAAGTGTCAAGGCTCAAAATTTTTACTTAGATTATGCTTTATAGAAAGATATTAGCTTCAAATTTCAGATTTAAGAGTAAGTCCTTTCTACACTTAGATAGTATGATTTAAAGAGAGAATAGAAACACAACTTTTAGAACTAAATGTTATGGCTTATAAGATTTATAAAGTATGTTTTGCTTTTTATTGCTACATATTTCATTATTTCAGATATTCCAGCTTATGTGAGTCATTTACAATTAGCATACATTGATTTATAAATGATGATTATGAGATGATTTTTTTACTTATGCATATCACCCCCCATATACTCAGTACATCCTCAAAGTACTGATCTACGTATACGTCTATGTGCTACATTGTCTCATAATATAGGTACAAGTTATAGTATATGTAGTCAGAATCAGACAGTTGCAGATTCCAGCCTGCTAGATGATTAGTCCTCCTACTTCGGGGACTTCAGTTAGATTTACTTACATTTTTTACTTTCTTACTTATATGTATTGATTAGTGGTAGTTAGGGTCGCATCATAGCTATCTATAGTCAGTATTGTAGAGGCTTCACAGATGTTAGTCAGAGTCAGCTATGTACATTTTAGTTCTGTACTTCAGTTTTATTTGAATATAAAGTTGTATCCATGTCGTATCATCATATATTCCACCATTATTATGTTTCCACACAGTAAACTCAGTATTTATTTCATATTTAATCAGTTTCTTAATAGTATGCCAGTCCATGAGTTAGCTTAGGATCACTTGTGGTCCTAAGCATCGTGTGACGTCTCGGGATAGAATTTTAGGGTGTTACAAACTTGGTATCAGAGCACAAGGTTCAAGTATCCTAGGGTGTCTGTGAAGCCGTGTCTAGTAGAGTCTTGCGGAATGGCACGGAGACGTCTATACTTTTTTTTTGAGAGGCTATAAGGCATTTAAGAAAAGTTTTCTTTCTTTCCTACTCTAGATCATGCAGTAAAGTTATTCTCTTAAATATCCTTTATATTAGTGTGTTACCCTAAAATTCCTCATCTATGAGTTATTCTTGAGATAGCACGATTAGCAAGTTTCAGTTCCTCACCAGAAAATGTCTTTAGATTTGCTAGTAGAAGTTTCAGAAGTCACACAAAGAGGCTTGAGAGGAGTGCTCTAGTGTGTCATAAGTTTCTCAAATTGAAAGTTTTGTCCTCCTCCTTATGAGTTGTTCAGTTGAAACAAAATTAGATATGTATTCAAATTCCTTATTTTTCCTTTGATATAGGTATGCTCTTAAGAGGAGATAGTATGAACCTAGATTGTTAAATATAGTATGAATTTGAGGGATATTATGAACTTCAATGATATGACTTATGAATAGTAAAACCTTCTTATAGTTGGAAGTATAGGTATAGAAGAGTAGTGACAAGAAAAGTGGGAATGCCAGTTGATAAAAAGTATAGAGATAAACTTATGCATGTTATCAAAATATTTTAAGGTGATATGTCCTTGTGTGTTAGTTTAGTGGAGGGTGAAGAAAGAGTTATTAGTTAAGGTGAATTGTTGTTTGCTTGAAGTACGGAAGGAGTTATTGATGGTAGTTATCATGTTAGAAAAGTTTAGGTGTTTAAGAGGGTAAATAGTAATGATGGTAGAAGGAGGATATGTTGATAGATTGTAAATAAGATAGGCCATATGATTTTGATTGATTATTATTGTTATGAGGTTCTGGTGAACTAGTGTTTCTTGAAGTTTTATTTCATAGCTCCCAAGTGAGATTTGTATGTAAGGTAGGTTGTTAAATCATGTTTAGAATTAGACATTAAGTTTGAACAGTTGATGTTCATCAAGGTGTATGTGATGATTTCTTGTTTAATGATGCTAGTTATATGAAAGTGATCTAGTAGGCTTGAACAGTATGTGCAAGAGTTTGAGTTCAGTTATTCGTAATTAAGCATGATGTTATATGTATGATGAAGAAGTATGCCCAAGGTGATATGGGGTTGCATTATTTTGTAAGGTTATTATGTGTTGTGTGTGGTTAGTCGTACCATTGAGATGCTATGTGGAAGGAGGCTAGTTATATGGGGTATGATGTTCTTAATAGCTAAGTTAAGGAGTTATGGATAAATGATGTTGAGCCTTTTTGGTATGATCTTGATCCTCATGGTTTAGAAATATTAGTCTAGAGATGTGATACTAATAGGCTATGGTAGAAGCAATATGATTCATTAAACGTTTGAGGGATATCTGGGTTAAGCGTTAGAATCTAAGTTTGAATCATTGAGGATCGAGTAAATAGAAATAAGAGTTGGAGCTCTAGACAGTATGAACTCAGGATATGGTTATACTTATGAAGATTCTAAGTTAGTAAGTGTTCAAGTTACTGTATGATGACTATTAGGCTATAGAAAGATAGAGTTGTATTTCAGAAAGAAGTATTGGAAGTAGGTTTTACACTTTTAGGTGTAGTCTTTTTGGGTACGTTTATCATTTACGTGTATGGTTGTATTCCAGACTCTAGAATATAGTGATGGTAGTCCAGCTTAGATTTTAGTAAAATGTTCCTCAGAATTAGAATGATGGCTTAAAGCCAAGTGGGAGATGATAGAATAAGGAACCAAGTCAAGCTTTCAAACTCTATTAGGGGTGTCAGTATGTTGTAAAATAGCCATAAGGGAGAATGATGCTCAACCTATTCTTATTTTGGTATTTGATTTCAGTTGTTGCTTAGTATCCCTTCATGTTTCAGGCCATGATAATTCAACCTTTCAGTGACCTTCCCTTAGGTCAAGATACTGATGATGAACATTTGTGTAGATGGGAAAGTGTAAATGTGTTATGCTGGAAAAGATGGTCGTATGATTGTTTTATGTAAGTCTATAAATGAAGAAATATTGAGTCAAAGATTTTTGTGTATGACTTGGTTAGTTGAGAATATTTTATGTGTATCTTCTTAAGAATTGAATAGTGCATGGAAGTTGGTATTGATAGAGGTATTAGAGAATATGAGAAAGATGCTCTTATAGGTATTTGTTTAGAAGTGCATGTGGTTATGAAGATAGGCTTGAACATCATGTTGGCATACAAGACGTTAGGTATGCTGTGCATGGAAGAATTTCTAGTAAGAGGTAGAATTTAGTTGTTAAAGTGATAAGAAGAATCATCCTAGAGTGGTTGGTTATGATGATGCTTGGGGTATTGAATCCATGGTTCAGACTAGTATTATGGTGTTATGTGCAGTACGTTATGATTCTGAGTTAGGCTTGACCATGGTGAGAGAATTCAACTCAGTTTAGATTTTGTAGAAGGATTTATCAATGCCCATACGAGAATTATAAATTAATCAAGCGAGTATGGTATTTAAGGGAAATAGTATAGCTGAGGGAGTATTTAAGGAAGTGTTGCTAAGCTTGAAAGTAAGAAGTTGCATTGCTTAAGGACTAGTTATTCTTTCCTAGCTTATGATTCATGGGTCTATGTTCCAAGCTGTGGAGTTGTAGTAATGTCAATTCCTTATTCAGATGTCTTGTTCAGATCATGCCTAGATTTCTTTACTCCCTAGTATCATTAGAATTTCTTAGAAGAGTGATGAAGAAATGCTCCATTTGGGTATGATCAGTCAGTATGATTCAGTCTTTATAACCAGCAATCCAGTTTAACAATCAGACAAACGAATTTCTATAATTTTTCATCTTCCGATTTAATCTAGTCTTACTACCTGAAGTTTCATGAGTATGACCATTCCATGAGGTAGTTTGTTCTCGCCCATGTAAATTGCGAATTCAGCTTGGTATATGCATCGACATCAGTTTCACATTCAGATATTTAGTATTGATTCAGTCTATAAGTATTCAGTGAATGATCTTGGTTTTTCCAAGTATTCCAGCTCAGATGATGTAATACCCATTGTATGATCTTACCCTCGTTGAATCATGATTCGTGCCTACATAAGTTATCACTTCACAGTTCTATAGGTACCATTATCACACCATGAGCACTTTAAGCAAATTCTAAACTCTCTCCATGAATCAACCCCTTATAATGAGTTAAGGCAAATCAGCTCAGATTCAGTCGAAGGTAATAGTGTTCCTTCATACAGTTCTTTTCCTATCTCAGATTCAGCTATATAGTTATCTTCATGTAAAATAATGCACTCACATATCATTTCAGAAGCTCAGTATGCTTTAGATTCAATCATACAATTTATTACAGTTGTGCATGATATCTTATAGCCTCAAATTCATCAGTATTCTCAGCTTATCTAGCCACATTCAAGGACGAATGTTCCCAAGGGGAAGATATTTTAACACCCTATAATTTTCCTAGCTTAATTTTATTGCTAGAGTATTGAGAATTAGCTTAAAAAATGAATGAATTTTAATTCGTGTGGAATTTTCTAGAATTAGACCTCCCATTGTGTAGGAAATTGAATAAGATTTTCAATGATATAAGTTTCACCCAAATCCGACACTCGGTGACAGAGTTATGCCATTTTTAAGTTGACAGTGTGTCACCTGGGCACTTGACGTGTCGCAGAGAAGGCAAATTTCATAATCGTCAAATTCCAGCGTCTCTCTATGATAGCATTGCGGAGAGGGTCAATTTCTCATTTTTCAAAAACCAGTATCCTAATGCGATACTGGCATAACGTGCCATTGGCCAAAATGGAAATATTATATCGCACTGCGATAGTGGTGCATCGCGTTGCATGCCCAGTTCCCATTTGTCAATTTCAAGTAAGCCACAACGATATTGGAGCATCGCGGTGGGGACCCAGTTTGAAAAAATATTATGTCTTCAGTTCTGTTTAAAAGTTTAAAGGGGGTATTTTGGTCAATCCCCAGGGCCTAATCCATCCAAAACACAAGATTTAACACATTCCAAAGCACTTTATGCTTATTTCATCTATTCTCTCTCAAAATAAAACCCTAGATCATCAAAACTTTCTCTACCAGAAAATCTAATTTCTTCATTTATTCTCCAAGAAAATTCAAGATTAAGTATTCATAGTTCAAGATAAAGGATTTCCAATTTAAGAACTCCAAGAATTCATCTCCAAAGAATCAATAGAGATCCAAGATTCAAGTCTTAGCATCTAGTTCATGAATTAAGGTATGTGGAGTTTTTTAACAAGGATAATCCTTTCATTCTTATGCCCAAAACTTATTTTTATTATCAATTTACTAAATTTTATGTGATTTTCCATGAAATTAATGTTAGAGTTTATACCCAATATTGCTATTTAAAAGATAATGAGATTTCAAGTAATTTAGAAGTTGAATTACATAATTATGTTCATATTTTCATGTATATTGTAGAAATTTATAGATTTTGAATTGATTTATTAATGTTTACATTATCAAACATTATGATGTTTTAACATGAGTTTGATGCATGAGCCATTAAGCCCTAATTAAAGATTGCTATTTCAAGATTGTTTGTGCTATGAGCACCCTATGACTAGATTCCTTTTAGATTATTGATAAAGATTTGACCTTTTGGTCTCAGAATAGATTTGGAATCCACTTTACAGATTCAGATTATAGATTTAGCTTTACAGATATACAGTTGGTTTTCATTATAATCCATTAGACTATTTTAAAGGTGGATTTCTATCAGAATGAGCATACAGATTTAATGGGAGTAGTATTTAGCACCGAGATGGGTACGTTACTACAGTTTCATACCCTAAAATTACATGCCAACGTAGGATTAAGATTATTCCCACTTCTACGTGGATTATTAAGATTGTGATCACCTAGATAGGTTATACTCCCTGGCAAGAGTATGACGCCTCTCCTCAATGTAAGATTCCTCCTTAGTGGGACAAGAACGTTGGACTCCATGAATGCTCACATGGTTTATATCGGTTAGAAGAATCTCCCATGCAGAATAAGTTTTCAGATTTCTAAATCCTTAAGATAAGTATTCTCCTAAATAGTAAATGAAGAATAGAAAAGATTTTAGAAAACTAAGTGTAAAGGCTCACAAATTTTACTCAGATTATGCTTTACAGAATGATATTAGCTTTCAAATTTTAGATTTAAGAGTGAGTCCTTTATACACTTACATAGTATTATTTAATAAGAGAATACAAGTACAACTTTTAGAACTAAATGTTATGGCTCACAAGATTTATAAAGTATGTTTTTCTTCTTATTGCTACATATTTCAGTATTTCAGATATTCCAGCTTATGTGAGTCATTTACAATTAGCATGGATTGACTTATAAATGATGATTATGAGATGATGTTTTACTTATGTATATCACCCTCATATACTTAGTACATCCTCAAAGTACTGATCCACATATATGTCTATGTGCTACATTGTCTGATAATGTAGGTACAAGTTGTAGTATATGCAGTCAGAATTAGATCCTGCCAGCAAGATGATGAGTCCTCCTACTTTGGGGACTTCAGTTAGATTTATTTGTGTTCTTTACTTTATTAATCATATGTATTGATTAGAGGTAGTTGGAGTCGCGTCCTAGCTATCTATAGTTAGTATAGTAGAGGCTTCACAGATGTCAGTCAAAGTCAATTATGTATATTTTAGTTTCGTCTTTTAGTTTTGTTTGAATGTAAAGTTGTATCCATTTTGTATCATCATATATTCCACCATTATTATGTTTACACACAGTCAACTTAGTATTTATTTCATATTTAATCAGTTGCGTACTAGTATGCCAGTTCATGGGTTAGCTTGGGATCACTTGTGTTCCTAAGCACCATGTGACATCTCGGGATAGAATTTTGGGGCGTTCATAAGCTGGAATATTTGAAATACAAAAATATATAATAATTAGTAGCAAATCATACTTTATAAGTCTAGTGAGTCATAACATTTAGTTCTAAAAGTTGTACTTAAATCCTCTCTTTAAATCATACTGTCTAAGTGTAGGAAGGATTCACTCTTATATCTGAAGTATGAAAGCTAAAATCTGCAGCTAGTATCTTTCTGTAAAGCATAATCTGAATAAAGTTGTGAGCCTTTATACTTAGTTTTCTAAAAGATTTTCAGTTACTTTTTTTTGTTATGCTGTAAGCCTTAAAACTTTAGGGAACTTTCTCTAACCGACATAAATCATGTGAGCTACTATGGAGTCGAACGTCTTGTTCCCTTATGGGGAAAACCTCACGATGGGAAGAGGTATCATACTCTTGCCAAGGAGTATAACCTAATCTAAGTGATCACATCTGTAATTGTCATCCATAGAGAAATGGGAATAATCTGATAATTTGTACCTATGTTAGCTAAGTAGTTTTGTGGAAGTTAGGGCACGCTAATCCCACACTTCCCGTTCGGTGATAAATACTAATCCCTTTAATATGTATGCTCATTCTATTGGAAATCCACTTTAAAACTAGTATAAGGGTTCATTTAGAATCCAGTTATGCATTTATCTATATCAATCTGTAAATAAAACTAATTTAATTTTTGTAGTCTGTAATAAATCTGTAAAGTGAATTCCAAATCTTATCTGAGGATCAAAAAATCAAATCTTTATTGAAAAGTTGTAAATAATCTAAACATGGGATGCTTAAAGTATCATCTTTCATGGAATATCAACATATAATATTGGGATTAATAATCCATGCTTCAAATTGATGTTAAACATCATAATGTTCATGCTTGATAATGAAATCAATGATAATTAAACTCAAAATCTAAAATTTACTGCAATAGGCATGAAAATATGAAAATAGACATGCAATTCAACTTCTAAAACACTTGAAATCTCATAATCTTGCAAAGAGCAACAATGGGCGTGAACCCTAATTTGAATCTCATGTAAATTCAGAGAAAATCATGTAAATTCGAAATTAAAACTTAGTTTTGGCCATAAGGATGAAAGAGGATCCTTGTTCATAAACCCCACATACCTTAATTGATGAAATCTCTAAGGAAACTTGAATTTGAATCCTTATTTGTGCTTTTGAAGATGAGTTCTTGATTATCTTGATTTGGGAATTCTCAATTTTTAGTTTTCTTGGAGAAACAATGAAGGAGATTTGATTTCTTAAAGAGTAAATTTTAAGCTCTAGGGTTTTTCTTTGAGAGAAAAAGGATGAAAATAAGCATAAAGTGCTTAGAATGAGCTTAATCTTATGTTTTACATGAATTGGGGGCTTGGGAATTGACCAAACTACCCTTTTTAAATTTTCGTCGGAACTACAAAATCCCAATTTTGCATGCCACCGCAATGCACCACTACTGTGGTGGCTCATTGTATTTTTGACAACAAGAAAATGGGGATCCAACGCGATGCGGTGAAATCGCATTAGGCCACTGGAAAAGGGACAAGTCCCATTTTGGCCATCACCGCGATGCACCACCATCGCGGTGAGCCACTGGAAAAGGACCACTAGGACCTGGAATGTTACACTATTTGGGACAATCGCGGAGGTCCACTGGAAATTGACAATTGCAAATTTAACCGTCACCGCAATGTGGTGCTTGCCTAAATGATACACTGTTTTACTAAAAATTCCCTAATTTCTCAACCGAGTATCGAATTTTGGCAAAATTGTTATCGATGGAAAGCTAATTTAATTTTATACACAATGGAGGGTCTAAATTTGGAAAATTCTATATGTAACAAAAGTTATTCATTTTTTGAAGCTACCTCTGGACATTTTAGGAGCTAAATCGAGCTAGGAAAAGCATGGGGTATTACAATATCTCCCCCTTGGTAACATTCGTCCTCAAATGTAGCTAGTTAAGCTGAAAATATTGAGGAATCTAAGGTTACAAGCTAACATGAACAACTGAGATATACTGGATGTCTGAATCTAAACATACTGAGCTACTGAACTGATCTGTGAGTGCATGAGTTTACATGATGACAACCATATAGCTGAATCTGAGACTGGAAAGAACTGAATGAAGGAAGACTATTACCTTCGACTGAATTTGAGTTTATGGAGAATAGATGAGGATACTTGGTACGCATATCTGCTTCTGCTTTCTAAGTAGCACCCTCAACGAAATGATTTTGCCATAGAACTTTGACCAAGGGAACTTCTTTATTCCTTAGTCTACGAATTTGATGATCAAGGATCTCTAGTAGAACTTTTTCGTAAGAAAGGCTACTCTGAATAATTGTACTTTCTTGAGGGACTATAACGGATGAATCGTCCATGCACTTCTTCAATAAGGATACATGGAACACTGGATGAACTGGGGATAAATCTGTGGGTAGCTCAAGCTCATACGCTACTTTCCTAACAGACTTAAAATTTGGAAGGGGACTACATATCGGGGACTAAGATTTCCCTTTTTCCCAAATCTCTTCACCCCCTTCATGGGTAAAACTTTCAAATACACAAGATCATCAACCTCAAACTTGAGATCTCTTCTTCTCATGTCTGCATAAGATTTCTGATAACTCTGGGCTTCTTTCAATCTATCTCAAATCAACTGAAATTTCTCCATGGCTTCAAACACCATGTCTAGCCCAATCAAAGTGGCTTCATTCATTTCAAACCAACCAACAAGTGATCTAAACCTCTGCCCATAAAGAGCCTTAAAAAGAGCCATTTGAATACTAAAATGGTCATCCCAACTACCTTTTAAATCAAGAACACAATCCCTCAACATATTCTCTATAGTCTGAATGGTCCTCTCTGCTTGACCATTTGTCTGCGGATGAAAAGTTGAACTAAGATGAACTTGCGAACTAAGACCCTTCTAAAAGGCTCTCCAAAACTGAGAGGTAAACTGAGTATCCCTATCTGAGATGATGGACAAAGAAACTCCATGCACTCTAACTAACTCTAGAATATATAACTTAGCATAATCGTCAGCCAGGTAGGACTTGTGAACTAGCAAGAAATGCGCTGACTTAGTCAATTTGTCTACAATAACCCAAATTGAATTATGCTGATGACGCGAATGGGGTAAGCCAGTCACAAAGTCTATATTCACCTCTTCCCACTTCCAAGTAGGAATACCAAACTCATGCAATGTACCATCAAGTATTTGGTGCTCTACCTTAACCTGTTGATAAGTTGCAAACTTTGTTACAAATTTTACTATATTTTTCTTCGTACCACTCCACCAATAGATTTTTCGTAAGTTGCGGTATATCTTGTTGGCTCCTGGATGAATAAAGTAACGCGCACCATGTGATTCTGCCATAATCCGCTGCCTCAAATAATTAACAAATGGCACACATAATTTACTCTGGTATCTCAACAAACCATCTTCCCCTTGGGAGATAACCTCTACCTTTTGGTCTTTAACTAACTCCTTCAATTTGACCAAACTATAATCCTTATCTTGCTTCTATTTCACCTCAGAAATAATAGAAGATTCAAAACTACTGTGAACCCAAACATTTCCTTCAACTGAATCAGCCAACCTCACACTCAATCTAGCTAACCTGTGAACTTCTCAAACTAGCTATTTCTTATCATTCTCCACATGAGCAACAATACCCATGGACAATCTACTAAGGGCGTCTTCTACTATATTGGCCTTGCTTAGATGGTACAACACACTCATATCATAATTCTTTAATAATTCTAACCACCTTCTCTCACGAAGATTCAACTCCCTCTGAGTAAACACATACTGAAAGCTCTTGTGATCCGTGAACACATCAATATGCACCCTATAAAGATAATGTCTCCAGATTTTCAAAGCAAACACTACAATAGCTTACTCAAGATCATGGGTTGGGTAATTCTTTTTATGGGGCTTAAGTTGTCTAGAGGCATAGTCTATAACCTTACCTCTCTGCATTAAAACACAACCCAAACCAACTCTAGAGGCATCATAATAAACAAAAAACAATCTGTACCATCAGGAAATGCTAAAACTGGGGCTGAAGGGAGTCGAGTCTTCAACTCCTAAAAACTCTTCTCACATAAATTTGACCACTGAAACGTAACTTTATTTTGAGTCAATCTAGACATAGGGGATGCAATAGACAAGAAAACCTCAACAAAATATCTATAATGGACAACTAAACCTAAGAAACTCCTAATGTATGATAGAGAAATAGGTCGAGCCAATTTCTTATAGCTTCTGTCTTTTGAGGATCAATACTAATACCCTCATTGGAAAAAATATGACCAAGGAAGGCTACTGACCTTAGCCAAAATTTACACTTGCTGAATTTGGCAAACAACTGGTGATATCTAAGAGTTTGTAACATAATTCTAAGATGGTATGAATGATCATCCTCACTATGAGAGTAGATGAGAATATCATTAATAAAGACTATGACAAACATGTCTAGATATTGTTTGAACACTCTGTTCATCAAGTCCATAAAGGCTGTAGGAATATTTGTTAGCCTGAAAGACATAACTAGAAACTCAAAATGACCATAACGGGTTCTAAAAGTTGTCTTTAGAATATTACATTCCCTTACTCTAAGCTGATGATAGCTGGATCTAAAGTTTATCTTGGATAAATAACTTGCACCTTGGAGTTGGTCAAATAAGTCATCAATTCTAGTAAGAGGATATTTGTTTTTCAATGTGACTTTATTCAGCTGACAATAGTCAATGCACATTTGCAAAGAACCATATTTTTCTTTCGCACAAATAGGATGAGAGTGCCCCATGAAGAAACACTAGGCCGTATGGAACCTTTATCTAAAAGATCTTTGAGTTGTTCTTTCAACTCTTTAAGCTCGGTGGGATCCATACGATATGGGGTAATAGAGATAGGCTGAGTATCTGGGAGAAGGTCACTCTCAAATTCTATTTTCCTATCGGGAGGTACCCTTGGCAAATCATCAGGAAAACATCAGGAAACTCATTAACTACACTGACTGACTAAACTAATGGAGTCTCAGACTTAGTGTTTTTGACTCGAACTAGATGATAGACACACCCTTTAGAAATCAACTTTTTGGCTTTAAGATAAGATATGAAATGACTCTTGGAAGATACTGAATTCCCTTCCCACTCAAAGACTGGCTCGTCTGGAAACTGAAACTTCACCACTCGGATGCGATAATCTATAGATGCATAACTGGAATAAAGAAAATCCATACTAAGAATAAGGTTAAAGTTAACCATAGCTAACTCTATTAAGTTTGCTAACATGATTTTGCGAAGGACTGTGATAGGACATTTTCTATAGGTCTATTTGGCAACAATTGACTCACTTACTAGGGTAGAAACCAAGTAGGGCTCAGGGATCTTTTCAGGACCTATTTCAAAATTTACTACAACAAATAGGGTCATATAAGATAAATTTGACCCAGGGTCTAGCAACACATAAGCATCAAGATGAAAGACACAAAGTATACCAGTAATAACATTTGGTGAATATTCCTGCTCCTGATGGGATGGTAAAGCATAAAACTAATTTTGGCATTGACCGCCACTGGTATTGGATGATGTACCCTGAGGAGGAACTGGACAACCAAAAGGAGTTGGTGCACTAGTATCCTAAGTCTGGGGACGAACATCCCTATTTCCCTGCTTAGTATTCAGACACTCTCTAATCCCATGAGCCAACTTACCACAACCATATCAACCCATCTGTTCCAACATACACTCACCAAGATGATTCTTACCATACTTAGAATTTGGAGGATAATTGGGTCTTCCACTCATGCTATTCTAGGATTTGGACATAGAGGACTTACCCCACTGCTTCTACCTAGATCTGGGAGCTGGAGCACTAGCTGAAGATGGTGCTGGCATAGATGAATGATTTTGAAACTGCAAATGATTTCCCCCTCCGAATCTAGTCAGACCATACTCAAACTGCTCGGTTCTAGCTTTCTTATTTCCCCTATTTCTTCCCTTTAACTTTTCCACCGCAATCTGATGAGCATGATTCATTAATCTAACAAGATCCATGTCTCCAATAAGCATGGTAGTCCTACACTCTTTGACTACCGAACCAGATACTCCAGTGACAAACTTAGTCATATCCGCCCTAGGATTAACCATCGTATCAGGGGCATACTTAGACAACTGATTGAACTTAAGGTACTACTCCTTCACTTTCATCAAGCCTTGCCTCAGGTTTACAAACTCCTCTATCTTAGCTTCTCAAATCTCATACAGAAAGAACCTATAATACCCCATGAAAGTCTTAGTTTCTTAAGTCCTTTAAAGTGTGCCAAAAGAGTTTGTAGATTCAGAAATTTGACTAAGTGTTGGGACTTAGTCATTTATTAAGCATCTAAAATTTAAGGATTTTATTTCCGACCTTCCCGATCTTCGATGGTTGATATTTTAGTTAATTCATGAAAAGGGAGGTCAATAGGATTTCCTGGATATGTTTTGGATTTTTTGGACCTCATTTAGGCCTTCTTTGGAATCCCAAAATAGTGGACCAATGCAATCTTGGCACACCGCATCGCCCTTTGCGTGGGTTAATATTTTCTCTAGCTACTAGCATCAAATTCTAGTGAGTCAAGGATAACTTGGCGCGATGCATCTGGTATCGTGTCAGTACCATCGACGCAGCGCATTGACCTACGCGTCGCTGGGCGTATTTTATTTTAATCATTGAAGATCTGCATCCAAAGGGGCAATTAAGTCATTTTCCTCCATCCCCATTCAGTCATAACACGGGATTAAGTCCCCAAAACACCAAAATACATTTATTGTCTCTCAATTCACTCAAGAACAAGACCTAGGGTTTTCAACCAAGAATTACAATTCACCAAGATTCCATCATTATTTTTCCAAATTGATTCAAGATTCCTAGACCAAGAATCCTAAGAGTCAGCCTTCAAGAACACAAATAGGATTTCAAAAGACAAGTTGTTCATCGATTGAGGTATGTGGGGTTTGAACAAGAACAAACCTTTTGTTCTTGTGCCCAAAACTTGAATTTTATTAAAGAATTTAATGATTTGCAAGTTGGGGTTTTGCCTAAATTACATTGTTTGAATTTATGAATTTACAAAGTGATTGAAGTGTGAATGTACATGGTTTTCTTGATTTAAAGAATTTCCTTTCATAATTTGAATACTATGAGAATGAGTTGAGAAGTTTATTACATTAAAGATTTCCAGTTGAATTTTTAAGCATGGCATTGTAATTTTGATTTCATAATTTTGACTTGAATTGTTAAATTATTTCAAGACAATTATATGAGCATGAAGTTATGATGATTTGATATGATCTCCAAGTATGAGTTGTAAGCCCTAAGTTTCAGTCTTGATATTCAAGAAAGATAATGTTTTAAGCATCCCATGTATGGTTTCAAGTAACTTTGAATAAAGATTGATCTTATGATCCTAAGCTAAGATAAGGAATCCACATTATTCATATAGTTCATGATTTAAAGTAAAAGAGAGCATAATTGGTTTTCATTATAGACCCTTGTGCTATTTTAAGGTGGATTTTCCCTAAAAGTTCTGAGTAATTAGTATGGGAGTAGTATTTAGCACTGAGTTAGGTATGATTCCAAGGTCTTATGCCCCAGAACTATGTGCCACCATAGTTTTTTGACTTGCCCATAGTGGGCTAAGATAGTTATCACTAAAGTTAAGGTTCTATTACAATGGCAAGGATAGAAAAGCTCTCCCCAATATGGGCAAGACGTTGGACTCCATGTCAGCTCACATGGTTTATGTCGGGTAGAAGAAACTCCCAGAGTCCCCAAAGTCCTTAAGTCCCAAAGTTCCAAAAGATTTTCAAAGATCCCAAAGTCTCTAAGTTTTAAAAGAAAAGAATAATAGAAAAGTTCTTAGAAAACTACGTGTAAAGGCTCACGAAGTTATTTCAGATTATGTGTTATAAAAGATGTTAGCTCTCAGATTTTAGATGTAAAGAGTGAGTCCTTTCTTTACTTAGACAGTATGTTTTCAAGAGAGAAATTAAGTATAGTATTTTAGAATTGAATGTGATGTCTCACCAGATTTATAAAGTATGAATTACTCTTATTGTTTCAAATTTCAGTATTTTAGACATTCTAGCTTACATGAGTCATTTACGTTCAGCATGCATTGATTTTGTAAAGAATGATAATGTTTTCTTATGTATTTCACCCCCATATACTCAGTACGTCCTCAAAATATTGATCCATATATATGTCTATGTGTTACATTATCTCATAATGTTCGTTCAGGTGCTCAGTCTCAGTGGTGTGAGTAATTTTCAGCATCTCTACCTACACATCCACAGTTGGTGAGTCCTCATGGTTCAAGGACCTACTTATTCAAAGTATTTGATTTATTGCTTTCAGTTTAGTTTGAGTTAGTTGGGGGTCTATCCCAATAACTCTCTAGTTTCCTAGTAAGTAGAGGCTTGTCAGACTAGTAGTTGATTTCTAAACTTCCAATATTTGTCATTCAGATGTTGTTTTTTAGTTATTTTAGTTCAAACTTGTTATATTATAGTACTATTGTTTGAGTAATTTATCTTGAAGTAAGATGTAGATTTAATAGTAGGCTCAAAGGGTTAGCATGGGGCTACTCGTAGCCTTGAGCACCGTGTGACGTCTTAGGATAAGGTTCTGGGGAGTTACAAACTTGGTATCAGAGCCTAAGGTTTAAAGAGTCCTAGGGATTTAGACAAGCCGCGTTACGTAGAGTCTAGATCATGGATGTAAAGCGTGTCATATTTATGAGCAAAAGGCTACGGGACATTTTAGGAAAAAGTCATCTCTTTCTTTCATAATCCGTTGTGCCTACAGATTTCTCTATCTGCTATTAACTTGTGCTTTTTCATGACAGAGAATGCCTCTTTGTAGAGCTAACGCCCGTAGGAATGATAACTAGCCACCATAACCTGTTGATCTTCTGAATAAGAATGTATCACATACCAAATTTTGAGCTGTTTTTTAGGCGCTAGCCTAGACTGTGACCGCTAATGTCCAAGCCAATAATTAGGCTGTAGTTCCACATCAGCAAGAGGGTGATTCAGTCGTAGTTAGACTACGTGACTTTATGAGAATGAATCTGCCTAAGTTTTTTAGGTCGAAGGTATGTGAGGACCCGCAGTTGTATCTTGATAAGGTGAATAGATCACCCAAGTTATGCATATTATTGAAGAGGAGAGTGTAGAATTGGCCTCTTATTGGTTAAAAGATATTGCTCATGATTGGGTTGTTATGTGGAGGAAAGGTAGGGGTGAGAATGTATCTCTCATGAGTTGGCAGCTATTTCAGATGCTTTTTTAGAACGGTTCTTTCCGCGTGAGTTGTGGGAAGCCAAGGTAGAGGAGTTCATGAACCTGAGGCAGGTCTCAATGACAGTGAAGGATTACTGCCTTAAGTTCAATCAGTTGACTAAGTATGCTCCCGATTTAATAGCTGAACCCAAATCTAGTATGAGTAAGTTTGTTACCAGAGTATCGAGATTTATAGTCAAAGAGTGTAGGACTGCCATGCTTACTGGGGATATGAACCTCGCTAGGTTGATGACTCATGCCCAGCAGATTGAGTCAAATAAGTTGAGAGGAAGGGACAGAGGGAATAAAAAGGATAGAATAGGGCAGTTTGAGTATGTCCAGGCCAGATCTTATAGAGGGAATTGTTCGTAGTTTTAGAGTCGTCCACTTTTGCCAGCGCCATCTTCAGCTAGTGCCCCCATACCCAGGACTAAGCAACATCAGTAGGGTAAGTCTTCCATGTCCAGGTCCCAAAATAGTATGAGTGGTAGGCCCAGTTATCCCCCATGTGCTAAGTGTGGTAGGACTCACTCCGGTGAGAGTTTGGATAAGCAGAAGGGTTGTTTTGGTTATGGTAAGTTGGGTCATAGAATTAGGGAGTGTCCTTATGCTAAGCAAGGAAGCAGCAATGCTCGTCCCCAGACTCAGGCTACCAGTGCACCAACTCCTGTTCCTCGCCCAGTCTCTCCACAGGGTGCTTCATCTAGTACCGGTGGCAGTCAGTGCCAGAATCAGTTCTATGTATTACTATTCTGCCAGGAGCAGGAGAGCTCCTTAGATATTGTTACTGGTATGCTTCGTGTCTTCTATTTTGATTTCTATGTATTAGTGGACCTTGGGTCGAGTTTCTCTTATGTGACCCCACTAGTTGCAGTTAATTTTGAGATAAGTTCTTAAAAGATGCCTGAGCCTTTCCTGGTTTCCACTCCAGTAGGAAAATCAGTGGTTGCCAAGCAGATCTATAAAAGTGTTCTGTCACTGTCCTTCATAGAGTTATGTTAGCTAACTTGATAGAGTTATACATGGTTGATTTTGATCTTATTCTTGGTATGGATTGGCTCCATTCATATTATGCAACCATAGATTGTCGCACCCGAATGGTGAAGTTTTAGTTTCTAGATGAGCTAGTTTTTGAGTTGTTAGAAAATTCAGTGTCCCCCAAGAGTCATTTCATATCTTATCTTAAGGCTAGAAGGTTGATATCCAAAGGTTGCATTTACCATTTGGTTTGAGTTAAAGAATCTAAGTCCAAGACTCTACCAATTCTGTCAGTTGATGTAGTAAATGAGTTTCCTAATGTATTTCCAGAAGATCTCCCAGGGGTACCTCCCGATAGAGAGATCAAATTCGGTATTGACCTTATCCCAGATACTCAACCTATTTCTATTCCTCTATATCATATGGATCCTACAGAACTTAAAGAGTTGAAGGAGAAACTCAAAGATCTTTTAGATAAGGGTTTCATAAAGCCCAACGTTTCTCCATGGGGCGCTCCTGTCCTGTTTGTTCGAAAGAAAGATGGTTATTTGCGAATGTGCATTGACTATCATCAGTTAAATAAGGTCAATTTCAAGAAAAAATACCCTCTCCCTATTTCTCAAAGATAGACCTTAGATCTGGCTATCATCAGCTTAAAGTAAGGGAGTATGATAATCCAAAGACAACCTTCAGAACCCGATATGGTCATTTTGAGTTTCTAGTCATGTTTTTTGGGCTAACCAATGCTCCAAAAGCTTTCATTGACCTCATGAATCAAGTGTTCAAGCAGTATCTAGACATATTTGTTATAGTATTTATAGACAATATTCTTGTGTACTCCCGTAGTGAGGATGACCATGCAAATCATCTTATGATTGTCTTGCAAACTCTTAGAGATCATAAATTATTTACCAAATTCAGTAAGTGTGAATTTTGTCTAAGATAAATTGCTTTTCTTGGTCATGTTGTTTCCGCCGACGGCATTAGAGTTGATCCCCAAAAGACAGAAGCTATAAGGAATTGGCCGAGACCTATCTCTCTATCAGAAATTAGGAGTTTCTTGGGTCTAGATGGTCATTACAGATGTTTTGTTGAGGGATTTTTATCCATTGCATCTCCTATGACCCGATTGACTAAAAAGAAATTTAAGTTTTTGTGGTCAAATTCGTGCGAGAAGAGTTTTCAGGAGTTGAAGACTCGACTTACTTCAGCCCCAGTGTTAGAATTACCTAATTGTACAGATGGTTTTATGGTGTATTGTGATGCCTCTAGAGTTGGTTTAGGTTGTGTGTTGATGCAAAAAGGTAGGGTCATTGCCTATGCCTCTAGACAGTTGAAGCCTCATGAAAAAAATTACCCAACCCATGATCTGGAATTAGCTGTTGTGGTTTTTGCTTTGAAAATCTGGAGACACTATCTATATGGTATTCATGTTGATGTATTCATGGGCCACAAAATCTTGCAGTATGTGTTTACTCAGAGGGAGTTGAATTTCCATCAGAGAAGATGGTTAGAGTTGCTGAAAGATTATGATATGAGCTTGTTATACCATCCGGGCAAGGCCAATATAGTGGCAGATGCCCTTAGCAGGTTTGTCTATGGGCAGTGTTGCTCATGTGGAGAAAGATAAGAAAGATTTAGCTCAATAAGTACATCATTTTGCTAGATTGGTATTAGGTTGCTTGATTTAGCTGAGGGTAATGTTTGGGTTCAGAGTAGTTCCGAATCTTCCCTAGTTTTGGAAGTGAAGGAGAAGCAATACATGGATCCTAATTGGGTCAAACTGAAGAAGTCAGTTAAAGACCAAAAGATAGAGGTTTTCTCCTAAGGAGGAGATAGGGTGTTGAGATACCAGGATAGATTGTGTGTTCCTAGTGTTGATGATTTGAGGCAGGAAATTATGGCTGAGGCGCTTGGTGCATGATATTCTATTCATTCTTGTGATACCAAGATGTACCGTGATTTGCGGGAAATCTATTGGTGGAATGGTATGAAGAAGGATATAGCGGAGTTTGTAGCAAAATGTACAACTTGTCAACAGGTTAAGGTAGATCATCAAAGGCCTGGTGGTATTTTTCAAGAGTTCAGTATTCCTACTTGGAAGTGGGAAGAGGTGAATATGGACTTTGAGACTGGTTTACCCCTTTCGCGATGGCATCATGATTCGGTTTGGGCTATAGTATACAGGTTGACTAAGTCAACATATTTCTTACCGGTTCATACGTCCTATACAGCTGAAGATTATGCTAAGTTGTATATCCGAGAGCTAGTTAGATTGCATGGGGTTTTCTTGTCTATAGTTTCAGATAGGGATACTCAGTTTACCTAATAGTTTTTGAAAGCCTTTCAGAAGGGTCTTGGTACCCAAGTTCACCGTAGTTCTGCTATTCATCCACAAACTGATGGTCAGGCTGAGAGGACTGTCTAAATGCTAGAAAATATGTTAAGGTCATATGCTCTTGATTTCAAGGGCTGTTGAGATGAGCACTTTCCATTGATTGAATTTTCTTATAATAACAGTTACCATTATAGCATTCAGATGGCCCCGTTTGAGGCTTTTTATGGGAGGAAATGTAGATCACCCATAGGTTGGTTTAAAGTGGGTGAGGCTGCTTTACTTGGACCTGATACAATGTTTGAGGCTATGGAGAAAGTTAAGTTGATTAGAGAAAGACTGAAGACAGCCCAGAGTCATCAAAAATTATATGCAGATGTGAGAAGAATGGACCTCGAGTTTGAGGTAGGTGCTTTAGTGTATTTGAAGATTTCACCCATAAAAGGGGTGAAGAGATTTGGCAAGAAGGGGAAACTTAATCCCCGGTATATTGGCCCCTTCAGAATCTTAAGTCACATTGGTAAGGTAGCTTATGAGCTTGAGTTTCCCGTAGATTTGTCAGTCGTTCATTTTGTTTTCCATGTCACTATGCTCAAAAAGCACATTGGTGACTCCACAGTTGTAATTCCCATAGAAAGCTCAGATATTCAGGAAATACTTTCCTATGAAGAGATTACAGTTGAGATTTTAGATCATCTGATCCATAGGCTAAGGAACAATGAAATTCCCTTGGTCAAAGTTCTTTGGCAGAATCAGTTGGTTGAGGGTGCCACTTGGGAAGCAGAAGCAGACATGCAAGCCAAATACCCTCACCTTTTGTCTGTAAGCTCAGATATAGCCGAAGGTATTACTTTTCCTTGATTCAGTCCTTTTATAATCACAGTTTTAGCTATATAGATGTCTTTATTATAAGTTCATACACTTATAGCTTAACTTAGAGACTCAGAATGATTCAGATTCAGTTTTGAAAGTTTATTTCAGTTGTGCATGTTGTCTTATATTCTTTGGTTCCTCTGTGTTCTTAGACTATCTAGAAACATTCGAGGATGACTGTTCCCAAGGGGGAGATATTGTAAGACCCCGCAAAAGTCTTAGTTGCTTAAGTCCTTTAAAGTGTGCCAAAAGAGTTCCTAGACTTAGAAAATTTGACGAAGTGTTGGGACTTAGTCATTTATTAAGCCTTTGAAATTTGAGGATTTTATTTCCAACCTTCTTGATCTTAGATGGTTGATATTTTATTTAATTCATGAACAGGAAGGTTAATAGGTGTTCCCAGATAAATTTTGGTTTTTTCGAACCTCGTTTACACCATGTTTGGAATCCCAAAATAGTGGACCAATGTGATCTTGGCGTGCCACATCGCCCATCGCGTTGGTTACAATTTTGCTCAGCTACCAGCGTTAAATTCCAGTGAGTCGATGCTAACTTGGCTCAACACATTGGGTATCGTGTCGGTACCATCGACACGGTGCGTCAACCTTCACGTCGCTGGGTGTATTTTATTTCAGTCATTAAAGATCCGCATCTAAAGGGGCAATTAAGTCATTTTTCTCCATCCTTATTTAGTCATAATAGGGGATTAATCCCTAAAACACCAAAATACACTTATTTTCACTCAATTCCCTCAAGAACAAGCCCTAGGGTTTTCAATCAAGAATTACAATTCACCAAGATTCCATCATTGTTTTTCCAAATTGATTCAAGATTCCTAGACCTTGAATCCTAAGATTCAGCCTTCAAGAACACAAATAGGGTCTCAAAAAGCAAGTTGTTCATCGATTGAGGTATGTGGGTTTTGGAAAAGAACAAACCCTTCGTTCTTGAGCCCAAAACTTAAATTTTATTAAAAAAATTCATGATTTGCAACTTGGGGTTTTGCCCAAATTACATTGTTTGAATTTAAGAATTTACAAAGTGATTAAAGTGTGAATGTGCATAGTTTTCTTGATTTAAAAAATTCTCTTTCATAATTTGAATACTATGAGAATGAGTTGAGAAGTTGATTGAATATTTCTAGTTGAATTTTTAAGCATGACATTGTGATTTTGATTTCATTATTTTGACTTGAATTGCTAAATTATTTCAAGACTATTATTATGAGCATGAAGTTATGATGATTTGATATGATCTCCAAGTATGAGTTGTAAGCCATAAGTTTCAATCTTGGTATCCAAGAAAGATGATGTTTTAAGCATCCCATGTATGGTGACAAGCAGCTTTGAATAAAGATTGATCTTTTGATCCTAAGCTAAGATAGGGAATCCATATTATTCATATAGTTCATGATTTAAAGTAAAAGAGAGCATAATTGGTTTTCATTATAGACCCTTGTGCTGTTTTAAGGTGGATTTTCCCTAAAAGTTCTGAACAATAAGTATGGGAGTACTATTTAGCACCGAGTTAGGTATTATTCCAAGGTCTCATGCCCCAGAATTACGTGCCACCATAGGTTTTTGACTTGCACATAGTGGGCTAAGATAGTGATCACTAAAGTTAAGGTTCTATTCCGATGGCAAGGATAGAACAACTCTTAACAACGTGGGCAAGACATTGGACTCCATGTTACTATCGGTTAGAAGAAACTCCTAGAGTCCCCAAAGTCCTTTAGTCCCAAATCTCCAAAGGATTTCCAAAGATCCCAAAGTCTCTGAGTTTCAAAAGAAAAGAATAACAAAGTCCTAGGGATGTACGGAGTATATGTGAGTCATTTACGTTCAGTATGCATTGATTTTGTAAAGAATGATAATGTTTTCTTATGTATTGCACCCCCATATACTCCGTACATCCTCAAAGTACTGATCCACATATATGTCTATGTGCTACATTGTCTCATAATGTAGGTTCAGGTGCTCAGTCTCAGCGGCGTGAGTAATTTACAACATCTCTACCTAAACATCCACAGTTGGTGAGTCCTCATGGTTTAAGGACCTACTTTTTCAAAGTATTTGATTTACCGCTTTCAGTTTACTCTGAGTTAGTTGGGGGTCTACCCCAATGACTCTCTAGTTCCCTAGTAAGTAGAGGCTTGTCGGACTAGTAGTTGATTTCTAGGCTTTCAGCATTGTCATTCAGATATTGTTTTTCAGTTATTTTAGTTTAGAATTGTTATATTACAGTACTATTGTTTGAGTAATTTATCTTAAAGTAATCTCCAGATGTAATAGCAGGCTCAAAGGGTTAGCTTGGAGCTACTCGTAGCCTTAAGCACCGTGTGACATCATGGGATTAGATTCCAGGGCGCTACAGAACCTGTTTAGAAAAGCATCCTAAAATACCTGCCAACTCATAGGAGTTGCATTCTCTCCTCTACCATTCCTCCACATAACTACTTAATCATATGCTATATCCTTCAATCTATAAGATGCTAAATCTACACTCTCCTCTTCAGAAATATGCATAATCTGGGTGATCTTCTTCACCTCATCTAGATAAAGATGTGGGTCCTCACCTGCTTTTATCCCAAAGAACTCTGGAAGGTTCATTCTCATAAACTCTGGAAGTGGGACTGTAGTCTGATGGTTGCCCTGAATATTGGCAGTCACGGCTTGGGCCAATGCTTAAAAGGCAGCTCGAAACTCAGCATGGGATATATTTTCATTCAAAGGATCAACGGGCTGGGTGGGTAGTTATCATTTCTGCGGGCATTAGCTCAACGAGGAGGCATATTCAACTGTCATATAAAGCACATGTTAAAAGTAGATAGAGATACTATAAGCATGATAGATCATGAAAGAAAGAGATGATTTCCAAAGAATGTGGTGCGCTTCACTCCCATGATCAAGACTCTATGTAACGCTACTTGTGTGACTCCCTGGGACTCTTATAAACCTTAGGCTCTGATACCAAGTTTGTAATGCCCCGAAACCTGGTCCCGAGACATCACACGGTGCTTAAGACTATGAGTAGCCATAAGTTAACCCCGCCTGCCTTTTACTAAGTCTGAATCTCAAAATATGGGAATATGGATATAAAATCATACTAAATGTAGAAAACTATCTGAATTAAGTGAGAATATCTGAACTACTAATCTCAAAGGTATGATAAATAAATATTGAAAATCTGAATCAAATCTAGCAGTCTGACAATCCTCTACTACTAATAACTAGAGAGCCACTGGGACAAACACCAAGCTAACATGAACTGTTTGAAAAGAATACTGAACCATCTAAACTAATAAGATACTAAATCTGAATGACTAAGTCACCGAACTAGGAGGACTCACCAACTGTCGGATGTAGATAGAGATGCTCAAAATTACTCACGTTGCTGGAACTGAACACCTAAACTTACATTATGGGACAATGTAGCACATATACATATATGTGGATCAGTACTTTAAGGATCTACTAAGTATATGGGGGATAATACATACGTAAAACATAATATCAATCATCATCATAATTTATAAAATAATGCACGCTAAATACAAATAACTCACATAAGCTGGAATATCTGAATTACTAAAATCTATAATATCAAGTAGAAAATCATACTTTATAAGTCTAGTGAGTCATAACATTTAGTTTTGAAAGTTATACTTGTATCCCCTCTTTAAATCATATTGTCTAATTATAAGAAGGACTCACTCTTATATCTGAAGTCTAAAAGCTAAAATCTATAGCTAATATCTTTTTGTAAAGAATAATCTGAATAAAGTTGTGAGCCTTTACACTTAGGTTTCTAAAAGCTTTTTTGTTACCCTTTTTGATTATGTTGTAAGCCTTAAAACTTTAGGGAGGTTCTTCTAACCGACATAAACCATCTAATCTAACTTGGAGTCCAACATCTTATTCCCCTATGGGGAAAACCTCACGATGGGCAGAGGTGTCATACTCTTGCCAAGGAGTATAACCTAATTTAAGTGATCACACCTGTAACTGTCATCCATATAGAAATGGGAATAATCTGATAATTTGTACTTACGTTGTCTAAGTAGTTTTGTGGAATTTAGGGCACGCTAATCCCATACTTACCGCTCGGTGTTAAATACTACTCCCTTTAATATGTATGATCATTATGTTGGAAATCCACTTTAAAACTAGCATAAGTGTTCATTTAGAAACCAATTATGCATTTATCTGAGTCACTCTGTAAATAAAACTAATTTGATTTCTGTAATCTATAATAAATTTGTAAAGTGGATTGCAAATCTTATCTGAGGATCAAAAGATCAAATCTTTATTTAAAATTTGTAAATAATCTGAACATGGGATGCTTAAAGCATCATCTTTCATGGAATATCGACATATAATCTTGGGATTAATAACCCATGCTTCAAATTTATTTTAAATATCATAATATTCATGCTTGATAATGAAATCAACAATAATTAAACTCAAAATTTGAAATTTACTGCAATAGGCATGAAAATATGAAAATAGACATGCAATTCAGCTTCTAAAACACTTGAAATCTCATAATCTTGCAAATAGCAACAATGGGTATGAACCCTAATTTGAATCTCATGTAAATTCATAGAAAATCATGTAAATTCAAAATTAAAACTTACTTTTGGGCACAAGGATGAAAGAGGATCCTTGTTCATACACCCCACATACCTTAATTGATGAAATCTCTAAGGAAACTTGAATTTGAATCCCTATTTGTGCTTTTGAAGATGAGTTCTTGATTATCTTAATTTAGGAATCCTCAATTTTGAGTTTTCTTGGAGAAACAATGGAGGAAATTTAATTTCTTAGAGGGCAAGTTTTGAGCTATAGGGTTTTACTTTGAGAGAGAAAGGATGAAAATAAGCATAAAGTACTTAGAATGAGCTTAATCTTATGTTTTACACAAATTGGGGGTTGGGAATTGACCAAACCCTTTTTAAATTGTGTCGGAACTAGAAAATCCCAACTTTACATGCCATTGCGAGGTGTCACTATCACGATGGCTCACTGGATTTTTGACAACTGGAAAATGGGGCTCCAACGCGACGCGGTGAGATTGCATTGGGCCACTGGAAAAGGGATGAGTCCTATTTTAGCCATCACCGCGATGCGCCACCATCGTAGTGTGCCACTGGAAAAGGACGACTCAGACCTGGAACTTCTGCACGATGAGGGACAATCGTAGAGGTCCACTAGAAATTGGCAATTACAAATTTAACCATCACTATGATGCGGTGCTTGCCTAAATGATACACTGCTTTATTAAAAATGCCCTAACTTCTCAATCGAGTTTCAGATTTTGGTAAAATTATTGTCGATGGAAAGCAAATTCAATTTTCTACATAATAGAGGGTCTAAATCTATAAAATTCTACATGTAACAAAAGTTATTCATTTTTAAAGCTAACTCTGGATATTCTAGGAACTAAATCGATCTAGGAAAAGTATGGGGTATTATATTTTTATACTGAGACTGAAATTGAAACTAAAATTGTGGGAGATAATCAACTAACCAACATGCCCCTCTCAGAATGGATTGGGGTCCAACCTGTAACCCCTTTTGGAAGGGTGTTAGTACCGTGCCACGGGTACTGGAACTGCCTGTGTGGATCCACAGAATGTCATCCCAAAGGACTAAAGGCTACCCTTTACTGGTAGGTTTCCCTGGTGAGAATGGTATTACTCTCAACTGGCAGGTAAACACCTTATCAACCCTCAACTGAAAGGTTAATATCTCAACCTATGCTGGCTACATAGTTTTGGAATGCAAGAACTGCTACTAAGGACTACACCATCTATTGATAGGTGAGCCTTCATCATTGGGTTCGATCGGTGTTGAATCCTACTGTAATACCCCATATTTTTTCTAGCTTAAATTCATCCCTAGAATGTTAAAAATTAGATTCAAAAAGGAATAACTCTTGTTAAGTATAGAATTTTTTAGATTTAGACCTTCCATTGTGTGAGAAATTGAATAAGCTTTCCATCGATACCAAATTCACCTAAATTCGATGCGCAGTTGAGAAGTTATGGTATTTTTAGCAAAACAGTGTGTCACCTAGGTACTCACCGCGTCGCGGCGGTGGGTAAAATGGAAATTATCAATTCCAGTGGACCTCCACGATTGTAACGCATCGTGAAGATGTTTAAATTCCCATTTGTCAATTTCTAGCAAGCCTACGCGGTAGTGGCTTATCGCACCGATGGCCAAAATGGCATTTCAAAGGAGCACCGCGATAGTGGTGCATCTCGGTGGCCTGCCAGTTCAAAAAATATTTCTTTTCCAGTTATGTTTAAATATTAAAAGGGGTATTTTGGTCAATTCCCAAGGCCCCAAACTCATCCAAAACATAAGATTAAACATATTTAAGGCACTTTATGCTTATTTCATCCATTCTCTCTCAAAGCAAAACCCTACAACTCAAATGCTTCTTCTCCAAGAAATCAAAATCCTCCAAAGTTTCTCCAAGAAAGCTCTATATTGAAGATTCCCAAAACAAGATAATCAAGAACTCATCTTCAAGAACTCACTTAGAAATCAATAATTCAAAGATTCTTCATTTAATCATCCATCAAGGTATGTGGGGTCTATGAACAAGGATCTTCTTTCATCCTTGTGCCCAAAACCAAGTTTTAATTATAAATTCATATGATTTTGAATGTTTATACATTACTTTTAAATTAGGGTTCAATTCCCATTATTGCTAATTGAAAATTTTGAGATTTCAAGTATTTGTGAAGTTGAATTGCATGTATATTTTCATATTTTCATGCTTATGGCAGAAAATTCCAGATTTCGAGAAAATTATCACTGTTTTCATTATCAAGCATGATTGTTATGATATTTTTACATGAGTTTTAAGTCCAAAGATTTAGTATCGATATTTCAATAAGATTATGATTTTAAGACTCTGTGATGGTTGTTTACCAAGATTCAAGAAAGAAGTTGATCTTTTGATCCTAAGCTAAGATAAGGAATCCACATTGTTCATGTAGTTTGAGATTTAAAGAAAAAGAAGAATAATTGGTTTTCATTATAAACCCTTGTGCCATTTTAAGGTGGATTTCCTAAAGTTATGAGCGATAAGTATGGGAGTAGTATTTAGCACCGAGTTGGGTATGATTCCAAGTTCTAATATCCCAGAACTATGAGCCACCGTAGGTTTTAAATGTCCATAGTGGGATAAGTTAGTGATCACTTAAGTTAAGGTTCTATTTCGATGGCAAGGGTAGAACAGCTCTCCCCAATGTGGGTAAGATGTTGGACTCCATGCTATCTCATATGATTTATGTCGATTGGAAGAACCTCTCTTCAGATAAAGTATTTTCCCTACTATTTTAAAGTAAAAGATTAACAGAAAAGCTTTTAGAAAACCAAGTGTAAAGTCTCACAAATTTTACTCAGATTATGCTCTACAGAAAGATATTTGCTTCAGATTTCAATTTTTAGATTTCAGATTTAAGAATAAGTCCTTTCTACACTTAGTATGTTTTAAAGAGAGAATACAAGTACAACCTTTAGAACTAAATATTATGACTCACTAGATTTATAAAGTATGATTATCTATTCGTGATTTCAGATTTCAGTATTTCATATATTCTAGCTTATGTGAGTCATTTACATTTAGCATGCATTGTTTTACGAATTATGATGATGAGATGATGTCTTACTTATGAATTTCACCCCCATATACTCAGTACATCCTTAAAGTACTGATTTACATATACGTCTATGTGCTACATTGTCTCATAATGTAGGTTTAGGTGCTCAGTATCAGCAGCGTGAGTAGTTCGAGCATCTCCATCTACATTCGACAATTGGTGACTCCTCATAGTTTGGGGACTTATTTATACAGATCTTGCGGCTTATTAGTTTATGAGAGTTAGCATTCTTGTCAGACAGTTCGAGTTAGTTGGGGGTCTGTCCCAGTGACTCTCTAGTTATTAGTAGTAGAGGCTTATCAGACTGTTAGTTTTGATTTAGATTATTCAGTATTGATATTTCAGACATTGTTCTTAGCTATTTCAGATAATTTTCTGCATTTAGTATGACTTTTATGTCTATATTTTCTTTATTATGGGATTCAAACTTAGTAGAATAAATATAGGGTTAGCTTAAGGCTACTCGTAGTCTTGAGCACTATGTGACATCTCGGGATCAGATTTTGGGGTGTTATACCTACTACCAACTGAATGACACTGATTATTAATTGAACTGAACAGGAATGAGTTTCACTGAGTTCTATAACTGACTGAGTACTACTGTTCATGACATTACTGAGACTATTTTGTAGCTACTGTAATTCTAGGTAAACAGCTAGATTTTAGTGTATTAGATACCCCCAGGACTCGATAGCATCAATAGTAAACATGGCATAAGCATGAGAGCATAACACTAGTTTCTTGTTCACAATGCATTCATTTAGACATTTTGTCAAACACTTGGCAGGCATGAACATGTACATGAATGGGACCACATGGTAACATGTCATTACTTCACTATTCAAGTCACATAGATATTCTTACAAACACTTGGGGAGCATGATTATTTGACATAACAATAAACATATATAGATATCATAGCTACAACATTCAACTTGTAGATTCAAGGAGTTAACATGAGAATCACATAATTCATTACAAAGCTAACTTAATTTCATGAAACTTGTAGCTAATCATGGATTTAAACCCAAACAACATCATGAATATGAATACAATTCAATTGAAGAATATAAATCAGGAACCAATAAGCTTGTAGTTTTAAAAAGGGGTTCTTGGACTCTATGGTGAAAGGAACCCATAGATGAACACCTAACATACCTGAGAAGTTAACTTCTTGAAGATTCTTGATGGAATTCTTGAAAATTGCTCTTGATTATTGAAGACTAAGGTTTTTTATTTGAGAGAGAATGATTTAATTTTAGAGAAATTTGGTAAATAATGACAAATTAGGTTATTAGATCATTAAATCACGTATTTAGATTGATTAGGGCCATGGAAAAAGACCAATTTACCCCTAAAATAAATTAAAATTTAGTCACCGAATATCTCGATTTTGGCTTTCACCGCAACGCAGTGAAATCTCGGTGAGCCAATGGATTATGGCAGAAAATTATTTAAAATGGACTACTGTGAAATCACCTTTTGGCACGACGCTCCATGATCGCGGAGCCTCACTAGAAATTGACAACTCTAAAAATGGGCATTGGTGCGACACGCCGTTATCGCAGAGCCTTACTGGAAAAAGACAATTGGAAACTGGAACTTTAACGGAACGCGGGCTTATGGTGATGGAACACTTGAAATTGATGAATGCCAATTTGGCACCCACTGCGATGCGGTGATGCCCACTTTGACACACTATTTTACTAAAAATGCTATAACTTCTCACCCGGGTATCAGATTTGGGCGAATTTTATATCGTTGGAAAGCTAACTGAATTTCCTACACAATGGCAAGTCTTAAACTTAAAAATTCTGAGTATTTTGAAAATTTTATATAGAAATACTCGTATACTGAGAGCTAAACTAAGCTAGAGAAATATGGGGTATTATAGTTTTCATTCTTTATAGTTTTCTAAATTCATCAAAAGGTTTCCCAATCTGACATTTAAGTACAAGCACCAGTTAGTTTTGCAGGGTTGTCTATCGGCATCGTAAATTGAAACCTGTCAATACTAATAGTTTTGACTGCCTCATGCTGGGATTTTGATCTTAATTCCCGCCCCATTAGTAATGCATTATCATCATGTTGATCATCGTCCTCTTTCTCACTTTCTACTTCTTCCTCTTCTTATTTATCATTATGTTGATCAACATCCTATTTCTCACTTTTTACTTCTTCGTCTTCTTGTTCACCTTCTTCTTCCTCCTCCTCACTTTTATTTTCCTCACCAGCCTCTATATAACCTTCTCCACCTCCCTTTTTATAACTTTACTCAAACTTCATTTCTCCCGGACTGAGATTGTTCAGGAAGTTCCTCCGAATCTATCTGTGCTCTAGCCTTTTTTGTTGGGTGGTCAGAAGTTGATCCACTTTCAGTTTCTATTCTTTTAGGAGACATTTGTTTAACTACAAACAACTAAAAAACAAAAAATACATTACATTTGATGTCTTTATAATTTTTTTTTTAAAAAAAGACAAATTTCAATAAATTATTATATGCCACAATACAAAAGAAACTTCAACAGATAACCCATCAATTGAAACATATGGGAATTTTGTTAAAAGACCTATTTAATATCTCCCAACAAATGTTCCACCTGTTATAACAGATGGACCACCAATACCGCCAATACCACCACCAATACCACCAAGACGCAACACCACCACTAAGACCACAAATTCCACCAATACCTATATCAAGACCACCAAGACCGCGAACACCACCACCAATTCCACTAATACCAACACCAAGACCATCGACACCACCGCCAAAACCACCAATCCTAACACCAACCACAACAACCACCAACAATACCAAAAATACCATCCAACAATACTACGACAGTCAATGAAATACTATGAAAACATCTAGTGTTTTCGCGAGTTCTTTCTACATTTTTTAGCATCAAAACTCAAAAATGTTAACTCATTATCAAAGGTAATACAACTAAAAGTCGTTTTTTTCATTATTATCTAAAAAGCCCTAATTTTCAGAATAATTAGAAGGCTTCTATTTTGGTCTATATAAACAACCATCAGCTATACACAATATTCATCTTTTTCAACCCCAAAAAATTAATAAATATGATCAGATGTCGAGAATTCCACTCAGACTATGAAGGAGGGTTCATTTCCAGCATAGCCACTATATTTTCCTTCTTCGAAATGACCTAGACCATTTCTTCTATGGTTTGGGTCAGGATAGGGAGCACCACCACCGTGAACTCCAATGTATTGCCCTATTTTTATGGGTGATCATGGAGAGACTGAACATGCAGCCGGGGGAGTTCATCACCCCCCACCATCCCCTTAGTTTAGATTTTAATTTCAGTTGTAGTTGCAGTTGTAAGTTCATTTGCAAAGAGCTTTCATGGCTAGGGAATTTGTTAGATTAAAGCTTCTTTATTTTTCCTTTTTGCTCATATTTTGCTTTAAATGTGGTGTTAAACCATTGTTGCAATTAACTTATGAAATGAGTGTTTGAAATTTTGTTGCAATGCCCTTTTTGTTTGTCTCTACATTAATTATACAATTTTGTTCTTGGTTGAAATTTTGCAATTTTCCCTATTAGAAAATGAATGAAATAGTTGTCAGACGTCAAAGCTAATGGTCTATCGTATATATATATATATACGGATTCATATATGCTAATGGATAATGAATCTGATCTATCATCAACTATATGAATTTCTATAAAATTAATTGGACGGACGATATAGTATATGATTGACCGAGATCAATAACTACGCGTGATGGTCTACATAATCGATGGATTTCATTATGTAGGTTCATGAAATATAAATAATTAAATAAATATAATTGTGTCAAATGTAAATCATAGACTACAAGCTTTGTCACTAATATACCATACTGTTGGACATCTTGCATAGACCGTAAATATAATCAATGCCTTTTCATGCGTTCAGTAGATGCTAAACCGTATAGATCCACACTCAGTGAATGCTAAGGTATATACGGATTGGTCCAACGTCCAAAAAATATTAGTACATCATCAAAGATGTAAATAAATAAATAAGTGAAAGTGAATTGAGGGTCATATATTGTGTCCATTGTAAATCATAGACTTAAAGCCTTGTCAATAATATACTGTATTGATTTATTGCTTTTAGTAGCATATTTGAAAAAAATAATAAAATAATAAATAATTGGATTTTATGCAATTAAAGGAGCTTGAACAAGTCATGTGATCGTATAAGAGTCCACATAAATTAGAGAAGTTGATCAAAGATGTGTGCGGATGGGTAGTGGATGAACAAATGAATTCATCACAACATGCTTGTGCTTTGGTAAACATTGCCCTAAGAATGTTGGTTGTTCAACCACAAGTCATCACCTAACACATCGTTGATCACCACTTTCAATTTGTGTGGACTCTCATACGATCACATGATTTGTTTTGGCTCATTCAATTGCATAAAATCTAATTTATATTATTTTATTAATTAAATAATCCTTTTCAAATATGTGCTAGTCGTGGTCTATGAATATTTATCCTCATCTAGTGCATTTATTAATGAAGTAGTCCGTAGTTTATGCTAGACTATGCTTAGTTATTTACTCGGCCTGATATAATCTAGAATAGATTGGTAACTACTTCCACAATTAAATAACTGGACGAGGGTATTTATTTATAGACCATGACTAGCACATATTTTGAAAAGGATTATTTAATTAATAAACTAATAGAAAATTAGATTTTATGCAATAAAATGAGCCTAATCAAGTCATGTGATCGTATGAGAGTCCACGTAAATTGAAGGTGGTGATCAAAGATGTTTGGTGATGACTTGTGGTTGAACAAATGATGAGTTATGGTTGAACAAATGAATGTCCCACAACATACTTGTGCTTTGGGTAAACATTACCCTAAGGATGTTGGTTGTAAAACCACTACCCATCCTCACACATCTTTAATCACCTTCTACAATTTACGTGAACTCTCATACGATCACATGACTTGTTTAAGCTTATTTGATTGCATAAAATTTAATTATTTATTATTTTATTAATTAATTATTCTTTTTTTTCTAATATGCTACTAAGGGCAATAAATCAATATGATATATTATTGAAAAGGCTTTGCGTCTATGATTTACACTGGACACAATCGATGGACCTCTATAAACCATGATAGTTACTAAATTGGTGACACAATGCAACATATAACATGTAAACTTGTTTGTCGTCATTGTAAATATATGATTTATTCAATCGATTGTGCATTCAATCAAAAAATTATAGAGAACAACTTCTATAATATTTGTCATCGACCTCTATAAATTAGGACAATAGCTAAATTGGTAACACAATGCAATCAACTATTTAATCTAACAAGACAATGGAATAACTTAACATAATTTCATCAGTAAATGTCATCATTGACATGCCAAATATATGCAATTCAATTATCTATAAAAAAAAATCATTCAAAACAACAAATCATTAAGAAAATTATTTGTTCCAAACCACCAAACTACATGTTATCATCATTGAGTTCCTTAACAATGTCCATCACATCCACTTTATTTTTTCATGTTTTTTCTCCTCTTCTTCTACTTCTTTCTTCTCATTTTCTTTCTTTTCTTCTTTTTCATCTTCTTCTTATTCTAATTTATTCTATTCTTCAATATTTTCATCCTCCTGTTCAGCCACTCCTTCATCATCAACTGCCTTCTCATTTTTCTCTTCTTCTATTTTCTCCTCAGTTTTTGCTTCTTCTTCAGTTGTCCTTTCCTCATCATCATCATCTTCTTCTTCTTCTTCTTTCATGTCTTGTTCATCTACTGCCTTCTCCTCTTTTATTTCTTCTTCTTTCTTCTTTTCTTCAGCTTTTTTATCTACTACAGCAATATCAGTCACTATGACTGCACGTTCTTCAAGGTATACTTAATGTCGTCTACGAGAAGGACTGTCGATGTGCACTGCATTGTTTTGAAAGGATTATAAAAATTATGCAAGAAAATAAAATTGGAAGAACAAAAAATAAATTAGTTTACCTTCATCCTGTTGCTTCTTCTTATTCTTCTCGATTCTCCTCAACCTCTCATCTCTAACAAAAGAAGCAATATCCAGAACACTTTTCTCGTGCACTGCAACACGCTAACGCAGGTCATCATCATTAGAAGCGTTGGGTGTAGTTTTGAGTCCACTTGAACTAGCAGAATCACAAGCACGTGCTGGAGTTGGAACATAATTGTGACCACCCAAATTTTCATTTTCATCTATGACCTCCACTGATGAAGTCAGGACAGTCACTCCTTGTAGCTGCGGCTTCAAGGCATTAATGGAAGTATCCTTAACTTCTTCCGTGTATGGATTACAGGTTTTCATGTATCCCTGCTCCATCTCACGGATAGTAGGGGTAAAGTACGGGTGCATATATAAAAAATAAATATAAATTACACGACATTCACTAATATAATACTATTATTATCATATTATAATAAGTATAATTTTACCTTTGTGTTGTTTTTTTGGACTTAAACGGTCCGCCTTCTATTATGTTGTCATACTTCAACATGTTCCATCTAAGAAGACGAGGAATGGGCGAAGGAGAATCCAATGACTTACCGGCGTTCCTTCCCCGATGAGAAAAAGACTCATATATCCAAACCTGCAATCAATATAAGCATAAGTAAATCTACAGGGTCTATGTATTATTACATAAATAGGTAAGAGTCTATAATAAATCAATAAGATGGTAGATTATAAGTAATAGAAACGTCCAGGGAAAGCCATATAATGCGTATGATTTATTGTTCCTCCTTACAAACGTTTTTTTCTACTTGGTCAAATCAATCTTCTTTTTCAAATAGCTCAATGTCATCCCAAATGAATCTTTTCCCCATAGATACCCCCCGAAGAAACCTAAATCAGCTGCCATCTTGATATGGTCTTAATCCACCTTCTTTGACAGGTCCTTTGCCAACAACATTGAGTGCACTAACCAAACCAAAGCTCACTTTAACTTTTGTTAATTAGTCAACGTATTATCTTTGATCTGACTAACCAACCTTGAGGCAGTAATGCGCTTGTTCTTCGTCACCTTAAAATAAAAGTTTTTGCCATTTTGGAGGACTTTATTCATTTTTTATTCACAGGGATATGCTGAACAATTCAGCCCCATAATCAAAGCAAATTTCTTTAAGCCCAAATAAGTTGGCTTACCATTCACACAAAATCAAATTTCATGCAGTTTTTTATTATTTTTGATACGTCACAGCAACATATAATGGACCATCCGTCCATTAAACTTAAAATGTTCTGGCATATACCTCAAGTGTCCAAAACAAGTCTTCTTAAAATCAACATACAACTTTTGTTCAATAAGAATCCTTCTAAACTCTCGATAGACCGCTATTCTTTCTCTTATAAAAATATTTACAGGAAAAGAACCTAGCTCATCCATCCAAGTTTTTAGGTCATATGACTCAACAGAGATATCTCTCACACAAATTAGCAAGGATAGAGGATCATCCTCCTTCCCGTCTCCACTATCTCTCTTGTTCTCATCTTCACCGCTATAACTTTTACCTGCCTCTTTGCTTTCCCCTTCACTATTCTCAACACCATCACTCTCATGTGCACTACATTCATCATATTCAAAAATATCAGCAAGAATTTTTTTATTCACTTTTTTACTCGAATTCATCTACTACAGCTTTTTTCCTCTTTGAAGTTTTGGAAACTTCTTTGGATTTTTATGTTATACTGCTAGAAGCAGTGGAAGCAGGCCTTTTAACTGCTCTATGAACCCTCACCATTTATGATATACAACCACAAATGAATCTGTAGTGGTCGATTTATCGACCGTTGATCTATTAATAAAAATGGAAAATGCAGCAATCTATTGACCACTAGTCTATTAAGAAAAAGGGGAAAATGCTTCGGATTCAACATGCAAATCAAGTTCAAACTTCTCCAGATATTGGCAGTGCAATTCACAACATCAAGAACACTATTAAAATGTGTCCAATTTAGTACAACAAATTCAAAATCAATACGCAATATAAATACAAAACCTTTCTAGTCATTATCCAAAACAAAACACGATTAAACATGCAGAATCGATAATGTTTACTAAAAAATTAAAATTTTGACTAAAAGAACCCCAACACAAAGCGAAAACAAAAAAATATATATTAAAATAGATCTAAACTGATCGGAAAAGAATATTAAACTTACCTGAACAAGAGAAACTGAAATTTTTTGACTTGGGAAGCAAGAGTCAACCCAATTTTTTTTTCAAAAAATATGAAGAAAAAACTGAAGAAGAAGAAGAAGAGGATTTGAGGAGAGTGAAAAGTTTTTGAATTTATTAAATAATTTTAATAAATGTTTGAAAATTAATAAATATAAAAAGGGACCGTATTGTATTTTTTATAAAGTTGTATTCTCCATATCAAGTTTTCAAAGTGAGCTGTTGGAAATTTTCAAACAGATATTGAGATCTGTTGCAACAGATTACCTATTTGATTTAATAATCAAATAGACATTTGCATCTGTTGCGAGAGATGACTGAGCTATTGGAAAATTTCAAATAGCTATTGATATCAGTGGCAACAGATGACATATTTATTTGAATTTTTTTAAAAATTTTTAATCAATCTTCTATCCGAAAAAAGAAAAATAAAATACTACTAAGGCGGTAAAAAATATTTCTTCGATAACTCAAAAATCTCCTCATTGAGTAGTCTTATCTTGTCTTTTCAATGTCACTCATCTTCCTCAAGCCCCTCAAGTTATTAATGAATATTTAAACTCATGTCTAGAATTATCTATCTTTCAGACCTAAATTTATTCATCTCTCTTCTTTTTCTTTCTCTCCTCTTTAGGGTTATCACAGTCGTCTCTATTTTTCTCTATTTTCTCTTCTCTTTCTCATAAGGATCATTTATAATCTCAATCGATCTATATCTTTTCTCGACTGAAATTGCTATTTTGATCCCTTTGCTTTTGACATTGCAGGTATGATTCACTGTTGCTCTTTCATTCTCGTCCTCTTCTTTACAAGTTATTTACATCTGTTTTTTAAATTTAATTATCCTTTACCCATATCATATTTATTTAAAAATTTGTAGGAAAGGTTACTTTTAAGTCTTGAATCAACAAACCATTTAATTATTAAAATATGCAAAAGAAGTCATTTGTTTGGAGAAGTTTAAAAGCCTTGTTGGCGTGTTTTTTCTGGATGTATTTTGTTTGTTTCTTTGTTGTTGATGTTGTTATTGATGTTGTTGGTGGGGTTGGTGTTGTTGGAACTTGTGGTGTAATGTTGTTGTTGGTGTTGGAATAAATGATATTGTTTCTTTGTTGTTGATGATGTTATTGACTGTTGGAACAAATCAATCCACTAGTAAGGCTGGTTTGATATATTCCAATAGCTTACACATCTGTTGGAATAGACTCCACATCTATTGGAATGCACTCCACATCTGTTACAACAGCCTCCACATTTATTACAATAGATCTATAATCTGTTGAAAAGATGGAAAACTACTGCAATAGATGTAAAGCATATTGCAATAGATGGATAATCTGTTGGAACAGATGAATAATGTTTTTTCCATTCTTTTCTTATTTAACATGAATTATTTTTCTCTTGTTTGTAGCTATAAGGAAATGACTATTGATCAACTTTTGCCCGACCAACACCAGAGGCTATAGTAAAGATGGGTTCGGAGAATAAGCTGCTTGCAGATGGAACCACTTCATATGCGGGAGGTATGTATTGATGATAATGTTATCGTGAAAACATACATAAAGTACACTAATTTTGTGAGTGTTGTTTTTTACCGATTAGGCATTGATCATTCAAATAAAATATCTACAATTTTATAGTTAATGTTTATATATCCGAACTGATAAGATCGAGGGACCATGAATATAGTTCTGATACCCTATTAAGATTTAATGATGGTTGTTGGTCATGTCTATGTGTCAAGATTTATGAAGTGATCAAGTTTTGGTGGCATTGCAAAAAGATTTGATTGCGATTGGACTAACTTGTAGGGTGCATTTGACTATAAGAGGGCCTTCGAAGCCTCTCACTGCTTCAACCAAGAATGGAAATCAATATATTTATTGCCCTAGCCTAAATTTATGTGGTTGGGTTGCTCAGGGTGATGAAAGTCTATATCATCTAAGAGCTAATTGAAGAGGAAAACATAGAGTAGCAAGGAACTTCTAGAAAATCTGGCCTATGAAGCTGAATTAGAACACGAGAAATTTGAATCAAGTGAAATATGATAGTGTATCCAGTACTTAAAATTCATCTGTTGTCACTCTCAAAGAAAATTAGATGCAGCTGGGCACTTTGTTGGGGAGCTGCGACTAGATAGCGTTGTTGGGATGATCATCTACATAGAAAATAGCAGAACACCAAAAAAGCAGCTTTCATGCATCGAAGGTTGAAATAATGTATAGTAATTAAATAAAACTTGGCCAAGGAATTGCTACATTTAAATTAAGCAATCTAAGTGAAGGCAAAAATTTCTAAATTTTAAATTGCACCCCATGCCTTCTTGTTTGTGGTTCTGATTAGGTCCACAACTATTGACCTGATCGAAACCACAAACAAGATTAAAAGATAGATTGAGTATCATTACTTCTTAGCAATAAGGATATAATTGATTGTGTTTTCTTGCCGTAGCATGCTTTCAACATATCTTGGAGAAGATCAGATGTTTTCTGTAGTACGTGAATCCCAATAATTTTCAAACTTGCCTCCAGCTTTCTGATTCGGTATGCAAGTTTTTTGTTGTCATCTTTGAGGTTAGTATAGAGTTCTTTGTCTTTTGTAAGCTAGTTAATGAGGGAGGAACACTTTCTTCGAAGCTGTGGCATTGTAAAAGTCCTTCGGAAGGCTTCTAGAACATATTCTTCGAAAGTCTTATGTAAAACATAGAGGGTCGCTATATTTGTTTTAGGTCAACATCTTGATGCACAATCAAGCAGTGGTCCCAACAGTTGAACAACTCACTTTCTCAAGCGTTGTTCAATTTCGCTTGTCCAACCAACTTTCAAAGTATAGCCTAAAGGACAACCTATCAAATTCTTTAAAGGTTGGTTGAACAAGCTGCATTGAACAACGCTTGAGAAAGTTGTTGTTCAATTATTAGGACCACTACTTGAGTGTGCATCAATACATTGACCTAAAATAAACATAGCGACCCTCAATGTATCATTTAACCCTTCCGAAGAAAGTGTTTTAGAAGCCTTTTAAAGGACTTTTACAATGCCACAGCTTCGAAGAAAGTGCTACTCCCTCATTGACTATCTCACAAAAGACCAAGAACTCTAGCCTAACCTCAAAGATGGCAACGAAAAACTTGAATCCCGAATCAGCAAGCTGGAGGCAAGCTTGAAAATTTTCGGGATTCACATACTACAACAAGAATCTGATCTTCTCCAAGATATGTTGAAAGCATTCTAAGGCAAGAAAACATAATCAATTATATCCATATTGCTAAGATAGTAATGATACTCAATCAGTCTTTCAATCTTGTTTGTGGTTCCTATTAGGTCAATAGCAGTGGACCTAATCTTTACTAATGGTACATCATTTCAAACCTCAGTGCCCGCAAAGCTGTTTTCTTAGTGTTCTACTATTTTCTCTATAGGTGATCATTCCGACCATGCTACCTAGTCGTAGCTTCCCAGCAAAGTTCCCAGTTGCACTAATTTTCTTTGAGAGAGACAACAAAAGAATTTTCAGTACTGGATACACTTTCATATTTGCACTTAATTCATATTTCTTGTGTTCTAATTAATGTTCATCGGCCAGATTCGCTAGAATTTCCTTGCTACCCTATGTTTTCCTCTTTAATTAGCTCTTAGATGATATAATCTTTCATCAACTCCCCATTTCCCTAGCAATTATTCTTCTATGGCTCCTTCTGGAGTATAATCATTTTCTCAAACAACTCTTCCATATAAATTTGGGCGAGGGGAATTTCTATTGGTATTTCATTCTTGTTTGACGCAGTGCGATGCTTCGAAGGCCTTCTCAGAGTCCAATGCACACTTAAAGTTAAGTCCAATCACTATTGGATCTTTACAATGACACCAAATATTGACCTATTTTAAAAACTTAACATGCATAAACATGAGCAACAATCGTTATTAATTTGTAACAGGGTATAGGCACCATCTTTATAGGCCCCTCGGCCTCATCAATTTGAACCTATCAAACTAAACTAAACTATTAAAAATTGCATTCACAAAATTATTGTACTTTATGTGTATTGTCCTAATGACCTTATCAGTAATACATTACTCCCACACATGAAAGTGGATTCATCCATATGCACGGATTTTATTCTTCCTACCCCATCTATGGCTTGATTTGAATAAACAGATGACTAACTTGTTGCAACAAATGACACATCTGTTAAAATTATCAAACAATTATAGACATATGTTATGATAGATGATCAATCTGTTGCAACATATGACTTATCTGTAAGAAAATCAAACAGATATATCCATCTATTGCAATATATTGTCAATATGTTATAAATTATCAAACAAATATAATATATTTTGCAACAGATTACTCATCCGTTAGATTTATTTTAAAGCAATTTTTTTTCTTTTTGAAATACAAGAAAAGATAAAATATTGTATTTAGATCAGTTTTTTTAATTTAGATATTCAAAAAGTCACCTGTTTTATTTAATTAAGGGATGCATTTATACATAACTCCACTTCTAGATATGGCTAATCCAGATTTGGACAAGGTAATTTTATGCGACTCCTTTTGAAAACTTGAGAGGCAGATTCATGAACTCTGGTGGGAGTTGGACGACATGAGAGCAAGGCTGAGAAGGGCCCTGCTGCTACCGGATGACGATGGGATGGTTGACAATAATAATAATAATAATAATAATAATAATAATAATTAGGTTATGTTTTTTTTAGCTTATGTATTTTCTTTTATTATATCGGATCTGCCCAAGGGTATATTTTTTTATAGTATATATGTAACGCCCCAGATTCTGAACCCCGGATGCTACACGGTGCTTATGATCTCGAAGGACCATAAGCTAACCCTTTTCTGGTACCTGTAACTGATCACTGCATAATATACTGTAAAAATGCAGAAAACAACTGGTGGAAACTTGCCATAAGGTTCAAAAACTAAAGTACAATTGAATAAAGTATCAAAAATACTAAAGCAATGGTCTGAACATCTAGTATAAAAGCCTCTAAACTGTCTGAATAAGGAGTTAATGGGACAATCCCCCAACTAACTCTGTCTACTAAAATACTAAATCTAGAAATATAATGAAATAATAGAACATCCTCGAATGATGAGGACTCACTGCTAAGTCTACTACTGCTGACTGAATCTGAACTACTAAGGGTGCTCTGGATCTCATGTATCTGAACCTATGGTATAAAACACCATAGCACAGAAAAGTATGCATCAGTACATAAGAATGTACTGGTATGCTAGATGAGGTAAGGCTAAATTCAAAGGCTCATATGCATGAACTATAGATGACTGAATAACATGAGTAAACTGAATGAGAATACATTCATAGATGCATAAACTATAACTTAAATCATAGTAACACTGAATACTGAGTTCCAATAACTGGATTACTGATAAATAGGTTTACTGATAATTTCTCTCTAAGTTTATTGATACTGAATTTTTGATAATTGAGTCTACTAATGCTGAATCTGAGATCAAGCCTATCTAGTGGGTGATCCTTGAATCTACTGATACTGATACTTATTGACTAAATCTGAGATCAAGCCTATCTAGCTGGTGATCTCTGAATCTATTTGAAATAAAAAGGATTGGTTAAATCTGAGATCAAACTTATATAATGGGTAATCTCTGAATCTACTGATAATGAATATAATTGACTAAAATTGGAGATCAAGCCTATCTAATGGGTGATCTCTGAATCTACTGAAACTATCAAAGTTCTTTACTGAGTTGATTGATTGTATATGACAGTCCTAATTTCTGTATAGCTAAACTGAGTTCTATTACAGAGACAGAATCTTAAACTGAGAATATAGGAGGTAGTCATCTAACTGATATGCCCTGAATCTGAACTAGTGGGGTCCAACCTATAACCCTAGCTGGAAAAGTTTCAGTACCGTGCCACGGGTAAAGACACTTCTATGGTCAAAACTATCTAACGGGTGACCCTAAGTAGGAAGTAAAGCCTAATCTAACGGGTGACTCCTGAGAGGTAGCCAAGCTTTAATCTTATTTTTTGAATCCTCATCCTGAGTTAGCTATGCAGTTCTGGAGTATAGGGACTGCTACTAACAACTTTACCTCTCTAATGGGGAAGCCGTCATCCCTGCCCTCACTCGGTGCTGAATCCTAGTCCCAACTAAATAGACTCTGAATTGATTCTTAGACTATACTAGACTGAACTGAATCTCTTACTGATCATACTGATTAACTGAGCTAAATTGAATCTACTGAGTTTCATTGACTGACGGAATACTACCGAGGTCTGAACCATATGCTGAGCTCGAATAGACTGCTACTGAGATTACTGAGTCTTTCTAAGTTCTGTAACTGAATGAGTTCTACTAATTGTGGCACGACTGAGATTATCTTGAAATCTAACACTGGCTCTAGACATTCAGCTAAATTGTCAGGTATTAAATACCCCCAGGACTCAATAGCATAAAAATAAATAGGACATAACAATTCTCAAATACTTGACAATGGTTAACAACTCACAATACAATCAATGAGGTAGTTCATCAAGCACTTGGAAGTCATAAACTTGTACATAAATAGGCATGCATATAAATATATCATAATTCATTCACTGAGACCTTTCAACAAACACTTAGCATGCATTAACTTTTTCAAAAAGGGGATTTCATATTAACATGCTATAATGGCACTATCTTCTTCACATAGACCTTTTATCAAACATATGGGGACCATGTTTTGGTTATACAACAATTTCTACATCTAATTAACATAGTTACATAAATCAACATGCAACTTGAAGGGTTTATCATGGAAATTATGCAAATCATCACATACTAGGACTAAAGCATGAAACTTAAAATCTAGAACATGAATCAAAACTCAACAATAACATGAACATGAACTTCAAATCACCTAAATCATAAAAACTCATAAATAAATAATCTTTATAATTAAAAAAGGATTCTTGAACTTCTTGGGTGGAAGAAACCCAAGAATCAACATCTAACATACCTCAAAATCTTGAATCTTAAAAGATAACTAACTTTTCTTGAACATTCTTGGATTGGGAAACACAGATCTTGATGTTTTCTTTATGGTTCTTGAACTTGAAGAACTTGAATTTCTTAGTTTCTTAAAGAAGGGTTTGAATCTTGTTCTTGGGTTTTGATCTTGAAAGAAACCCTAATTTTGATGTTATGGATAAATGAGGAGTTATTTGTTTTTATTTGATGTAATTAGGGGTTAAAGAGTGTGGGAAAAAACCCCAAAAAGCCCTTTAAAATGTCGTTTCAGCGTTGTTCGAACAAAGTAGACGGTTTGGGTGATGGACCATCACTCTGGTGAATGACCATCACTCCAACCATTATTTCTGGGTCAAAAAATGGCCTTAATACCTCAGTTACGATGGACAGAGTGACGGTCCATCGCTGACTTAACGGTCCGTCAGCTTGCCCATTGCTCCTGGGTAGCTCGGACAACTCTCAATAAAACGACCATAACTTTTTACTCCGATACCAAATTTTTGAAAAATTGGTATCATTGGAAAGATAATTCAATTACATATATATGTTAGTGGGTTATGAGCTCAAAAATTTATAGTATAACAAAAGATATGCTCGTTTAAAGTTGACTATACCAAAATCATTCTCAAGAATTCAATCGGTAAGGGATATTTTGATTTGTCTAATAGCTAGGACGTATTTGAGGCATTAATATACATAAAACTTGATCATAAAACTAGCAAACCACTAAAATTTATTTCTCATAAGCTTAAAGTATGTCTCTACTATCAGTTGGGATTCTCGGGGTATTACAATATCTCCCCCTTGGGAATATTCATCCTCGAATGGGACTGACTAAACTGAGATTTTTGATAGACTAAACTCACTTAAAGGAAGTGAACATCTAAAACATGTCTATATGACTGGAACTACTGATATACTGAAATTTCATACTGAACATACATATCTGATGCACGGATATCTGACTGAGTTGTTCTCATGAATGCATGACTGAAATTACTGATAAGCTGAGTTTCTCCTATTGAACATGCATATCTAATGCATGAATATCTAACTGAACTGACTCTTAAATGTAGGGCTGAATATGCAATGCTAACCGATGCTAAGTTTGTAACGAAAATATGAGCATGAAACTGAATGGGTTTAAGGACATGAAAGCATCGAGGAATTATAGAGTATCTCCCCCTTGTGACACTATGTCCCTCTAAGAACGCTTACTTTACTGGGATACTGGGAAAACTGAGGTGATGCACAAGGCACCTACGAATTGTATCAGAACTAAACATCTAGGACATGAAACTAATGCATGACTCATGAACTGAGTTGATCTTGCAACTACTGGGACTTTCTATATTGGAATAGTTACATTCCTGAGATTTGTGATAGCATAACTAGATGGAAAGATGAGAAAACAAACTATACGAATCTGATTGTCTGAATGCTAAACTAACTTGCTGGCTTTACTAACTAACTCATGCTGAAAACTTAAGCTCAAATGGGAGCAAAGGATCTAATAATGCATATCTTGAAAATGAAGGGCTTATAATGTACCCGAATCTATGTTAGGGAAACTTCCCTGATCATGGCGAGTCTGGAGTGCATAATGTTTGTTCTGACGCTGACTACTAGTGGTAATAGAAGTGGCGCCCTGCTGACGCAAATCTCTACCCCTATGAGTCATTACTCTACACTCCCGTAACCTGTGTCCTGGCTTACCATATCCAAAACATACCTCATTGCCTGATCTGCATGCACCTAGGTGATTCTTACCACACTCTCTTCAAAGCGGATAGGTACGAGCATTTATTATACTACCCTAGGTTTAGGAGCCTAGATCCTCATCATGATTGGTATTCTCAAACTTTGGTACTGGTGCACTAGCTGAGGATGGAGCTGGGACTAAAAACTTCTATGCTGAGAAAAGTTACCACCTTGTGACCCTGACCGAGAAAAACTAAAAATACCTATTTTGGCTTTCTTATTCACTCTCTCCCTTTCTTTAGATTTCTCTGCCTTGATCTGCTGAGCGTGCATCATCAACCTAAAAGGATCCATGTCCTTGTTGAGTATAGCAATCCTACACTCATTAACCACCAACCTCAACACACTGACCACAAACTTACTCATGCTTGACCTAGGGTCAGCCATCTCCTCAGGGACATACTTAGACAACTAATTGAACTTAAGAAAATACTCATTCACTATCATGGAGCCTTGCCTCAGGTTCATGAACTCTTCTACCTTAGCTTCCCATATCTCAAGTGAGAAAAACTTATCTAAGAACGCATCCTAAAATATCTGCCAAGTCATAGGAGCTGCATCCTCCACTCTACTCTTCTTCCACATCACTACCCAATCATGAGCAACATCCTTCAACCTATAGGATGCTAATTCTACACTCTCCTCTTCTAACATATGCATAACTTGGGTGATCTCTTCACCTTATTAAGGTAAAGCTATGGGTCCTCACCTGCTATTGACCCAAAGAATTTTGGCGGGTTCATTCTCATAAAATCTCTGACTCTGGCTGTGGCTAAATTCCCATCTTGCTGAGGTGGGGCTGCAGCCTGACAATTACCCTGAACATTAGTTATCACAGTATGGGATAGCGCCTGAAAAGTTTCCCGAAACTCTGCATGTGACACATTCTCATTCAAAGGATCTACGGGCTAAGGTGGCTGGTTATCCTCCTTACGGGCATTAGCTCTGTGAGGAGGCATATTGTGTAAATGAAAAGAAGAAATGGATTATACTGAGAGTTTAACTTGAGCTCATGCTCACTCGCACAATATAAATACTGAAAGAAGGGAAACTATTTCTCTTATAGCCTCCTATCCACAAGTGTGGTGCGCAATACACCCATGCATAAGACTCTAATAGATAAGGCTTTACGACTTCCTAGGACACTGTTGAACCTTAGGCTCTAATACCAAGTTTTTAACGCCTCATATTCTGAATCCCAGACTCTACACGGTGCTTATGATCCTGAAGGACCATAAGCTAACCCTTTTCTAGTACCTGTAATTGAGCCCTACATAATATACTGTAAAAATATGGAAAACAACTGGCAAAAACTTGCCATAAAGTTCAAACACTAAAGTACAACAGAATAAAGTATCAAAAATACTAAAGCAACTATCTGAACATCTAGTCTGAAAGCCTCTAAACTATCTGAATAAGGAATTAATGCGGCAATCCCCTAACTAACTCCGTCTACTAAAATACTGAATCTAGAAATATAATGAAATAATAGAACATCCTCGAATAATGAGGACTCACTGCTAAGTCTACTGCTGTTGGCTGAATCTGAACTACTAAGGGTGCTTTGGATCTCATGTTTTTGAACCTATGATATAAAACACCATAGCGCAGAAAAGTATGTGTCAGTATGTAAGAATGTACTAGTATGCTAGATGAGCTAAGGCTAAATGCAAAGGCTCATATGCATGTACTATAGCTGACTGAATAACATGAGTAAACTGAATGAGGATACATGCATGGATGCATAAACTATAACTTAAATCATAGTAACACTGAATACTGAGTTCCAGTAACTGGATTACTGATAAATAGGTTTACTAATAATTGCTATCTGAGTTTACTAATACTGAATTTCTGATAACTGAGTCTATTAATACTGAAATCTGAGATCAAGTCTATCTAGTGGGTAATTCTTGAATCTTCTGATACTGATACTTATTGACTGAATTTGATATCAAGCTTATCTAGTGGGTGATCTCTGAATCTATTTAAAATAAAAATAATTGGTTAAATCTGAGATCAAGCCTATCTAATGGGTGATCTCTAAATCTACTAATAATGAATATGATTGACTTAAATTAGAGATCAAGCCTATCTAATGGGTGATCTCTGAATCTAATGGAACTATCTAAGTTCTTTACTGAGCTGATTGACTATATTTGACAGTCCTGATTTCTGTATAGCTGAACTAAGTTTTATTACTGAGACTGAATCTAAAATTGAGACTATGGGAGGTAGTCATCTAATCGACATGCCTTAAATATGAACTAGCGGAGTTCAATCTGTAACCCCAGCTGAAAGGGTATCAGTACCGTGCCACGGGTAAAGATACTTTGATGGTCAAGCCTGTCTAATGGGTGACCTTAAATAGAAAGTCAATCCTAATATAACGGGTGACTCCTGGGAGGTAATCAAGCCTTAATCTAACGGGTGACTCCTCATCCTGTGCTGGCTACAAAGTTTTGGAGTACAGGGACTGCTACTAACAACTCTGGCTCTCTAATGGGGAAGCCATCATCCTTGCTCTCACTCGGTGCTGAATCCTACTCCCAACTGAATAAACTCTAAACTAATTCTTAGACTATACTAGACTGAACTAAATCTTTTACTGATCATACTGATTAACTGAGCTGAACTGAATCTACTGAGTTTCGTTGACTGACGGAATACTATTGAGGTCTGAACCGCATACTGAGCTGGAATAGACTGCTACTGAGATTATTGAGTCTTTTTAAGTTCTGTAACTGACTAAGTTCTACTAATTATGGAACGACTGAGATTATCTTGAAAATTGACACTAGCTCTAGACATTCAGCTAAATTGTCGGGTATTAAATACCTGTAGGACTCGATAGCATAAAAACAAATAGGACATGATAATTCTCAAATACTTGACAATGGTCAACAAATCACAATACAATCAATAAGGCAGTTCATCAAGCACTTGAAAATCATAAACTTGTACATGAATAGGCATGCATACAAACATATCATAAGTCATTCACTGAGACCTTTCAACAAACACTTAGCATGCATTAACTTTTACAAAAAGGGGATTTCATATTAACATGCTATAATGGCACTATCTTTTTCAGATAGGCCTTTTATCAAATATATGGGTATCATGCTTTGTTTATACAATAATTTCTATATCTAATTAACATAGTTACATAAATCAACATGCAACTTGAAGGGTTTATCATGAAAATTATGCAAATCATGACATACTAGGACTAAATAATGAAACTTAAAATCTAGAACATGAATCAAAACTCAACAATAACATGAACATGAACTTCAACTCACCTAAATCGTAAAAACTCATAAATATATAATCTTTAAAATTTAAAAAGAATTATAGAACTTCTTGGGTGGAAGGAACCCAAGAATCAACATCTAACATACCTCAAAAGCTTGAATCTTGAAATATAACTAACATTTCTTGAATGTTCTTGGATTGGGAAACACAGATCTTGATGTTTTCTTTATGGTTCTTGAACTTGAAGAACTTGAATTTCTTAGTTTCTTGAAGAAGGGTTTGAATCTTGTTCTTGGGTTTTGATCTTGAAAGAATCCCTAATTTTGATGTTATGTATGAATGAGGAGTTATGTTCTTTGATTTGATGTAATTAGGGGTTAAAGAGTGTGGAAAAAAATCCAAAAAGCCCTTTAAAACATAGTTTCAGTGCTGTTTCGAACAAAGTAGACGGTTTGGGTGACGGACCGTCACTCTGGTGAATGACCATCACTCCAACCATCATTTTTGGGCTAGAAAATGGCCTTACTGCCTCAGTGGTGATGGTCAGAGCGACGGTTCGTCATTGACTTGATGGTCCGTCAGCTTTCCCGTTGCTCCTAGGCAGCTCAGATAGCTCTCAGTAAAACGACCATAACTTTTTACTCTGATACTGGATTTTGACAAAATTTGTATCATTGGAAATATAATTCAATTATATATCTGTTAGTGGGTCATGAGCTCAAAAATTTGTTGTATAACAAAAGATGTGCTTGTTAGAAGTTGACTATACCAAAATCCTTCTCAAGAATTCAATCGCTAAGGGATGTTTTGATTCGTCTAATAGCTAGGACATTTTTGTGGCCTTAATATACATAAAATTTGATCAAAAAACTACCAAACCACTAAAATTTATTTTTCATGAGCTTGAAGCATGGCTCTACTATCGGTTGGGATTCTCAGGGTATTATAATATATTTGTATATAATGGATTCAAAAATCTATGCTTTATTGAATTTAGATTTATAATTCTTATTTTATATTTAATTTCATTTTGTCTATTCCTTATTCTCAACATGTCGACAGTTGGAGGTAGGGATTGAGCGTTTGTGGCAATGGATGAACCATATGTTGCAATAGATGGTTAATCTGTTGCGACAGATAGATCATATGTTGCAACAGGAGGTTATTAATAAAAAAAGGGTTATTGTTGTTACTGAGGGTGAAAAGTCATGACTTTCCTATTATTTAATATGAAAAATGATTTGTAAATAAATAATAAAAAAATAAATGATAAACATAATTTATAACCGTAAAAGAACGGTTATTTAATTTTAATAATTGATCGTGACTTTTCACCATTTTTATTTTTAAATCTATTTTTAAAAATATTTAATAAAAAAGTCACAAGATTGGATTAACTAAGGTATATGATGATTGTTAAAAAAAAAGGTGAACAATCGTAACTTTTTGTAAAAACTCACCAGCTTGATTTTGATTAAGTGATTTCTTTTCACAAAAAACAATAAGGAAATAAATGATAAACACAATTTATAACCGTAAAAAATTATTATTTAATTTGAATAATTGATGATAATATAAAATAGGCGACAAGTAGTGACTTTTCACTATTTTTTTTTTAAATTTATATAGTAAAATAGTCACCAAATTTGGATTAATGATATGATGATTATTAAAAACGATAGCTTATATGTTGCAACAGATAGACTATCTGATGCAACGGGTTATCAATTTGTTGCAACAAATGGTATATCTATTGTTGCAGATGAGTTATCTGATGTAACAGATGTTATATATGTTGTCGCAAATGGATTATCTGATGAAACCGATATAGAATATGTTACCACAACTCAATAAAAATGGTTACTAAAAAGAACTAATTAATAACAATAAGCTAAAAAGTCACGACTTATCACAATAATTAAAAAGACAGTCAACAACTTCATTTAATTAAGTCATAACTTTTCAAAGTAATCAAAAGGTCACCAATTTGTATGTAATTAATAAATGGAGGTCAACAGTCGTGCCTTTTTGCCTAACTCATTCAAATTCAATCCTCTATAAATAGGTCTCTCCTTACTCGTCCATTCTACTGAATTTATTTCTTGCATTTTGTCTTTCATATTACACCTTCAACCACTTTCTTTTCCCTGACTCAGGTAAGTTTTTTTCTTTTTTTTTGTGTAAATATACCTAATTGGTAGTATAAATTGTATTACATTTGGATTCTTTTCTTTACTTTTGTTTTGATATTATTTGTCAATTCATTCGTGTTCTAGTTATGGCTGATCCAGTGCGGGACGTTGCTATTTTACAAGACACCGTGCGAGAACTTCAGACGCAGGTTCATGACCTGCAATGGGAGTTGTCTGCAATGAGAGCAAGGATGCTCCAGGAGATCCGAAGGCTGAGGAGGGAACTACTGATGCCGGTTGAATATTGGTCGACGGGCAATAATAATGATAATAATAGTTAGATTAGTTTTTCTTTTAGCCTATGTATTTTTATTTATTTTTGTTTAATAAAAATTTATGTTTGATCAACTTTGACGTTTTAATTCTTATTTAATATTTCATTCTGTCTATTTTTTCTTCTCAACAAACATGTCGACGATTAAGGAATAATTTGAATCCAGTAGCAATAGCAAAAGTTGAAACTTAAAACTTGACCCAATGCATACATTAATACTTAAGTAAAGGCCTCTATTAGATCATATTAATTAAGCACTTAGTAAATTATTAAAGTTGATCAAATAAAAATACGAAAATAAAAACTACAACATACCCAGTATAATCCCAAAAGTGGGAGCTGGGGAGGGTGGTGTATCCCAAACCTTAACCCCTACCTCGTAAAGGCAAATTATTTTTTTATTTTAGCCTATGTATTTTTATTTGTTTTTGTTTACTAAAGAATTTGTGTTTGATCGACTTTGATGGTTTAATTCTTATTTAATTTTCATTCTGTCTATTTTTTCTTCTCAACAAATATGTCAACGATTAAGAAATAATTTGAATCCAGTATCAATAGCAAGAGTTGAAACATATGGGTTATCTGTTGGGTTTGTGGCAGGAGCTATATTGTGTTGTTCCAAACAGATTACTCATCTGTTGCAATAGAATAATTATCTGTCACAACAGAATAATTATTTGTCACAATAAAATAATTATCTGTTGCAACAGATAAATAGTCTATTGCAACAAATAAATATTTTGTTGCAACAAATTTCTCTTATGTTGCAACAGATAATTATCTGTTACAACAAAATAATTATCTGTTGCAACAGATTAACCATTTGTTTGATTCATGTTACGGACATTATAGAACCATAGATATGAATCTAATATATGAGTCTTCTGTTGCAACAGAATATGTATTTATTGCAACAGGCTGAGTGATCTATTTAAATTGTGGGATCTTATATTGTATTCATGAATGAGTTTTATCCATTGTTGAAAAAATAGTAGTAGTAGTGTACCCAGATGACAAATTCAACTAAAAATCATAATTTTACTTAGTAAAGTCACCTATGAAGTAATGAAAAAGTGCAAAGTCATGTATGAAATATAATTTCACTTAAAAAATTGGTCAAGTAAAGTAGCAGCAGTAGCGGAAAAAACAACAACAATTGCCGACAAGAAGAAGATAAAGATGATAATGAAGTAGAAGATGATGAATAAAACAACAACAATAATGAACAACAAAAATCGCAAAAAGAGAGAAAAACAATGGATGAGAAAAGAGAGAAACGCGTCTTTTTCCCTCTGTTTCCCGTGATATAACTAACATTTGGATCAGAGTGTAAATTTTAAAACTTGTGAATTATTTTCAAATTTTCATAACTTTCTTAATCCATAATAAAGTAATTGTCATCTCCACTCAATTATTAAGAGTTGAGTCACCTTCACCTCATTTTCAAACTCTTTTGTCACTTTTAGTTCGAAGCCCCAAGATTTTTGTGAAATTATAATATAGAATATCACAAACTTAAGTCATGGTCCTCATCTTTTCTAACTCATTGTCTTCGTCTTTAAATTAGAACATGACAATTTTTAATCACAATATCTAAGCCTATGATTTCATAGTTTAGTTTATGTGATACATTTTTTATTTGATCAATAAAAATTAATAATATTTTTCTTAATATTTAACAATAATATAATTTTAAATTTATCATTTTACCCATAATAAAATAAGAGAAAATGCACTGTGTTCACCCTAAACTATACACAAAATTATTGAGACACACTTGAACTTTAGGAGGGTCCTATTACCCCCTGGATTAATTAAAATCATATTTTTGGCAACCTTAGTGCCTATGTGGGACATACGTGTGCCTACGTGGACCTTCAGTGTGTTGATTCACTGATGTGCAACGTATGTGCCACGTATGCACTAAGGTTGCCAAAAATACAGTTATAATTAGTCCAGAGGGAAGAACCCTCTTAAAGTTCGGGTGTGTCTCAGCAATTTCGTGTATAATTCAGGATGGAAACAACACATTTTTTCATAAAATAATTTACATTTATATAAATATTAATGTCTTGTTTCAGATAATATTCAGCTAATTTTTATATTTTTTTATACCCATACCCTTGATGTGATTATGCATATGGATTGTTGGCATCATGTATGCTTTGGTTGAATGTTATGCTAAATCTTACTATGTTCAATTTGATTTTCATGGAGAAATCTCTTTAGTGCGAAAAGACACGCTTCCTATGACCCGAGCAAAGATAATATCGTATGTAAAGGCATGCTGAGTAATTAATTATGGATGTTGGGTTTTATTGCTATCGTTCATGATTTACGAGCGGAGAATGTTGCTATTGATAGTGTTCCTATTATTTAAAAATTTGTTGATTAGTTGTCAGATAATTGCTCGATCTACCTAGGTTATCCACAGTTTTTCATGTTTTTCACGTGTTCATGAGATTGGTTGTCTTCACTTGACATTTCATATGGGATTCGAACGTTATTTAAATTAGAAAGAATTTAATAACTCAATTTATTTTAATAGAGGGTTAATTGATAATTTTAATCAATTATAATTATTAATTAAGAAAATTTAAAAGTAGTGGGTCACACCTGCTCTATTGTTCATTTTGCATGACTAGTAATGGAAGAAGTAGAATATTAGAATTTTATTTTGATCTCATTATTTTGAAGGAAAGTAGTACTGAAATGTTTATGTAGGACTTCTAAACTACTAACATATATCTAATGACGAGGTATTGAGTGAATTTGGAAAGCTTTTCAAGCTAGTAAGAATGGTGAAAAAATATTTTTTATGTCATAAATGTATTTATATTATAGTGAATGTCTATCAAGATCTACTTTGATATCTATTAGGATTTGAGGCATTCGTCTTTTACTCAAACTGGGTGTAAATTTCTCCTATAAATAGAGGGGTTTTGCTCATTGTATTTACAATCACATAACCTCTCATCCTCAAGAGAAGAAATATGAATTACTCTTTCTATTCTCTCTACTCTTCTTCTTTATTGTTTCATAACAAGTTATCAGCACGAGCTTTAGCCTACTGACTAGATGGAGAAAATCTTTCGCTAGTAAATCAGCACGAGACTCTGCCAAACAAGATGAGATTATAAATCTGAAGGATTTCAAGGTTAGTAATTCTTTATGCTATCTTTCTTTTGCTACTACTAATATAATTATTATTGGATTTGAGGAAAAATAAATGGTGTGGAACCATTTATATTTTAAATTTATTCCTCAAGAACAATATTATCAAAAGAGATGATAATATATTGGGTTCAAGTCCCATCAATTTATGCCTAAGACGCCATTATATGGATAAGACATTGAGATTGGATTTCAATGCATGTATTGATGATATTATGATGGCTAAGGCAAAATAATGAGTATTTAATGAAAAGTCATGAAATTCGACCCATTGAATATGCTCCATTCCATAAAGTGAATGTGGTAGCAATATATGATAAGTCTGAAATATGACAACTTACTTCATTCTTGAGGTGTATGTGGTAGCAGTGCGTAATATGTCTGAAAGAAGACAAGTGATTGAATGCACGAATATATGCATGGAGGGACAATATGATAATGATCATCAAAAGTGATGATATTTTCACACGCTTATATGATTATAAGATATGCTAGAGAAAAATTCTCTACATTATATGTATGCCTCGATTTGCTTCTGAAGTAGCAAAATCTTGAAAGAGGTTATAAGCTATCATAATTTGATAGACTTAAGGCACGATTATATTCCATTCCTGGGGAATGAAAAATTTATTAATGCAAACGTGCACTTGATTGTGATTGTATCACAACTCACCTCCGGAAGAGGTTGAATAATTTTGAAATCTACTTCTGAAGTAGTAAATCTAAAATTTATTCATGTAATAGTAAATCTGAAATTTACTAAAGAAAAAGTACATGTCATGGTAAACTTAAAGTTTACTAGAATAAAAGTTCATAAATTGATATGAACGATTGTGACATCTCGAAGATGTGCATGTATTAAAGAACTAGAAGTTTTTTCAAAAATTATTTATGTTGTTTGTTCTCATGACAATTTGGTTGGACCAACTAATTTTGGGCTTGGATCTCTTCAAATCTGAAAATTATAAAAGGTGAATAAGGGCCCGTTCACCTATCATGTGATATGTTGAAAAGATGCATCAATAAGATAATCACATGTACATTCATGGTCAACCTACGTTTGACATTCATAAATTTACTTGTTCAATATAAATTGGGCATAATTTTCAGATTGTGTAATGAAGATAATTTTCTTGATGATGGTTTAGCATTGAATGTCTTTGATAAATATCTAAACCATTGTTAATGAGAACAAAACTTAATGTATTGATCTGAAATATGATATATTGCAATAACATTTGTATGCATTAGACCAATAAATTATGATTATTTCTTTTCTCTCAATTGGTTCAAGGTCGGAAACCAATTATTCTATCTAATAATTTTGATGTGCGGTATGCGATTAATGAATATACCATAATGCACAACGATGGATTTCTCAAACAAGTAGAGGATGTATGTTAGTTTTCCTAACATAAGGGGGAGATTATAAGCTCTATGAAATATGTTAGGAATTATCACCATATCCTCATCCAAAAGATAATTCAAGTCAAATATTGAAAGCATCTCATATTAAGCGCAAGTGCTCTTATTTTGTGTTCCTAAAGGACAAAGTCTATGCATGCGTGAAGCGTGGTAGACTGATCGGTTCCAAATGAAATAGTCCTTGAAAAATAAGGAGCAAATCATCATAATAAGAAGGCAATGAGCTCTTGAAGAGCCTACGACACACCACTTCATGAAACCTTATGAGAGGTTCATGTACCTGAAAATAATGAAGTGATGAGATCTCAAAATGTTATGTCGCATTGTGAACTGATACAAAATGATATATCATCAATATATTTGACACAATATTGGCGCAATATTATGAAAGATTACAAGGATCTGAATTCTACATTTATTTAAGCATGCTGACGTAGAAATATTTATCAAGTTATATGAAAGGATGCATTTGGTAAGCGTAAAACTTATTTGATTTACAGTCCAGACACTTGAAGATGTCTCTCATGAAATGTTGAATATTGTCACTTGACAAAACTTATGTGAAAACTTTTAAGGATTCAAACTGCTTGAAGCATATAAAAGTTTCTGGGAAATTTATAATCCTTATATTGTATAAGCTTATTGCTGGAACATCATTAGAACTCTTGGAGAGTTTTCAAAGCAATAGATTATTTGTTGAAATTCAAAATATATCGAATTGGATTGGTTATGAAGTACCATATCTTAGTGCAATTTATGCACTCATGTACCTTGAAAATACTACAAGGACTATAGCCTTTTCAGTCAATTTGTTAGCAAGGTATATTTCTGCTCCTACTATGAGACATCAAAATAGGATAAAACATATGAGCTTGTTTTATTCGAAAGATTGCAGTCCTGATCTTATTGATCATGTTGATGTTGGGTACTTATCTGACCCGCATAAAGCTCGGTCTCAAATAGGCTATATGTTCATATGTGGTGGTACTGCCATATCTTAGAGATATACAAAGCAGTCTATCGTAGCCACTTCATTGAATCAGGCTGAGATAATAGTTATTCATGAAGCAAGCCAAGAATATGTATGGTTGAGGTCCATGATACATCTCATTCGAGAAAAATGTGGTGTGAAATATGACAATCTACCCACATTTTTATACAGAGATAATTCAGTATACATAGCACATCTTAAGAGAGGATTCATAAATGAAGATAGAACGAAGCACATTTTGCCAAAGCTTTTCTACATACATGAGCTACCAAAGAATGATGATATTAATGTGCAACAGATTCGTTCAACTGATAATGTGACTGATTTATTCACCAAATCTTCTCCAATTGCAACTTTCAAGAAGATGCTGCATAAGATCGAGATGCAAAGGTCAAGGATGTTCTCATTAGGGGGAGTTAATATGTGTTATACTCTTTTTACCTTGTGAGGTTTTGTCCCATTGGGTTTCCCTTGTAAGGTTTTCAATGAGGCAGCCGAAATGCGTATTATTAGAGATGTGTACTCTTTTTCTTTCACTAGATTTTTTTTTCTACTGGTTTTTTTCTAGTAAGGTTTTAACGAGGCACATTATCTACCAATTAGACATTCAAGGGGGAGTGTTATAAATGTATTTACATCATAGTGAATGTCTATCAAGATATATCAAGATTTACTTTGATATCTATTAGGATTTGAAGCATCCATCTTTTACTCAGACTAGGAGTAAATTTCCCTTATAAATAGAGGGGTTTTGTTCATTGTATTTACAATCATATAATCTCTCATCCTCAAGAGAAGAAATAAGAATTACTCTCTCTTCTCTCTCTACTCTTGTTCTTTATTCTTTCTTGCTTTATAACATTTTATAAATTTTTTTCAAAAAGATGAAAAAACAATAGAGACAATGAGCAAGAATGAAGATTTTTAATTGTGATGAGCAAAATTTTACCGAAAAAGTTGCCGGAATTGAAAAATGTACGTTAAAGCTGATGGCTTCTTGGACAATTTCTTTTAATTAAAAATAAAAAATATATAAAAAATGGTAAAAAATATTAGATATTAGTTGGATGAGATAAGGGGACTAAAGTATAAAGTTAAAAACTTGTGTGATAGATTTGAATGGTCAAATTGATGATGTCGTAAATGTGGGTATACTCTACATTTTTTAAAACTTGACACTAAATTTTACATTGAGTTTTCAAAATGTCTATTTGCAAACCATCCCATGTATCAAGGACTTAACAACAGGAACTAATCAAGTGTACAGTGTACACGATAAAAAGGTACGTAAAGTTCCCCTGCAAATATAGACGGACAAAACAAATCAAACTACAACACGTCGTTTGGTTGGAAAATAATTATCCCGAGATTAGTTATCCCAAGATTACCCGAGATAACTTATTTTACCATCCATATGGATAACTTATCCCATCACCAGTGGCGGATCTACCTTGTAATCAGGGGGTTCATCCGAACCTCCTTCGACGAAAAATTATACTATTTTTACACGGTTAAAAATATTTTTATGTATATATATAGTAGATGTTGAACCCCCTTCAACTAGTCCGTATGTTTACTTCTGAATCCCCTCAATGAAAATTCTTGCTCCGCCATTGTCCAGGGTATGCATCAAAATCAAAACCCTATTAAGATACATAAAAATAAACAGATGAGAATAGCAACAGAGCAAAAGAGCACTATATTTAAAGAATTGAACAAATGATCAAATCACCATAATGACCCCAACTTTAAGAATTCAGATCATATTACTAATTACAGTAATATTCACATTTGAAACAACAACAATCCCAGTGTGCTCAAAACTTACCCTACCTCTGAGAAGGTGGCGAGGTTGTCTCCGAAAAAACCTAGTCTGAGCAAACAGTGAAAAGAGGAAATAGCAACAAATAGAAACAACAACAAGATATTAAGAAGATATGAAACAACAGGTAGTGATAGAAATCTAAAAATACGGGAAAAAAAACAATAATACTTAAACACAGAGAAAGGGCGCAAAGAAGGCCTAACTACTAACTAACCTTCTACCTTAATCCTCGACCTCCACACCCTCCTAGTCCTCAATGATCTAGAGATGTGTCATATCCTGCCTAATCATCTCACCCAATACTTCGTAGGCCTACCTCTACCCCTCCTCAAGCCTACTATGACCATCCTCTCGCACCTCTAATCGTGGCATCTAAACCTGTCTCTTCACATGCCCTAACCATCTCAATGTCACTTCCCACATATAATCAAGTTGATACTACTTCTAATCATCTACATATTTACGTGGGATTTGTTCCACTATTTCTTATTTTTCACACATATCACCATTCTACCAAACTCATCCCCTAAGCAAACAACAAATAAAATAACTCATACAACTTTCTTTTGCTAATCTTCACTAACGGTGAGACAGAAGAACATATTTGTACTATTAACATAAGCATCTATGTTGTAGGAAAAACACAAGGTCGCCTGTCAAAGTAACTCTGAACTGGATAAAAGATGTGTAAGTAACTTGGTAGTGAATCCCTTGAAAAGATACTAAGGATGTAAGTACATATAGTTACTATTCTTAGAGCATGTCAGTTATTTTCAAGTACAGAGTATAAAACTTGGAAGTCTCAGTATATTAAGAACACGTTTCAGGATGAGCATCAGCTATGGGAAAATTGCAACTTGAACAATCTCAATTACATGAGGCAATGCTATCTCCTAGTTAGAAACACACAATCTAATTAAATTCCATGTCTAATTCAATATTTATCTCAATTTCTTGAAGCAAATACAAATCATTCATAACAAGTACAAAATCTGAGGCACTGTGTGTGTGTATGTATATAAAAGTAAATAATCTGCTGCAAATTTGGTTATTTTGGATAAGGAAAAGGAAGGGTAGTAACGAACATACATCGCTGTCGCGTATCTGTTGATAATACTTTATGAATACGTCCTTATTTGGCCAAGTTTCCCAATCATCTGAATCATAGTCAGGGGGCAACTCTTTCTTGCCACTTTTGCCTCCATCCTCAACCTTCAAATCACATCATTTCTCATCTTTAACCTTCAAAATAGGTCCTTTCAAAATAGATACCTTCTCATCCTCAACCCTCAAAGCAGATACTTGCTCATCCTCAACAACCTTCAAAGCAGATATATTCTCATCCTCAACCTTCAAAGAAGATAGTTTCTCATCCTCAACAACCTTCAAAGCAGATACTTTCTCATCCTCAATAACTTTCATAGAAGATACTTTCTCATCCTCAACCATCAAAGAAGATAATTTCTCATCCTCAAAAACCTTCAAAGCAGATACATTCTCATCCTCAACCTTCAAAGAAGATACTTTCTCATCCTCAACAACATTCAAAGAAGATACTTTCTCATCCTCAACCTTCAAAGCAGATACGTTCTTATCCTCAACAACCTTCAAAGCAGATACATTCTGATGCAAGTTCATGGTGTTCAATTCGTGTATGAATCTGATGAGCTGATCTGGAAATCAAGGAATTAAGTAGGCAAGCAGTAAAATAGCTAGGCAGTTATATTTTGAATTATGTTATTAGTGTAATTGCTAATACTGTAGCAATTATAGTTATTTCCATTTTTTTGTTAAATTAGTTAGTAGTAATTCCATTCCAATTTTAGTATATAAGCTGTAATGTAAGATACACATACTCATTACTGATCATATCAATACTGTTCACTCTTTCATTCCTTCAACTCTCATCCATTAACTGTCATCTCAAATTAAATCTCTGAGTCAGTTTTCCCTTTTTCTCGAGGTTTCCTTCTGAAATTAAATAATTTTTTTTAAGTGCATCAAGTGGTATCAAAGCCATCGCTCCTTGGTGTGTCAATGGCAAGAATCAAGACTCAAGATAGACAAGATCGACCTATAGAAGAAATGAATGACAGGTTCCAACAAATCCAAGAGCAATTACAGAAAATAATGGATGGAATAGCCAATATCAATAATTGTAGTCTTCAAAATGAGAAGGTGTTACTGGAACTTAGAGGAGTGGTTGGAACTATGAATTCCAAAGAAAAGGAGAGGGTCGAGTATTCTAATGGTGGAGAAGGTTCTAATGCTGGAATTCAAGAAGGAAGAAAGCATAATGATGATATGCAGGAAGTAAGAATGAGAGAAGGAAATGGGCGTGGAGTTAATTTCTTTTCTCGATATTCTAGATTAGAATTTCCAAAATTTTCGAGGTTAGATTTGCGTACATGGTTGTACAAGGTTGATCAACTCTTTTCAATGGATGAAATTCCATTCAATCAAAGAGTAAAGGTTGCATCTGTGCATTTGGAGGGTGATGTTATTGCATGGAATAGGGCATTTATTAAGTCCAGGAATTCAGTGGTAGAACCTACTTGGACTGAGTACATTCTTGCCCTTAATGAAAGATTTGGGAATAATTTTTAAGATCCCATGGAATCCTTAAAGAATTTAAAGCAAACGGATAGAGTGAGAGAGTATCAAGCAGAGTTTGATAGGCTTTTAACTGGTGTAAACTTGTTGAGTGAGAATGAGATCAGTTGTTACTTGGGTGGATTAAAGTTAGAGCTGAATAAGGCAGTCAGAATTCAGAACCCCAAAACACTGATGCAGGCTTACAAAATTTCTAGGTTACCAGAGGAAGTTTTTGAGGCACAAGATAAAACATGGAGTCTGAGAGCTAATAGTCCACAAGCTGCTTTGCTTCCTACTCCAGTTAACAATAAGATTCCCAATTTTCAGAAGAATTTCACACCAAATCCAACATTCAAGAAGACTATTGATGTAGGTAACAATAAGAATAACCATCACAATACAGTTACTGGAGGAAGAAGATTAACTTCTGCTAAAATGAATGAGAAGAGGGATAAAGGATTATGTTTCTTATGTGATGAAAAATATACTATGGGGCATGTCTGCAAGGCTAAGAAACAGTTATATTTGATAGATGTAGTAGAGGAGGAAGAAAGAGTAGAAGAGGTGGAATTAATCCAAAAGCAAGAATATCAGGATGCCATTCATGAATTCATGACAATTTCACTTCAAGCTTATACTGGTGTTACGGGTTATCAGACTCTGAGGGTGACTGGTTACCATGAAAAAAGACCTTTGAAAGTCCTGATTGATACTGGTAGTACACATAATTTCATAGACCAAGAAGTGGCCAAGAAATTAGGCTGTAAGGCTGAGCCTATAACTGAGCAGTCTGTGTGTGTTGCTGATGGAAAAAAAGTGCAGACTACTTATGTGTGCAAAAACCTGTAGTGGTTATTACAAGGAACAACTTTCGCTTCTGATTTTTTGTTACTACCTTTGGGTAATGTGGATATAGTTTTGGGGGTGCACTGGTTAAATACCCTGGGCAGAATATTATTTGATTTCAAGCATAGAACTATTGAGTTTTTGTACAAAGGAAAGAAACATGTGTTAAGAGGAGCAACTAGCTTGATCAAAACTTCTAAAGCCAAGGCATGGGAGAAGCTAGAAGGGAGTAAATCTCAGTTTTTCATGATGACTTTAGCACCAGATGTTGTAGAGACCATTCAGTGTTTCAACATTCAAGCCAGTCAAGGTAATGATCTACCATTGGTATTGAAGTCCTTGTTGGATCATTATTCCTGCCTATTTGAAGTTCCCACAACATTACCACCTTACAGAGATATTTTTTACCACAAAATTCCACTAATTGAGGCATCTAACCCTGTTAGTCAAAGACCCTATAGATACCCTGCATTTAAGAAGGATATTATAGAAAAATTGGTACTGGAAATGATGGATCAAGGTTTGATTCAGAACAGTACCATCCCTTATGCCTCTCCTGTAGTCTTGGTAGGGAAGAAAGATGGTATTTGAAGTTTGTGTGTGGACTACAGAAGCTTGAATCAGATGACTATAAAGGATAAGTTCCCAATTCCCATAATAGAGGACTTACTTGATGAGTTAGGAGGAGCTATGATTTTTTCAAAAATAGACTTAAGGTCAGGGTATCACCAACTGGGAATGTCAAAAAAAGATGCATACAAAACAGCCTTCAAGACTCATGAAGGGCACTATGAGTTTTTGGTAATGCCATTTGGATTAACCAATGCTCCTTCATCATTTCAAGGCCTCATTAATGTTGTGTTTAAACCACTACTAAGGAAATCAGTATTGATCTTTTTGATGATATATTAATCTATAGCAAGAGTTTGTCTGATCATGTACAACATGTTGAAGCTGTGTTTGTTCTAATGAAGCAACATCAACTATTTGCTAAAATGTCTAAGTGTTCTTTTGGAGTGGAAAGGGTTGAATATATGGGACATTATATTAGTGTTGCTGGTGTTTCAACTGACCCAAAAAAATCTTAGTTGTGCAAAATTGGCCCATTCCTATCAATCTCAAACAATTGAGAGGATTTATAGGATTGGCTAGTTATTATAGGAGGTTCATAAAAGGATTTGCGACAATTTGCAGACCACTTCAGGACCTATTAAAGAAGGAAGGGTTCTATTGGTCAAATCTAACTACACAAGCTTTCCAAACCTTGAAGCAAGCCTTGATTTCTGCACCTGTCTTAGCATTGCCTAACTACTCTCAGATCTTTATTGTTGAAAATGATGCTAGCGGCAAAGGAATTGGTGCTATTCTAATGCAGTTGGGACATCCTATTGCTTATATAAGCAAATCATTGGCTCCCAAATATTAGATTCAATTTGTTTATGACATAGAGCTTTTAGCACTTCTCCTTGTTATTACAAGATAGTCACATTACTTATTGAATACTCACTTTATTGTGAAAACTAACCAAAAAGCCTTGAAACACCTCTTAGAGAAACAGATTCATACAGACTTCCAAGTGGCATGTATCTCAAAATTAATGGCTTTTGACTTCTCAATTGAATATAAAAAGGGTTCAGAGAATAAGGCTACAGATGCTCTTTCTAGAATGCCTGATGCAAAAGTTTTAGCCATATCCCTACTCACACCACATGATGATTTGTATAAAGAAATTAAGGAGTCTTGGAGTACTGATTCTGCATTACAGTTCGTGATTAAGAAATTGCAGACTCAAAACTTTGAGTCATACACTTGGTGCAATGATCAATTAAGGTGGAAGGGTAGACTAGTGGTGGGAGATGATCCATAACTCTGAAGAACTATTATCGAACTTTGGCATAGCAGTCCTCAAGGGGGACATTCTGGTATGGATGCTACCATTTGGAGGTTATAATCATTATTTCATTGGAAATCACTCATCTCAGATGTTAGAATTTTTATTAACCAATGTGACATTTTCCAAAGACACAAGTATGATGTTGCAACTTCTCCAGGTTATCTTCAGCCCCTCCCTATACCTGAAGGTGTTTGGACTGATATATGTCTTGACTTTATAGAAGGCCTTCCAAAGTCCTGGGGAAAAGATGTTATATTAGTAGTGGTGGATAGATTGAGTAAGTATGCTCATTTCTTGAGTTTGCAGCATCCATATACAGTTCAGTCAGTAGCTAAAAGTTTCTTAGATGGAGTCTTTAAACTACATGGAATGCCTGTTACTATGACTAGTAATAGAGATCCTGTATTTTTGAGTTCTTTTTGTCAAGAATTGTTCACACTTCAAGGTGTGCACCTCCAAAGATCAACATCTTATCATCCTCAAGCAGATGGCGAAACTGAAGTGGTAAACAGAACCTTGGAAACTTACTTGAGGTGTTTTTGTTCAGATTGTCCCAAGGACTAGATTACTTATTTACCACTAGCTAAATGGTGGTATAATACTACCTACCATTCCACTATCAAATTCACTCCTTATGAGGTACTTTATGGGCAAAAACCTCCTGTGCATTTGCCCTACCTGGTTGAAAAAAGTGCAGTTGAGATGGTGGACAGAGATCTTACAGCTAGAGAGGCTATCATCCAGTTAATCAAGTTTCACATTGCTAGAGCTCAACAAAGAATGAAAGATGTGGCTGATAAACATAGATTTGATAGGTCCTTTGAAGTTGGTGACTGGGTCTATTTGAAATTGCAGCCTTATAGGCAGGTTTCAATTGCCTCTAGGCCTTTTAACAAGCTGGCAGCCAAGTATTATGGACCCTATGTAGTTGAGGATAAGATTGGAGCTGTTGCTTATAGACTTTTGCTTCCTTCTGATGTACTTATTCATTCCACATTCCATGTGTCACAGTTGAAAGGGTGCCATGTTGTGCCTAATAGCATTTCTCATCCTTCTGTTCTCCACCTCTCAAGTCCTCGCTGTCCTTTACCTGAGGCTATTCTTGATAGAATGATGGTAAAGAAGGGTAACAAGGCTACCACTCAAGTTCTCATCAAGTGGACTGATATAGATGTTGCACAGGCTATATGGGAATTCTTGTCTGAGGTTCAAACTAGATTTTCTTCCTTTCATTCTTGAGGTCAAGAATGTTCTTTAGAAGGGGGTATTGATGCAAGTTCATGGTGTTCAATTCGTGTATGAATCTGATGAGATGAGTTGGCAATCAAGGAATTAAGTAGGCAAGCAGTAAAATAGCTAGGCAGTTACAGTTTGAATTCTGTTATTAGTGTAACTGCTAACACTGTAGCAATGACAGTTATTTCCATTTTTCTGTTAAGGTAGTTAGTAGTAATTCCATTCTAATTTCAGTATATAAGCTGCAATGTAATATACACATACTCATTATTGATCATATCAATACAGTTCACTCTCTTATTCTTTCAACTCTCATCCATTACCTGTCATCTTGGATTAAAGCCCTGAGTCAGCTTTCCCTTTTTCTCAAGGTTTCCTTCTGAAATTGAATAAATCTTTTTTTGAGTGCATCACATTCTCATCACCATCTAATTTCTCCTTTTCACCCTCCAACACAGCTCCAAATTCACTCGGCGTCGACATTATTATAGCTAAAACCCCAAACCATAAATAAAATTAAATAATTAATTTTATTTTTAGTATGTTTTAAGACTTTTGATGTCGTTAGATATTGTAAGCTATAATACTTTTTCGTCATTGTAATTTAATAATTTAAGATGTTTGCTATTATAATTTATAATATTTTTATGTTCAAACTTTTGTGATATTGATAGTCATTTATATTTTAAAAGTAATTTAATTTTTTAATTATTATGATTTATAATAATTTTTTTTTCTATTTTAATTTAAGTGATACTGATATAATTTCAATGTCAATCAAATATCACTATTACAACAACAACATACCGAGTGTATTCCCACATAATGAGGTCTGGGGAGGGTAGAGTATATGCAAATCATACCACTACCTCAGGTGAAGTAGAAAGGTTGTTTTCGATAGAACCTCGGCTTAGGACCGATAACAATTTAACAAACACAAAATATAAATGCATATAAATTTACACGGTAAGAAAAATAAACTAAGACAATCAAATATCACAATTGAAATAGTGAAATCGGAACGTCTTGAATGACTTAAAATAACTAATTAGAAGTATATAGGAAAATTGTTTTAAAAAATAGTTGAGCAATTTTTTAAGTGGGCTTCATATAAGATGTCAATCTAATTTAAAACATCAAGAGTTAATTTATCATTTTATGTTTATTTTACATTTTTTTATTAAATGTTATTAATTTTTTAATACTTAGATGACTTATAATAATTACTTAGGGGTGATAGAGTAAAATTATGGTTGAAACAGTTAAAGCAGACATGTCATAAATATATATTTTATTTATTTTAGATTAAATTTAATTATTTTACTGATCTTAATTGTCATATAATAATTAATTAGGGGTGATATAGTAAAATCACAGAGCAAGCAGATAGCTGGAAGCAGGCATGACAACCATCAGTTGCCTGGTTCCAATAGCTACTACTCACACTAATATATAGTACTAGTTACTAATAGCCTGTGCAAGGCACAGGCCCAAAAAATATTTTTTAAAAAAATTATTTTAATTATTGTGATTTATAATTTTTTTACATACTTTTTAAAAATAAATAACATTATTTTTTTTCAGATATCTTAAGTTGTTAACTATTGTAATTTACAATAATTTTTATGTAATTTTTAAATAATATATATCGTTGTCCTTGTCCAAATTTTTGTGGCATTGATAGTCAGTTACATTTTTTAAATAATTTAAGTTTTAAATTATTGTGATGTATAATATTTTTTTCTTTTAATTTAAGTTAAGTGTCATAATGCTTAGATAACCATAATAATTAATTATGGGTGATACAGTAAAGTTACGATTAAAGCAGCGAACCAGACATGTCTTAATGATTCACAACAACTAATAGGAAGTGATATAGTAAAATTATTATACAAAATACTTGTGAAATTTTTTTTGAAGTGGACCTCATATAAGACGTCAAGTTAATTTAAAACCTGAAGAGTTAACTTATTATGTTATATTTATTTTATATTTTTTTATAAAATATTATTAATTGAGAAAATGCTTAAATGGTCATAATAATTAATTAGGAGTGACATAATGAAATCACGATTAAAACAGCGAACCAGACATGTCTAATTAGAAGTGATATAACAAAATATTATAAAAAAAACGTGGAAAAAAATTAAATGGGCCTTATATATAAGGTCAAGTAAATTTAAAATCAAATATTATTAATTCTTTAATACGTAGATAACTTTATAATAATTTTTTAGTATTTAAATGACCTATAATAATTAACTATGGGTGATATAGTCAAATTATGGGTGAAGCAGCTGAAGCAGACATGTCGTAAATATTTATTTTACCTTTTTATCAAATATTATTAATTTTCTAACACATAAATAATTTATAATAATTAATTAGAGATGACTTAGTAAAATCACAAAGGAAGCAGCTCATGAAGCGGGCAAAAGAAGCAAGCATGTTGACGAATATAACAAAATTACTATACAAAAATATTTGCTAAAAAATTAAATGAGCCTCATATAAAACGTCAATTAAATTTAACACTAAATATTATTAATTTTTTAATACTTAGATTACTTATAATAATTTTTTTATATTATTTTTTTAATATTTTAGATGACTTATAATAATTAACTATGGGTGATGTAGTCAAATTATGGGTGAAGCAGCTGAAGCAGACATGTCATAAATATCTATTTTACTTTTTTATTAAATATTATTAATTTTCTAATACATAAATAAAATTATAGTAATTAATTAGAGATGACATAATAAAAGCAGCTCAGGAAGCAGGCATGTTGACGGAGACCTGCCTGTTTCTCTTTCTCCCCCTCCCCTTTATCTATATCTATAATCTATATTTCTATCTATATCTATATCTATAATCTATATATATAAAGAGACATAACATATGAACTACCGTCGGACTTATAAGATATACTTCAGCCCCAAGCGAAGGGAGGTTGAGCGTCATGTTCCCCAGTATCAATGTTGGATGTTTTGTATTTACAGGCTCTATCCTATCTGCTCTCATCACTGACAACAAGAGTGGTTACTAGTAAATGCCTTCTATTTTTGGGTATTCATGGGTGTAGCGCATATTTTTTATGTGCTTCAAGAAATTCCAAGATCTTATACTCGAATTTCTTCCACTGGACGTAATAACCATCGTAATCCTTTGATATGTCTAATATACTACTACCAAAGCTCTCGTATGAGACTATTGTGGTCTCCATCCTTTTTTCTCCATGTTGCCTCCATTTTTGAGCTAATTCCATCTGGTAAATTATTTTTTGGAAGTAATTCTTCAGCTCACCGATAAGTATTACACTCTCCAAAAAGCCAAAATGTCTCAAGTAGGTAGGCGAGGAGCCTTCGGCACCTCTAATCAAATTACTGTGCATCATATCATTTATAACCACTAGCGGCGACACCAATTCTATAAGTGCTTCGCCATAAAGAGAATAGAGTTCAAGGCTATACTGAGGTGTAGTTAGAAAGTTGTCCTGTACTATATATATTGGTCCTCCCGCTCACAGCATTTTCTCTACTCCAAGCATCTCAATATAGGCATACTTCTGATGGATGAAGTTGACGAAGGTTGATACCTCTGTCTTCCTATGATCATTATTATCGGTAGGAACTCTAAGACTTATTTGTCTCATTTTATGATTGCAATCATAAACTGTGATTTTGATGACATCATTCTTCATATAATCTTGTGATGTATGAAAGTAGGGCTGAACATAATAAACAGATAAACCCATAGCGGCGGCAAACCACCCAACATTTCTAATCAAGCTGGTTATGGTTAGGTTGTCCATGTTATTATATTTCTCCTTCCAGAACTTAGAGCAAAGTGAGGCTAGTAAGTGATTATCCTTAAAATTGATGTGCTGAGACAAGGCTTTATGTATATCAGAGCTTGTGCTCATGAGTGCTTTTCCATAAATAATGGGCATAAAAATACTTTTCACGAGCTTCCGATCCATCTTCCTAACCACTAGTAGTGATAGACTACTATTATTACCAAGTTCTCTTACGAGTTTGAAAAGGATATTCGTATCAATATCTTGGATTTTCTTATCTTGGGAAGGCAAGAGAATTATGTTCTTCGCCATATCTTCATCTAACAAAAAATAGCTCATAATCTTGAAAGCGCTTGCGAACGCGTCTTTGGTAACTGGGAACCCTTCTATTTTTTTATTACTCATTATTATTTTCGAGGCAAGGTACTAAAAGGGGTGCCGCGCATTTTGACCAAACTGAATATCGTAATTCAGATCCAGATCCAACTTATTGTCCTCTTCCATAAGAACACCAAAATGCGCTAGTCCATTCTTTATGCTGGAGTAAGACTTATAGTGGTATAAAAAGGCCCCCATAACCTCCTAATCGTTAGCCACCTTTTCATGATTGCCAAATGACATAAATTTAATATGACTTCTTGATAGATCACGTTTGTGGAAATACAGGAGCCCGCAGCGGTAGATTCTCCCCCTGAAGTCGATAAAAGACAGGCAAATAGATTTTCTAGCCCTTGTAGGCATTTGCAAGCTTGAGCATACTCCGCTCATAACGGAGCGTTGTACTTGTTTTGTTAACTGAGTTGTCAATTCGCTAATCCCCCTATTTTTTGGAAAGTATCTGTATCGACGAGATGACTCTCTCTAATCTCTTTATATAGATCAGTTATATTTATATCCATAAGATAAATGGTAGGAGATAGTCGTTATCAATAAAATCTTTCCCTCTATCTTTAATATATCTCAAGACATCGCTATTGATTTCAAATGTCTAGTTTTGATGCGTGTTCATTACTCTGCATAGACTATCACTATCTTTTATTTGAGTTAGAAAATAATGTATGTCACCCGTAAGAAAGCTATAGTTTTTACCACTGGAACGCTCACTTAAGTAACCCCCTTCCAGAGCGGACAGGTTTATTACCAGACCATTGTCGACGACCCTTCATTCAAGAGGTTTTCTCACTATAGGCAAGTTCATCCTGATTGCGAGCTTGGTTGGATTGAATTTTCATTGCACATATGTTTTTCTATGTACATAATAGAAATCTTTATTACCCGTTTTGTTCTATTTCGCACGTGGTGGATGATCTTCAAGATCTATCTCTAAAACAATCATACCTCTACTAACCATGAGTTGGAGTAGGGCGGCTCCGAGAGGGAACATAGGATTTTTCTTTCTTTGACCAACCCCTTTATTTTCTCTAGTTATTATGAAGAATGCCAGCCTCCTTATTGTTGACTCTAGATGTTCCATGAAGGTGGATGCAAGAACATGCGCACGCTCATCGAGTGTCTAAATAAGACACATAGTATATGAAAAACTATAAACTTGAGCGCATATTGACCAAAGACATTTAACATCAATTCAGAATTTTCCCCTATACCACATTTGTCTACCCCCTCCCCCCCCTCTCCCCCCCCCCCCCCCCCCCCCCGCCCCCTACAAAATCGGGGAGGGACCTTGCCTTTTACAGCTACTTAAAAAGGCACATGACCCTTAATCCTAACCTCATACAATAACCTAAAACAATGCATGACAATTCACTCCATCCCATTTCGGTTGGGATAACACCCGCTGCTAAAACGAAGGACAACATAATAGCCTTGAGAAAAGGTCCATTAGCCGGAATAGGAAATTCAAATAAAGGCTTTTCACTAATAGCATTGTTTACAGGTTGGGTAACATTTCCAGTTTAGAGAAATTTGACAACTTGAAAACCGGTATAGTTTTGAACAAAGAACTATCGAGGGTTCGAATCCCTCTCTTTCTTTTTTTGCTAATTAAATAGATTTTTTTTATTTAGTGGTTTTGCCCAATCTGTTATCCTAAAAAAAGGAATGGCTCAGCTATCCCACCTAGCCAAACCAGAAAAATACATTTGATATAAAGTTGCGTAAAGCCTAGTGAAATTATTAAGAATTTGAACAATACAAAGTACAGAAGAATGAAAACCACAAATGCAACAACGGTAACAAGTACAAACATAAAAGTGCAAGATGAACCATACAAGCTCGACCACAAAAAGGAGAAAATAGCCTTAATCTCTATTATTTCTGATTAAGAACAATATATTTTCTCCTTTCCTTGCCCTTCTTAATGACGTGCAGCACCAACTTACACTCTTTTTCTCATCAAACATGAACCATATACTATACCATGACCAAAGTTTAGGAAAAAATGTTGTTAAAGGTTTCAATCTGGAAAATGGATAGTAACATAGCCAAGGATGAATTATCGATTATCCATTTTTGTGCACCAATAAGAATGTATTTGCAATGCAGCCTGTGTTGGCACCGCCACCATGGATAACATAAGCATACTGTCAGGTTTCAATATGCATAAAGTTTTCAGCTTCCTTCATGTTAGCACCTATATGAAAAAGGAAGCCAGAGACTCTGAACTCTGGTTGTTGGAACATGTGATCTCCATTATAGATGCTTGTCACATCAAAACTAAAGTGGGTGAAATTCCCCCAACTACCACTCTCTGAGTGCTGAACCATGTAACTAGATATGTTGTCACCTACCCAACGATTAAAGATATTTCTATCGCTATTTGGAGATGAAGGTTTGGATTGTTGCATATTCTTTTTGTCCAAAAAACACCCTCCAGAACCCCTGGCTCTCTTTATTGTGTGACGATGTCGAGACTTGTAAAGATATGGATTTCTGCTTTTGACAAGATTATTTTAAACCTAACACGTGGCACAGACTTGTCGCCTTTTGAGGATAGCACTGTATTATTTTGCATTTACATAAATAGGAAAATCTCTGCTTATTTAAGAGAAAGTGCGACTCTTGTGGAGATGACACCCACCACTTAAGGATAAATGATGGAATTTGATCCATAAGTAGCTACGAGACGTCAAAAGTAAGTGTCAGCCCAAGGTTAGGATAGGCAAGCCATTGGATGATCATGATTTACTTGCGGCTGAGGAAGAGTGTTGGTGACACTTTCTCCTGATAGGGATGCCTTTGTTCCACTCTCTACTTGCATATCTAAAATTCCACACCAATCTGGATGAGCTATAAAATTTCATAGGACGATCTTTCTTTTTCCCATTATGGCCTCCACATGATTAGATTGACCAGTTGACAGAGTAGAAGTTAAATCCTGATCTTGGAACTCGAATTCTGATTTCCTGATATCGGAGTGATATTTTAATATAGATTCCACTCCAGTGTTCTTAGAGGGAGCATGTTCTAGTTGGTCACTGGAGTTCCACAAAGATAAGCAACTCACAAATAAAGGAGCAAAAGATTGACCTTCTTAACCATGGCCACCTTTCTTCGAGAAACTTAGCATCCCCTTTGAAACCGGTGCTCTAAAAGCTTTAGACCAAGTATGCAGAAAACCTTAATGTTACTGTAATACATTAAAGCTCTCTACACTGGAGTTACTTTTTGCTTTGGGTAATGAATGACTTCAGAAACATCTGGTGAGCTTTGGCTCTTGTGCTATTTTTTCTCATCGAAAAACTACTACTATATTACCTATGGAGTACTATATACTAGTATTTCCTTTGTTTTCCCCAATTATTATATACAAAGTTGTCCAGAAAATAGAAAAGGAAAAAAAAAGACCATCCCTTCTGTCATCACATGTAATACAAACCCTCTCTTCCCTCACCACATCCACCTTATTTTGTTTTCTTATGGGCATGTTCTTGATTTTTGATCAGCCACCTAACCTAATTATTATTACCATTTATGACTTTGAAGTAGGACTTTGGAATGATGCTACTCTTTTTCTTTTATATATATAAGTGAATAGATCTTTGTGATTCAATCGATTTGATTCTCATTCGCACCCTTGGCGAACTCTCTTTAAGGACAGAAGCGCATCCAAACCTCGTTCTTTTGTATTATTTGTTGGAATAGATAATACATATATGATAAGGTGTATATGTAGGTAAGATTTACTTAGAGTTGGACACAAAAGGCCTAATTCAAATTGAAATGGTACAAAAGGTATCTCTATCATAGTATGGTCTAATGAATTCATTGTATGGTACTTTTGTTGTACCATACTATCATAATGATAATGAAAGGTATCTCTAACATGATAATGTGGCCTGAAAGTACCATACTCGATGGATGGATTATTACTTCCAGGCCACATTATCATGTTAGAGATAAGTTGTATAAGTACTTATAAGCACGTGGGAATATATCTCTTCTATACCAATGCTCCACATAATTTTTTGATTCATGCCCAATGTGATACAAGGAACAAACTACATGTTTGCAAGGTATACCCCTCAATTTCCACAACCTGCAAGTACATGTTTTCTTAACCAAATAAACTATATGCCTAAAGTCTCTCTCTTGAATCTCGAATCCAGTGCCATGATTCCAATTCACCTTTAGCTTCCTACTAATCTCTTTATTATCTTCTAAAATTAGCCTTGCCATGGGTGAAATATCACTGATCCAAGTATCAGTAAATTTGATCATATCTCCATGCCTATCCATTATTTTATACCTAATATCTGCAAGCATACTAATCACACACTTATGTCTAGGACCTGTAGATACCTAATTTTGTCCTCCTCAAAGTCCGATTTTATCTATTTTTAGCTCACCTCACCACGTACCCTCACCCATGTGATAATTCCTCCACAAAAGGACAAAAATAATAAACTTCTAACAACTTTTGATACATCACTACCCCACCCCACACCCTACCTCTACCCTACCTACCCTACCCCCATCACCTTTTATTTTATTTTTTAACCAATTCACAAAACAACAAAAAATATAAAAGGACCTCACTTTTTGTTCACTCAGAGGAAGATATACATCACTACATTCCAAAAGAGAGGGTCCCACGGGATGGACCACTTGTTTTCTCTTCTCCACAATAATATTTCACTCACTATATATACATATCACATTCTCACTCACAAGGGGATTCTTCTTCTTCTTGGATATCACAATACTATACATACACCCACAGACCTAGAAAAACATATCAAAATCACACACCATCGTTTCTCCATAATACATATACGAGACACATAAAAAGAGAGGGAGGGAGTGAAATATTGTGAGGAAAAACAAACCAGGAAAAGCTTAGAAACAAAAAAAACAAAAAGAAAAAAATAGGCTAAAAAGGGAGAGGGGACGGTTGGAATAGCATTCTCGAAGATTGATATGAAGGTCTTTCTTTGGTTGTAACTTGGCTTTAGGATAGGGTTAGGAAGAAAGGATGGCATGGGTACCGAATGACACTTGAAGTGGAGTGGGTCTTACAACTTTTGGAATTGACTCAAACAATGAGGATTAACTCATGCCCCAGTTTCTTTTTGACTGAGCAATTCTAAATTATTTATTTGGTTGGACCGAGCCCAGAGTAGGGCAGCCTACGTATCTCACCCCCAAGAGAGGAGAATCAGGTCACGCGTAGTTCTGACAACTCATTCTTTTTTTGCTTGATTCTGACTTGTTGTTCTTCTTCTTCTTCTTCTTTTGACTCTTTTTTTCTTTGTGATTTTTCTGACACTCTTTTCTTCCTTCGTGGACACATTTTCTCTCTTTCCTTTTTTTTGAAACTTTTTGGCTCTATTCTCTTGCTCGATACTTTTCTTTTGAGCTTTGCTAGCTTTATCTTGATTCCAAAAGAGGGGTATGAAAGAAAATAACACTAAGGCTCAGAAGGGGTAAACAAAGGATGACACAATGTTTAGATAGCAGAATAAAATGCCTTCGTCATATCAATCCTTGTAAATACTAGTACATAGCATGCAATGTGAAAGTGCACGATCAACATCACTTATGACATGTTTTACAACACTAACTTGCCCCGAGCATGTGTGTCACCTCTTTTTTATACTTTTCAAACATACAACTCCACATTTGTTGTGCATCCCTCACTTTGAATGACTTATGCTTTCATGGAGTTGTTTTTCTTTTTGTTCCTCTTGATAGGATCACACAGACACTGTTTGACCTAATTGAGACATATCTTTCAATTGATGACCAAGTTATTCTTGTGATTCTCAAAATAAATGGCCTTAATTTTCAAAGAAGGCTTGAACTTGTCACCAAATGTCTCAGCACTCTACTATTTTCTTAGATGTTTCTCCTAACTTTAGCGCTCTGATCCAATGTTTCATGGTTAAATTGGATTTTAAGATCTGGCTGAAAATTCCGCAAGCATGTCATATCACTAGAGTCAACACAAAATGTACTGTATAAGAAAACAAACAAACAATGCATATTTAAAACACAAAGGAAAGGGGATAATTCATTTAGTTGAAATAAAAGATAGAAGGGTTTAAACCTAAACGACAAAAGGATAAAACAAGATAGATCCCGAACTACAACCCTGAAATAATTCAAAAAATAGAAAAGAAAATAAAACAAACTACCATACCTATTCCTAGTAGGGAGAGGGGTGACTTCTCAATTGCTCAGCCTGACAACTTAGCCACTGGTTTGCATATCAACCTGACTAGAGCTTCCCTCACTGTCAATGTTCTGCACCATAATTGATCCATCTTCAATCATCTTTTCAATTTCTCTTTTCAAATCTCAACAATCTTCAATATTATGAACCTGAACATTAGAACGATACGCACATCGTACATTAGGATTAAAATTTCTTGAACGCCGATTAAGAGTGCACCAAGGAGAGGAGTGATAATACCCTATTGTACCAATCTCTGAAATAAATTGGAATATGACTCTCCAATTACTGTGAAACTATCTCTAGACTTCTGCCTCATTTCATCGTTTGGCTTGGATCAAAAATCAGGCTTAGAAGGGTTTTGGTATGTTCGTGGAGTTAGAGGATGACTCTGAGGAGTCGGTATGTTCCATGTGGGTAAGATGGGGGTTGAACATATGGTTGTGCGTTATATACTAGATATAGAGGTGGAGGAGCAGAGTATAATGAATTTTGGGAGTGATTATGTGGAGCTTGGGCATGAACTTGGGTTTGAGACTGAGAGTGACGACAACGGGGTCTTCTTGACCGTGCTCGCCGTCCAACTACAATAGAAGATGCATCTTCCTCATTCTTTTTCCCTCCAGTTCCCTTAATTGATTGCAATATTGTCCCACATGTTTCACGGATTCCTTATGCCCATATTGCTCCTCAAATTTTGACATCTCAAATATTGGAGGAAGGTTAGCACTTGAAGGCATTCCCCAGTCTTTGTATGAAACATCTTCTTTACCCGTAGGTCCTAGAGAATTTTTCATAGCATTTACTGCACTTTTCATTTTTTCAACCATTTTCTTCGACTTTTCTGGCACACTGGACTTCTTGTTAAGAAATTTTGGTGGTCCAGTTAACTTAAAAGTAGGCTCAGGAGTATAACAATAATCACCAAGAGTATTGAATATAGGTTTACTAGCAGCATGGGGATGCACAACCGTTGGGAGAGCCAGTGTGGAAGTCCTAGTAGAGGATTAAGTAACAAGATCATAGACGACATGTGGTGTTGTGAATGTAGCAGGTTTATGATGAGGAGCTAGAGGAAAAGTGGTGGAAGTGTTGAGATGTTTTTGGCTTAGAATGAATTCTGAGTCATGTTGCGGTGCATCAACAACAGTAGAAAACTGACTTTGAGATTTTGGTGAAAAACTCGAGGTATTTGTAGGATCAATAGTGGGGAATAGAGGAGGAGGCAACCTACTGGCCCAAGCTCGATGCATTTCTGTCATTTGTTTTCTTAGCCTCCTAATCTCTTGCTTCAAACTATCATATTTTTGATTCTTTGTTTGATCCATGATGTTACTCTCTATATCTTTGTTGGACATAACTAACCCCTTGGATTTGGTATGATGTGAAGGACCAGCCAGAATTCCACAAACCAACCACCTTAAACTGACTCAACAAAAAATAACAAATGTGTTAGAGTTCAACACTTTTTCAAAATCTCTTTTTCCTTCCTTTTTTTTAAAAGATCACCGAACCCAAGAAGGGCGCCTACGTATCTCACCCTCAAAAGCGGAGAATCAGGTGTGCGTAGTTCGTGAAGTCTTGCCAAAATGGCCAATTGATTCTTTTTCCTCTCTTTTTTTCTTTTTCTTGAAACTTTAAGAAAAAAAAAATAACAATTTGTCAAAAGAATTGACGAAAATCTTTTTGCATTTTTCAGGTTTAAAATCCCTATACAAAATGGAATCTATGATTACCAAAGAAAAATCTTTTGGGGTTTTCGATTTTGAATTTCATAGGAAAATGAAGCTTGAAACTATTAAAGAAAAACCTTTTTGTATTTTTCTTTTAGATACGTATATGACACCTACTCTAGATGAACAGTGAACAGAATCTTTTTGAATTTTTCAAATTCCTGTACAAAATGAAATCTATAATTATAGAAGAAAATATTTTTGAATTTTCGATTTTGAATTTCATACGAAAATGAAACTTGAACCTATTAAAGGAATTTTTTTTTTGTTGTTTTCTTTTACAGATGTACATGAGACACCTACTCTAAATGAAGAGTGAAGAAAATATTTTTTTTTTGAAATAAGATCCCCGAACCCACAATAAGATCCCCCACCACTCCTGAGAGAGGAGAATCAGGGGTGCATAGTTCATCCAGATTGAACAATTAATGATTAAATAACAGATTACATCCTAACTTGAGACATGGCCAAACACACACAATGAACAACATAACAATTTTTTTTTGAGTTTTCAATTTGACACTTCACATAAAAAACGACACCAACAGCTATGAAAGAAAATCTTTTTGGTATTTTTGTTATATGAAATGTATAAACTTCTACCACCCTTTTTTAAAATTTTTCTTTTATAAAAAGCTCCTGAAAAAATCTTTTTGAAGTTTTCGAATTGTGAATGCTTGCTAAAGCAAACAAAAGAAAAATATTTTGATTTTTTTTTTTTGAAAAATGAATGTAAAAAGTAAAAAAAATCTCTCCTTTTTTTGAATTTTTGAATTGTGGAAAACAAAAGCCATAAAGGACCTAAAAACTACAAATTTATTTTTTCATTCACCTTCTCTTTTTTCCCTTTTTTTTTTCCATGCCTACACACCTTTCTTTGATTCTAGCACATGTTTTCTCCAAATCAGTCCGTCAAATGACCCTATTACCCTAGAAAATGCAACAATTAGCACGTAGGGATGCTTTAGAGGAGAGTCATCTACAAAGGACCAAGTGGGCCCCGCTAGGTCTCAATATGATGCACATAAGTATGATCTAAAGGCTGACCTACGTTGGGGTTTACTAACAAGGTCGTTCGGGGGAGCATATGATCGATAGTGGTTGCTTTGCTTTCCACCTACTCCATGCATCCAACGGCTTCCCCTCATAAAATAAGGTTGACTCAATTAGAGTTCGTGCGCACGACGTGCACTCCGAGACTTGTTGCAGAAAGAATTAACGCGGGTTATGCACATGATACCAGATATAAAGCGGTAACACACAAGAGAAAAACTGTAAACACGTAGAACTCAACAATGATAAAATAAACAACAAGCGATAACACAAATAATGTTTATACACCCATAATGTCAAACTAAGCCGATACAACTCCAAAAATAAGTCCGAATTCTGAAAATTCCCCAGCATAGTCGCCAGAGCTGTCACACCCCTTTTTTAACTCCCAAAAAGATTTGTTTTAAGTTTTGAAAGGGTTTTTATTATTAAAGTGACAAAAGATGAAAGTTTGTTTTGAAAAAATATTATTTACATTTTTATTCAGAGTCTCCACTTGGCATAATCCGGTGTGCCAAGTCATCTTTGGAAAATCCTTTTAAAAACTGTTCGACTCTTTGAAACTGGTTTGCGAACAGAGATTTTGGCTAAGGAATTTTGTTGATCGAGGGGAAGGTGTTAGGCACCCCTCGATCCCGTGGTTCGACCACGGTCGCTTGGTGGAACGTATCGGCTAATTTGACACTACGAATGTATAAACCACGCAAAGCACGAAAAAATAATAAACAAAACAAAACAATTCAAAGTTTAGGGTCCAATCCAATTATACAGTCCAAAAATAAGAAAAATGCAAAAAATAAATCCTATTCTAACCTACACTAGTACTAAACTATGCTCCGATTCTTTACTCTATCTGATGTTCCGAACCTTCATCACGAACGTCTTCCGCCAACATAATACGTCGGGACATTCTCCGATAAATAAATACAATGTGTCTTGGGGCATTCCCCAGCTAAATGAATACATTTGAATTAAATACGATAAACTAGAAACAAACATTCACCCTCACATTTAAACATTCAATAAACACATCACTCCTAAATTTTGCCTACCCGAACCTATATTGCCTATCCATTTCAACGTATCATAAATCTATCGCATTCATGCTTATCCCGAATTAAACAAAACAGCAACAGACCAAAATTTAACTACATTCAACTTTTATCAATTTCTTAATTCCACCCCAAATTTCTTTTTATCAATCACGTCATTAAAACTAATCAAATTTATTCCTCAAACAAACAAAGTCGCATAATCTAGCGCATGGTCATAGCATCAACAACATCAAGCATTCATAATCACCCAACACATAATCATGGTCGCTTCAAAAAATCAAAATAGAGAAGAGGCAATGGGTTAAAGAAATAGACCTTTCGATATCAACTTTCGTTGAAAATAACGTTAAAGAAGCCCGAACCAAAAGCCCAAATAGGAGAACCTCAACAACGATGGAATCCAAGCTCGGTATCAAAGAATTATGACCCAAAACTAAACTCAACGAACAAGTCAGGACGAACCGAAACCTAAATCCCCGAACCAACAACGACTACTGATGAACCAGAGACAGAAATCACAACAGCACAAACCCGACCTATATATGAAAAGACTATCGCAAAGTAGATTCAAAACAAGATCCATTTCAGCGAAGACACTTTGTTGTTTCAATATTTTCTGACTAAATTCAATGTCGACGGCCAGATCTAACTCAAAAATCAAGAGAAAAATGAAGAAATTTTAATATTTCTATAAATGGGTCAAACGTAAGATGAACCAAATATCAATTTTATGGCAAATTTTGCCGTAAAAATCTCGGAGAAAAACCGAACCTCTCACCATCCCACTATTCCGACCGTCTCCTCTCCCTTTTTAGTCCATTCTTTTGAATTTTTTTTGTTTCTGAGCATTTTTTGGTCTGTTTTTCCTCACAATCTTTCACTGCCTCCCTCTCTCTTTCTGTGTGTCTCGTATATGTATTATGGAGAAACGATGGTGCATGCTTTTGATATGTTTTTCTAGGTCTATGGGTGTATGTATAGTATCGTGATATCCAAGAAGAAGAAGAATCCCCCTGTGCGTGAGAATGGGATATGTATATATGGTGAGTGAAATGTTATTGTGGAGAAGAGAAAACCAGTGGTCCATCCCGTGGGACCCTCTCTTTTGGAATGTAGTGATGTATATCTTCCTCTGAGCGGACAAAAAGTGAGGTCCTTTTATATTTTTTGTTGTTTTGTCATTTTGTGAATTGGTTAAAAAATGAAATAAAAGGTGATGGGGGTAGGGTAGGTAGGGTAGAGGTAGGGTGTGGGGTGGGGTGGTGATGTATCAAAAGTTGTTAGAAGTTTGTTATTTTTGTCCTTTTGTGTAGGGATTATCACATGGGTGATGGTACGTGGTGAGGTGAGCTAAAAATGGGTAAAATCGGACTTTGAGGAGGACAAAATTAGGTGTCTATAGGTCCTAGACATAAGTGTGTGATTAGTATGCTTGTAAAAAGGGATGTATATAAAAAGGATTTATTAAGGAAATAATAGTCATTTAATTATTATTTTTACCATTGGGAGGCTCAAATTTTAAGCCTGATGCGCGTGGTTTTGCGTGTATACACGCATTTTGCCAAGTAGGATTGAAATGTTATTTTGTTCAGATTTTGCATAGTTAAATGGTCTATTTGTGCACTATCAAAGTTAAAGGTCAATGCTATAATTTAGTGTCAAGTTAAAGGTCCTATTTATATATTATGCCTCAATAAACAGTAAATCAATGTATTAACATGGATAAAGCATAGATAAAGACAAAATTGCTCTTTATGCATCAAAACAAACAGGGATAGAACATCTAAGGGTGAGGCCTCGTTGAGAAGTGGATTTTAAACCTGAGATCTCAGGTTCAAATTTCAATAGAGACAACTTCTTATTCATTTCTATTTTTATACAATATAGCAAAAATAAAATAGATGTTCCATTTGAAAATTCAAAAGATAATTTTATTTTATTTTTATCATTAATCTTAGTTGCTTTGTATCATATTTTTAAAATATTAAATTTATTATATTTAAAAAGTGGTATAATAACCATAATCCTCAAAAAATTATGTTAGGTAACGAATAAGTATAAATGGACATATTGGTATTTTTTATAAATTATAATAAAATCGACTTAACTCTTTAAGATTACATTATAGGCAGATAAACATTGTAGGCAATCAATGCATCTCTAACCTCGAGGCATCTCTAGAGGACTTCTTTCGAGACTTTGTCTTCATAGGTCTTTTTCTATGTCAAAGTGTATGATTTCTCTTCTTTTCTCGGTATTTCTCTACCAGTGTCCTCACAAAATGAATGACTTTTGTCGTCAATAGCCCATCATGTATCTAAAGTATTTTTTGAAAATGGACACCCCCTCCCAACCTCGCCCTCCCTCCCCTTCTCAGCTTCTTGACTCTCTCCCAAATTTTCATAGTATGTCTTAGAACTTGATATGTCTGTAATTCTTATAATATTTTTTAAATATCAATTTTACTCTTGTACAATGAAATCATTGTAGTTCACCACCATTCTTCTGACATTTTACCTCTTAAATATGACATTAAACAAATCAGTCGGCCACTCCATACTTATCTTTTCTATACCTTTTTAAAACTCTATTGGAATCTCATATGGTCTGGTCAGCTCTTGCCTTGCTCATCCTACTAATAACGAGCTTAGTTCCTCAACATCAATACACCTACAATATAAACACTATCTCTCTCTCTTAGATAACGATAGATTCCATAAATATCAACTATGATATCTATTATCCAACACTATATTAGTCACGGTGTTTGGATAGATCCTATTATCTATACTATATTAAATCTATTCATATATATTCTATACTATATTAAAAGTGTGAAGGGTTTTAAAACTATTGTTCAAACTTTTGTATTTCATTAAAAGACTTCACAATAGTCACAAATATTTTTTCATTTATTTCCTTCAATTATTAAATAATTATTAAAAGATTAAAGAGCCCTAAAGTGTATGAGAAGAGCGAAATGTATGGTAAATTGATGTTGAAAGGTTTTATTTTTTCCTTTTTTAAAATGGAAAAGAAATTATCTATATATATTATAAAGCGGAGGATGAAACAACAAGAAGCCAAGTGGCAAGATTTAAAAACGTTATGTGGTAATTTTTAGGACAAAAATTAAGTATTGTGATAAAAAATTAAAATTAAAGAATAATAAATATTTGAATTAAATAATAATACTAAAAAAGTCCCCTACTTTACGTAACTTTGTCTAGAAAGCAATTAAAAAGAAAGTTTTGATCTTATTTTATGTTAATTAAATATAGGAGCAAAGAAAAGTTTAATCTTATTTTATGTTAATTAATTAGTCATGCTAATTCCTACGTACAAATTACAATTATATATATATAATGTTATTAAAATTAGTTTATAGATAAAAATACATTCCAACAAAAATTATTTAGTTTGAAATATTTTTTTATAGTTCTAGATTGAAACTACAAGAGAATACAATTTAATTTTAGAGATAAAGTTTATTTTTGAAATTACTTTTTGGATAAAATTAGCTAAAAATTAGTTTTTTGAATTGGTGTTAAATTTTAAATTTTGAATTTAAATTGTTAGCTACAAATTCTTTTACAATTTAGTTACAGATATGGGGTTAGAATTTGAATTGAATACTAACTCTAAATGAACTCTTACTATTCATAAATTTATTCCTTTCAATATTTTAAAATAAATTTGAATTCATTTAGTTTAAATATAATGAAAAATAAAAGTATGATAATAAATAAATAAATAGTTATAGTAGTAAGAGTAGTAAAAGCAACAAGTAATAATAATAATAATAATTAATAAATAAATAAATAGTAGTAGTATGTGACATTGTGTTGTAGTAGTAATAGATAAAAAAAATATAACCACTAGAGTTGACATGATGGTTCAGCGCCATGTCCCTTAAGCAAGAGGTCGGGGGGTCGATCCCCGCCTCTGGCGAATGGAGAAAACTCTGTAGCCCAGTTCCCTATACGAAACAACGAGAAGAAGTCAACAAAGCAAGATTTTAAAATGTCATGTGGTAATTTTTAGGAAAAAAATTAAGTGTTGTAATAAAAAATTAAAATTAAAGAATAATAAATATTTGAATTAAATAATAATACTTAAAAATTTCCCTACTTTACGTGACAGTGTCTAGGCAGCAATTAAAAAGAAAATTTTGATGTTATTTTATGTTAATTAAATATAGGAGCAAAGAAAAGTTTAATCTTATTTTATGTTAATTAATTAGTCATGCTAATTCCTACGTACAAATTACAATTATATAAATATAAAGTTATTAAAATTAGTTTATAGATAAAAATACATTCCAACAAAAATTATTTAGTTTGAAATATTTGTTTTATAGTTCTAGATAAAAACTACAAGAGAATACAATTTAATTTTAGAGATAAAGTTTATTTTTAAAATTACTTTTTGAACAAAGTTAGCTAAAAATTAGTTATTTGAATTGGTGTTAAATTTTAAATTTTGAATTTGAATTTTCAGTTACAGATTCTTTTACAATTTAGTTACAGATTCTTCTACAATTTGAATTGAATACTAACTCTAAATGAACTCTTACTATTCATAAATTTATTCCTTTCAATATTTTAAAATATATATGAAAAATAAAAATGTGATGATAAATAAATAAATAGTTATAGCAGTAAGAGTAGAAAAAGAAACAAATAATAATAAAAAAAAAATTAAATAAATAAATAAATAAACAGTAGTAGTACGTGACATTGCGTTGTAGTAGTATTAGATACAATAATATAGTAGTAGTCCGTGACATGTGTAGTAAAAAAAAAAAAATAATAATAATAATAATAATAATAATAATAATAATAATAATAATAATAATAATAATAATAAATAAACAAAGTTGGGAACCATTAATTGAAAAATATTAAATAAATTCTAATCTATATTTACATATATTATAAAGCAAATGACAAAACAACGAGAGGAAGCCAAGTAGCAAGATTTTAAAATGCCATGTGGTAATTTTTAGGACAAAAGTTAAGTGTTGTAATTAAAAAATTAAAATTAAAGAATAATAAATATTTGAATTAAATAACAATACTAAAAAATTTCCCTACTTTATGTGATTGTGTCTAGGCAGCAATCAAAAAGAAAATTTTAATCTTATTTTATGTTAATTAAATATATCAACAATTAAAAAGAAAAGTTTAGTCTTATTTTATGTTAATTAATTAGGGCAAAATGACCTTCTGGACCTCTGTACTATGTCTGTTTTGTAAGTTGGACACCTCTACTTACATGTTTGTCATCTGGACCCTGAACCCACTAAAAACAACATTTTAAACCCTTTTTTAGTGAGAATAACACACTCTCCCCCACGTCAGTTGCCACGCCTGACACATCTGCCACGTCATTTTTTTTTTAAAAAAATAAAAAATAAAAAAATATTACATTAAATTTTAAATCATTTTTAAAATACTACATAATAAATTAAATATTAAAATTAATTTAACTAAATCAAAAAAATTATAAATGGTAAAAAATTTGAATAAATATGTTTTTATTTTTGCTCACAAATTAAACATCAAATCCATTCCAAATAGTTAAAATTCGTCTCGAACAAATTTAAATTTTTAACTATAAATTCATATATATAAACATAATAAATTTTTTATTTTTAAATTTGAATATTTTTAACAAATTCACAAAAAGTTTAATTAATTTTTTTTTTAAGAGAAATTCACTAATTTTTTTCAATATTCACTATCACTCACTTTCAATTTAAATTTAAATTTTAATCTCCAAAAAAATAAAAAGATTTCAAATTTAAATTTTAATAAGAAAAATGAAAAGAATTGAATTGAGAGGAAAAATTAAAATAAAAAATAAAAAGTGAACGTGTGGGGGGGAGGGGGCTGGAAGAGTGTTGGGGTGGGGGTGGGGGCTAGAACGGGATGGGATAGGGTGGGGTGGGGTGGGGATGGGGATGGGGTGGGACGGGGTTGGTGAGGTGGGGGGTAGGGATGGGGCTGGGGGTGGGATGTGGCTGGGTAGGGTGTAGAGGGTGGGGACGGGCTGGGGAAGGGATGGACGGGTGTTGGGGTGGGGTGGGGTGGGGGGGCTGGAGGTGGGGTGGAATGGGGTTGTGGGGTGGGGCGGGGGGTAGGGTGGGACGGGGCTGGGTGGGGTGGGGACAGGCTGGGGTGGGGTAGGGAAAAAATATTTTTATCTTATTTAAAAATTTTAAATTAGTTTTAAATTTTTAAAAATAAATATTTAAAATTATTTTAAAATTTTTAAAAATATTTTTAAATTAAAAAAGATGGAAGGAGAAAAAGGACCCTTTTTTTAAAAAAATATTTTTAATATTTTAAAAATATTTTTAAATTTTTAAATATTTTTAAATTATTTTAAAATTTTCAAAAATATTTTTAAATTTAAAAAGATGAATGGAAAAAAGGACCTTTTTTCTAAATTTTAATATTATTTTTATTTTTTTAATTAGTTTAATGTAAAATTGGCCAAAAATTGACCCTCACTCGCACCCCTAGGCGAGTGGCTTCACTCTCTTTGTTTTAGTCAGCATTTCAATGTCACATAGGCAAAGTCAATGGTCAAAGGGTGCAGAATGTTGCTTTTTTATGGGTTCAGGAGTTCAAATGACAAACATGTAAGTAGAAGTGTTCAACTAACAAAACCAACATAGTACAGGGGTCCAGAAGGTCATTTTGCCATTAATTAGTGATGTTAATCCCTACGTACAAATTACAATTATAAAAATATAAAGTTATTAAAATTAGTTTATAGATAAAAATACATTCCACAAAAAATTATTTAATTTGAAATATTTTTTTAATAGTTCTAGATTTAAACTACAAGAGAATACAATTTAATTTTAGAGATAAAGTTTATTTTTAAAATTACTTTTTGGATAAGTTAGCTAAAAATTAGTTATTTGAATTGGTGTTAAATTTTAAATTTTAAATTTAAATTGCCAGTTATAGATTCTTTTATAATTTAGTTACAGATTTTTCTACAATTTGAATTAAATACTAATTCTAAGTGAACTCTTACCATTAATAAATTTATCCCTTTCAATATTTTATAATATATTTGAATTCATTTAATTTAAACATTATGAAGAATAAAAATTTGATAATAAATAAACAAATAGTTATAGTAGTAAGAGCAGTAAAAGCAACAAATAATAATAATAATAATAAAAATAAAAATAAATAAATAAATAAATAAATAAATAGTAGTAGTAGTACGTGACATGGTGTTGTAGTAGTAATACCACTGCTTATTATCTATTGTAATCAACACTGACTTACTGGTAGTTTTGCAGATGCTAAAAGATGGAAATGTTCAGTATGATGGTATTGTTAATCTATGCAGGTCAAAGCTAAGGAAAGCAAGGTCACCAATAGTCCAACACTGTTTTAGAGAACAAAATCAAGTTGTCGACAAACTACCCAAACATGGAGCATCCTCCAACAACTTTGAGAAAACAAATCTTTTGCAAGTTCCACCTGTGTATGCTCTACAGGAATTGGGAGCAAACATGCGAGGAACTTTTTTTGAAAGATCCATTAAAGGAAATGCTCAAATACTAGTTGAGCAAAACTACCCCTTTTTTGTAATTAACCCAGGCTAGCTGGCCTTGTATTTGTAACTCATACCTTCGTTTTGGCTATTTAAGTGCACCTAATTTACCAAAAAAAAAAAAAAAGATAACAACAATATAGTAGTAGTACGTGACATGTGTTGGAGTAGTTGTAGTGATGATGATGATAATAATAATAATAATAATAATAATAATTATTATTATTATTAGTAGTATTATTATAATTAAAAAATAAATAAAATAAAGCTGAGAATCATTAGTTGAAAAAATTAAATAAATTCTAATTATTTCATATAATAAGAATAATCTGTATAAATAAATAATAGTAGAAGTCATAATATTAGTGCATACGTTTAATAATAATAATAATAATAATAATAATAATAATAATTATTATTATTATTATTATTATTATTATTATTATTATTTTAAAAAATACGTTTTGGATCTTCTATTTGTAGAATGTTTTGCTTACAAAATAATACCGACATGTGAGCCTACTAACTTGCAACTAAAAAGACAATAAAGCTTGATGAGAATTTTGAATAATAATAATAATAATAATAATAATAATAATAATAATAATAATAATAATAATAATAATAATAATAATAATAATATTAATAATAATAATAATTATTATTATTATTATTATTATTATTTAAAAAGGTACGTTTTGGATCTTCTATTTGTAGAATGCTTTTATTATTATTATTATTATTATTATTATTATTATTATTATTATTATTATTATTTAAAAAAGTATGCTTTGGATCTTCTATTTGTAGAATGCTTTGCTTACAAAATAATAGCAACATGTGAGCCTATTAACTTGCAACTAAAAAAATAATAAAATTAATGAGAATTTTGAATTTAAACTGAAAATTATAACAATCTCTATAATTTTAGAGTTTTAGTGTTATCTCAATTATTAGTGTTTATCATTACTTAATTTGAATTTAAAATTACTTAATTTGAATTTAAATTTAAAATAATGTTATCCCAACACTTTATCATTATCTCTTTGTAATTCAAAAGCTACAATACTACTATAAATGCATACTGATGTATTTCAAATTCATCATCATCAAAAAAATTATAAAAAATACTCATCAGGTTTTAAATATCATTATCTCGGGTCCGTGATCCAGGGTAACGGTGAGATTGACGAGGATGTCTCGCACCACATTGGGGCGGGTTGGATGAAGTGGAAGCTCGCGTCGGGGGTGTTGTGTGATAAGAAGGTGCCGCCCAAGCTTAAAGGCCAATTCTATAGGGTGGTAGTCCGCCCGGCCATGTTGTATGAAGCGGAGTGTTGGCTAGTTAAGAACTCCCACATCCAAAAAATGAAGGTGGCGGAAATGCCGATGTTGCGCTGGATGTGTGGGCTGACCAGAGGGGATAGAGTTCGGAATGAGACTATCAGAGAGAAGGTTGGTGTGACTCCAGTGGAGTGCAAGATGCGGGAAGTCCGATTGAGATGGTTCGGACACGTGAAGAGGAGGGGCATGGATGCCCCGGTTCGTAGGTGTGAGAGGCTAGCGTTGGATGGTTTTAGGCGGGGTAGGGGTAGGCCGAAGAAGTACTGGGGCGAGGTGATTAGGCGGGACATGGAGCAGTTACAGCTCACCGAGGACATGACCTTAGATAGGAAGGTCTGGAGGACGCGAATTAGGGCAGAAAACTAGGGCCAGTTTGGGTCGCTAGGGTAGGAAATTACTTGGTGGGGGTATTATTCTTGTTATGATTCCGTGTTCCATGTTTTATTACGAATCTGGGTGCTCTCCTCTGTTTTCTATGACTTATGGGTGCAGTATTTATGTTATGAAATCTTGTTCTGTGCTTTACTATGTATTTGTGTGGTGTCTCCTGTCCTGAGCCCGGGGTCTATCGGAAACAACCTTTCTACTTCTTTAGAGGTAGAGGTATGGACTGCGTACATCTTATCCCCCCCAGACCCCACTAGGTGGGAATACACTGGGTTTGTTGTTGTTGTATCAAGGTATGTTATTTGTGCTTAATTTAATTTTTGGTTATTTTATTATTATTTGTGATTAACGTTAAATGTATATTATTATTTGTGATTAACGTTAAATTTATCTTTAGTCACTAATGTACCTAACAAAGTTGAAGTTTCTACAGATCTGACGTACGTACATCTCTCAAAAATGTGAAATGAATATTTAAAAAATCAACAAGTACAATGAAGAATCAAAATATACAAAGGAGATTTATCACATGATTTTTGTTAAGAATGAATGTAAAATATATTTATATGTGCATAAATGTTATTATATCACTTTTTTTGTCTTAGTATATTTCTCTTGAGCATAAAAAACTATTTTGAAACATTACTACATTACATTTACATATCTACTCTCTTTTATGAAACTTATATAGATTTATAGGTATTTAAGTATTTCAGTTGATTTGTTCTTTCCATAAATACTTTCAAATATACATTTTTGCACATATTATTTTGTGAAAAATTGCTCCCTATTGCTTGAAATTTAACTTCAAAATGTATTAATGGGAGTGAACTTGAATTTGGTACTTTCATTGTGTGTTTTTATGTGTTGTCTATCACTTATATTTTTTAATATCACACAACATAAATTTCGAATGAACGCTAAATATATAGATCAAAGTAACATAAATTTAAATTCAATATTTCATATTTTTCAGTATAAGAAAAGAAAACTCAACTGCGCATAACACAAAAAAAATTGATTTAAAGACAGAAATTTAAATTTAATATTTCATATTGTTGTTGTTTGTTGTTGATATTATTATTATTAATATTATTTTTTAATAATAATAATAATAATAATAATAATATCTCATTAATTATAAATATTTATCTCAATTTATATATATTACAAGATAGATATACGTTATATTTGAAAAAAATAAGGATAGAGAATAATAATAAACTAATTTTATTTCAAAAAATTAATATGATATTATTTGAATTTATAAGATTGAAAATATTTAAATTTAGAAGTATTAGATATTTGAAAATATTGAAGATAAAAATTGATCCTTTTTTTTAAGGGCGGGCAAGGGGAATGTTAAATTGTGTTACTACTTTTACGTTATTATTTCATTAAAAAATTTTAAATTGTAAACAATATAATATGAAAAAATCTGAAATATAAAAGCTTTTTTTGCAATTACATAATTATTTTTACTCATATAAATTTGGATAAAGATGGGGAGGGGAGAGAGAGGGAGGAACAATATTAACAATCTATATCTTTAATTGTGAATAATATAATAAAAATGAATATATATTTTTTTTATAATTAAATAATTTTTTTATGTATAGATTTAATTAGTTAAGAGGTGGGGGAATTCAGGTAGGGGAGGATGGGTGGAGTGGAGGCATGTTAGAGGGAGGGGAAGTAGAACAAAGATTTTATTTATATATTTTCTTACAAAAAATTGAGGGTGTGGGTGTGTATGGAGATGGAGTTGGAGGTAGGAGGTGGGGGTAAAATAAATATTTTTATTTTTTGGTGTTTCATTAGAAATAATATGATAACTATTTTTTTTTTTACAGATAATATGATTTAACATATTTGAATGAAACATCCAAATATAAAATAGCGAGAAATAATATTTTAATATATTATTCGCACATCGCGCGGGTATGTATACTAGTACTTATATATAAGAGATGATACCAAAATTTGGTAGTCCTCATAATGGCATTATTGTAGTTTTAGTTTACTTAAAATCCTCGAAAATTGAGACATGTGTTGGTAAATTATTTTTCTCCTCTAAAATTATGACATGTAATTGATAAGATTATAATATTTTTAATTTTGTAAAATCCTCTAAAATTGTGACATGTGGTTGGTAAATTATTTTTTTCCTCTAAAATTGTGACATGTAGTTGATAAATAACTTTTCTCTCTCCAAAATTGTGACATGTTGATTAAATTATTTTTTTCTTCCCTAAAATTGTGACTTATAGTTGATAAAATTAATTTTTCACACATTTTATTTCATGTCACCTGGGCATTTGCCCTTGGTATATCATAATATAATAAACTACTCTATTTATTGAGTTTGTCTTTATATTTTTTTTATTATTTAACTAATCAATAATTCTCTCAAAAGATCTCATTATACACATATTTCTATTTTACGTGCTTTCAAGAATTTATCTTATTTATTACTAGTTTTTGATGCACTTTAGTTTATTTTCTTTTTATATATTATTAACACCTACTCTTTTATGAGTTCAGTAAAAGATGTATTAATAAAGTATTCAAAAAGATAAGATCTTTTATATAATAATCCGTCTTTAAGAAAAATATATTATGATTATGGAGAACTTTCTTCCGTTGCATAAACATTTCATAACTCTTCTTCTATTCTCTTATTATTTTTACAAAATATGGTAGTCCTCACAATGTATTATAATAATTTTAATTTTCTTAAAATATATTAAAATTGAGACATGTGGATGATAACTTTTATTCTCTAAAATTGTGACATAGTTGATAAAATTATGGCAATTTTTAATTTTTTTAAAACATCTAAAATTGTGACATGTGATTGGTAAATTACTTTTATCGTCTAAAATTATGACATATAGTTGATAAAATTACTTTTTTCCCTATAAAATTGTGACATGTTGATAAAATTATTTTTTTCTCCTTTAAAATTATGATATGTAGTTGAAAAACTACTTTTTTCCACACATTTTTTTTATTACTTGGGTGTTTGCACCTGGTATATCATAATATGAGAAATTATTCCATTTATTGAGTTTGTCTTTATAGTTTTAGTTGGTTAACTAATCGATAAGTTCTCTTAGAAGTTCTCATTATAATATTCTATTTTTAGATAAATTACATGTTGTTTAATTAAGTCAATTGAGAAGTATAAATATTTAATATCTAATAATTTATTTTATCTATTAAATTACTTGTATTTCATGACTTTATCAATGCCTCTTCCAATAACATTATTTGTACAAATTTTGACAATACTTATTCGATGATCAAATTAAAAAGTTTTTTTTTAAAATATATCTCTAGCATCTTGATCTATATTCAAATAATTAAAATAATCTTTAAAAAAATTAATATTATACACATATTTCTATTTTACGTGTTTTCAAGAATTTATCTTATTTATTACTATTTTATGTTGCACTTTATTTTGTATGTTCTTTTTATTTATTTATTATTAAAACCTACTCTTTTATGAATTTAGAAATTTTTTATCAATAAAGTATTTAAAAAGATAAGATCTTTTATGTAATAATCGGTCTTTTTAAAAACATATTATGATTGTGGAGAACTTTCTTCCGTTGAATAAACATTCCATAACTCTTCTTCTTTTTCTTACTATTTATATTACATAATATGTTATGAAAGAAGTTTGTACATATACTTTGGGGATGAAGAAGAGGAACAAAAAAACTATTAAAATTATTTTGAAGTTTTGTGACTATACAAATTTATAGGCATAATGCACAAATATGACCCTAAACTTGACACCAAATTATAGCATTGACCTTAAACTTTGACAGTGCACAAGTAAGTACTTTAACAATACAAAACCTGAATAAATAAACACTCCAATTTTGCAACTTACACGCGTGTACCTCACTTGCGCCTACGTGGATTAGTCATCTACTCAGATGCTGCCACCTAATAAAAAAGATACATTATAACTATGACCTTTAACTTTGCCAGTGCACAAGTAGACTCTTTAACTATACAAAAGATGAACAAAAAAATCCTTCAATTCTAACTCCGATGCGCGTGGTTTTGAGTGTATACACTCATTTTTCCACGTAGGATTGAATTGTTTATTTGTTCAGGTTTTGTATAGTTAAAGGACCTACTTGTTTACTGTCAAAGTTTAAGGTCAATGTTATAATTTGGTGTCAAGTTTAAGATCATATTTATGTATTATGCCCAAATTTATATTTTATTTTCGATGAACCAATTATGGTTTTCATGTTAATTGATTTTCTAATTACCCTTTATAAATTGAATATAGTTATTTGTGGATAATTTTATTCACTACTTATGAAATATTAATAACATATTTTAAATAATAAAATTTAAATTTTTTGATAATATTAAAAATGAAGGTAGTGGTATCAATTATTATCAAATTATTTTAAAAATATCTTTTTTGTTAATTGAAAATTAATATTGTTAAGCATAGTTTTTGTAAAAAGAACGAATTGATTCTTGAGGTTCATTTTAATCCCCCAAAAAATTAATTTTGTATAGAACTAAATTTAAATCATCACATTTATTTAGCATAAATTTATTTTATTTTTATCAAATTATAATTATTTTACATATTTTAAATAATATTATTATAAAATATCAAATTTCTTGAGTTAGGCCCGGGCTTAGCACGGGCCTTAATAGCTAGTGAAAAAATAGCCTGTTACTCCCCCGAACTATAGTCAAAAGAGTTGTGACGCACCTCAACTTCAGGAGGGTCCTATCACCCCCCCTGAACTAAATAAAAGTGTATTATTTACACCCTTGACTGCCTACGTGGCGCTTCCGTGTCACAATGCGTGTATGAAAATGCTAATGACGCGTGAAGACATTTTTTATGTCTCTTTATCCAATAAACACTCGCCACTTGTCCAAAACGAATTAAAAAAAATCTTTATTTAAATCATTCATCCTCCATTGTTCATCCTCCATTAAAGAAAAAGAGAGTAGAACCTAACGACTCTTTCTTCCTCTACAAATTCTTCTTCAAAATTTTATTATTCTTCAAATTTCTCTTTGATTTGGGAAAACAAAGGTAATTTTTGTGTAAATTTCTTATGTTTAATCCATGTAATGTCATTATTAAAGTTTTGATTTTCGGTTTGTTAATGTAAATCCGATTTCTCCATTTATGATTAATCCAAGATTTGAAGTTTTTCAGCACCATTAATGAAGTTTTTCATGTCCATTAATAAGGTTTTCATGTTTTCTTTTTCTAAAATTTTATGATTAGAAATGAGGAAATACGAGTTGAATAAGTTGTGTATGGATGAGACTGATCCAATGATCAATGCTGAAGTGCGATGTAAACATAACATTTTATTGTAAATGTAGACGTCTTGGTCAGATCGCAATTCCGGTAGAAGATTTTGGGCGTGTCTTTATTATGAGGTTTGTGTTGATTCTTGATTAATTTGTTAATGTTGATGTTGGTGTAAAGATTTTTTTTATGTTCTTAATTTTCAGGCTACGAATTACAATTATTTTAGATGGAGAGACTTGGAATGAGTTGACGAAAGATCAAAATTTATTCTTTCGAGATTGGTGAACAAGATTAATGAGCTAGAAAAGAATTACGAGATTGTTAAGATGCAATTGAATAAGCTTGATAGCTTGAAGACTCAACGTCATAATCCTATCAACATGAATTTAGACAATTTGGAGTCAAAATAGGAAAATGACTTTGAAAATATGCAGACTAAATTTCAAAGTCTCAACATCAAGACAATTCCTTCAAATATGAAGAATGAAGTAGATGAGAATGTGATGGATAATTTGAAAGGAAATGACAAGTGAGATTTGAAAGACAAGAGAATGAAGATGGAAAAAAAGAAGAAAAGAGTATGTAACTTTACTGAAAAATTCCTTTGTTGTATGATTATATGTGTAGGTGTTGTTTTTGTTAGTTTTGTTATGCAATTTGGCAACATGAAGAACCGTTTAATTAAGTTGCCGTAGTATGTAGTTGGGACTCATACTTGGCAACCCAGGCTACAAAAAAGGTTGTTTAAGTTCAAGACATTATAAGAAAACAACACAAGCACTGTGAATGTTTTCATTTACATTAATGGTTGTGAAGTTATTTTCATCTTGAAACACAGCCATTCCAGTCATTCTTGGTCTTTTATATTGACTTGTGTTTCAACCACTTTTCCCCTTCCTCTAGAAGCAACAACTGTCTCTCTTGGTGCAAAATTTGAAGCATCATATATTGTACTACCTTGAGAACAGGTAACCCAATTTTCAAGTGGATAACCACTTCCTCTAACCCTTCCTCTGCCACTTCTAGTTCTTGATGACACTTCAGCATTGTGTGGAGGGATTTTTGGTGTTGTAGATGGGTTAGCATGTGTTGCTCTTCCTCTATAGTTTGGTGTTGTTGCAAAATCAGTACCAACAGATGGAACTGATTCAACATGTGTTGCTCTTGCTCTAGTGTTTGATGTTGTTGTAAAACCAGCACCAACAGATGGAACTGGTTCAGCATGTGTTGCTTTTCCTCTAGAGTTTGATGGTGTTGCAAAATCAACACCAACAGATGGAACTGGTTCAACATGTGTTGCTTTTCTTTTAAAGTTTGATGGGGTTGCAAAATCAGCACCAACAGATGAAACTGGTTTAGCATGTGTTGCTCTTCCTCTAGAGTTTGATGGTGTTGCAAAATCAGTACCAACGGATGGAACTAGTGCTTTTCTAGGTCTCACTCTCTCTCTCTTTGCAGCATGTTCTTCATCAGTATTTGTTTGTTTCTAACAAACAAAGGATAAGGATATGTATTAGACGGTTACTTTTTTTTTTAGAAAGGTAACATAAATGTGTTAGATGGTTATAAACATAGTAAAGTAAACAGTAATAGATAAATTACCTTTCGTCTACCCCTTCCATTTTTTGAGCATGATCATTCTATAGCCCTTGCTTCATTTAGAGTAGCAACATCACCACCACTTCTTTTCATAGGACAACCTCTTTTGTTGCTACCCTTTACATGGCATTCACTACATGTCATATTAACTCCAGTTTTAGTCAATTTCTCAGAATTCTTGCTTTCACTAGATTCCTTTGTTCTCTTCTTTTTTTGGCCTTCCTGGCAGTTTCTCTATCTTTGGTGGAGCAACAAATGAGTTTTTAGATAAAGGCCACAGTGGCATGTTACTCATTGGTTGCATGAAATATGAGTAAGTGGACTTGTATCTCTCTTTATAGTAGCACGGATCAATGAAATCTAGTGGGTCATATTGCTTATGAAACATTGCAACTAAGGCATATTAACATACTATCCCCTTCAACATCCAAGATCTACAACTGCACTCTCTTTTTGACAAACAAACAGTGTGTTTTTATATCCCTCCATAACTTCATAACCTGTTACTCCATTGAACTCTATGGTACAATTCATTGACTTATCATTATTTTCCCCTAACACTTTAATTGATATTGGAGAGAAATTACTAACCCAAAGTCTTGGAACTTCACTTAACTTGGCTAGCCTAGTCATGACCTTGACTCTTATCTCTTCAATCATACTAATAATACTCTTATGCCTTGCTGCTAAAATCCATGAATTAAAACTCTCACAGAGGTTGTTATCTATAGAATCACACTTGACTTGACAATTAAAATAAACCTTTCACCAATACTCTTTATCATAGTAAAGTAGATCAATAACAATGTTCTTACAAAGTTTAGACAATTCATTCAGATTTTCCCTGAATTCAGCTTCAAAAGTGCTTCCATCACACTTCTAAAATGCCATCTTCCTTTGAAGACCCCTCCAATCCTTTGACCAATTTGTAAGGATATGCCTAGCACACCTTCTTTCCTCATAACCTGGTAATAACTCCTTAACATCCAAATCAAGTCCCTAAAAATATGAATGTTATTAGTAAAAGCAAAAGCATACATAAATAGATTTTTTCCCAAAATGAAATATAAATTGCAATAAAGAGTTAACAAAAGAATACCTTTTGCATGTCAGACATAATAGTGAAACCACTTCCATCCCCTAATCCCAGGTCATCTTGCAAGAGAGAAAAAAACCAGCTCCATGAATTTTTGTTCTCTTTTAGCACTACAGCCCAAGCAAGTGGTAGCATTTGGTTGTTTCCATACTTAGCCACAGTAACCAGTAGCTGACCCCTACATACTCCATTTAAGAAATAACTATCAACACCTATGAATTTTCTAAATGAACTGAATGTCATCTCGATTCTTCAAAACAGATGTAGAATACCTCAAACAGTGGCCTACCAAGCTCATTAGCTTTACCAATTTTAACCACATAAGTACTCCCCGGATTGGACTTTAGCCATTCATCCTTGTAGTTAAGAATTCTGCCATACTCTAGAATGTGATCCCTCATAATCTCATTCAAAATTCTAGCTCTTTCTCTCCTAGTTGTTGTCTTGCGTACATACAACTTAAACTTCTTTCTAATTAACTGTTTCAATTTGAAAATTCTAATGTTAGGTTGCTCAATTACATCCTCTCTCATAGCCTTGGCCAACAATCTTGTGTTGCACAAGTAATTTCTGGTGGCCCTATCACAATTATGTACTGGAATATAAGTCTTAATAATAAAGTTATTGGACTTTGGATCAAGACTTGTATACAATAACCACTTGCAGTTTTCCTTGCTGCATCTCACCCTAACTCTATTTGGCTCATTTACATACTTTTCAATTTGAACTTTTTTTTGAATTGCATACTTAGTCACTGCCTCTCTAAACTCTTTCACACTTGAAAAAGATATACCCAGCTTCCACACAACAATATCACTATCAGTATCATGCTTTACACTATCAGTCATAACTTTTTTCTTCTTCTACTTCTAGACAGGTTCAATCTCATGTTATCTCCTTCTTCAAGACAACTAGAATCTGTATCAGTTTCATAGCTATCAGGATCAAAACTACCATAATATGGTTCATCACCCACTAACCTTCCTTCTAAATTATTTCTTACTGGGGTAGTCTCATCAAATCCCATATCTGGTCCAGCTTGACCACAAGGGACTTCATGATTGTCTGTAGGAATTCTCTCCCTTCTTTTCTTCTTCAAGAAAGCCCTTTGCTCAACTCTCAGTTGTTTTACCTCCTTATGGACATCACTTCTATAGTCACATCTCCAAGTAAATTTATTGCTTTTTTATTTTCAAATTTTGTACTATTATCACTAGATTCATCAAATCCTTTTGCAGAATAGTCACTATCATCAGAATCTGATGAATCAATGTGATGATTTACTAAATCTGAAGGATCAACAATATTTGGAGCAATTGGATTTGATGTGGAAGTAATGTTTGAGGCAGTATTTAAAGCTACACCAACCACATTTTGTAAATAAGGCTCACCTACTTCTTTACCCCCTATTTCTATACCAACACTATTTTTAGTGGTGCCCATATCTTTATAAAAAGCATCACAAGATTCCTCCTCAGCCATGTGCACATATACATCCAAAACAACACCATTTTGCAAAGTCTTGCATATTATTAATAGAATAGCATCATTGTCTATGTCACCTAAAATGCAACTATTGGGTGGCCTTATACTAAATTTGCAATTAGGGTTGTACCCAAGTTCTCTAATATAATCCTTCATCTCAAAATAACAAACATTATCCATATCAACATTAAAATATTCATTCATTAATCTACCCACATAACTTGCATCTTCACCATCATACAATAAGGTCCCACCATGATAGAATCTTAAAGTTATATATGTAAACCCACTCATACCTATATGTAAAGAATAGTCTTATTAAAATCAGAACAGTTCATTGTTAATATTATTAGAACCGAAACAGTATAAACAAGTAAATTATTAATGTTCATTTTCATTCATTCAATAAAAGAAACTGACAAGTTCAACAAAAAGTAATACTTTTTTGGTTGTCTAAAACTTAGAGAAGTTTTAAAATCTTGATCTATGTGTTTGTCTAATAAAGTGACAAAGACACACCATCCAACAACTATGTCATATTCTATCCATATTCTTATACTTTTCTCTTTCTCTTATGGACAATTTAAAAAGAAACAAAACAACCACAAAAGGTTCATCTTTTATCACTATAAACATACATCCTATGTTACTTTACAAAAATCACAAAAGGTCCTTTTAGCACAAAAGGTCCTTTTAGCACAAAAGGTCCTTTTAGCACAAAAGGTCCAACTTTATGAATATATATAGGCCATGCATCAAGAAATAACACCAGTAGTGCATAAATTCACATTGTAACAGACCAACAATCACAAAAAGTAAATACTGAAAAACTATCTAGGTCATGCATGTACAAAAATCAACATATCTAGCTCATGCAAGTACCAAAATCAAACAAAAATCAACACTGGTAACAAAAACTAACAAAAACTCGACCTCAATTCCACATAGTGGAAAAATCAGATAAAATAAAATAAATCTATGAAAACTCGACCATAAATCGACATTGTAAGACAAACCCTAACTAGATATGCTTCATAACAAAATCAGAACATAAATATTACCACAATCAGAACATATATTAACAAAAGAGCATCACACGTTACATTTTTCTTAAAAAAAATTCAAAGTCAAACTTTAATCCTAACAAAAAATACCACAATCTAACTAAAATACTAACTCAAAACAAATTAGAAGTCACAAATAACTAACCTTTATGTTTATATATTGAAGATTAAGGATGAAAGTTTTTTCTTTTTGAAGAAATCGCAGCTGATCCAAACGTAAAAAGTGATTTAGGATCAACTTGGGTGAAAATTACCACCGTCAATTGACTAATATTTGGCCAAAAGATCACTTAGAATCAACATTTGTTAAAGTTTTTGAATTTGAAAAGTGAAAATCTTCTCCAAAATCTTAAAAGTTTTGGTAAAGTAATGTTTATGTTTGGTGATCGTTTAAGGAAATGGGAAAGTGAAGAGTCCAACTTAGTGGACTGTGGGTTCCACCAAAATAATTACGTGTGTATTACACGCTCAAGCTTTTGGCTAAAAATATCTGCCGCGTAGGAAATCAAGGGTGTAAATAATACACTTTTATTTAGTTCGGGGGGGGGGGGTAATAGGACCCCCCTGAAGTTGAGGTGTGTCACAACTCCGTCGACTATAGTTTGGGGGCGGGGGGTAACAGGCTATTTTCTCAAAACTAGTTTTAAAATAGAAAAAAATCCAGAAATAACAACTATAGAGCCTTAATTATAGCTTTTATAGCAACAGTTTCAAATTATGAAAAATAGAAATATGTATTTTATATTTTAGTAAAAAGTTGCTATATAAATACATATACAAATAGGGTATCTATTCTTTATTTAACTCTAATCAGTTAGAGTTAATAAGGGATGAAATTGTTCCTTAATTTATGCCACATTTAATTAAACAGATTCCTTTACCCTATGTGACTCTTTTATTTTTACCTTAACCGTTAATTTACATCAACATAATTCAAATTCAAATAACGTTTTTCATAAACAGCAAATCAAAAAAAATTCAAAAAATAGAGTGCCTCCAATATTATTGATGATTGTTTGAAATTCTAAAGAAAATATTGAAAATACAACGCTCCAATTACAGGTATCGATAAACAAACTTGATTCTGTTTGTGAATTTCATAAAAAAAATATTACGAGAATTGCTGAAAAACTTACAACAAAGTCGCGTAATAGTCGTGGAATTTCAAAATTTGAGATTGTATATGAATTCTATTAGTTCTTGAATAAAATGGTCTGAGCGAATTATGTCTTTACAATTCAAAGTTATCCATGTCGTTATTTAATTTGAAATTTGAGATACAATTGTTATACGACAAATTTGAATTCTAGTCGATGATAACTAGTATTCAAAAAAAATATTCCTGTTTGTTGGAATTTGTTTTCGATTTCTGTATATACGAAATAGTTATTGTTTAAAGTACGTATTTTAACAACTATACGTATTCGACTTTATATTTTTTAACGGCTATATGTATTTATAATATATGTATGCAGTCTATTTATGTGTTCACTGTCTGTTTCATATGTTTTTAGCTTATGTATTTGTATTATACATATGTAGTAATTTATATTCTGTAATGAAAATACACATGCATATCATAAATATACATATTAATACATATGCTGCTTCAGAAAAAATACATTTGTTAAACTAGAACGATTTGAACTAATATTTTTTAAAATTATTTTTGTATTAATAATTTCAGGTTATACCAACCTCAGAGTACGTCTATACAGTTCACGACAAGGAGAAATATTTTATTGTTTGCCTTAAGAAAAAAAATGTTCTTACCATGCATTCCATTTGGATGAGATACCATGTGTGCATGCTTGTGCAGTACTTGATAGCAGGAATCTTGAAAAGGAACCATATTGCTCTAATCTATACAAGCCAAAGACTGTCTTGAGAACGTATGATCTTTTAGTTTATCCTCTACCACATAAAGATGATCGGGTGATACCACAGAAAATATTGGAGGAGTGGTTTTGCACCCGAAATACAAGCACCCCCTGGAAGACCTCCAAAGAAGGATCGTAGTAAATCAGGAAGAGATATGTTAAAAATAAAATAAAATTATTGAAGTTCATGTGGATTTAAAGGTCACAATAGGCGTTCATATAGGAAATACAACAAATGATAAGTTTTATGATGTTTTTAGTCAAAATACAATTGCTGAATTTTTTCATTAAGAATTATGTCATTCTAAATTTTGAACTTGTTTATTTGTTATAGTTCAAATGTTGCAATTATTTTATAGAGTTTGATTAATTTAATTTTATATATATATATATATATATATATATATATATATATATGTATGTATGTATGTATACGTATTTCAGGAAAAATATATTTGCATTAGACGTAAATACAAATGCAAACTGAAATGAACATATGTATTAATCATAAATTTATATTTTTCAAAATTACAAATACAAATCTATAAAAATACATATGTCTTTATGTGTATTAGCTAGACAAATAATATGGACATCTATTAAAAATGCGTATGTATTATTGATGGATATATATGCATAACTGAAAAATACATATGCTTTATCATAAATATTCAAAAACTTACTTATAGATATATGCATTATAGACAACAACATATTCAGACAAGTATGAATACATATGCATATCAGGAAAAATATACTTCCAGACTTGTAAAAAATACGTATGCGTTATTAAAAATACATATGTACACTGGAATGAACATGTGTATTATTTATAAATACATATGACTCATGAATCTATATGAACTTCTGCATAAGAATGCAATAACTATGTATAGTTCAAAAATATATGTGCAAATCTGTAAAAATATATATGTGTATATAATCATAACTAAAAAATACATATGCATTAGAAATAAATACATATGCAAAACTGGATAGAAGAAAAGTTCATAAAGACATATTACTAACATTTACATAAACTAACCATGAAAATATTGGAGTTTAAAAGATTAAACATCAACAAACTAATATAACAGTAAAGAAACATTAACATATCATCTTTGAACATTAAAGTAACATATGAAACTTAAGAAATATTCAAAAAAGAGTTAATACATAAAAATGACCCTAAACTTGACACCAAATTATAACTTTGACCTTAAACTTTGACAGTGCACAAATATAACCTTCAACTATTCAAAACTGCACAAATATGACCTCCAATCCTACGTGGCAAAACGCGTGTTCAACACGCAAAACTGGGCGTGTCCAGCTTAAAATCTAAGGGCATAATACATAAATATGACCTTAAACTTTGACAGTGCACAAATATGACCTTTAACTATTCAAAACTGCACAAATATGATCTTTAAATGACTCTTCACTATTATTTTTTCATTATTTTTGGCTCAAATATGAAAATGACATCTAATTTCTTTTGTCATTGCGGAAAAAGAGCAATATTGAAGATTTATTAATTAGGCGGGTCAACCTCATATGAAAAAATCGAGTGGGTATGTATATATATTATAAAGCAGAGGACGAGTTTAAGTTATATAATATATCTAAATATTATTTATTTAAATATTACATTAAAGATGAAACTATACTAATAATAAAAAAATTATAGTTTTAATAAAATGTTATTAGATTAATGTTATTAAGGATAGTAGTAGTAGTATATAAAATTAACGTTATCAAATTAACGTAATTAAAATATTATTAAATTAACGTTATTAAAACGTTATTAAATTAACGAGGGGAGGACCTACATGGTTGTCATGGGGTTCACCCGAACCCCCTTGGTAAAAAAATTATGTTGTATATATATAAGATAGAAAATATATATTTATGTACGTATATTAATGTTGAACCATATGAAATAAGGCACTTAGATAGCCCAGTGGTGTTATTTGCTCTTCTTGGGCGCTTCCTTCAGCCTACTGAGCGGGTTCGATCCCTGATAGTGGCTGTTTTTTTTAATTAAAAAAAATTAGGTGTTGCTGCTATAGAAATAAATAAAATAATAATAATAATAATAATAATAATTTTTTTAAATTAAAAAAAAATTAGGTGCTGCTACTATAGAAATAAATAAATAAAATTATTATTATAATAATAGTAATACTACTACTACTACTACTACTACTACTACTACTACTACTACTACTAATAGTAATAATAATAATAAAAACAACGTCGTTTTAACACAAAAAATAAAACTTTGACAGTGCACAAATATGATCTTTAACTATTCAAAACTGCACAAATATAACCTCTCTCCAAGTCAGCCCTTTTAACAACGTGGCACCGTGTGTTGGATTACCTTTCCACGTAGGCGCGAGTGAGACTCACGCATGGGGTTGCAAAATCGGAGGTCGTATTTGTTTAGGTTTTGAATAGATAAAGGTTCTATTTGTGCACTATCAAAGTTTAAGGTCAAAGTTATAATTTGGTGTCAAGTTTAGGGTCATTTTTATGTATTAACTCTTCAAAAAATTATTTATCCACCTAATTTTAACTATTGTAAACTTTAACAAAATAAAATACACACGAAATATCATGCACTTCAGTGTCTTCTGTTATCCCAATTTTTCGAGGAGGTCTCATTGGTGCTTCATCATCATTTAGTGCCTTCACTTCTTCTTTCTTCAAACTATAATCCCACAAAAGTGAAGCATATTTTGTGTGAATACGATCTGGGTCAAAATCAACAGATGAAACAACTTCACCAAAAATAAGGCACTCAGCATATGTCACCATATATAAGCCACAGTCCCTGCAAATACATATATCAATAAGTAAGAATTTGTTATAAAATTAATGTATATGTATATATACAAGTAATATGTATACTCATTACTTACAAGCTGCCACTTAGTTGTTGAGGCAAATCCTCCACAACTGTGCATATACATATACATATACATATACATATACATATACAAATACAGACATCATTATCTACTCTTTATAAACAAATACAACTGAGCAAAAAATATAATACTAGTAGTATAAAAAAATACATATCTAACAGGTAACAAATATATTTCATATGATTCCAAGCAAATAAATTACATATGTATTTTAGTTATAAAAAATTTGTCCAAAAATTGCACTTATCAACAAAAAAGAAGAACATATCATAGTCAAATACATATCTTATCAGTAAACAAAATAAATACATATCTAACCTGTACCATGTATAACATTTACATGTCAAAACAGTGATACTTATGTATTTACAATATACATATTATATTTACATTGAAACATACACATATTTATTTCATGAATACATGAATGGTCCAAATTTAACTTACAAGAAAAATATACAGCTGAACATCAATTACAAACCTTATCAGTAACAAATACAAATATCTTACACATACCGTTAATACAAAAAACATATCTAAAATATATTATACATAACAAAATATAATTATTATCAATAACAAAACTATATACAAACTAAAAATCTTAGATATAACAGATGCGTATCAACACATTAGCAACAAAACTAAAAAAGAAACACCTTATAAAATGTATATATAAAATACATATATGAACCATGTTGTCCAAAAACTATAAAATTTTACACATATCCAAAATACCTCCTCTACTTTCTCTTCTTTAGATTTAAAATCAGATGAAACAGGACTTGCAATTTTACTAGATTCTGCTTTTTCATCCGACTTTCTCTTTTTCACCGATTTTTAATTTTTTGGGGGTTTTGGGGATGAAGATTTTGTCGATGCTTTCTATTTCATGATTTTCACAGTCCTTGCGGGATTGTTACGCTGCTTCGATCTCAACTCTTGAATGCTAATACCTCCCTTTAACTGAATATTCATAGACCACAAGTTAATGTCTTCAACTTGTGTTAAACCAAGACTGAACGATAAAATTTCATCGAAAACTAAATTCATCGATTGAATATCTCTAACTGAACGACTATTATTTTCATATTCTGTCATTATAGCGGAAATTCAAAAATTACAATCGATAAAAAAGAATCCAAAAAAGTAAATCACAAATGAAGGTTCAAGAAAAGTGGTGACAAGTACAGAAAAAAAACCCCAAATAGACCAGTTCGCAGAAAAATATTGAAAAAAATGGTGACAAAAAAACACATAAAAGAATTTATATGAAAAATATAACATGCATTAACTCTATAATAAACTTAGCTTAATAGATGGAGAGCATGTTTATCAAGATCTTGAGAATTTTTTTTTGAAAAAAAAAAATCGAATGTTGGAGGAAAGGGAAATTGGTAAAGTAGCGTGAATATAGGGTAAAGTAAAAAATGGTTTAAAGACACGCGCTTCTAAAAAAAAAGGTAAAATATTGCTAGTTTTGTTATTAGTTGTAATTTTGAGAAACTATTGCTATTATTTGTAATTAATATCTTAAGGTTGCTAGTTTGTGTAATTTTTCCCTTAAAATATATGGTATTAAAAATTTTATCTAAACTCCTAAACTATATGGAGAGAATAGAGATGGATATGAAACCTTAGAACTATTTTTTAATATTAAGAGAACTAGTTTAATCACACGTGCCTCACATGTGTAGCGTATGATTATTTAAAATTAAATAATTTTATCTATTGCAGAGATTTTTAATAAAGTGTAAAAGTTTAATGTTATAAAATAAAGACAAAATATCAACATAAAACTTTAAAGAAGGAGAGAACTTTAGATATGTTATAAATATATTACCATATATAGTGAATGTCTACTTTACCATATGTAGTGAATATCTATTTATGAAAAAGTTAGAAACTCCAAGGTTAGTTTTTCCCTATAAATAATGAGGTCTTCCTTCATGTAATTCATTCATCAAGAATCCCTCAAGAGAAATAAAGAAGTCTCCTCTCTTCTCTCTATGCTTCTTGTATTTACTTTATATTTTATAACACATTATCAGCATGAGACTATACCAAACAAGGTGAGATTATAAACCTAAAGGCAATTTCACGGTCAGTAATTCCTTATTTATTTGTATTTGCTACTAATGATATAATTATTATTGAATTTGTTGGATCTGAGAGAAAGTAATGGTTTGGAACTATTTATACTTTAAAATTTATTCTCGAAGAATAATATTATTTAAAGGGATGATAAATATTGGGTTTAAGTCCCATTGATTTCTGCCTAAGACGTCTTTATGTGGATAAGATGTTGAATTTGAATCTCAATGAACCATACTGATGATATTATGATGGCTAAGGCAAAATAATAGGTATTTGGTGAAAAGTCATGAATTTCGACCCATTGAATATGCTCTATTCCATGAAGTAAATGTGGTAGCAATATATAATAAGTCTGAAATATGACAACTTACTTCATTCTTGAAGTGTATGTGGTAGCAGTGCATAATATGTCTGAAAGAAGACAAGTGATTGAATGCATGGATATAAGCGTAGAAGGACAATATGATAATAATCATCAAAATTGATAATATTTTAACGCGCTTATTATGATTATAAGATATGTTAGAGAAAATTTCTCTACAACCATATGTATGCCTCGATTTGGTCTTGAATTAGCAATATCTTAAAGGATGTTGTAAGCTATCATAATTTGATAGGCTTAAGGAACGATTATATTCCATTTCTAGGGAATGAGAAGCTTATTCATGCAAACGTGCACTTGATTATGATGATATCACAACTCACCTCCGAAAGAGGCTCGAGAAGAATTATTCAGAAATTTACTTGTAAAGTAGTAAATTTAAAAGTTATTCATGTAATAGTAAATCTAAAATTTACTAAAGTAAAAGATACATGTCATGGTAAATTAGAGTTTGCTAGAATAAAAGTTAATCAAATTGACATGAACGATTGTGACATCTGATGTGTGAGCAGATGCTAACACATTTAAAGCTTTTAACCGAGAATAATTGTAAAGTCTTAAGCAACTTTTGTTGTTTTTGATTATTTTTTCTGTGATATTGCAGTAAAAATCGAGATGCAAGAGAATCAGCAATTATGGGAGTAAAAGAGTTGATTTCTGAGCAAGTAGAGAAGGAAAAATAGCTGACGACTTATCTGATAAGTCATCAGCCTTATGATAAGCTATCAAAGTTATCGTCAGGCTTAGATAGAGAATGTCCTTTAGCTGGAATGTGTGACGACATCTATGATAGGCCGTCATAAGTATTATAAGCCACCAGGCTCATCGTCAGTCTTAGGCAGGGAATGGGTTTTGAAGTGAAGAAGTGACAACATCTCTTATAAGTCATCACATGTCTGATAAACCGTCAAGCCTCATCGTCAGCCCAAGACAGAGATTATCAAAGTGAAGAGGAGCTGACAACATTCCTGATAAGCCGTCAGACTCCTGATAAGTTGTCACACACGTCGTCACCTATCCGAGAAAATACTGTGATCTATGATTTTGTTTCTATAATTAGACTGAAGTATTTAAAGCATATGTTAGGGTTTTCATTCAAAAAAAAATCTTGGAGATCGAAACTCACGTTTGGAGGATTTTTTTCTCTATTTTTCTGATTTTAACTTTACTATTATTTTGGGAGAGATTATTACAATTGTTTTTGGGATTTTCTACTGTGATCAAATAGGAGAAACACTTGTTGCTATTTATCTTGCAGTAAGTTCATATATCAAACTATGAATTCAACTTGTTGTCTTGATTGTTTGAATATGAGTAGCTAAATTTCCTTAACCCGAGTTGTGGGATCTATGGGTTTGGGTTTGTAACGTAACTAAGTGTTCAAGATTCTAACGGTGGTAGGAACTGCTTGTTAATTCCATTATTTTATATGCTGACTATTGGTTGCAAACAATAGGCTTTGCTTATGGATGATTTTCTTGAGATAAGAAATCAACCCTCGTAAGAAGTGAATTATCAACATGGACTTAGAAGAATTAAACTTTCATTTAATAATTAATGCTATAACAAGATTAATTAACTTGAGATAATATCCTGTTGTGAAATATAAATTTCCTAAGTTCGAGATAATTAGATGATTAATTGTCTAAATAGGTTGAGAAACATTTAGACATAACTTCGACAAGGATAGTCTGTTGTTCCTATCTACCACAAGAATCTTGAATCATTACTAGCGTATGTCAAATTCCAACACCCATAGTGAACATAACTCTGATTTTCCTTATCATATTGATTTCAAACACTGAATTGACAAGTAATTATTTGTTACCTTTCCACAAACCCCCATTCACAGGAAACTGCTAACTATCAGTTGATTCATCCGCAGATAACTTAAATTCATACCATATTCCCTGTGGGATTCGACTCCAACCTAGTTGGGTTATATATTGACAACGATCGCTTACATTCTCGTAAGAGAGGTGTACTTTGAGCGTTATGAAAAATGGAATCATTGTCGGAGAGTACGATTGTAAATTGAAGTTTGTGTGGGCTAATTGACTGTTAGTCATGTTTCCTAGTTTTACGTTTATTTATTATTTTTGTTTTCTACAGGATTTTTGTGGTGTATTCCAAGAACCAGAAGTTCCAGATAACCATTATTACCATTTAATCTGGAACCACAACTAATCGGCAGAATGGCAGACCAACAAGAGGTTGACAGGTTAGCAGTCTTAGCTAGAGCTCAAGTAAATGTGCAGAATGTCGGTCAACAAGTATGGCATCCAAATCCTAAGGATGAATATTTGGGGGACGAGGAGTTTCTAAACTCTGGTAACCAAGGCCTGCAGAGCAAATAGCTGCACCAGTACAGCGTAATACTAACAGGAACCGTCCGTTCTGAGGAAGGAAAGATCACCAGCCGGTTTAGTATGACCTCAATGATGACGATGATGGAATAGATGGAGCAGGTGAAACAGATGCAATTATTCCTCCACCATTAGCACCTGGAGCGAAATTCAACATTACGAGTACTATGATTCGACTCCTTAATCTAAAGGGCTTGTTTGGTGGCCTTCATGGGGATGACCCAAACTTGCATCTGGTGAACTTTATCTCTATTTATAAATATTTTGATAACCCAGGAGTGGGTCAGGATGCTATCCGTTTGAGATTATTTTCATTGTCTCTATCTGGGAAGGAAACATTGTGGCTTAATAAGCTAACACCCGATTCTATAACCAACTGAAGACAGTTAAAAGGAGCTTTCCTAGAAAGGTTCTTTCCACCTTCTAGGAGAGTACAGTTAAGGGATGAGATCAGCAACTTTAGATAGCTCCCAATTGAAGCCTTACATGAAACCTGGGAGAGATTCAAAAAGAAGCTGACGCAGTGTCCGAACCACAATATGACGGATATATACTTGATGGAGACTTTATACAGGGATCTTAACTCTGTGAGAAAACCAATTGTAGATAATGCTGGTGGTGGTTCGTTTGTTGATCTTACAATCCCAGAGGCTTCAGAAATGCTAGAGAGAATGACCAAACAGAGTCGAGCATGGCATACCAGAGACTCTGTGGTAGCAAGCCCCACTATTTCTATGGGTATAACTGTGGAACAATGTAGAAGAGACGAGGAGCATGACCAAGACATGGCTCACCTAAAAATGCAGATGGACTTTGATGATAGGTGAATTTACACGCCTATAGCACTAGATTTTGCCCATATTTTAGCCAAGTTTTGAGAACAAATTATATATTTCATGCACTTTTAGTCCTTTTTCCTGTAAGTGAGCTAACGAACATGATTAGCAAGTTTTCAGGTATAAATGATGCAGAATTCAGCATTTTATGGATAACTTGACGCCAAAGAAAGCTTCACGAAAGAAGGAAGGGAAAACTTGGATGCCAAGGACCAAAAGTGACGCATGGAAAACCTGTCCCGGGCAAAAACAGCATTTCTGAAGACTTTGGAGACTAGCAGTAACTCATTAGGATTAGGATAATGATACATTAACCTAGTAGTATTGGGTTAAGTAATGCAGTAGCTTAGTAGGAATAGGATATGGGTGTTATAAATACCCTATTTTGCTAGAGATTTTAATTCATTCCTCACAATTCCCCCATTCCATCAATTCCCATCCATCCACCATCCATCCATCCATCAAAACAATTTTCTTTATTAATTCATTGTTGACATTATTTTTCATCTATTCAATTCTTAATTTCCGCAACAAGAGAAATGTTACTTTGCAAAGAAGTCACACCTAAACGCCTACCACACTTTACTACATGAGATCTTTATTGTGGTACAATAACAACGTCGATTGTGATTTCCTTCGCACTCATGGGTAACTAAACTTCTCTGTTGGGGTTATGGAAGCCTTATGAGATACTATCTAAGGCTATGAGTTTGTGAATTCGTGACACGTGTGTTGCTTATATCATTATTCTCTTCATCTTAATGCAAATTTTTGTGGCTGCAGACGCATAGAATACGCCAGTATAGCATTAACTTGTTTGAAAGAAAAGTTATATGTCTGGAAAAGAGATAATGTCAAGGTAATAGGGTCCCATCCCCTATTAAAAAGTTAGTGCCGTAACTGGATTAACCTCTTGGAGAATTTGTACCGTTAGATACGCTTTAAGCTCGAAAGAGTTAAAGTGAAATAGTCCTTGTTGAGGTCGAAAGACGCTTAGATTTACCATCGAATACAATTCTCTATAAGTACATGCATGTCTGAATTCCGCACAACTCATAGCCAATAGAGACGTACAACTCATAAGGTGGACATAACCCCAACTTCTCAATTCTCATTGTTTTACATCTTACCAAACATTCTTTCTTTTTACTTTGCTATTTTCCATTTTTACTTTATTACTTTGTTTACATTATTTTGCACGATAAAATCCCCCCTTTTTACGAGACTTGCACCAAAAGTCTAGTAATCTTTGCTTACTTGTTGACCAAGATATTCCCTGTGGTATCGATACCCAACCCAGTTGGGTTCTATATTTGAGTACGACCGCTTTACACTCCTATGAGAGCTGTAGATTGAGCGTTATCAAAAATTGGCGTCGTTGCCGGGGAATACGGTTGTCAACTAAGTTTGTGATAATTACTAGACCCTTTGGCCAGAAATTCTCGTACTTTTACTTTTCGTTGTTGTTTTTGTTTTATTTAGGTTTGATCAGTGCATCAATGGATGCACAACGTGAAATTGAAAGGATGGCTGCTCAAGTGCACCAACAAAATATTGATAACCCAGGTCGTGCAATAAATCCTGATGATGAGGACCTGGGCGATGAGGAGCTACTAAACCCACGACATACTGCTGAGATGGCGGCACCCATGCAGAGGAGAGATCGTCAAGCGCGATTGAGGCCTGATCGCCGAGCTGTACAGATTCCTTTTGATGACGATGATGACGATCTGGACGAAGCTGGTGCCACAGGAGCCATTATTCTGCCGCCATTGGCACCCGGAGCAAAGTTTAACATCACAAGCACCATGATTCAGTTATTGCAACTCAAGGAATTATTTGGTGGACTAGCAGGCGATGATCCAAATATGCATCTCATCAACTTTATTTCTATATGCAAGTCGTTTGACAATCCTGGCGTTTGTCAGAATGCAATTCGATTACGTCTATTTCCATTGTCTCTGTCTGGGGAGGCAACTCTATGGTTGAATGGGCTAACTCCTGATTCTATTACAAATTGGAGGCAATTGAAAGACGCTTTCCTAGAAAGATTCTTTCCGCCATCCAAGAAAGCACAGTTGAGAGATGAGATCAACAATTTTCGACAGTTTCCAACTGAAGCCCTCCACGAAACATGGGAGAGGTTCAAGATGAAGCTTATGCGGTGCCCAAATCACCATATGACCAATGTCCACTTGATGGAGATATTATACAGGGCTTTGAATTCGGTGACTAAGCCAGTGGTTGATAATGCTGCGGGTGGGTCATTCATGGACCTTACTTTTAATGAGGCAAGTGGTATGCTAGATCGTATGACAAAGCAGAGTAGAGCTTGGCATACCAGGGATTCTGAGGTAGCTAGCTATACTATATCTATTGGCATGACTGCAGAGCAGAGGCGAAGACAACATGATCGTGACCAAGACATGGCTCACATGAAAATACAGATGGATCTTCTTACAAAGCATCTATTATCAGGGAAGACCGAAAAAGTCAAAGTTGTTGCATCAAAAGGAAGAGAGGAATCCGATTCCGAAGAAGAAGCCAACTACTTGAACAATCAGGGGGGTTTCCAAGGCAATGCCCAAGGAAACCAAGGTCGGAACTATTATGATAATTCAGGATATAAGGACCGTGATCAAGGTAGTTGGAAGGATAGGACTGACAGGAGTGGTTTGTATGTTCCTCCTGGAAGACGTGACGTCGCTGCATCTGGTTCTGGAAATATGTCAATGGAAGATATGATGGCTAAACTATTGAAAGGAGTAGAGGCAACTAATACGGGAGTGAATGAGGTGAAGAACGACTTGTCCTCAATAAAGCAATTGGTTGAATCGCATTCCACTTCAATAAAATAGCTGGAGCAATAATTGAGTCAATTATCTGCGGCATTCAACCAAAGAAAGGCTGGAACGCTACCCAGCAACACTGTTCAAAATCCAAGGAATGAGGGATCATACATGGCTATTTCTACCAGGAGCAAAAGTGCAGATTCCGAAGAAGCCGATGATGGTGTTTGTGACGTCACTCCAAGATGCATGCAGCCTGAAAAGATGGGAAATCGGAAGCAAAACGCAAAGAAAGTGGTGGAGAAAACTATTCCCCTTCCACCACTACCTTTTCCTCAAAGATTAAAGAAGAAAGCGGATGATACAAGGTTCAATAAATTCATGACGATGTTAAAACAGCTGACCATTAATGTTCCATTGGTTGAGGCGCTGGAACAGATGCCTGGGTACGCTAAATTCATGAAGGACCTTTTAACAAAGAAGCGGGTAGTAAGCTATGAACTGGCAGATAATATTCATCATTGTAGTGCAATTGCCACAAGGTCCTTAGTACAGAAAAAGGCAGACCCTGGTGCTTTCACTATTCCTTGCACGGTTGGATCTATAAATTTTGCTAAAGCATTATGTGATTTAGGAGCCAGCATTAATTTGATGCCACTATCCATCTACAGAAAGTTGGGGTTGGGTGACCCAACTCCAACCAATATGCGGCTCGTGATGGCAGATAGGTCAGTAAAATGACCTGTAGGTATCTTGAATGATGTGTTGGTGAAGGTGTCTACCTTCATTTTTCCTGCAGACTTTGTGATTTTGGATTGCGAGGTGGATTCTGAAGTTCCCATAATCTTGGGACGTCCTTTCCTTGCAACAGGAAGTGTGCTTATTGACATGAGAGCTAATGAGCTTTTATTTCGGTTGAATGACGAAGTGGTCCGCTTTGATATATGCAAAGCAATGAAGCAGCCCAGCAATATGAATGTGTTCTCTGTAGCTGATGTTCATTATGAGGATACAAAAGAAATATCTGTAGAGAAACAGCTTACTGTTGAGCCATTATCTGCTGCGCTGCTGAATGTTGAGCATGAGGACGATGGAGATTATAAAGAAACTATGTGTGCTCTAAAAGAAATAGGGTCATATTCTCATGCTCCTAAGAATTTGGACCTTGATCTTACAAATCAACCTTCACAAACAGCGAAGACTTCCATTGTAGAGCCACCAATGCTAGAATCGAAAGAGCTCCCCAATTACCGAAGGTATATGTTCTTGGGATATGGAAATACACTTCCAGAGAGTGTTGCGGATGATTTAAGTGAACAGCATGTAGAGGCTCTCATCTCAGCTCTGATGAGGTACAAGAGAGCTATGGGTAGGAAGATTGATGATATAATTGGTATCCCTCCTGAGATATGTATTCACAAGAGTCATCTCGAACAAGATTGCATGCCTACAAGTAAGTATCAACATCGTCTGAATCCATTCAGAAAACGATGCCCCATCTATCTTGATAAAGTCTAGGTAATCGAGGTAACTATGTCGTGCCGCGACAATAAATCAAGCGCTACATGGGAGGCAACCCATGGTTTTTAATCATTTTGTTTTTTTTGGAGTTTGTTTTTGTAGTCGAGCCACGACCAAAACTAAGGCGCTTGATGGGAGGCAACCCATCGTTCTAATCGTTTTTGTTGTTTTTGAGTAAGTGTAGGTGCAAGATGTATAAGGAAGGAGGTTGGTCTTGAATTTTGATTTGGAAGCGGTGCATGTTAAAGGTGGTAAGTTAGGAATGAAGAAGCAAAAGGCTATGGATTGAGCATTGCTCATGAAAACTTAGGCATCGAACAAGGCTAGGCCTAGGTAAAACTAGGCCACGAACAAGGTAAGGCCTATACTATGGCCTAAGCTCTCGGAATCTAGTGTGCTATAGCATAGGCGCCGCCCATGCCCAAGTATGCCATAGCATAGGCGTCGCCTATGCCAATGCCTTTTGTCTCTGAATCTCATATGCCATGCAAAAGGCGTCACCTATGCCTAAGAATGCCATAGCATAGGCACCGCCTATTGATAACGCTCAATCTACAGCTCTCGTGGGAGTGTAAAGCGGTCGTTAGCAAATATAGAACCCAACCTGGGTTGGGTGTCGATCCCACAGGGAATAGCTTGGCCAACAAGTAAGCAAAATTATTAAACTTTTGGTGCAGGTCTCGTAAGAGGGGGGATTCTTGTCTTGCAAGTAATTTAAATAAAGTATCAAAATAAAAGCTGAAAATAAAAAGAAAGAATGTTACGTGACTTGTAAACAATGAGAATTGAAGCGTTGGGGTTATGTCCACCTTCTGAGTTATACGTCTCTATTGGCTATGAGTGTGTAGAATTGTGACATGCATGTGCTTATAGAGAATTGTATTCGATGGTAAATCCAGGCGTCTTTCGACCTATTCGAGGATTATTTCACTTTAACTCTTTCGAGCTTAAAGAGTGTCTAACGGTACGAATTCTCCAAGAGGTTAGTCCAGTTACGGCACTAGCTTTTTAATAGGAAAGGGTGTCCTACTACCTTGACATTATCTCTTTTCCAGACAGATAACCTTCCTTTCGAACAAGTTAAATGTTATACTGGCGTTATTCTATGCATCTGCAGCCACAAGAATTTGCATTAAGATGAAGAGAATAATGATATAAGCAGCATACGTGTCACGAACTCATAAACTCACAGCAATAGATAGTATCTCATACGGCTTCCATAACCCCAACAGAGAAGTTTAGTTACCCATGAATGCGAAGGAAATCACCATTTGCATTGTTGTTATTATACCACAAGATTGATGATTTTCATGTAGCACAAGTGGTAGGCGTGAGGCGTGAATTCCTTAGCAAAGTAACGTTTCTCTTGTTGCGGAAATTAAGAATTGAATAGATGAATAGAAGAAGAAAAATAGAATTAATGGGAAGATTAGAAGAGTTGTAATTGAGAAGTAGAATGTATCTCTCCACTCAGGGAGGATTGTCTTAAAATCTCTAGCATGATAGGGTATTTATAATACCCATATCCTAATCCTACTAAGCTAATGAAATACTTAACCAAATCCTACTAAGCTAATGAAATACTTAACCCAATTGTACTAAGTTAATGTAACATTATCCAAATCCAAATAAACTAATGAAATACTTAACCCAATTGTACTAGGTTAATGTATTATTATCCTAATCCAAATAAGTTACTGCAAGTCCCCAAAGTCTTCAGAAATGTTGTTTTAGCCCGGGACAGATTTCCCATGCATCACTTTTGGTCCTTTAGGCGTCCAATCTTACGTTCCTTCCTTCGTGAGCTTTCTTTGGCGTCAAGTAAGCCATAAAATGATGATTTCTGCATCATTTATATCTGAAACTTTGCTAATCATGTTTGTTAGCTCACTTACAGGAAAAGGGACTAAAAGTGCATGAAATATATAATTTGTTCCCAAAACATGGCACAAATATGGGCAAAATATATTGATATAGGCGCGTAAATTCGCCTATCATCAACACCCCACACTTGAAGCTTTGTTCGTCCTCGAACAAAATATCATGTCCCTCTAAACATCAACTTAGGGTTTCACAGTAACAACACAAAACATTCGTCAAGACAAGCACAACAATTATCAACAAAGAGTAGTTTTCTGATCATTAATAGGAACAGTTTAACCTCCAACATAGACTCGTGATGGTGGTCAACTCGTATTCAACAGTTAAGGCACAAAGAATCATATACAGCTATCCAAAACTCATCAACCATGTGTGTCTCACAATATATTACCCATAGTCACTCACAAGTATAGCATATTTTTCACACATGGGTATCAAAATATCCTTGCTCTCGCTCTCACAAAGAATTCATATGCAGCAACTGATGACCATAGGCTTGCCCTTAGTGTAATACTCCACTAAATGTCAGAATGCTAAGATTAGGATCAAATAGGTCTTTTGATGGTTGTAATGTAGGCTAAGGGACGGGTAGGACTATTTTGGCCAAAAATAGTGACTAAGTTCCTAAGCACTTTAATACATCTCATTGTATCATTGACATTTTTTTCTTTCAACCTTTCTTCTTTCTTTTATTCTACCACCCTTGTTCTCCTCTTTTGTTTTTTAATTTTAAGCATAACTCACTTTTCAGCTTTCTTTTTCCTTACTCATTCAAGCAGCACTACAATTTAGAGCATCATACTCACCCAATTTCCTCTTATTTCATCACATGACTTTTTCACTTTAAAGCACTTAGGATTTTGGATCAAATTATGGTCTTGAAGAAAATGGATTAGGCTTACATATGAGGTTTGTCAAAGAAAATAGGCTAAAAGCTCAAAAGGGTTTAACTAGGATGATGTCCAAGGGTAGGTAAAACGAAGGTAAACATGTATAGGTTGCCAAAGAAATTCCTAAATCATCTCCTAAACTTACACTCCTTATTTTCGCTTTGCATACATACCAGGCAAGTTCTAGCATCAGCCACAAACATAGAATATACTATTATCTCACACACACAAGGTACATGGTCGACTTGATTGGAAGTAATATAGACTCTCAACCCAACAAGTGAAGGAATTGAACCACACAATATCACATAATGAGTCACAACTAGAGCCTAAACGTCTCAACAGTCATAATTGTAGCACATACTCTTGTTATAATCTCATGCAAAGCTAAAAAAATTTTTTACTACTAAAAAAACTTAAAAACGAAACACAAACAAAAACAAAGTAAACAAACATAGATGCAAATAGAGAATTATAGCATCAATACCGCCACCCCACACTTAAACGGGACACACTGTCCTCAGTGGAAAATAAATAAGAAGAACCTGGTTAGTCGAACTCATCCTCTATGTCTGGAGTCATACCCCTTGCGTTGGAATCATCATCAGAGTCGTCATCCTTAGAAGTTCCTCATAAGTATCCCACTTAATTCCAAGAGTGAGTCGAGGTGTTTCCAGCGAGGAGGGTTCTCCTTGCTCTTTTTGGCCTCTTTTCTTGCCTTTTTGTGACATAGTAGCCTTATCTTTGCCTTGTCTTTTGGTGCCATTGTACCTGAGATCTCAATAGAGTCATGTTAGCATCATCTCAATGGATACAATCTATGAACAAGCAGTGGAGGTACCACCCCACACTTAGGTTGTTGGCACCAACTAGTGAAGTGAAAGTGGTCGATTACTCAGACTTCATCGACATACGTTTTAGGTGCTCTATTCCAACAATAAAATCAGTGAGTCATACTTCTTGTACTCTTGGCAATACTTGCATGTAAGATTATTTCAAGACTACTACATAGGGATTACATCAAGGTATAGTATCTATCAATACTCACAACCGCCTATGTCGGTAGACAACTATAAGTCTTATTCTGATGAACAATTCATTCCAACATGTAAGTATTCAAGTGACAAGATTATGCAATGTTAATGACTATAGCAATTCCGCAAGAGTATGACAATACATCAAAATCAAATTCAAGTTGGAAACAAGTTAAGAGCATCCTAACGTATATGTTCACTCACTTGGTTGTGTATCAGCAATTCAAACACATGAATATCACCAATGCTTCTTCAAGATATTGCAATTCATAATAGGCATAGCAACGTAGTACTTATGAAAAATGGATGAAGAACAAAAGAGTACTTACGTGATTGAAGCCTTTAGAGATGTTCTTGTGAATTGGAATAGCAAAAAGAGAAATTTTGAGATGATTTGGATGGATGTGCGGCGCCTTTGGGTCAATTTCTAATGTGGTTATGTTTCAAGACTAAGTCCCCTTTATATAGGAAGAGAATGGGTCGGGTTTTGACCCATTTCCAAACGGTTTTGGAGACAAAGATGCCCTATATGCGGCGCATAATGCTCGGCATAGTCATGACATATGCGCCGCATAGTCTATGGCCTTTTGAGACATATGCGCCGCATAGTCTATGGCATATGAGATCCTGAGACCTAATGCCATAGCATAGGCGGCGCATAGTCGAAAGCACACTTAAGAATGGGCGGCGCATAGTGTATAACACACTAGATTCCGAGACCTTAGGCTATAGGATAGGTTTTGCATTGTTTGTGGCCTAGTTTTACCTAGGCATAGCCTTCCTCGATGCCTATTTTGGCATAAGAAATGCTCAATCCATAACCTTATGCATCCTTATACCTAACTTACCACCTTTTCCATACAATACGTCCAAATCGTCATGTGAAACCAATCTCCTCGTTGAATACTTCTCGCACCTATATTTGCTCAAAACCAATGAAAACAATTAGTATGATGGGTTGCCTCCCACCAAGCGCCTTAGTTTTGGTCGTGACACGACTCTTATTTTTGGATTTTCATTTATCAAAAACAAAACAAGTACTAGAACGAAAGAAAGACAAAACGATAAACAATAAATGAAAAATGATAAACGATGGGTTGCCTCCCATCTAGCGCCTTATTTATTGTCGTGGCACGATATAGTTACCTCGAGTACTCAGACTTCGTCGAGGTAAATGGTGGATCGTTTTCTGAAAGGATTTAGACGACAATGAGTCTTACCTGTGGGCATGCGATCTTTTTCGAACTGGCTCATATGTTTCTCCAGAGAGTCACCAATTATATCATCAATAGTCCACCCCATAGCTCTCTTGTATCTCTTCAAAGCAGAGATGAGAGCCTCTACGTGCTGTTCACTTAAATCATCTGCACTCTCTGGAAGTATATTTCTACTTTCCAAGAACACATACCTTAGATAATCGGGGAGCTCTTGCGATTCTAGCATTGGTGGCTCGTCAATGGGAGTCTTCGCTGTTGGTTGATTCTTGAGATCACAATTCGGTTGCTTAGGAGTATAAGACTCTATTTCTGTTAGATCACCCATAAGTTCTTCATAATCTTCATTATCCTTATGCTCAACATTCAGTGGCGCAGCAGACAATGGCTCAATAGTAGGTTGTTTCTCTATAGATAATGCTTTCATATCCTCTTGATGAACATCAGCTACAGATAACTCATTCATATCGCTGGGCTGCTTCATGGCTTTGCATATATCAAACCGTACTACTTCGTCATTAATTCGAAACAAAATCTCATTATCTTTCATGTCAATAAACACACTTCCGGTTTCAAGGAAAGGACATCCCAGGATTATGGGAACTTTAGAATCCTCCTTACAATCCAGAATAACGAAGTCTGCAGGAAAGATGAATGAAGAAACTTTCACCAACACATCATTCAAGATACCCACAGGTCTTTTTACCGACCTATCAGCCATCACGAGCCTCATATTGGTTGGTGTCGGATCGCCTAGCCCCAACTTCTTGTAGATGGATAGTGGCATCAAGTTTATGCTAGCACCTAGATCGCACAATGCTTTGGCAAAATCCAACGATCCAATAGTGCAAGGAATAGTGAAAGCTCCGGGGTCGGCCTTCTTCTGAACTATCGATCGGGTAGCAACTGCACTACAATGATGAACATTATCCTCTAACTCATAACTTGATGCCCGCTTCTTTGTCAACAGGTCATTCATAAATTTTGCATATCCAGGCATTTGTTCAAGTGCCTCCACCAATGGAACATTAATGGTCAGCTGCTTTAACATATTCATGAATTTGCTGAACTTTGTATCATCCGCCACCTTCTTTAATCTTTGGGGAAAAGGTGGTGGTGGGTATGGAAGTGTTCTTTCCATGGTTTTCTTCTCCTCTTGCTTCCGTTTTTCCACTTTTTCAGGTTGCACAGTGCTGGATGTGGCGTCCTTGACGTCAGGAGTGGGTGCTGCGGCATCTTCTCCTTTTGTGTTGTCATCCATGTCCGCAACTTCGTCAACCACTTGCTTGACTTTTGCTGAAGTTTCCAGCACCTTACCACTTCTGGTAGTGATGGCCATGCATGACCCGTCATTCCTTGGGTTTGGCACAGTATCGCTAGGTAAAGTGCCGGCCTTTCTTTGATTGAGTGCTGCTGAAAGTTGGCTCAATTGCTGCTCTATTTGCTTGATAGAAGTGGAATGTGAATCAACTAATTGTTTCATGGAGGACAAATCATTGATTACCTCTGTTACTCCCGCGCTCGTTGCTTCCACTCCTTTCAATAATTTAGCCATCATGTCTTCCATACTTCCAGAATTAGATGTGGTGGTGTCACGTCTACCAGGGGGAACGTACAAACCACTCTTTTCATTCTTGTTCTTCCAACTACCTTGGTCCTTGTTTCCAGATTTATCATAATAGTTCCGACCTTGGTTTCCTTGGGCATTCCCGCGGAAACCCCCCTGATTGTTCAAGTAGTTGGCCTCGTCTTCCGAATCAGATTCGTCTCTTCCTTTTGACGCAATAGCTTTCACTTTTTCGGTCTTCCCTGATAATAAATGCTTTGTAAGAAGATCTATTTGTGTTTTCAAATGCGTCATATCTTGATCACGTTCTTCTTCTCTTCTTCTTTGGTCTGCAGTCATGCCAATAGATAAAGTGGGGCTTGCTACCTCAGAATCCCTGGTATGCCAAGCTCTACTTTGTTTCGTCATACGATCTAGCATATTGCTTGCTTGACCAAAGGTGAGGTCCATGAAAGATCCTCCAGCTGCATTATCCACCACTGGTTTAGTTATTGAATTCAAGGCTCTATATAATATCTCCATCAAGTGGACATTGGTCATATGGTAATTTGGGCACCGCATAAGCTTCGTCTTGAACCTCTCCCATGTTTCGTGGAGGGCTTCAGTTGGAAGCTGCCGAAAATTTGTGATCTCGTCTCTCAACTGTGCTCTTTTGGATGGCGGAAAGAATCTTTCTAGGAAAGCGTCTTTCAATTGCCTCCAATTAGTAATAGAATCAGGAGTCAGCCCATTCAACCATAGAGTTGCCTCCCCAGACAGAGACAATGGAAATAAGCACAGTCGAATTGCATTCTGTCCAACGCCAGGATTGTCGAATGACTTGCATGTAGAAATAAAGTTGATCAGATGCATATTCGAATCATCGCCTGCTAGTCCACCAAATAATCCCTTGAGTTGCAAAAGCTGAATCATGGTGCTAGTGATATTAAACTTTGCTCCAGGTGCCAATGGCGGAAGAATAATAGCTCCGGTGGCACCAGGTCCGTCCAGATCGTCCTCATCGTCATCAAAAGGAATTTGCATAGTGATAATGCTCAATCTACAGCTCTCGTTTGAGTGTAAAGCGGTCGTTAGCAAATATAGAACCCAACCTGGGTTGGGTGTCGATCCCACAGGGAATAGCTTGGTCAACAAGTAAGCAAAATTAATAGACTTTTGGTGCAAGTCTCGTAAGAAGGGGGGATTGTAATAAGTAACCAAAGTAATGAAATGAAAGCTGAAAATAGCAAAGTAAAAAGAGAGTATTTCGTAGGTTGTGAAACAATGAGAATTGAAGCGTTGGGGTTATGTCCACCTTCTGAGGTATACGTCTCTATTGGCTATGAGTGTGTAGAGTCTTGACATGCAATTGCTTATAGAGAATTGTAGTCGATGGTAAATCCAAGCGTCTCGCGACCTAAACAAGGACTATTTCGCTTTAACTCTCGCGAGCTTAAAGCGTGTCTAACGGTACGAATTCTCCAAGAGGTTAGTCCAGTTACGGCACTAACTTTTTAATAGGAAAGGGTGTCCTACTACCTTGACATTATCTCTTTTCCAGACAAATAACCTTTCTCGCAAACAAGTTAAATGTTAGACTGGCGTATTCTTGTGTTTGCAACCGCAAAGAATGTAGATTAAGATGAAAAGAATAATGATATAAGCAATATACGTGTCTTGAACTCACAAACTCACAGCAATAGATAGTAACTCATTCGGCTTCCATAACCCCAACTAAGAGGTTTAGTTACCCATGAATGCGAAGGATATCACGTTTTGCATGGTGGATGGCGTGAGAAGTGGGTGTTTAGGCGTGTGGTTTTGGTGATTCCCTAGCAAGTAACGATTCTCTTGTTGTGGAATAGATGAATAGAAGAATAATAGAATTAATGGAAAGGTTAGAAGAGTGAATAGAAGTGTTGTAGTGGAAGAAGAGAGGGATGGAAGAATTGTATTGTAAGAAGATGAATAAAAATCTCTAGCATGATAGGGTATTTATAATACTCCTATCCTACTCCTACTAAGCTAATGAAATAAATAACCAAATCCTAATATACTAATGAAATCCTTGACCCAAATGTACTAGGGTAAGGTTACAATATCATAATCCAAATAGAATAGTAAAACACATAACCTAATTATACTAGGTTAATGTATCTTTGTAAAAATCCAGCTTTGTGTCTGTAAGTCCCCAAAGTCTTCAGAAATGCTGTTTTAGCCCGGGACAGATTTTCCATGCAGCAGATTTGGTCCTTAGGCGTCCAGCTCCCTTCTACTTCGTTTGTGAGCTTTCTTTTGCGTCAAGTAAGCCGTAAAATGCTGTATTTTGCATCATTTATACCTGAAACTTTCCTAATCATGTTTGTTAGCTCATTTACAGGAAAAAGGACTAAAAGTGCATGAAATAGATAATTAGTTCTTAAAACTAGGCTAAAATATGGGCAAAATATATTGATATAGGCGTGTAAATCCGCCTATCATCAACACCCCACACTTAGAGCTTTGTTCGTCCTCGAACAACATATCATGTCCTTCTAAGCATCGACTTAAGGTTTTTATAGCAGCAACACAAAACATTTATCAAGACAAGCACAACGATTATCAACCAAGAGTAGCTTTCCGATTATAAATAGAAACCATTTACTCTCTAGCATAGACTCGTGATGGTGATCAACTCACATGCAAACGTTCAAGTGCATAGAATCATATACAACTATCCAAACTTATCAACCATGTGTGTCTCACCATTTAGTACCCATAATCACGCACAAATATAGCATATTTTTCAAACATGGGTATCAAAGTGTCCTTGCTCTTACTCTCACAAAGAATTCATATGTAGCAACTAATGACCATAGGCTTGCCTTTAATGTAGTACTCTACTAAATGTCGGACTGTTAAGATTAGGATCAAGTAGGTCTTTTGATGGTTGTAATGTAGGCTAAGGGACGGGTAGGACTATTTTGGCCAAGAATAGTGACTAGGTTCCTAAGCGCTTTAATACATCACATTGTATCAATGACACTTTTTTCTTTCAACCTTTCTTCACTCTTTTATTCTATCACCCTTGTTCTCCTATTTTGTTTTTCAATTTCAAGCACTACTTACTTTTCAGCTTTCTTTTCCTTTTTCTTTTCACAACATACCTCTTATGATAGCACTTTCTTTTTCATAGCACATTCAAGCACCATTACAATTTAAAGCATTATACTCACCCAATTTCCTCTTATGTTGTCACATGACTTTTTCACTTTAAAGCACTTAGGAATTTGGATCAAATTACGGTCTTGAAAGAAATGGATTAGGCTTACATACAAGGTTGTCAAAGAAATAGGCTAAAGGCTCAAAAGGGTTTAACTAGGGATGATGTACATGGGTAGAAAAAACTGAAGGTAAATAAATATAGGTTGCCAAAGAAATGCCTAAATCATATCCTAAACTTTCATTCCTTATTTTCGCTTTGCATACATACCAGGCAAGTTCTAGCATCAGCCACACACATAGAATATACTATTATCTCACACACACAAGGCACATGGTCGACTTGATTGGAAGTAATATAGACTCTTGACCCAACAAGTGAAGGAATTGAATCACACAATATCACATAATGAGTCACAACTAGAGCCTAAACGTCTCAATAGTCACAATTGTAGCACATACTCTTGTTATAATCTCATGCTGCCTATCAAAATAATTTCATGCGAAGCTAGAAAAATTTGACTCCTAAAAAATTAAAAAACGTTTGAACGAAAAAAAAAAACAAAAAAATGGATGGACTCAAAAAAACAAAGTAAACAAGCAAACATAGGTGCAAACAAAGAAGTATAGCATGCGATTCTGCCACCCCACACTTAGACGAGACACTGCCCTCAGTGGAAAATAAATACGAAGAACCTGGTTAGTCGGACTCTTCATCAATGTCGGGGGTCATACCCCCTTCATCTGAATCATCATAAGAGTCGTCGTCAGAGTTCTCCTCATCATCAGAATCAGGCAAGCGTCTATCATCATCAGTTGGCACGTCATCGTCCAGAGGTTTCTCAAAATATATGCCCACTCCACACATCTCCCGGGCATGCCTGTTCATTGGGTAGTCGTGGTCCAGCTGTTGGAGCTCTTCAGCAGTTGGAATACGTCCACCACTCATCATAGTGAATCGTGTCATGCCATAGATATGACGGAAGAAACTCTCATCACGAGCATGTCTCTCCGCAGTAGTAAGGTTGACTCCATGAGTTGTTTCAGCATCTTTGACCTTTGTGAGGTCAACCTTCTTTGGGTTATGTGGGAGTTTGTGGTCAGCTGGTTCCTCTTCTATATCCTCCTTCCGCAACATTGCTGTCAACAAATTGCCGAATGTGAAATGGGACCTTTGGTGGAGTCTGGCCTTCCTCATGGTAGATCGAATGATTGCCCCAAAGTTGATAGGGACATTCGTCATCAACGCATAAACCAAACACACTCTATCTCTCGATATCTTGGTGTATTACGTCCCAGGAATAAGGCATGAGTTGACAATGCGCATCCAGATTCTTGCTTCCCTATTTAGTGGAGCATAGGGGAAGGTGTTGTGACGGCCTGTTTCCTTATGTCTGCCCCATCTTGCCATCGATCTGCTTCCACAAAGCATGTGTCTTATCGCTCTGTAAGAAGGCCTGCTGTACAGCTCTTTGTATGGTGCAGGGTCGACCGAAGGTAGGCCAAGAAAAGAGTTGATCCAATCCGTTATAAGCTGTAACACTTGGCCCCGAATTTTGACTTCGTTGCCTGTTGTGTTTGGTGACTAGTTGGCATAAAATTCTCTTGTCAAGTCAAGATTGCATTCTCCCATGTCGCGGAAGATGAAATCTAGCTTCAAAGCCATTATTTTAGCCAACATTTGCGGCTCCTTCTTTGCTAAGGTCTCCTTGTTGATCAAGTCGACGTGCACATATTTCTTTTCTTTGTTGCTGCTGTACCATGCTTTGGCTTCTTCCTCAAGAACCCATTTTATTCCGAACATTCTGCGTGGTAGGTGCGCTGAGGATGATTCTCCTTGGTCTTTTCGACTTCTCTTTTTGCCCTTTTGGGACGTGGTAGCCATTTTCTTGCCTTGCCTTGCCTTAGGTGCCATTGTACCTGAGACTAGAAATAACGTAAGTTGCAGCACAATCTCACTTTATACAATCTATATGCAAGCACTAGGGGTACCACCCCACACTTAATCTTGTTAGCACAAATCAGTGAAGTGAAAGTGGTCGAGTACTCAGATTTCGTCGACATACGTTTTAGGATTGTATTCCTACAAGAAAATCAGCCTTACATCACTTATTTGCAGCCATTGGCCTACTTTCATGGTAGATATAGCAACACTACAACATAGGGGTTACCATATGGAATCGTAATTCTTACAACAAGTACAACTTCCTAAGTCGATAGGTACTATAACCTTATCCCGATGACCGGGATATTTTATCATGTAAGTATCCAAACAACCATCTTAAGCAATATTCATAGCCATATCAATTCAGCAATTATCATAACAATGCTATCGAAACAAAATTCAAGTCGAAAACAAGTCAAGAATTCCCTACGTATATATTCAATCACACGATATTGCAACAACTATCCAAACACATGAACATTACCACCAATCTCACATGATTTAGCAAAATATAATAAGCATAGCAACGTAGTACTTACGATAAATAGATGAAGAATAAGAGAGTACGTACTTGCTTGAAGATTGTGGAGAAGTTGTTGTGAATTGGAAGAACAAAGGAAGAAAATTTTGAGAGGATTTGGAGTGATATGCGGCGCCTTTAGGGTTGTTTCTAATGTGGTTGTGTTATAAAACCAAGTCCCCTTTATATAGGAAGAGTATGGGTCGGTTTATGACCCATTTACAATCGGATTTGGGGACAAAATCACCACATATGCGGCGCATATCTCTCGGCATATCAATGACATATGCGGCGCATTGTCCATGGCATAATGGGACATATGCGCCGCATAGTCTATGGCATTTCTAGACATATGCACCGCATAGTCTATGGCATTTGGTCTCAGTATCTCAAATGCCATAGCATAGGCGGCACATAGTCAAAAGCATACCTAGGAATAGGCGGCGCATAGTGTATAGCACACTAGATTCCGAGTCCTTAGGCTATAGAATAGGTTGTGCATCGTTCGTGGCCTATTTTTACCAAGGCCTAGCCTTCCTCGAATCCTATTATGACGTGAGAAAGGCTCAATTCATAGCCTTATGCATCACCATTCCTAACTTACCGACTTTACCATACAATGCGACCAAATCGTCAAGTGAAATCAATCTCCTCGTTGCATACTTCTTGCACCTATATTAGCTCAAAACAAATGAACACGATTAGTACGATGGGTTGCCTCCCACCAAGCGCCTTAGTTTTGGTCGTGGCACGACTCTTATTTTTGGATTTTCATTTATCAAAAAGAAAAAATACTAAAACGACGAAACAATAAAACGATAAAACAATAAAACGACAAAACGATGGGTTGCCTCCCATCTAGCACCTTATTTATTGTCGTGGCTCGACGTAGTTATCTCGAGTACTTAGACTTCGTCGAGATAAGTGATGGCCATGTCATTCATCGAGTCAAGAGGACCGATATATGGCTTAACACGTTGGCCATTCACTTTGAAGACAACACCGTCATTGTCTTCCAATTCGACTACTCCAGATGAGTAGACTTGGATGACTTTAAATGGACCAGACCACTTTGATTTTAACTTACCTGGGAAGAGCTTGAGTCTGGAGTTAAAGAGCAGTACCATGTCACCTTTTTGGAAGTTTCGTCGAACAATCCGCTGATCATGATACTTCTTCATCCGCTCCTTGTATAAATCTGATCTTTCATATGCATGGAGACGAAATTCATCTAGTTCGTTCAGCTGCTCCAACCTCAGGTTCTTCACATCATCCCAATTCAGATTCAAGTGCTTCAATGCCCACAATGCCTTGTATTCAAGCTCGATGGGGAGATGACAAGCCTTCCCATAAACTAGCTGATAAGGTGACATGCCAATGGGTGTCTTGAATGCAGTCCTATACGCCCATAGTGCATCATCTAGCTTCCGAGACCAGTCCTTCCTATTCGCATTAACCGTCTTGGCAAGGATTTGCTTGATCTCGCGGTTGGAAACCTCAACTTGTCCACTGGTTTAGGGATGATAAGGCGTAGCTACCTTGTGTTGCTTGACTCCATACTTGGCCAATACAGATTTAAATAGATTGTTGCAAAAGTGAGATCCTCCATCACTTATGATAGTACGAGGTACTCCAAAGCGAGAGAAGATATTCTTCTTTAAAAACGCTACAACACGCTTTCCTTCGTTGTCGGCCAATGCTACAGCTTCCACCCATTTCGATACATAATCCACAGCAACCAAGATGTACTTCATTCCAAACGAATTCACGAATGGACCCATGAAATCAATACCCCACACATCAAAGAGTTCTACCTCCAGAATTTTGGACATGGGCATTTCATGGTGTTTTGAAATAGCACCTTGACGTTGGCATTGGTCACACCTTCGCACATAGTCGTATGTATCTCTGAATATTGTAGGCCAATAATAATCGCTTTGCAAGACTTTCCTTGCCGTTTGATTCCCTGCATGATGTCCTCCAACTTGCGAAGTGTGGCATGCTTCCAATATAGTAGGCACTTCTTCATGGGATATACATCGTCGAATGATACCATCCGCGTATCTTCGAAACAAATAAGGCTCATCCCAATAGTAGTGCTGAACGTCATGCATAAACTTCCTCCTCTGGTGGTAAGATAAATTGGAAGGTAACACATTACTCACCACGAAATTTGCAAAGTCGGCATACCATGGTGATTTCTCCATTGATGTCGCTAGTATCTCCTCGTCAGGGAATGCATCATCAATCTGATTTTCTGGTTGCGCCACATACTCATTCTCAAGTCTAGATAGGTGATCAGCCACTTGGTTCTCGCAACCCCTTCTATCTTTGACTTCAAAATCAAACTCTTGCAGCAGCAATACCCATCGAATCAGCCTTGGTTTTGCATCCTTCTTCGTCATTAGATACCTAAGAGCTGCATGGTCTGTATGAACGATTACCTTAGTACCCAGTAGATAGGCACGAAACTTCTCAAACGCATACACAACCGCTAGGAGCTCTTGTTCAGTAACGGTGTAGTTCCTTTGGGCTTCATTTAGGACCTTACTCGCATAATAGATAGGATGAAACAATTTCTCCTTTCTCTGCCCAAGAACAGCACCAACGGCTACACCACTAGCATCACACATGACTTCAAATGGGAGCGTCCAATCTGGTGCTACCATGATAGGGGCTTCAATGAGTTTTCCTTTAAGGCATTCGAATGCCTTTAAGCAATCATCATTAAAGTCAAACTTCGCATCTTTCTCCAATAGTTTGCACAATGGTCTAGAAATTTTGGAGAAGTCTTTGATGAATCTACGATAAAACCCAGCATGGCCAAGAAAACTACGAACTCCCTTCACCGAAATTGGAGGCGGTAGCTTCTCTATTACCTTGATTTTGGCGCGATCAACCTCTATTCCTCTTTTGGAGAACTTGTGCCCAAGAACGATTCCTTCTTTTACCATGAAGTGACACTTCTCCCAATTCAGCACAAGGTTGAACTCTACACATCTTTGCAATGCCATGCTCAAGTTTGTCAAACACGCTTCAAAAGACTCACCAACAACTGAAAAGTCGTCCATAAATACCTCCAAAGTGTCTTCTACCATATCAGAGAAAATAGATATCATACAACGTTGAAAGGTGGTTGGTGCGTTACATAACCCGAATGGCATACGTTTGAAGGCAAACGTACCATATGGGCATGTGAACGTTGTCTTCTCTTGGTCTTCGGGGGAAATACGAATCTGATTGTAACCTAAATAACCATCCAAGAAGCAAAACCATCCTTTCCCCGCTAATCGATCTAGCATTTGGTCCATAAATGGCATGGGGAAGTGATCCTTGAGCGTCCAAGAATTCAGCTTGCGGTAGTCCATGCATACTCTCCATCCAGTAACGGGCCTGAGTGGAATAAGCTCATTCTTTGCATTCGCAACCACCGTCATTCCTCCTTTCTTGGGAACACATTGTACTGGGCTTACCCATGTACTATCAGAAATAGGATACACGACTCCTGCGACTAACCACTTGATAATCTCCTTCTTCACCACTTCTTGCATTGGTGGGTTTAGACGTCTTTGATGTTCAATGGTGGGTGTGCACTTTTCTTGAAGCTGAATTTTATGAGTGCAAATCCCAGGTGGAATACCAATGATATCCGCAATGGTCCATCCAATAGCTCTAATATACTTGCGTAAGATTGCAATAAGAGCTGCAACTTGTTGCTCACCCAAATCGGCTGCTACAATGACTGGAAGAGTGTTTCCGCTTCCTAAGAATGCGTACTTCAAATGGCTTGGCAGCTCCTTTAATTCTAACGTGGGTGGCTCTTCAATATATGGCTTAGCTGGTGGCGTGGGTCGATTTTTGAGATCAAGATCCAGCTTCTTGGGAGTATAACGATATGTCCCTAATCCCGATAGAGCACAAATATCTTTATCAGAAATTTCAGCATCATCATTCTCTCCTTTCATGAGCAAAACCTCCAAAGGATCATCAAGAATTCGCTCTTCAGCAAGTAACTCTTTCTCGTCATCAAAGACAACATCAGCCACCGAAAATACACTCAGATCTTTGGGTTGCTTCATCGTTTTGCAAACATCAAAACGAACCACTTCGTCATTGATTCGGAATGAAAGTTCATTAGCTCTCAAATCTATGAGCACACTTCCCATAGCAAGGAAAGGGCGTCCCAAGATTATGGGAACCTCTGAATCTGCTTCACAATCCAAGATGACAAAGTCTGCTGGGACTATGAATGAAGATACCTTCACCAAGACATCGCATAGAATATCAACCGGTCGTTTTACCGACCTATCCGCCATAACAAGCCTCATATTAGTTGGTGTAGGATCTCCTAACCCCAACTTCTTGTAGATCGATAATGGCATCAAGTTGATGCTGGCTCCTAAGTCACACAATGCTTTAGCAAAGTCCAAAGATCCGACGGTGCAAGGAATCGTGAAAGCTCCGGGGTCGGCCTTCTTCTGAACTATCGATCGGGTAGCAATTGCACTACAATGATGCACATCATCTTTCAGCTCATAACTTGCTTCCCTCTTCTTAGTCAAAAGGTCTTTCATAAACTTCGCATACCCAGGCATTTGTTCAAGTGCCTCTACCAATGGGACATTAATGGTCAGCTGCTTCAACATAGTCATAAATTTGCTGAACTTAGTGTCATCGGCCACCTTCTTCAATCTTTGTGGAAAAGGCGGTGGTGGGTATGGAAGTGTTCTCTCCATGGCTTTCTTCTCCTCTTGCTTCCGTTTATCATTTTTTTCAGGCTGCACGTCACTAGGTAAAACATCCTTGACGTTTGAAGTAGTTATTGCGGCTTCTTCTCTTGTAACGTCACTAGGTGTGGCATCAATGTCTGCTGCTACGTCAACCACTTGCTTGCCTTTTGCTGAAGTTTCCAGCACCTTACCACTTCTGGTAGTGATGTCCATGCATGACCCATCATTCCTTGGGTTTTGCACAGTATCGCTCGGTAAGGTGCCAGCCTTTCTTTGATTGAATGCTGCTGAAAGTTGGCTCAATTGTTGCTCTATTTGCTTGATAGAAGTGGAATGAGAATCAACTAATTGCTTCATGGAGGACAAATCGTCAATTACCTCCTTAACTCCCACGCTCGTTGCTTCCACTCCTTTCAATAACTTAGCCATCATGTCTTCTATAGAGTTAGATGTGGTGGTGTCACGTTTACCAGGGGGAATGTACAAACCACTCTTTTCATTATTTTTCTTCCAACTACCTTGGTCTTTGCTTCCAGATTTATCACAATAGTTTCGACCTTGGTTTCCTTGGACATTCCCATGGAAACCCCCTGATTGTTCAAGTAGTTGGCCTCCTCTTCCGAATCAGATTCGTCTCTTCCTTTCAGCGCCACAGCTTTCACTTTTTCGGTCTTCCCTGATAATAAGTGCTTTGTCAGAAGATCCAATTGTGTTTTCATGTGCGCCATGTCTTGCTCACGTTCTTCTTCTCTTCTTCTTTGGTCTGCAGACATGCCAATAGATAAAGTGGGGCTTGCTACCTCTGAATCCCTGGTATGCCAAGCTCTACTTTGCTTTGTCATGCGATCTAGCATATTGCTTGCTTGACCAAAGGTGAGGTCCATGAAAGAACCTCCAGCTGTGTTGTCCACCACTGGTTTAGTTATTGAATTCAAGGCTCTATACAAGATCTCCATGAGGTGAACATTAGTCATGTGATGGTTTGGGCATCTCACTAGCTTTGTCTTGAACCTCTCCCATGTTTCATGAAGAGCTTCAGAGGGAAGCTGATGAAAGTTGCTGATTTCATCTCTCAATTGAGCCCTTTTGGATGGCGGAAAGAATCTTTCTAGGAAAGCGTCTCTCAATTACCTCCAATTTGTAATTGAATCAGGAGTCAACCCATTCAACCATAGTGTTGCCTCCCCAGACAGAGACAATGGAAATAGACGTAATCGAATAGCATTCTGACCAACACCAGGATTGTCAAAAGACTTGCATGTAGAAATAAAGTTGATGAGATGCATATTCGGATCATCGCCTGCTAGTCCACCAAATAACCCCTTGAGTTTCAATAACTGAATCATGGTGCTAGTGATGTTAAACTTGGCTCCGGGCGCTAATGGTGGTGGAATTATAGCTCCAGTGGCTCCGGCACCATCAAGATCATCATCATCATCGTCGAAAGCTGGCTGCACAGGTTGGAGATCATATCTATACCGAGCTTGTCGACCTCTTCGATTGGCAGGTGTTATAATTTCAGCATCACGCCTAGGGTTCAGTAACTCGTCATCACCTAAATCTTCATCGTCAGGATTTGTTGCTCGTCCAGGATTATCAATGTTTTGCTGGTGTACTTGGGCAGCGGCAAGAGCAGCTAATCTTGCTTGCTCGTGTTGAGCAGTCATCCTGTCGATTTCAGCTTGTGCTTCCATTCTTCTAATTCGTTGTGGTTCAGGATTGATTGGTAATAACGGTTGACCAGAACTTCTAGTATGGGGCATGCACTAAAGTAAAAACCTGCAAGAAACAAAAACAAAAACTAAACTTAAAAGTACGAGAATCTTTGACCAAAGGGTCTAGTAATTATCACGAACTTGATTGACACTCGTATTCCCCGGCAACGACGCCAATTTTTGATAACTCTCAATCTATAGCTCTCGTTTGAGTGTAAAGCGATCGTTAGCAAATATAGAACCCAACCTGGGTTGGGTGTCGATCCCACAGGGAATAGCTTGGTCAACAAGTAAGCAAAATTAATAGGCTTTTGGTGCAAGTCTCGTAAGAAGGGGGGATTGTAATAAGTAACCAAAGTAATGAAATAAAAGCTGAAAATAGCAACGTAAAAAGAGAGTATTTCGTAGGTTGTGAAACAATGAGAATTGAAGCGTTGGGGTTATGTCCACCTTCTGAGGTATACGTCTCTGTTGGCTATGAGTGTGTAGAGTCTTGACATGCAATTGCTTATAGAGAATTGTAGTCGATGGTAAATCCAAGCGTCTCGCGACCTAAACAAGGACTATTTCGCTTTAACTCTCGCGAGCTTAAAGCGTGTCTAACGGTACGAATTCTCCAAGAGGTTAGTCCAGTTACGGCACTAGCTTTTTAATAGGAAAGGGTGTCCTACTACCTTGACATTATCTCTTTTCCAGACAAATAACCTTTCTCGCGAACAAGTTAAATGTTAGACTGGCGTATTCTTGCGTTTGCAACCGCAAAGAATGTAGATTAAGATGAAGAGAATAATGATATAAGCAATATACGTGTCTTGAACTCACAAACTCACAGCAATAGATAGTAACTCATTCGGCTTCCATAACCCCAACTAAGAGGTTTAGTTACCCATGAATGCGAAGGATATCACGTTTTGCATGGTGGATGGCGTGAGAAGTGGGTGTTTAGGCGTGTGGTTTTGGTGATTCCCTAGCAAGTAACGATTCTCTTGTTGTGGAATAGATGAATAGAAGAATAATAGAATTAATGGAAAGGTTAGAAGAGTGAATAGAAGTGTTGTAGTGGAAGAAGAGAGGGATGGAAGAATTGTATTGTAAGAAGATGAATAAAAATCTCTAGCATGATAGGGTATTTATAATACTCCTATCCTACTCCTACTAAGCTAATGAAATAAATAACCAAATCCTAATATACTAATGAAATCCTTGACCCAAATGTACTAGGGTAAGGTTACAATATCATAATCCAAATAGAATAGTAAAACACATAACCTAATTATACTAGGTTAATGTATCTTTGTAAAAATCCAGCTTTGTGTCTGTAAGTCCCCAAAGTCTTCAGAAATGCTGTTTTAGCCCGGGACAGATTTTCCATGCAGCAGATTTGGTCCTTAGGCGTCCAGCTCCCTTCTACTTCGTTTGTGAGCTTTCTTTTGCGTCAAGTAAGCCGTAAAATGCTGTATTTTGCATCATTTATACCTGAAACTTTCCTAATCATGTTTGTTAGCTCATTTACAGGAAAAAGGACTAAAAGTGCATGAAATAGATAATTAGTTATCAAAACTAGGCTAAAATATGGGCAAAATATATTGATATAGGCGTGTAAATCCGCCTATCATCACATAGCTCGGCGATTAGGCCTCAATCTCGCTTGACGATCTCTCCTCTGCATGGGTGTCGCCATCTCAGCAGTACGCTGTGGGTTTAGTAGCTCCTCATCGCCCAGGTCTTCATCATCAGGATTTGTTGCCCGACCTGGATTATCAATATTCTGTTGATGCACTTGAGCAGCCATCCTTTCAATTTCACGTTGTACATCCATTGATGCACTGAACAAACCTGCAGTAAACAAAAATAACAACTAAAAGTAAAAGTACGAGAATCTTTGACCAAAGGGTCTAGTAATTATCACGAACTTAATTGACACTCGTATTCCCCGGCAACGGCGCCAATTTTTGATAACGCTCAATCTACAGCTCTCGTGGGAGTGTAAAGCGGTCGTTAGCAAATATAGAACCCAACCTGGGTTGGGTGTCGATCCCACAGGGAATAGCTTGGCCAACAAGTAAGCAAAATTACTAAACTTTTGGTGCAGGTCTCGTAAGAGGGGGGATTCTTGTCTTGCAAGTAATTTAAATAAAGTATCAAAATAAAAGCTGAAAATAAAAAGAAAGAATGTTACGTGACTTGTAAACAATGAGAATTGAAGCGTTGGGGTTATGTCCACCTTCTGAGTTATACGTCTCTATTGGCTATGAGTGTGTAGAATTGTGACATGCATGTGCTTATAGAGAATTGTATTCGATGGTAAATCCAGGCGTCTTTCGACCTATTCGAGGATTATTTCACTTTAACTCTTTCGAGCTTAAAGAGTGTCTAACGGTACGAATTCTCCAAGAGGTTAGTCCAGTTACGGCACTAGCTTTTTAATAGGAAAGGGTGTCCTACTACCTTGACATTATCTCTTTTCCAGACAGATAACCTTTCTTTCGAACAAGTTAAATGTTATACTGGCGTTATTCTATGCGTCTGCAGCCACAAGAATTTGCATTAAGATGAAGAGAATAATGATATAAGCAGCATACGTGTCACGAACTCATAAACTCACAGCAATAGATAGTATCTCATACGGCTTCCATAACCCCAACAGAGAAGTTTAGTTACCCATGAATGCGAAGGAAATCACCATATGCATTGTTGTTATTATACCACAAGATTGATGATTTTCGTGTAGCACAAGTGGTAGGCGTGAGGCGTGAATTCCTTAGCAAAGTAACGTTTCTCTTGTTGTGGAAATTAAGAATTGAATAGATGAATAGAAGAAGAAAAATAGAATTAATGGGAAGATTAGAAGAGTTGTAATTGAGAAGTAGAATGTATCTCTCCACTCAGGGAGGATTGTCTTAAAATCTCTACCATGATAGGATATTTATAATACCCATATCCTAATCCTACTAAGCTAATGAAATACTTAACCAAATCCTACTAAACTAATGAAATACTTAACCCAATTGTACTAGGTTAATGTATTATTATCCTAATCCAAATAAGTTACTGCAAGTCCCCAAAGTCTTCAGAAATGTTGTTTTAGCCCGGGATAGATTTCCCATGTATCACTTTTGGTCCTTTAGGCGTCCAATCTTACGTTCCTTCCTTCATGAGCTTTCTTTGGCGTCAAGTAAGCCATAAAATGCTGATTTCTGCATCATTTATACCTGAAACTTTGCTAATCATGTTTGTTAGCTCACTTACAGGAAAAAGGATTAAAAGTGCATGAAATATATAATTTGTTCCCAAAACATGGCACAAATATGGGCAAAATATATTGATATAGGCGCGTAAATTCTCCTATCATCACCTATGCTCAACAATGCTATGCAAAAGGCGCCGCCTATGCCAAGCATAGGCAAAGCAAAAGGCGCCGCATATGGTCACTTCTTGTCTCCAAAACCGATTTTAAATGGGTCAAAACCCGACCATACCTTCCCCTATAAATAAGAGACTTAGTATTGAACCATAAACACATTGGAAACCTAGCATAAGCGTCGCCTATAGTCTCCAAATCCTCTCAAAAATTTTCCTTTTGCTCTGTTTCTTCACAAGAACATCATCCAAAGGCATCAATCAAGTAAGTACTACTTTGTTCTTCATTTATATTCCGTAAGTACTGCACTACTACGCCTATTATGAATTGTTAAATCTTGAAGTAGTATTGATGATTTGAATGTGATTGAATTGTTGTGATACAACCAAGTGAGTGAACGTATACGTAAAGATGATCTTAACTTGTTCCCAACTTGTATTTGATTTTGATGCACTGTCATACTTTTACGGAATTGATATGGTCATAAAAATTGCATAATCTTGTCACTTGAATACTTACATGTTGGAATGACTTGTTCATCGGAATAAGAATTATAGTTGCTTACCGACATAGGAGGTTGTGATTATTTGATACTATACCTTGATTCAATCTCTATGTAGTAGTTTTGATATCTCACATATGCAAGTATTACCAAGATTACAAGAAGTATGACTGCACTGATTTTATTGTTGTAATATAGCACCTAAAATGTATGACGATGAAGTCTGAGTAATCGACCACTTTCACTTCACTAGTTTGTACCAACAAACTAAGTGTGGGGTGGTGCCCCTACTACTTGTTTATAGATTGTATCCATTGAGATGATGCTAACATGAACATTGTTTTAGTCTCAGGTACAATGGCACCCAAAGCAAGACAAGGCAAAGATAAGGCTACCACTTCCCAAAAAGGCAAGAAAAGAGGCAGAAAAGAGCAAGGAAAATCATCTTCGATGCAATTACCACGCCGCATGTTTGGAATAACATGGGTTCTTGAGGAGGAAGCGAAGGAATGGTATAGGAACAACAAGGAAAGAAAATATGTTCATGTGGACCTGATAAACAAGGAAAGCCTAGCGAAGAAGGAGCCGCACATATTGGCCAAGATCATGGCATTACATTTTGATTTCATCTTTCGAGACATGGGAGAATGTAATCTCAATTTGACAAGAGAATTTTATGCCAACTGGTCGCCGAAAACCACAGGCAACGAGGTCAAGATTCGGGGCCAAGTTTTACAACTCAATGTGGATTTCTTCAACTCCTTTCTTGGCTTGCCTGCTGTTGATCCATCACCATTCAAAGAGTTGTACAGTAGACCTCCATATAGAGCCATTCGACACACACTCTATGGAACAAGGTCCATGGCACGGTGGAGTAGACACAAAGACACCGGTCGACACAACACCGTCCCATATGCTCCTTTGAATAGGGAAGCAAGAATATGGTTGTGTATAGTCAACTCTTGCCTAATTCCAGGGACCCAGTACACCAAGATAACACGAGATAGAGTGTGCTTGGTATACGCATTGATGACGAATGTCCCTATCAACATTGGGGCAATTATTCGATCCACAATGCGGAAAGCTAGGCTACACAAGAGGTCCCACTTCAATTTTGGCAACCTGTTGACTGCAATATTGAGGAAGGAGGACATCGAAGAGGAACCTGCTGATCATAAACTCCCACACAACCAGAAGAAGGTTGACCTCACAAAGGTGAAAGATGCTGAATCCACACATGGCGTCAACCTTACTACTGCTGAGAGACATGCTCGGGATGAGAGTTTCTTTCTCCATCTTTATGGCATGACTCGGTTTACAATAATGAGCGGAGGTTGTGTTCCAACTACTGCAGAGCTCCAACAGCTGGATTATGACTACCCAATGAATGAGCATGCAAGGCAAATGTGTGGAGTAGGTGTGTACTTTGAGGAACCTCTTAATGACGATGTGCCGGCCGATGATGATCGATGAATGCCAGACTCCGACGTGGAGGAGAATTCTGATGACGACGACTCCAATGATGATTCCGACGAAGGGGGTATAACCCCAGACATAGAGGAGGAGTCCGACTAACCAGGTTCTTCTTATTTATTTTCCACTGAGGGCAGTGTATCCCGTCTAAGTGTGGGGTGCTGGTATTTGCATGCTAAACTTCTCTATCTGCATTTGCATTTATGTTTGTTTTGTTTTTCTTAGTTAATTTTTTTTATTAGTTAAATTTTATTTTATTTTTTAACTTAACTTCGCATGAAATTATTCTAATAGGCAACATGAGATTATGACAAGAGTTTGTGCTAAAATCATGACTATTGAGACGTTTAGGCTCTAATTGTGACTCACTATGTGATATTGTGTGGTTCAAGTCCTTCATCTGTTGGGTCAAGAGTCTATGCTACTCCCAATAAAGTCGATCATGTGCCTTGTGTGTGTGAGGATATAGTATATTCTGTGTTTGTGACTGATACTAGAACTTGCCTGGTATATATGTAAAGCGAAAATAAGGAGTGCAAGTCTAGGAGATGATTGAGGCATTTCTTTGGCAACCTAGACTTGTTTACCTTCTTTTTACCTACCCATGGACATTATCCTAGATAACCCCTTTGAGCCTTTAGCCTATTTTCTTTGACAACCTCATATGTAAGCCTAATCCATTTTTTTCAAAACCATAATTTGATCCAAATTCCTAAGTGCTTTAAAGTGTAAAGTCATGTGACAAAATAAGAGGAAATTGGGTAAGTATGATGCTTTAGAATGTATTGGTGCTTGAAGTCGTTATGAAAAGGAATTGCTATCATAAGAGGTATGTTATGAAAAGAAAAAGGAAAAGAAAACTAAAAAGTTAGTTATGTTCAAAAATTGAAAAACAAAAGAGGTGACAAAGGGAGGTAGATTAAAAGAAAGCAAAAAGGTTGTTTGAAAGAAAGCATAAATGGCATAATGTGATGTATTAAAGCACTTAGGAACATAGTCACTATTTCTGGCCAAAATAGTCCTACCCGTCCCTTAGCCTACATTACAACCTGTAAAAGACCTATTTGATCCTAAGCATAGCATTCTGACATTTAGTGGAGCATTACACTAAGGGCAAACCTATGGTCATCAGTTGCAGCATATGAATTCTTTGTGAGAGCGAGAGCAAGGATACCCTTCTACCCATGTTTTGACAAATATACTATGCTTGTGAGTGATTATGGGTAATATATTGTGAGACACACATGGTTGACGAGTTTTGGTTAGTTGTGTATGATTCTTTGTACCTTAACTTTTGGATACGAATTAACTACCATCATGAGTCTATGTTAGAGGTTAAAGTGTTTCTACTAATGATCGGAAAACTACTCTTTGTTGATAATTGCTATGCTTGTCTTGATGAATATTTTGTGTTGATACTGTGAAACCCTAAGTTGATGTTTAGATAGACATGATAGTTTGTTCGAGGACGAACAAAGCTTTAAGTGTGGGGTGTTGATGATAGGCCAATTTACACGCCTATAGCACTAGATTTTGCTCATATTTTAGCCAAGTTTTGAGAACAAATTATATATTTTATGCACTTTTAGTCCTTTTTTCCTGTAAGTGAGCTAACGAACATGATTAGCAAGTTTTCAGGTATAAATGATGCAGAATTCAGTATTTTATGGATAACTTGACGCCAAAGAAAGCTCACGAAAGAAGGAAGGGAAAGCTTGGATGCCAAGGACCAAAAGTGACGCATGGAAAACCTGTCCCAGGCAAAAACAACATTTCTGAAGACTTTGGAGACTAGCAGTAACTCATTAGGATTAGGATAATGATACATTAACCTAGTAGGATTGGGTTAAGTAATGCAGTAGCTTAGTAGGAATAGGATATGGGTGTTATAAATACCCTATTTTGCAAGAGATTTTAATTCATTCCTCACAATTCCCCCATTCCATCAATTCCCATCCATCCACCATCTATCTATCCATCAAAACAATTTTCTTTATTAATTCATTGTTGACATTATTTTTCATCTATTCAATTCTTAATTTCCGCAACAAGAGAAACGTTACTTTGCAAAGAAGTCACGCCTAAATGCCTACCACACTTTACTACACGAGATCTTTATTGTGGTACAATAACAACGTCGATTGTGATTTCCTTCGCACTCATGGGTAACTAAACTTCTCTGTTGGGGTTATGGAAGCCTTATGAGATACTATCTAAGGCTATGAGTTTGTGAATTCGTGACACGTGTGTTGCTTATATCATTATTCTCTTCATCTTAATGCAAATTCTTATGGTTGCAGACGCATAGAATACGCCAGTATAGCATTAACTTGTTTGAAAGAAAAGTTATATGTTTGGAAAAGAGATAATGTCAAGGTAATAGGGTCCCATCCCCTATTAAAAAGTTAGTTCCGTAACTAGATTAACCTCTTGGAGAATTTGTATCGTTAGATACGCTTTAAGCTCGAAAGAGTTAAAGTGAAATAGTCCTTGTTGAAGTCGAAAGACGCTTGGATTTACCATCGAATACAATTCTCTATAAGAACATGCATGTCTGAATTCCGCACAACTCATAGCCAATAGAGACGTACAACTCATAAGGTGGACATAACCCCAACTTCTCAATTCTCATTGTTTTACATCTTACCAAACATTCTTTCTTTTTACTTTGCTATTTTCCGTTTTTACTTTATTACTTTGTTTACATTATTTTGCACGATAAAATCCCCCCTTTTTACGAGACTTGCACCAAAAGTCTAGTAATCTTTGCTTACTTGTTGACCAAGCTATTCCCTGTGGGATCGATACCCAACCCAGTTGGGTTCTATATTTGACTACGACCGCTTTACACTCCTACAAGAGTTGTAGATTGAGCGTTATCAGACTTGCTAACCAAGCATTTACTATCAGGTAAACCTGAGAAAGTGAATGTTGTGGGATCGCAGGGCAAAGTGGAGTCTGACTCAGAAGAAGAGGCAAACTATGTAAACAATCAGGGGAGTTTCCGAGGCAATAGCCAAGGAAATTAAGGTTGGACTTACTATGACAAGGCTGGATATAAGTATCAGGACCAAGGAAATTGGTGGAGCAGTAATGATAGGAGCGGGCTATATGTCCCTCCTCAAAATCATGAGGCTGCTACAATAAGTTCTAAAATATCCATGGAAGACATAATGGATAAATTGTTAAAAGGAGTGGAGTCTACCAACTCAGGGGTGACTACCATGAAGACCGATCTATCATCTATTAGTCAGTTTGTAAACTCGCACTCCACTTTAATCAAACAAATGGAACAGCAAATGAGACAACTCTTCGCAATGCTGAACCAGAGAAAGAGTGGAACATTACCTAGTGATACAGTTCAGAATCCACGGAATGATGGCTCATGTATGACAATTACCACTAGAAGTGGTAAGACATTACCTGGCCCTTCAGTGGGCAAAAGTTTGATTAAAGATGTGATTGAAGTTGATGATGAACTAGAAGAAGGTGGTCCAGTGGAGGCTGAAAAGCTGGAAAACCCTGCTAATGCTTTAGAAAAGGGAAAAGAGAAGGAGAAAGAGGTAGTGGTCACAACTATTCCAAAACCATCACCTCCCTTTCCTCAACGATTGAAGAAAAAAAACTGATGATGCAAAATTCAGCAAGTTCATGGCAATGCTCAAGCAATTGACAGTGAATGTGCTATTGGTTGAGGCACTGGAGCAAATACTAGGATATGTAAGTTTATGAAGGATCTGTTGACAAAGAAAAGGGCAGTAAGCTATGAGCCGGTAGAGAATCTCCACCATTGCAGTGTCGTTTCTACACGATCCTTAGTGCAGAAGAAGGCTGACCCTGAAGCATTCACTATTACATGTACAATTGGGCCTCTCAATATTGATAAGGCCCTATGTGATTTGGGGGCGAGCATAAATCTGATGCCACTATCCATGTATAGAAAGCTGGGTTTGGGAGATTCGACCCTGACAAACATGTGGCTGGTGATGGCGGATAGGTCTGTAAAGTGGCCAATAGGAATACTACATGATGTATTGGTAAAGGTGTTCGACTTTATACTTCCTGCTGATTTTGTAGTCCTTGACTGTGATATGGACTTTGAAGTACCCATTATTTTGGGTAGACCATTCCTTGCGACTGGGAGAGTGATAGTAGACATAGAGCTGAATGAGCTGAAGTTTAGGATCAATGACAAAGAATCAAGATTCACAATGCACTCACCCATGACACAACAAAAGGAGATGAGTGTTTTCTCAATCGTGGATGTAATCTATGAAGATGGTAAAGAGGTATCAGCAAGTTGTCTTGAATAAGTCTGAGTAGTCAAGATAATCGAGTCGTGTCGCGACACTAAATCAGGCGCTATTGGGAGGAAACACAAGATTTTTATGTTTTCAAGCAAAGTATTTTTATTTTTGTAGTTAGGTTCTAGTACAAAGAAGGTGAAACTGATATAGTCAGCTCAAGAAAGTTGAGACATATTCTGTTAAGGCTAACGACGTTTATGATAGGCTATCACACCTGTGATAAGCCACCAGATATGTCGCCAGAGAATTCAAAATGAGGCAACATACTTTCTTGAGCTGACGACATCATCGACGACTTATCAGACATTTGATAAGTTGTCAGGTGAAATCGAGCCAAGAATTAAAAAGATCCAACCCAACCCAATCAACCTTTTCACCTTCCCGTGTACTCCTTTTTCTCTCCTTTAAGTTTTATTTCCTTCCATAGTTAGTTTATTAACTTCCTTTTTCAAAAATATTCCCAAGTAAAGTAAGAAAAATATCCTTTCTTGTGAAAGGGGGTTTGAATTCAAAAAAATCAAGGACCCTCTTTCATATGCGAACTCTTATTCACTAGAGTAACCAAGTAAAAGTCGTTCATCAGGTATGCTCAAAACTTAACTCTTCTCTTCATTTGGTAATTGATGCAACTAATGTAAATCTTAGTTTCAAAGGGATTGAGGCAAACATAACTTGCCATTATGTGAAAAATGGCATCTAGGGTTTATAGCATTGCATTGTATGAAACAAACCAGGGCTTATCTTAAGAACACAGCTCCATGCGATTCTAAAAAGAAAATGGTTTGATAATCAAGACTAAAACTGAGCTGGATTTTGTATTCTGAGCTAACGATGTATTTGATAAGTTATCACGCATGTGACAGGTTATCAAACTATGTCGTCATAAGCTGGGAAAACTAGGCCTATTCTATTTAAGGCTGACGATATGCTTGATAAGATATCATATTTGTGATGACTTATTAGAATATGTCGTCACAACTTTGTTCTAATATAACTGTGAACCTCTTTTGAGGGATGCGGAATTATAACGACCGAACTTCTTGAGTTGTATGATCATGAGTCCTAAATGATTGCTTTCTTTTGCTACAAGTATTATAATGGAACCCAAGGGAAAGAGCACCAAACCTATAAAGAAAGTGACAAAGGGAAGTGTACCTTAGAGACTCTTCGATGAGGGATCCGATTACAAGGAGGAGGAGCCACTGTTTAGGAAGCAAAGGAAAAAAAACCCCAAAAGAGTCTTTACCAACTCCACCAGTTGAGGTAGAGGAGAGTGAGAAAAGTGATACTGAAGCAACAACACCACCTGAAAGTACGGCTTCTGAGCATTCTGAGTTTGGGGAGCATGAATCAGTGCTGATTTTGAGCAACCTGAATCTGAGGGACCACTATCTAAGTCCCCTTCTGTTGAGCAATAAGATGATGAAGAATCTCTGATTCGAGGAACTCTGGTTAAATACAAGAACCCCAGGGTTCCATATAGTGCTAGGTGACAAATTCCCAAGGCACAGAAAATCTTCTATGATGGGCTTCTCAAACTAAAAGAAGAATTATTAAAAGGCCAATATTTGAAGAAAAGAAGATCATCACTACCGGGTTGAACAAATACCCTAAAGTGGAGCAACAATTATGAGATTATGACTTGGGATGGACCGCGAAAGGAGGAAGCTTATTTTTCCCTACATTAGTTTGGGATTTCTATGCAAACTACAAGGCTCGATTGGAGAACATGTGCAAAAAAAGAAAGAAATCAGAGGATCAACCTTTGTTGGATAAAGTTCCAGTATAGGGTGTGATGGTGGATCTTTCAGAAACAACAATCAACAGATTTTTTCATAGCCCCAAATTCACTCCTCAGGCCACTTCACCTACATTCTATGTTTGGTTGAAGCATCGTGCAAATCAATGGTCTTGTTTATCCACCCTCATAGATGAAGGGAAACCTTAATGGCTGACCAACCCGAGTGAAAGGATTTTCAAGGCCTTTCTGACACAAGAGACAAGGCTCTGGTGGGGTGTAGTGCGCACCCATTTGATGCCTACTGAGGGAGATAACATCATTGGAGATGAGATAGCAATACTGGTCGCAAGTCTTATGGCTAAACTCAATTTGAACTTTGGAGATATCATTGCTGAGGAGATGAAAATTTAGGTCTCAAGGCCTGACATGGCATATCCTTTCCCTTGTCTAATTACGTGGTAGTGTCAGGCAGCAAATGTACCTGAAGTTGCAGGGATAGACAACGAATTTCTTTCTAAGAAGACCTACAACCCCATCCGATATGATGAAAATTAGCCGAGTTTAACGCTTGACAGAGGAGCAGGGGTTGAAACAGATTCACCAGTTACAAGTACCAGCTCAGCATCTAATGTAGCGGTGCAGGATTTTGAAGCTGTAGCATCGACATCCTCAGCAATAGCAGAATCAGTGCCTAGAAATGAAACAAATCCATCAGCTGCTGTGTCTACCATAGAATTTGCCTTCAATCCAATGAATTTCAGGAGAGTGGCAAAATAGGCCAAGTGGTGCGAGGCTCAGTTATAACTTTTGGCCAAGTAATTTGCCTCTGCGGTAGACAAGAGGATTAAGGTTGCACTGGATCCCTTTCGAGCCTTGCTCGGTCGGATTGATGAGTTAGAAATCCGTTTCAATACATGGGCACGAGAAATGTCAGGCTTAGACCTTGCACAATTTAGAGCAGCCCTGGATAAGGTAAAGGTAGATGTTGGGGTATTACAGCAACACCAATTTATGGTGTCGGCAGATCCGGCTGTTGATGAGTCTGAGGGTGAAATCCCATTGCTTGATCTCATGGGGGAACCAATGAAGAAAAAGAAGAAAAAAGGTGAGAAGAAAAGTAAGGGTAAGAGAGAAAGGCTGGATAGTGATGAAGAAAGAAAAACAGAGAAGAGGGCAAGAAAGAAGGCTAAAAAAAGGAGATGAGAAAGGCGATAATCAAGTCACTAGCTGACAATGAAAAATAGGAGGAGGCCCTACGAGCGAGAGCCATAGGTGCCTCAACTAGTAGGCCTCCAACAACTGCTAGGCCAGATATGTCAGAATAGGGGGAGACTCCCGATGGAGATAAAGAAGTTGAGGATGCAACAGTAGGGTCAGGGACCCATGATCCCCGTGCTTGATTTACTCCAGGTATACCCTAACCCTTAGTTTAGTTTTTCTTTGATTTTAAGTTGAGGGTGTAGGGTGAGCTATTGTTTTAACATTTTGTAATTGACTAGAAGAAATACAAGTGCATGAGGTAGTTAACATAGTTTTGTTATTTTGTGAACACCTCTCAAATGGTCTAATTCCTTAACTGTGTGATTTGCATCTAATTGTGACCATTGTCCATCTTTGTATGGTATTAGTTCTAATGATTTGATAACCATTGCTAAACAATTGCATGAACTGGATTAGTAGTAACTTGTGATATACTTGTGTGCCATGTGCGTGTGAGATTTTAATTAGTTCCCTTTGTATGTTGAATCCAGAACTTGCTCGGTTAGTCTTACCTAGGTTAAAGGATAAGGGTTAGGAAAGGATCATAGGCCATTTTGATGTTAGCCCACTTTAGCCTAAATGACCTTCCCTGTATGCATAATATCCTTTGATCCCTATTTTGAGCCTAAATAGCCCATTTCTTTTTATGATACTTATCACCGTCCCATTTTTATATCATAATGAACCTGTTTTGGCCCTGGTCCTCTTTGGACACTATGCACCTTGACTTAGGCAAATGGCCTAAGTTGAGGGTGGCTATCATAGGGGTGCATGATGTAAAATGAGTATGAAGAAAGGTAGAATAAAATAAAATAATAAAAATCTGGGTATGGTGGAAAAGAACAAGAAAAGAGAAGTTGTGAAAAAGAAGAAGTGATTGTAGAAAAGACCGCACCCATCCTGAATATGTGTGATCAAGAAAAGAGAAGAATAGAAAAAGGTTAATAAGCGAAACCCCAAAAGCTAGTGTCGTGTCAATGAGTCTTAGTCACTTTAAATATCATTGAATATCATACCAGCCTCTAGCCTACATTACAAGCCAAAAAAAAGACCTATAGTGATCCTAGCTGACCTATCTGAAAGTCTTGGAAATAAAAATAAGGGCAAGCCTATTGTATTTGGCATACATTGATTGGAACTTCGTTCTGAGAGTGAGTGTCTTTTGATTGTCCCCATGGTTACATATGTGATGTCTGATATAAGTGAAGTGGGACTTTTTTGTAGTGAGGGTACACTGGTTACATTGCTAAGTGCTAACTTGTTTGGATAGTGTAATCGTGGTACATGCATGGTTGTTGTTACTGAACTAATGCCATATCTCAATTCCTGTGTGTCACATTGTTGTTCTTCAATAACATACACAATTGTTTTTAAATTGATTGACCTTGGAGATGGTGAAGATGTTTTGAGATAATATGGATGGTTGACTGTTGAATGTGCATTGTATCGTCTTAGTTGTGTTTTAGTTGCTTAAGGACAAGCAATTGTTTTAAGTTGAGGGTGTTGATGTGTGAGTAGATGCTAATATATTTAAAGCTTTTAACTGAGAATAATTGCAAAGTCTTAAGCAACTTTTATCGTTTTTGATTGTTTTCTCTGTGATATTGTAGTAAAAGTTGAGATGTAAGAGAATCAGCAATTATGGGAGTAAAAGAGTTGATTTCTGAGCAAGTAGAGAAGGAAGAATAGCTGATGACTTGTCTGATAAGTCGTCAACCTTGTGATAAGCTATACAAGTTGCCGTTAGGCTTAGACAGAGAATGGCCTTCAGCTAGAATGTGTAACGACATCTGTGATAGGCCGTCAGAAGTGTGATAAGCCGTCAGGCTTAGGCAGGGAATGGATTTTGAAGTGAAGAAGTGACGACATCTCTGATAAGTTATCACATGTCTGATAAGCCGTCAAGCCTCATCGTCAGCCCAATACAGAGATTATCAAAGTGAAGAGCAGCTGACGACATTCCTGATAAGCCATCAGACTCCTGATAAGCCGTCACACACGTCGTCACCTGTCCGAGAAAATACTATGATCTATGATTTTGTTTACATAATTAGACTGAAGTATTTAAAGCATATGTTAGGGTTTTCATTAAAAAAAATCTTGGAGATTGAAACTCACATTTAGAGGATTATTTTTCTCTCTTTTTCTGATTTTAACTTTACTATTATTTTGGGAGAGATTATTACAATTGTTTTTGGGATTTTCTACTGTGATCAAATCGGAGAAACACTTGTTGCTATTCATCTTGTTGTAAGTTCATATATCCAACTATGAATTCAACTTGTTGTCTTGATTATTTGAATATGAGTAGGTAAATTCCCCTAACCTTAGTTGTGGGATCTAAGGGTTTGGGTTTGTAACGTAGCTAAGTGTTCAAGATTCTAACGGTGGTAGGAACTGCTTGTTAATTCCATTATTTTATATGCTGACTATTAGTTGCAAACAATAGGCTTTGCTTACGGATGATTTTCTTGAGATAAGAAATCAACCCTCGTAAGAAGTGAATTATCAACAGGGACTTGGAAGAATTAAACTTCCATTTAATAATTAATGTTGTAACAAGATTAATTAACTTGAGATAACATCCTGTTTTGAAATATAAATTTCCTAAGTTTGAGAGAATTAGGTGATTAATTGTCTAAATAGGTTGAGAAATATTTAAACATAACTTCGACAAGGATAGTCTGTTGTTCCTTCCTACCACAAGAATCTTGAACCGCTACTAGCATCTGTCAAATTCCAATACCCTTAGTGAACATAACTCCGGTTTTCCTTATCATATTGATTTCAAACACTGAATTGACAAGTAATTATTTGTTACCTTTCCACAAACCCCCATTTACAGAAAACGGCTAACTATCGGTTGATTTATCCGCAGATAACTTAAATTCACACATATTCCCTGTGGGATTCGACCCCAACCTAGTTGGGTTATATATCGACAATGATCGCTTACATTCTCGTAAGAGAGGTGTAGTTTGTGCATTATCAATATCTCAAAGATGTTCATACTGAGTATTTAATATATATTGAAGAATTAGAAAATTCTTCATTACTTTTAATGTTGCTTGTTCTCATGATAAGTTGGTTGGACCAACTAATTTTTGGATTGAATATCTTAAAAACTGAAAAGTATAAAATCTGAATAAAGGCCCGTTCACCTATCATGTGATATGTACATTTATTGTCAACCTGCAGTTTGACATTCACAAAGTTGCTTGCTCAATAAAATTGAGTCAAGAGCATAACTTTTAGATTGTGTAATCAAGGCAATTCATCTTGATAATGCTAATTGAGTTGGTGTTAAATGCCTTTGATAAATAGTTGAATCATTACTTATGAGAACAAAACTACATGTGTTGGTCTGAAGTATGATATATTACATACAATAACACTTGTTTGCATTAGACAAAAAATTCTGATTGATACTTCTCTCTCAATTGGTTCAAGGTCAGGAATCAATTATTCCATCTAATAGTTTTGATGTGTGGTATTTGATAAATGAATATACCATAATGCATAAAGATGGATTCCTCAAAAAAAAATTAAGGATGTATGCTAGTTTTCCTAACATAAGGGGGATATTATAAGCAGCTATGAAATATGTTAGAAATTATCATCAGATCTTCATTCAAACGATAATTCAAGTCAAATGCTGAAAGCATCTCATTTTTAAGTTGCAAGTGCTCCTATGTTATGTCCCTAAAGGACAAAGTCTAAGCATGTGTGCAACATAGTAGATCAATCGGTTTCAAATGAAATAATCCTTGAAGAGGATAAGGAGCAAACAATCATAATAAAAAGGCAATGTGCTTTTGAAGAGCCTACGATAGAACACTTCATGGAACCTTACAAGAGATTCAGGTACTTGAAAATAATGAAGTGATGAGATCTCAAAATGTTATGTCACATTATGAATTGATACAAAATAATATATCATTAATATCTTTGATATAATATTGGCGCACTATTGTGAAAGATCACGAGGATCTAAATTCTATGTTTATTTAAGCATGCTGACATAGAAACATTTATCAAGTGATATGAAAAGATGTATCTTGGTAAGCATAAAACTTATTTGATTTGCAGTCCAGACACTTGAAGATGTCACTCATGTAATGTTGAATATTGTTACTTGACAAAATTTACATGGAAATTTTTTAAGGATACAAAATATTTGAAGCATTTAAAAGTTTCTGGGAAACATCCTTATATTGTATAAACTTATAGCTTGAAAATTATTGAAACTCTTGGAGAGTTTTCAAAAAAAATAAAGATTTGCTGAAATGAGAAATATATCTTAATGCAATTGGTGCACAACACTAATGTATCTTGCAAATACTACAAGGCCCAATATAGCCTTTTCAATCAATTTGTTAGCAAGGTATATTTCTGCTCCTACTAGGAGACATCAAAATGGGATAAAATACATGAGCTTAGTTTATTCTAAAGCTTGCGGTCCCGATCTTGTTGATTATGCTGATGATGGGTATTTATTTAACCCGCATAAATCTCAGTCTTATACATGCAATGTGTTCACATATGAGATATTCTCATATCTTGGAGATATACAAAGTAGTCTATCCAGCCACTTCAACGAATCATGATGAGATAATAGTTATTCATGAAGCAAGCCGAGAAGGAGTATGGTTGAGATCCCTGATATATCTCATTCGAGAAAAATATGGTATAAAATGTGATAATGTACCCATAATTTTATACGGAGATAATGCAGCATGCATAGCACAACTTAAGGGAGGATTCATAAAAGGAGATATAACAAAGCACATTTCATCAAAGTTTTTCTACATATATGAGCTCCAAAAAAATGGTGATATTAACGTGCAACCGATTCATCCAAGTGATAATGTGGTTGATTTATTCACCAAGTCTCTTTCAATTATAACTTTAAAGAATATAGTGCATAAGATCGGGATGCAAAGGCTCAAGGATATTCTCATTAGGGGGAGTTAATACGAGATGTACTCTTTTTCCCTTACGAGGTTTTGTCCCATTGGATTTTTCTTGTAAGATTTTTAATGAGGCAACCTATATGCGTATTGTTAGAGATGTGTACTCTTTTTCCTTCACTATATTTTTTCCCACTAGGTTTTTTCTAATAAGGTTTTAAAGAGGCACATTATCTATCAATTAGACATTCAAGGAGAGTGTTATAAATATATTATCATATATAGTGAATGTATACTTTACCATATATAGTGAATATCTATTTATGGAAAAGTTAGAAACCCCAAGGTTAGTTTTCCCATATAAATAATGGGGTTTTCCTTCATTGTAATTCATTCATCAAGAATCCCTCAAGAGAAATAAGAATTACTATCTATTCTGTCTCTACTCTTCTTCTTTGTTCTTTATTATTTCATAACAAGAGAATTTTAGTAGTACATTTGTTACTACTTGAATGTCTCAATAAAATGTACAAATAGTGGATATTTATAGACACCAAATTTAGCTTCTAAGTTTGCAAAACTTGACTTCAAGTTGGCAAGTTGTCCAACTATTGGGGTATTCAAATCCAAATTAAACAAGGGATGTTTTGGTCTTCAAATTCAAATTAACTACTAACTATTACCTGTAATATTTCATACATATACATGTCACATGACATCCATATTATACAACACTCCCCCTTGGATGTCCATTAATAGATAATGTGTCTCATTAAAACCTTACTAGAAAAATCCAATGGGAAAAAAGCCCACTGAAGGAAAAATAGTACAAACATCTTGTAATACGCCTTTAGTGTTGCCTCATTAAAAACCTTATCAGGAAAATCTGATTGAGACAAAACCTTGGTTAAGGAAAAAAGAGTACGACGCGTATTTTACCCTCCCTGATGAAACTTCAATTTAATGACTTGAATCTCTGCATTCCAATCTTATGCACCATCTTCTTTAAAATTGTAGTTGGTAGAAACTTGATGAATAAATTAACAATATTGTCACTTGAACAAATCTATCGCACATTGATATCACCATTTTTTGAAACTCATGTGTGTAGAAAAGTTTTGGCAAAATGTGCTTCGGTCTGTCTCCTTTTATGAATCCTCCCTTTAATTGCGTTATGCATGCTGCATTGTCTTCATATATAAAATCATAGACACTTTATCATATTTCAGGCCATATTTTTCTCAGATGAGATGTATCATGGATCTCAACCACACACATTCTTGACTTATTTTGTGAATAACAACTATCTCAGTATGATTTAAGAAGTGATAGTTGTTGTATACTTTACCGAACGTCATGATATAGTTGTATCACCATATATAAGTAAATAGCCCATTCGATATTGAATTTTATGTGACTCAGATAAATACCTTTTCAATGTATGTTCATCAATGGACAAATATTTCATTTTTCAAACACTCCGAGTATACATCCAGTAGTATGCATTATTAGTTGCCTCATTAAAAATAGGAAAACCCTGTGGGATGTACAATGCACATATTATACTAGTAGTGTTTAAAACACCAGTATATTCTTATAAATGATGTTCCACAATTCATAAGTGCACCAACTGCACTAAAACATAGTACTTACTAACCATTTTCATGAGATCAAAAGTAATCTTTTTTCAAGTTAAGCGATCTTTATAATCACGGGGTATTCAATAGAATTGCTTTATAACATTTTAAATCCTTCAAAGATTTTCATATAACTTTCGTCATCTAGATAGGCATGACAATAATTTATTATATGTATTCAAGCTTTTCAATATTATCAGGTTGAAACAAACCTTATTTCATCCACCACAAGAGAGCAATTCTCCTACAATAATGTCAGGAACTTTGTGAAATTTTTATGCCCCAAGACACAAGTCGTACTTTATATCTTATGAATTTTACTTTCGCATAGTAAATCATTTGTACCCCACTGGCATTATACCTCTGGTCTTTAGATTATGAATCCAAATATTCACTTTTCAAGTGAAACAAACTATTTGAATTACATACTTTTATTTGACCAATAATTTATCTGTTCATACTCTTGGAAAAATTCATATCTAAGATCCTTGATACTATTTATAATATTGAGCGCTATATCATATCAAAGATATCATCAACGATTGTTTGATGTCGGTTCCAATAAGACATAACTTAATGAATATCTCTTCATATTCATTACTATTCAGGTACCTGAACTTTTGCCAAGGTTTTATGAAGTGTTATGTCGGTGCTAAAACACTTACCTCATTATTATGGTCTTCTTGATCATTTACTCCTTTCCTTCATAAAGAAGTTTTATCTTTGGAACCAATTAATCTATCACGCTTCAGGCGTGTCATAGACTCTGTCCTTTTACGAATTTTTCATTGGAGCATTTTACAGTTAAATTATCATATAGAGTTAGCAAACATATCTGACAATTAGTTTACAACATTTTGTAAATGAATTATCTCTTGAACTTAAAGTTCACATATATATTTTTTATGAGGATCTAGATAATTCATTTCATGCATAATTTTCAACTGTTAATCAACTCTCTCCCTAATATTAGGAAATCTAACATTTATCCCCAACCTTATTTTGGGATTCATATTTGTGCATTGTGATGAAGCAATTGTATCATATGCCGCACATCAAAAAAAAATTTAGATGAAAATTATTTGGTTCTTGATCTTGAACCAATAGTGATACGAGAGCCTTGTTGGCTTGATGCATATAAATGCTGCTATATTTTAAATGGCATATCTCATACCAAATTTTTTTTTGGGAGATTTGTTCTAATAATCAACGGTTTAACTAGAATTGGAAGCATATAATTTCTACTAAACCAACCAATTATCAACATAATTTATAATTTGGAATTATACTCTTAATTTAATAATTCGAGCAAACAACTTGGCAAAAATCAAATTGCTAGTTAATTGAAAAGCACATGTGAGCATATCATAGATGCATCTATTAAACTATATAATAGTAATCAGTCCACATGGCAGGTGAATGGGCCCATATTCACCTTTTTATATGTTCCAAAAAATTTAGAGAATACATCCCAACCTTAGCTGGTACAATGATCAATTCATTGTGAAAACAAGCAGCACAAGAGAATTCGTGAAGAATCTTTTATTTCTTCAATATATAACCACATGAATTCTCAATTATTTTTGAATCACATTTGAAACGGAATGTTCATCCGTCATGCCAACTGCTATTTATTTCAGTATTTTTTTAATTTACTATTGCATGTGATTCTGTCATCATGCTCATAAATAAGAGGAAAAATGTGGATAACCTTTACATAAATATTTATAACACACATCGATTTTAGTAATATGAAGATATAACATCTTTAAATTATTTATTGTCTCAATATAATTTATGTTTGGTAATGTCTTTGAAACTTAATAATTTTTTTTGAAGACTTACTACAATCTCAAGATAGTAACACCTAAGCTCTTTTGGAGCTCTCAATTAATTTTGTGTGCTACACATATTATAAGTACGGTCATAATCTTAAAATATTATGTAAGCAAGACTTGTTTTTTGCTTTAACCCTTTGGTAATTCATGATAAACGTATCAAAATATTTATGACATACTATAATTAAGCAATAAACAACTGTTTATGTCAAAATAAAATTTTTCTTATTTTTCTTAAACCTTCCGTAGAGGTGAGATGTGACATTTATCTAACCATGCATGAGCATGTCCTTTTTATAATTTTTGTCTCATCTTGACACATTCATTTCAAGAATGGTCGAGCATCAAGGATACTTATCACAAATATCATTCTCTTCAAGGAATGAATTATAATTATGTGTACATGCTTCATAAATTTTCATTAAAAATTCATTCTCACGACATGAAATTTATTATATTTACATGACAGATCTCAACATCACTTTGAAAGGTCAAGTGAACCATTACTTTATATTCCTTTCTTTTGATGGAGGATTTATAAAACTTATATCAAATTAGGTCAAATGACAATCACGTGTGCAATGACCTTTCATATCATGCCAATTAGTGGAAAAAATTACCTTCATCTTTTGAAGGATCATTTGAGAACCAATAATGTTATTCAAAGAATATAACCTTCTAATACTTCAATATATATAGTCTAATACTCAATGTGCACATCTTCGAGATGGCAAAATCGTTCATGCCAACTTATGAACTTATTTGTGCTAGTAAACTCCAAGTTTACCATGAATATGAGTTTTACTTAGTAAATTTTAGATTTACTAGAACATGAATAATTTTTCAAATTTGCTATTTTGGAGTATATTTCATAATATTTTGTCTCAATTATTCTACCTCTTATGGAGGTGTTACTCCAATCATATTCATCCCAAGAAATGCATCTGTAGTTTTAACAATCAAAATTCTCATCTCCTAGGAATGAAATATAATGATGTCTTAAGTCTATCAAATTATGATAACTTAGAATTTCTTTCAAAATATTGCTCCTTCATGAGCAAATCGAGGCGTGCATATAATGTAACAAAAGATTTTGTCCTTGTTACACCTGTATTCATATTCATAAATATCCTTTTTTTCTAGACATACTATACACTCCATGTTACCACATTCACTTGAAGGAATGGAGCATATTCAATGGGATATATTTCATGACTTTTCAACAAAATTTTGCCGTAGTCATTATTATATCATCAATATGATGCATTGAGATTCAAACTCAACATCTTATCCATATAAAAGTATTTTAGGTCAAAAATTAATGGGACTTAAACCTATCATCTTATGATCATGGTGCATCGAGACTCTTAACCCGATGTCTTACCCTCTTAATGGCATGAGATTTAAATCTATCATCACACTCTTGGTCTTGGCCAATAACATATTAGGCCAAAGTATAATAAACTCAAACTTGAGCCTATAACAATATCACCACTTGGTGATTATCAATACTCTTTTCAAACTTAATTTTAAAAAAACATGAGTTAATAATATACTTATCTTATCATAAATAGTAGAAAAGTGAAATCCAAGTTGTGATAATTGCATAGTTCTTGCGGTCTTGCATTTTTCACCATCCGATTCAATTTTCTTTTCTTAGCCTTCAAATTTCAAAATGGTAGAGTCTTGTGTTGATAACGTCTTATAAAATAAAGACAAAATATCAATATCAAACTTTAAAGAAGGAGAGAACTTTAGAGAATTTTAGTAGTACATTTGTTACTACTTAGATGTCTCAATAAAATGTACAAATAGTGCCTATTTATAGACACCAAATGTTGCTTCTAAGCTTGCCAAACTTGACTTCAAGTTGGCAAGTTGGTCAACTATTGAGGTATTCAATCCAAATTGAACAAGGAATATTTTGGTCTTCAAATCCAAATTGACTACTAACTATTATCTCTAATATTTCATACATATAAATGTCACATGACATCCCTATTATATAACGTTTAAATCATTTTTCAAAGATTCTTTACACTTTAATATAATAATGTAAGCATAAACATATATTTTAGTGTAAGCACATATATACTTTACCACCAAAAGTTTCAAGTGGTTGATGGATCATCACTTTGGCGTTTGTCATGTAGTACCTCTTTCCCCTGTCAGAGGCTAAAAGAGATGCATCAATTTGAACCATAGTTGTGGTACAGTTATTTTTTTCTATATTTAAAATCTTTTCTTATATTTAAAGTCAAATCTTTATAAAATCATTGATTACATTCTTTTTGTGTACTTAAACCTTTTAAAAATTTGGAATTTTTAAATTTTTGTTATTCTAACACTTTTATATTTATTTCTAGATTTTTCAAATCTGATTAAAATCAAATTTAGCTGATTTAAAATTCTTAAGCTAATGGAAAAAGTATACTTGTCATTAATTGACAACTTTTAATAAGGAAAGATTTTACCATTACCATAAATAAATTTAATTAATTTTTAACTCTTAAATATTAGAAAAAAATTATGAAAAAAATAATTTTATCAAAAGTAAAGACTTTTAATGAAGGATAAAAAGTCCAAATAATATTTCTAAGGCCCTTCACACTTTTAATATATTACCAGTTTAGTTTACGTGCTTTGCACGTGTGCCTCTCATCAATTGTAACGACTCGAAAATACACCCTGATCGTCACACGGTGCTTACGGTCCCGCAAGATCACAAGTTAACCCATGAACTGGTACCTGCTGTGAGCACTGAATAATAAAATAATAAGATACAGGTGCAGAAATAACTGAATAATGCCGAAGGTTTTAAGTATTGAAACATATTATTTAAATCATTATTCCGAAAATGTCTAAAAATAATACTGAAGAGACTGATGATAACAACTGATAAACTGGCTAACTGTCTGAAATAATCTGAAAATCCTCTAACAGACTAAGGAGTTGATGGGACAAGCTCCCAACTAACTTTGACAGACTATTGAACTGAAATACTGAAATAAACATGAACGGTCCTCGATATATGAGGACTCACTACTGCTGTTGTTGCTGATGCGCTGGACTATCTAAGTATGGTCGGAAAACTGAGCGTCCGAACCTATGATATAAGACATCATAGCGTAAAAAATGAGTATGTGATCAGTACTTTGAATGTTCTGGTATATGAGATGAGGGTAGGCTGAAATACATGGGTTCGTGTGCATGAGATAGTAACTAACTGAATGACATGAGGTAATTGAATATGAGTACAAGAGAAACTAAAATACTGAGAATGTAAGACCAAACATATAATATATCTGAAATAATCTGTAAAATTAAAATACTGAAATTTGGTAACTGAATACTGACAAACTGTATGCTATGGTCAAATAAACTGAACTAAATTCTATACTGAGTACTGAAATTAAAACTGTAGGAGATATCATCTAACCGATATGCCCCATTCTGAGTTGATCGGGGTCCAACCTGTGATTCCAGTTGGAAGAGTGCTAGTACCGTGCCACAGGTACTAACACTGGCTGTGGAGTCAGTCCTAAACTGGCGGGTGACCCCAAAGAGAGTGTCAGTCCTAAATTAGCGAGTGACCTCTTAGAGAATGTCAGTCCTAAATGGTGGGTGACCTTTATAATCCTATGCTGGCTACGTAGTTCTAGAACTTAGGGACTGGTTCTAAGGACCAGTCCTAACTGACGGTAAGGCCCCATCTCTAGGTTCGATTGGTGTTGAATCCTACTCCTAACTAAACTGACATTGATTACTGAACTGGTCTAAGTTTAACTGATTATGATAGCTGACTGAACTAATAGTGCACATGATATATCTGAAATCATTCTGAAAGTATTGAATTTATGTAAACAGCTAAGTAACAGGTGTTCATAACCCTCTAGGACTCGATGGAAATAACAATAGGGACACATGAAAGTTTTGAAATCATAATAAGAAAGCATTATTCAAAACCCATCATTTAGGCATTTTATCAAATACATGGGGGCTAATACTTCAACATGGAAATACTTTTAAACATGATGAGATATCACGATCACATGAAGAAATCATAAACTGAGAATTTATTCTGATTTGCATGAACATGTTACGGAAACTACAACATTTAAACATACTATAATCCATTCTGCATGAAAACAATTGCAATCATGACTTGCAATCAAATTACCAAGATATTGATGAACATGTTTCAACTTTCAAACATGTAAGGGCTCATTCATCGAAAACGCATTATAACATCATGTATAATCGAAATTCATAAATGCTTCATGGAGATAATTCATAGTAACATGTAAAACCATAATTTAAATCTTAAAAATGAATTCTTGGACTCCATGGGTGAATTTAAATCATACATACCTTAATTGATGAATTTGTGAAGGTTCTTGATGATTTTCTTGGAAATTAAGCTTGAATCCCTTGATTCTTTTAAAGAGGCTAGGGTTTGTTCTTGAGAGAGGATGCTCTCTTTTGAGAGAATTTAAGAATAGAATGACCAATTATGCATTTTGGGACCCTTAATAACGTGTTATAGATCAATTGGGTGAAGAAAAAAAGACTCAATTGCTTGAAAAATGGAATCAAAAGCTGGAAAATAAAGGGCGGGCGATGAGCCGGGCATCGCGGACTCTGGACCGACGGTCTAAGCCCCGCGCCGCAGGCACCCCCAGCAACGGTCTAAGCCCCGTGCCACGGGCCCATTACAGGGATGCTACTATCTTGGTGGTCCAAACACACCCTTATGCTCGTCCGAAAATTTTGAAACTCACCCGAGATGTTCTATCGACAACCCCGATCATGAATCAACTTAAAAATTAACTTTTCGATGTCGATAAGGTCAAAAATAAAATCATCAAAGTTTAGAGACTTTAGAAATGACTAAGTCCTAACACTTGGTGAAATTTTCTAACTCGTGGAATCCTTTTACATACAATGGTGAGCTGAATTGAGCTAGGATCTTACGAGGTCTTTCATCAATCAATAAAACTATATATGAAATTAAATTATTAAAAAGTAAGAACTAACATTAGAATAAATTTTATATCCATTTATATAGCTCATAAAAAAAAGATAATCATCAACGCCTATTATTAAAAATAATGACGAGCTTGCCAGATCGGATAGTTTATTCACAATTGAAATAGTTTCATATAGTTAAATTTTACAAGAGAATTCATATAGAATTAAAATGACTAACTAATTTCTTGTGACCGAATGTTTAGTTCATTAATTGTGTATGAGTCATTATAATCAAAAATCACAAAATACTTGTCATTAAACATTTATCGATCAAAAATACATAATTATTATTTGAAACCTCAAGTACATGCTAAGATCACAAAAGAAAACTTCTCAATAAACAATTGACTATCAGAATATATGATAATTTTTTTGTAAACATGAAAGTATGTCAAAAATTAGAAAACTAACCTCAATTTACTAATAAATTTTTCTCCTCAGTCAAAGTTACTATCAATATTTCACACACACAAAAAAAGACTTCTCACATAGTAATTTGCTATCAAAAATACATAATAATTTAGTATTATGAACGATTAGTTTTTCCTCCAAAATAATTTATTTGTTTATTATAATATGAAAGAAGAGAATAACATTATATAATGAAAAAGTTAGAGAACAACACCTCAACATAAGGACACGTTGAGTTTGTCTTTCCTCCAATGGATCTTCTTTCGATGATTGTCTAGGTTAAATTAGATCATTAACGTTTCAGTTAATAGTACTAATACATACTAATACATTACATACTTTATTTTTAAAAAAAACTAAATAGAACTATCATATAAAACAAATTTAAAAAAAATTGTTGCACTTGCAAATTTTCGAGAATTACCATGGACAACACGTTTTTCATCTCAAGTATATAGAGAATTCTTTTTATATATTAATTTTTTTAATATCTCTTACCATTTATTCTAGGAGTCATTAGGACTCTCTTTGATGTATAATAGAAAAAAGACTTACCATACATTTTAGGAGTTTAAAGTTCTTATTTATCACAATTCTTTTCATATCTTTAGGAGTTAATATAATAAATATGATTAAATAATAAATTGAGAAAATAGTAAAAAAATGATTTTGTCTATTACGAAGTATTATAATGAAGGATAAAAAGTTCAAATCATCTTCACACTTTTAATCATTAACTTGTTTCAATTAATACTTACATACTTTATTTTAAAAAAATAGAACTATAATATAAACAAATTGGAAAAAATTGTCGCACTCACAAATTTTCGAGAGCGACCATGGACAACTCGTTTTTCACCTCAAGTATATAAAAATTTCTCTTCATTTATTAATTCCTTTTATATCTCTTACCATATATTTTAGGAGTCATTAAGACTCTTTTTTTATGTCTAATAGGAAACAGACTTACTATACATTTTAGGAGATTAAAGTCCTTATTTATCACAATTCTTTTCATATATTTAGGAGTTAATATCATAAATATAATTAAATAATAAATTGAGAAAATGATAAAAACACGAGTTTGTCTATTGCGGAATATTTTAATAAAGGGAAAAAAGTTCAAATCATCATCTTCACACTTTTAATATATTATAGATATAGTATATTATAGATTATAGATATAAATATAAATAGATTTTTGTTGCTAGGTTTTTTTGCACCCACACACGTTTACATAATGGACACAAAATACATATTACAATCAAGGCCAAAGAGCTATTGACTATGATAAATATTTTGAAATTAATTAAAGTTTTTATTTAATTTAATTAAATAATAAATTGAGAAAATGATAAAAACACGAGTTTGTCTATTGAGGAATATTTTAATAAAGGGAAAAAAGTTCAAATCATCATCTTCACACTTTTAATATATTATAGATATAGTATATTATAGATTATAGATATAAATATAAATAGATTTTTGTTGCTAGGTTTTTTTGCACCCACACACGTTTACATAATGGACACAAAATACATATTACAATCAAGGCCAAAGAGCTATTGACTATGATAAATATTTTGAAATTAATTAAAGTTTTTATTTAATTTAAATAAGAAATTGTAATATATAATACTCTTTAATAAATTAAAATATTACCTTATATAAAGAATTTTTTTCTATAGTTCTATTTAAGTTATACATCGGATGTGAGCAAAAACCCAAAGTAATAATATCTAGACATTAACTTTTATACAATATTTTGACCAACTACATTAAGGAATCATTGTTGTTCCTATATACTCCCTCCATTTCAAAATAATTGAATTATTGGGTTATGACATATTTCTAAAGAAAAATCTTTTAAAACACAAATTATAGGTTACTTTCCACTATTATTTTTTAATTGTTTTTAAATTACTCTCCTAGAAAATGTGAAGTATAATGAAATGGTAAAATTGGAGAAAATTTTCAACATGTCTCTTGAAGAATAAACAATTCATTTATTTTGAACATTAAAAAATAATTCAACAATTCATTTATTTTGAAATAGAAACGATCTAAAATATAGAATCATAATGTAAAGTCAGACGCCTGCAATTTCAAGCCACTTAAATTAAATTAATGGCGGAAATAGTTTACGGGAATCAGCAAGATTCCAATTGTTTGACTTAATATGTTTTTTTCTCGATTTTCTCATGTGTTGATGTTTTAAGTATATTTTATTATTGTGCCGTGAAACTTAGTTCTCAATTAACTTACTTTTAATCTTGTCTTTCTTCCGTAGGATAGCAAATATATGTCTTTGTCCAAACAATGACAATGAATTATCAAGTTGTTTATTTTTTAAAGAACCAAAAAGGGCATAAAATGTCCTTCGTCTATTGAAAATTATACAAAAATATCCTCCATCCATCTTTGGGCTCTATAATGCCCTTCAGATCTATCTTTAGACTCCAAACAGTCCTTATATTAAGGGGAAAGGACATGGGTTGGCCATTTTAAAAAGAAATGGGGCAAAATAGTTCGATGAACCGCTGTACTATGTCGGTTTTGTAAGTTGGACAGTTCTACTTACATGTTTGTCATCTGGACCCCTGAACTCACTAAAAAACAACATTTTAAACACTTTTTTGGTGAGTGTAACACACTCTCGCCACATCAACTGTCATATCAGCTTACACGTCTACCACGTCTGTCACGTCAGCTGCCACATCAGCCGCCAAGTCATTTTTAAATATTACATTAAATTTTATGTTATTTTTAAAATGCTACACAAGATATTAAATATTAAAATAAATTTAATTAAATAATTTTTTTTTATAAATTGTAGAAATTCTAATACACAAATACAATAAATTTTTAATTTAAATTAAATTAAATTTTCAATTATAAATTTAAAGTTTTAACTATAAATTCACATTACACAAACATAATGAATTTTCAATTTTTATTTAAATATCTTCAACAATTTGTAAAAGTTACAAAATTAATCCTAAACAAAATGAAAAATTTAAATTAAGAAAATGAATAAAAAAAAATTAAAAAGTAAATCAAGAATAATTTTTTTTTTGTTTTACAATGAACAACAAACAACAATATCAACCACAGCAAAGACCTCTTCAAGGATATATAATTTTTTTTTTTTTACAATGAACAACAACAACAACAATATCAATCAACAAAGACCCTCTTCGGGAACAACAACAATATTTTCTTTTCTACAATGAACAACAAAAATATCAACCACAACAACGCAAAGACCCTTTTCACGGATATATATATATATATATATATATATATTGACAATGAACAACAATAACAATATCAACCAACAAAGACCCTCTTCAGGAGCAACAACATTTTTTTTTTGACAATGAACAACAACGATAATATCAACCACAACAAAGACAAGGAATAACATAAACTTTCGTTGAATCTTGTCAATCTTAACTCCACTAACATCCACTTTCGTTGAAGTAGCAATAACATAAGTTTGATTAACTCTCCTTAATGGAACCCCATTAACCTTAAACAACCCATTAACAAGTAACAGTCCAGAACATACAAGTTGTTTCAAGAACACAACTCATTTTTCCTTAAATCTCCCAGCTAGAATAATCAAACCGATACCAGGTGTAATACTGGCTCTCAAGTTTGTGGGTTTTGATTTGTGTTCGTTGATGAGGGATTTTTCCACATCATCAGCTGGGTAGAATTTTGGTGGTTTGATGACGGTGGTTGAGGACGGAGCAACTACGGTGGTGGATTTTGGGTGGGTGGGGAATTTACCGCCCTTTTTCTTCTTGATAACCCAAAGCCCCTTTTTGTGGTACATTTTGGAACAGAAGAATTTTTCGATTCCATTGATTAGATTAGGGTTACGGGAGAATTTCTTGGCGGTCATTGCTGTGAAGTGTGCAAATGGCATGTTTGGAGTGAAAGGGGAACAAAATAAAAGTGAAATTTAAATTGTGCAAAGGGTAAGTTTGAGAAAGTGAATAAAAACCCCTCTTTATTTTTTTCAATTTTAATATTATTTTTAATTTTTTTAATTAGTTTAATATAAAATTGGCCAAAAATTGATCCCACTCGCACTTCAGGCAAGTGTAATCACTCTCCTTATCCTAGTCAGCATTTTAATGCCATATAGGCAAAGTCAACAGTCAAAAGGATTTAAAATATAGTTTTTTTGTGAGTTCAGGGGTCCAGATGACAAACATGTAAGTAGAAGTGTCCAACTTACAAAACCGACATAGTACAGGGGTCCAGAAGGTCATTTTTCCAAGAAATGGCCAACCCATATAAAAGTTAGACAATTGGAGCCAGTCGGCCCAATTTAATTGCGGTTTTTAGTCATTTGACTCATCGGTCGCATGCAGTCTCTATACCCAATTGATACACTTTTATACCATATTGATACACTTTTATACTGCATTGATACACTTTTATACCACATTGATACACTTTTATATCGCATTGATACACTTTTATACCGCATTGATACACTTTTATACCGCATTGATACACTTTTATATTGCATTGATACACTTTTATATAATTATTGTATAAAATATGTATTTGTATTTGGTATCAAAGATTCATGTATTTGATATCAAATATTGTATTTGATTGATAAAAAAGAAGATCAAGAATTACAATGTTATAAAATCGTATTTGATTGTTAGAAAAACTATACCAATTAGAAGTGTGGGGTTAACACATTACTTTTCTGAGTTTATTGTGTTAAAAACATGCAAATGTTCTGTCTAAAGTTATTGTCTAGCATTAATTATCTTTCTTCCAAAAATATATTATTGTATTGATGCGTTTGTGTTTTACTTGCATTTCACTATTTTTATCTTCCTCCATAAAGTAAAAAATTGTGTGCTGGCGACGAGGTTCGTTGGACGAAATCAATGCATCCTCTGAATCAGAAATGGGCTTATAGTATTTACTTAGCATTTAAAGGGAAAAGGATGAATATATTAGCAAAAAAAGGTCTAAATGACTATATTTTGAAATTTAAAAATCAATGGCCACTCGGCCAAAATTATTTTAGACGAGTGGCTATTCTTGTCCTTTCCCCTTATATTAAACAACCCCAAAATTAATTTTTTTTTAAAAAAAATTATTAGTAACATGTCAACTTTTCACTGATCCGATTAAATTAATTAAAATAATAAATAACTTATTTTCTCCTTTATTATTTCCCCATTGGTAGAGTGTATTACAAAATTAATGCATGCATTAGTCTTGTGTATTATTAGTAACTTTTTTGATATATTTTTTTAGTTAATGTATCAATAAATTAACTGAAAAATTGTCTCCTAAGTTAATGATCTTTGATACAAATACCAATAAATTAATTTAAAAAACTTCTCCAAGCATGTGTACCACCAACAAGACACTGGTCACTCTCGGAAGCTGTTTGTTTGGCCCAATTCCAGAATCCTGGGCGAGTGTTAACCACTTAGTAGGATTAGAATGAGAATTTTTTTTTTCTAAATAGGTCAATTCCAAAAGGGTTATTAAGTTCCGGCTTTAGAATTTCAAGATAATCTGGATGGATATATTAGCTTTTGGATGAATTTTTTTATTTTTCTTTAATCAATAAAAAGTTGACACATCACTAATGGAATTCTTTTTTTAATTAAATATTGGGTTTGTTAAATATAAGGTCAATTTGGAGCCCAAAGTGAATGTGAAGGACATTTTAGATCCCAAAGGTGGATGTGAATGACATTATTGAGCCCAAAGGTGGATGAAGGGCATTTTTATATCTAAAAATTATACAAAGCCACAACTTAAGTATCATTTATTACACAAAATCCTAACTTTCAAAACCTATTACAAAAATCTCATTTTTTTAATTTCTCTCTCTAAAAGTACATATACATAACTTTTCCAATTTTTGTATTATTAATTTGTTCTCCTTAAAAGAAGCCTAAAATCAAAGAGTTATTATGTAGATGTTATCATTTTTGAATTCATTACCATGTTTGATTCAAACTCTTACTCAATTGCATTCGATTCTAATAAAAATGCCATTTTTAATATTCTGTAATTTTTAAGATTTGAGCTTAATTATTTTTTTTCTTTGACTTTACCAAAAATCATAGATTACGATTGAACAATTTCTTGCATGTTGTTCATTCAATTGAATAAGTTCAAACTCTTTTTTTTTTCAAAACATCGTAACGATCCCATTAAGATGAAAAAACTTAGGAAAATTGTTGATGGAAGTTCAAAAAATCAAATCAGAACCGTCAAGAAAAGTTAAAAAAATAATTTTGCACGACCACGTCTATCAAAGGTATTTCTGATTTTTTGTTTTTGAATATGATTGTTAATTTGTAATGAATTATTGTGTTTTTTTTCCAGTAATGTGAGTTTTTTTTTTTTATTTATTTGTTTTTAGAGATGATTATTAGCTATGCAATATAATGTTGGTTTTTTCATCAATTTGAAGATTCCTATAGAAGTTGCTTGTGTATATGCATAACACCAATTTTGTATATCATAGATATATAAATAAGTGATGATGTCTTTATTTTGAAATGTAATGACATTTATAGTTCATATACACTAACAATGTTATGTATATAGAGCCACATAAATAATCTTTATTATGTTATATCTATAGTTCATATACATCACTTTATTATCTACAGTATTTGTTTGTAGGCTCCGTAAGAATTGGTTAATTTAGTTATACCGATATACATTCTGAAGTTATGAACTTTTAAAAAAAAATTATGAACTATTATTAACAATGTCGGTTGATTTTGAAGTTGAATATCATCGTATGAGATACGCGTCACTCCTTTAAAATTATGATATTCAAAAAGCGAAGAAAGTTTATGTGAGAGACAACGACGATCCTCCAAGACCAAGGACAAAATATGTCCCCATACCTAACGAAACGGAAATAGTTAGCATTGAATACGGGTAAAAATTATTTATGGTGAAGATGTTTGTATTTCTGTGGAATTGTTAGAAATCCGATTTATTAGATTTATTAAACTATTTTAGGTGTTATGTACAAAGTTATTAGAACACATTTTCTTATATTTTTGGATTAATGATTAAACTGTTTTGTTTATGAAGTTGTGATTTGTGTCTATTACTTATTTTTTATTATGTATGTATGTGTTATTGTTATTATAGGTTATCATAGTTGTCGTATTATTATCAATACATAATTATATGACTTTCTTATATTTCACGAATAAGAAAGTCATATAACAATACACATCATTAATGATAAATATAGTCATATACATAGAATTTAAATAGTGCCTAAGAATACGATATGACGTAACATCATAACTATATGATGAAAGTTATTTTCACTTTGATATACATAACTATATGATAAACATCATAACTATATGTAAACCTATACATTTCAATATTTGTGTACCAATTGTGTACTGTAGCATATTTTTTTAACTTATACACATACATACAAATTAATAGTGATACGTTAAATGTATACGCAGTCATTTTTCACTTTTCATATGTGAATATAACACATATTTCGTATGTATATGTAGTCATATAATTATAACACACATATACATAGACTTATAATGTATATAAAATCATTTTTCACTAGCCATATGTATTGTTAGGCACATACATACACATTAACAGTCATATACACAGACTAACAATATATATTCAGTCATTTTTTATTTGATTTTTAGAGAACGTAACACAGAATTTGTATGTATATGTAGTCATATAATTATAACAGTCATATACATAGACTTACAATGTATATGCAGTCATTTTTCATTAGCCATATGTAAACGTAACACATAATTTGTATGTATATGTAGTCATATATTATAACATAATACATAGTATAATTTTGAGATTTACATAACAATGATTCACATACTTCAGAAGTCAGAATCATACTACTATCACAGAAACAATCCATAGAATTGACGACTTGTCAATGAAATTACATAAACAGAAACACACTCTAGTTTTCTCAATCTCCACCTTCTCATTAGACAAGATTTTTTGCAAGACCAACAAATAAAGAAAAATTTATCGAGTTGCACTTTCTACAGATTTTCACTTTTGCATCAGTAGATCATTTTTGATGCCACACACAAATAAGAATCTGGCCCCCAATTCTTAATTGAAAGCCAAAAAATATGAAAAGTCTGGTGCTGAATCCTCAACAACAAAAGAGGACAGATTTATGTTAGAGCGTTAAAAGACTATAACATAGTACGAGAAATGGAGGTACTCCAATTTAACATTGAAATGCAAAGATAAATTAGGAATTTAGCATATAACTAGAAAAAGCTCAGCAAGAGCCATGTATGTTGTACTGACAACATAACGTACATCAATAGTTTTTCGAGTTTCGTCAATGTTTAATTTGATAGCAATTGACGAAATCAACCTCAAATAACTTATAAATTCCGCGACAACAATCTCTTCACATTTATACCTAACATATTTTGTTTCGGTTCTCCATTCACCAAAGTGCCTCAAAAGAACATCAATATTCATCTTCTTGAATTTCAATTAAAAAAAAAATTCAAAAAGCTCAAAAAGCAGTGATCATATGATTTGTGATTTATGTTTTTCGTTTGATTTATTTTTAATGTATTTGTTGTTTTCAAAATTTGAATTGCAGTAGTTGTTATATAATTTAGGGATGCACTAATCCACTTATTAATGTACTTGCGTTAATTACATACTTAATTTAAGGGGAATTCGTTATTTTCCCTTTTAAAAAACGTTATTAAATTCGCATATACAAATGTTTCTTTGTATATGTCGGGTGTTTTATGTATACTAATCGGAAGAGAGATTAAAGTAATTAAAGAAGTAGAAGAGAGTGTAAATAATTCTAATAGGGTTGAGATTTATGTTATTTATACTTTTTAGATCATTTCCAATAGGTGAAGGGCACTTTATGCCCTTTCCCGTTTAAAGAATTATACTCCCTCCATCTTTATTTGTCCATAATTAATTTAGTACATATCTTAAGAAATAACAAATATTAAAGGTAATTTAATGATTATTCTCTATATTTGATATTTTACTCGGACTTCACTTATAAAATTACACTGAATATATTTGTAATTAAATTGCATACATTTTATATGTTGACTAAGTATGCTTTTTCCCAAAATGAAAAAAAATTAGTTACGAACAATTTAGCGCTTGGTTAACATGAAATTCATATCTAAGTCAATTTATTTTAATTATATTTGTTATCAAATAAAATATGTGCTTTAGTCAAGCGCAAAATGCGTACTCTACTCTAAACTAGTTAAATTAAGGATGTTCTTACCTTTCACAAGCTTTACACCATCATAATAACATTGTTTTGCTGTAATGTCATTTTTTGCCTCTGAATTTGATATGTGGTAAGTATAATACTGTACATCGTTCAATTCAAAGATTCTCAAGAACTTGTCTGCTTTTTGTTGTTCCCTATTGCAGGTTATTTTTGCTTCTTGCCTAAGTGCAATCCTCCAGTTAAATTGAAAGTGCTCTAAGCTCACTAACCTTTAGATGTTGCTAATTTTGTTTAGTTTCTTGTTAATAGATAACTGTGCTTATGAACTATCTAACTAATGGTCTCTTTCACTTATACTTCTCCAACGACTCAATTTTTTGTTGATGATATGCAGCTTCTGTACAGCCTTTTCATCACGTCCCGCAGTTGAATTGGTGATTTTGTGGAAATTTTGAGATGGTTCTATACAAACTAACTAATGGATAACTGTGCTTATGAACTATGCTTATGAACTATCAAACTAATGGTCTCTTTCAATAATACTTCTCCAACGTCTCAAATTTTTGGTGATGATATGCAGCTTCTGGCCTTATCCATTTTGGTGCAGTGGGTATTGGACTGAAAATACATTTGTTGGGTGTAAGAAATGACTATTTCTTACATATGAAACTTCAATTTTACAGCACACTTTATCCTATGGCATCATTGGATTCCATTAGAGACTAGAGTGCCACCACCTTTAACCAGGTTCATAATGGATTTCGATTAAAACAAAATAGTTCACTTGGATCCAACAAGCAGAATAGTTGGCACATATTCTGATTTTTGGGTTCTGTAATAGTAAGTCATTGAATCCATAGGATGCAGGGGACTTTTCAGGCCGTTGTTGCCACGAGAGTAGTGAAGTTTGTAGTGAGAATGATGAGTTTGAGGAGGTTGGTTGGATATGACGGAACAAGGGTAGTTTTAGTTACTGGAACCAGATAAGTGAGTGTAAGAAAGAATGTTTGGGTAATTGTTCTTGTATTGGTTTGTGTTACAATAAGCTGAGGATGAATTGTATATGCAAGAGTTCAGGGAATACTTTAATGAAGCATATTCAAGGCACATTACTTCTGATTGAAATGATCTGTGGTAATTCTGCCAGTTGGAAATGGGACTTTCTTGATATCGAGGAGGAGAAAAATAAGGAAAAAGAGAAAAAGATATATTTCCTATAATGAATTTGAAGATGTTTTGATACAAAGAGCCTAATGTTGCTACGAAGGGATTATTGGAGAAGCTTGTTCATGGTGGTTATGGAACTGTGTTCCTTGGATAGCTATCAGGTTCCTCACTTGTGGCTCTTGAAAGACCTGGAGGCTGTCAAAAGGAAGTTTGCAGAGTAAGGCACAACAGGAAACATCCAGCGTGTCAATTTAGTGCGTTTCACAGGACTTTGTTCCATGGGGAATTGTCACCTCATGGAAGGCCTCATTGATTGGTCACCCTGAATGCACTAAATCGCTGTGAATCCTACACATTATGCCTTCGTGACATTGTATAGACGTTCCATATTGATGAATCTGCTGCAATATTCCCTTCGACTATCTTGTGTGCTGCCCACAGTGGGAAAAACCACTTCTCTCCTCTGTTCCACCCTCTTCACCTCTACCTACTACTCTCCAATAATGTCATGTCATTGCAGCATTGCTATATACATCAGCTTTAGTTGTGATCTCCAATCCAGGGATCCACTAGGGTGCAACATAGCCCCAAGTCTACTAAAGTACCTAGGAGCTTTGCTAGTCCAAAATCAGAAACCTTAACTGAATAATCTTCATTTAGCAGTATATTCTCTGGTTTAATGTGACAATTTATTGTATAATTGTGAAATGACACCTCTTGATGTCCCAACAGAAATTAGGAATCTAACATCCCAATTAGATTCTCACCATTCGCCTTAGATATGCGCTAGAGGACCCTTCAACATGTACTCATAAACCAAAAGCCTATGAGAATTTTCAGAACAAATTCCTCTCTCACTCACTACATTGACATGCTGAATGTTTCCTATTGTGCATGACTGAGAGAAATTCCTTTTGACAACAACCAGGTCTTTCAAGAGCATGAGTGAGGAATCCGATTGCTCCTCTTGGAACACAGTTCCATAACCACCATGAACAAGCTTCTCTAATAATCCCTTGGTAGCAACATTAAGCTAGTTGTATCAAAACACCTTCCTTGAGGTGACAATGCTTCAACCTCCAAAACGGCTTCCAGTGATTGTGGGGCAGGAGTTGGTTCAGGTAACAGGACATTAGGAGATGGTTGTTTCAGGGACTCTCAAACTTCTCAACAAGTATGCAAACAAGAAATCAACCCAACTATAATCTTGAAATTGGTAATAAGAGATCAGACCAACTATAAGATAAAATAATCTTGTATTTTTTCTCAAAATTATTATCCATACTCCCAAAAATCAAATGATCCCTAAAGGCTTTATTCTTTAATCACTCTTATCCACGTATTTCAAATACATGCTTTCTTACTACCATGCATGTCAGCAACCATATAAGACCAACATAGACAATGTACATAAACTGCTAATACAACAACAACATAACATACTCAGTATACACACACTAGTAGATTCTAGGAAGTATAGTGTATATGCAAAGCTTACCCCCACCTTGGAAGGTAGAGAGGTTGTGTCGAATAGACCCTTGGCTCAATAAAAAGCATGACAAAACAGGTGAAAAAGGACGAAGCCATAGTAAAATACTAAAAACATGACAAAGCATTCTTAAAAGGAACAATAACTACAATAAAACAGGACAACAATCGAAGTGGAGTACAATAAACAATAAATCAAATAAAAGAAACTACAAGAGTGCTAATACACAATACTCAATAATATCCAGTAACAGTATAGCCAACTGAAATAAATTCAAGAGCAAGAAAATAAATACTCAAGTCAAATTAGAGTAAACTGAGAGTTACCTCTGTGTCTTTGAAGAAATCAGCCACACATAGACGTGGATCTTCATCCTTCGATGAGCTTGGCCGATTAGTAGTGACTTTCTCCACTGGTAGCTTGGAATAATCGGGTCTGCTCGACATTCTGAAACAGCACTACCGAACCAATCAACAAAAACATATCAATATTAACGAGTCATAAACTCACACCAGAAAGTAATTTTATAAGCTATTCATGTAAGATATTCACTTTTTTTCGCATACTAAATTACCCTAACCTTACACCATATCATTCTCTCAACGTCACTACTACCATTTAATGTAACAGAGCAACATACTACAATTACAACAACAACAACAACCCAGTGTATGATTCCACAAGTTAAGTGGGGTTTGAGGAGGATAGTCATGTGTATGCAAACCTTACCTCTACAAGGTAGAGAAACTATTTCCGATATATAAATCCTCGACTCAAGTAAAAACACATTACAAACAGTTTGAAAAAGGAAACTCAGAGGGTGAAGAAGCCAAAACAAAATGATTAACAAAACATGATAACACATTACTAAAAACGGAATAGTCACTACTACAAAGTAACACGATTATCCAAGAACTAGAAACATTACATAGTAGCAGAGAAACGCACAGAGAAAATAAATAAAAAATCCAACAATTGCAAGTTAAAAGTTCAAACTTTGCACCTCCATTTTACGTATAAAGTAACGACAATCTAAAATAGGTCTTAAACTCACGTAAAATCTTCAGTTTTTTTTCTCATAAACAACCATTTATTTTCACCACCATAAGTTTTTCAACGAAGAATAACACCACCACTACCAATATTTATTTTACAAAAACACACGCAAAAAACAAAAAAAAATCCAACAATGTTACGTTCAAAGTTCAAACCTTTACTCTGGAAACAAAATCAAAAAGTGTAAAAAGCTCGATTTTTTCTCTTTCTTTTTTAACTTCACTATATTTGTTGCAAATAGTTTTTGCAAGAAAATGGAAAATGAAAGAAAACAAGCCTTTCTTTTGCAGGAAGGTTTGGAAATGGAGCTGTACAAGGCTGCGCCTGTAATGGACCTAGCTGTTAGTACGTACTATAGTGTTAGAAAAGAGAAAAAAAAATTAAAATGTTTAAGTAATATAAGAATTACTATAATATTTAATTTAAAGTTACGTTAAAATGGAAATCTTACAGCTATTTTTTTACGCCAATAGTTTTTTGTCAAATTAATGCAAATGTATTCCTAAAAGTGTATTGTAATTCCTGATAAAAGGGTCAGATAATTTTTACATTTAAGTTGGTATACTCATATCAGTAGTGTAGAATAAAACTTTGGTGTCATTCGGACTAGTTTGCGCGTATTTTTATTATTTTACGAGTATTTGCAGAGGCGGAGTTAGTATTGTTGTTACGAGGTCATAAAAGTTATGTACACCGATAGTGTAGAATAAAATTTATATTATCAAAATTTTTTTTGTTGTGATTGTTTCCAACATAATTTAATTCATGGAATTAAACTTCAACCACAAATAAAAATATGAAAAAACAATAGTTTTATTGATAAACGGTGGGAGTACAAATCTGTTTCTCCCCTTGATTCTTCTCTCTTGATTTTCTCCGTAATTCGAGGACCGTCAGTAGCATATTTCTCGAATGTATGAAGATTTGAATATGAATTTTTCCGTAATTCGAGGGCCATTAGTGGCGCATTTATTGAACGTAATAACATTTGGATTTGATCTCCATGAAAGGAGGGTTTGTCTTCTTGATGTATTTGATTATCAAGAAGAGAGGGTTTTGATCTTTATGAATATCCCATGAATTTATTGATACTTTTTAGATCTTTGATCTCTTTGTGAATTTGTGGGATATTGGAGATGCATCTTTAAAGGAATATTTGCCCCCTTTATATACGCGTAATTTAGGGTTTAGGTTGAGTAACCATCAAGCTAGATTTGGGGTAAAGTAGCCCCCAAGAACTCTAACCAAAATTGAACTCTTTTTGTAGAGTCCACAAAATTTCAATGTCTACAAATGCCCCCTGCTTCAAGGCTTGTTGGAGTGTAGACTTGATGAAACACAAAGACGAGTCTTGAAGTACCGCTTTCATCTTTACGATCCTGCGGCTATAGATTTGCATATTTAATTTATATTTGATTTATGAGAGAAGAGATGAAGGGCAGATTTGGTCCCACTGAGCGTGCCAATTTGTTTCCAACATAATTTAATTCATGGAAAATAAACTTCAACCACAAATAAAAATATGAAAAAACAACAGTTTTATTGATAAACGATGGGGGTACAAATCTGTTCCTCCCTTGATTCTTCTCTCTTGATTTTCTCCGTAATTCGAGGACCGTCAGTTGCATATTTCTCGAATGTATGAAGATTTGAATATGAATTTCTCCGTAATTCGAGGGTCGTTAGTGGCGTATTTCTCGAACGTAGGAACATTTGGATTTGATCTCCATGAAAGGAGGGTTTGTCTTCTTGATGTATTTGATTATCAAGAAGAGAGGGTTTTGATCTTTATGAATATCCCATATTTATTGGGACTTTTCAGATCTTTGATCTCTTTGTGAATATCTCGTGGATTTGTGGGATACTGGAGATGCCTAAAGGAAGGGATATTTGTCCCCTTTATATAAGCGTAATTTAGGATTTAGGTTGAGTAGCCACAAAATTTCAATGTCTACAGTGATATCCAAGTTAATAATTTACACATATTTGACTATTTTATGGGGTATCTATGAGGCAGAGTCAGTATTCGTGTTATGCATTTGGTAGAATCCAGTAGCTTAGACTATTTATATATATATATATATATATATATATATATATATATATATATATATATATATATATATATATATATATATATATATATATATATATATATATATATAAATTGTGTTAAAAATAGTTTTTGAAACTTGTTGTTTGGACGACATGCATTTACTTGAAAGAAGATAAAGGTTTGTAAGTGACAAAAAAAAGTTTCACCAAAAATTTGGTTTGAACCAGATTTTGAGACATAAATATGTTGGGTTATTGGGTCTTTTTCCCTTCCTATGTGGATAAATAAAGCCCAATTTGGACCAACCCACTTTTGCCCATAGGCCCATTACTATGGGGCATATATATTGGTCTTTTTAGGTCTTATTCACCATCACAAAAAGAGAGTTTTCAGCAGCCAAAGAGAGAAAAACAAAACTGATTTTCGCACCTAAATTTCAGCCACAGCTGTCAACTTCAAATTGCGATTTTTGCTTCGTTTCTTGTCCGAATGAGCTGATTTTTGGAATTCTTGTTCCTCTCATCTCAATCTTTGATTGGGAACTAATGGAGCTTGATTTGGTGGCCTGTAGCTCCTGTTCTTTATTTCCAAATAGTAGCTGCATTTTTTGTGCTTTCACTCCTTTATTTATCTAGTGTTTGGTGCTGTGAATTATGTATTGTTTCTTGTTGTTTGGTGGTCATTTTGAAGGAAAATATTGTAACTCTTTGGTAATTATAGTGGAGGTTTTTATCCCGTGGTTTTTTACTCTTCACACTGAAGGGTTTTCCACATAAATCTTGTGTTTCGTGTGATTGCCTTTATTCTTGTCTTGTTTCATTTGGTTGAGTTGTTTGCTGTATATTACTCTATTTTTCTTGGGTTTTTTGTCTCCTCTTGGTTCAAGTTGAAAGGGAAAGTTTAGTCTTGGGTATTTTCCGCTGCTACCCTGTCGGTCTCTTTGATTGTGTACCCATCTATCCTAACAAGTGGTATCAGAGAGTTGGTTGTTGTTGATTGTCGATTTGAATGATGGAGGCAAATACAAGCAAGATGGTGTGTTTTAATAGTAGTAACTATCATATTTGGAAAGGCAAAATGAAAAATCTTCTATTTGTTAAGAAAATCCATCTACCTGTGTTTGCATCTACTAAACCTGAATCCATGACAGATGAGGATGGGGAATTTGAGCACTTACAGGTTTGTGGCTATATCAGACAATGGATTGAAGATAATGTTAGAAATCATATTGTGAATGAGACACATGCTAGAAGTTTGTGGGACAAGCTCGAGACACTTTATGCTTCGAAGATTGGCAATAACAAGTTGTTCCTGCTTAAGCAATTGATGCATATCAGGTATAAAGAGGGCAGTCCTATTTCTGATCATATAAATAATTTTCAGGGTGTCCTTGACTAGCTGTTCGGAATGGGTGTAAAGTTCGATGAAGAAATTCAGGGACTTTGGCTTCTTAATACTCTGCCTGACTCTTGGGAAACTCTTCGAGTTTCTTTGACTAATTCTGCTCCCGGTGGTATTTTAACTATGGAATATGTTAAGAGTGGTGTCTTGAATGAAGAGATGAGAAGAAGATCTCAGGCTTCATCTTCATCATCTTCACACTCTGATGTTTTGGTTACTGAAAAGAGGGGGAAAAACAAGTCCAGAGATTCAAGTGATAGAGATAAAAGTAGAAGCAAGTCAAGGTCCAAATTCAAGAATGTTACATTTGACTATTGCAACAAAAAGGGGCATATATAAGACGACAAAAGAAGGCGATAATAAAAATCGTGTTGTTGTTGTTGCTAATGATGATTTTCTTGTAACTTGTGGTGAGAATGCCATTAATCTTGTTCGCGATGAGTCTAGTTGGTTTGTGGATTCTGGTGCTACTTCTCATGTTACGCAAAGAAGGAATTATTTTCTTCTTATACTCCAGGTAATTTTGGGATGTTGAAAATGGGCAATAATGATGAAGTTAAAGTACTTGGCATTGGCACAATTTGTTTGAAAAGTAACAATGTTTCCAAACTAGTTCTCAATAATGTCAATCATGCTCCAGATGTTCTCCTGAATTTAATTTTTGTAGTAAGTCTTGGTAATGAGGGTTATGTTAATATCATTGGTGCTGGACAGTGGAAGCTTACTAGTGGTTCGATGATTATGGATCGAGGTGACAAGTTATCTAATTTGTACGTATTTCAGGGCTTTACTTCTAGAGGCTTGATAAACTTGGTGGAGAATGATACTTCATCAGAGTTGTGGCATAGAAGGTTGTCATATGAGTGAGAAGGGGATTGATAGTTTGGCTAAGAAAAATTTACTTTCTGGAGTAAAATAAGCAAAGTTGAAGAAGTGTGTTCATTGCTTAGCTGGTAAACAAAAAGAGTTTCTTTTTAGATTTATCCGCCTTCAAGAAAGCTTGATTTGCTGGAGTTGGTGCATTCTGATTTGTGTGGTCCTTTTAAAGAAAGGTCTTATGGTGGTGCACTTTACTTTGTAACTTTTATTGATGATCATTCTCGCAAACTTTATGTATTTTCTTTGAATTCCAAGGATCAAGTATTTGATGTGTTCAAGAATTTTCAGGCCTCGATTGAAAGACAGACAGGGAAGAAATTGAAATGCATCCGTTCAGATAATAGTGGTGAGTATATTGGTCCTTTTGATAGATATTGCAGAGAGAAGGGTATTCGACATCAGAAAACTCCTCCAACAACTCCTCAGTTGAATGGTTTAGCAGAGAGAATGAACAGAACTCTAGTTGAGAGGGTTAGATATATGCTTTCAGATGCTAAGCTGCCAGATTTCTTTTAGGCAGAAGCACTTAATACTACTGCTTATATTATCAATTTATCTCCTACTATTGCTTTGGATGGTGATGTCCCTGACAGAGTTTGGTCTGGTAAGAATGTTTCTTATGATCATCTTAGAGTCTTTGGGTATAAATCTTCTGTTCATATTCCTAAGGATGAAAGGTCAAAGTTGGATGTTAAAACTAGACAGTGTATCTTCATTGGTTATGGTCAAGATGAATTTGGCTATCGTTTCTATGATCCAGTTGAGAAGAAACTTGTTAGAAGCTGCAATGTTGTATTCTTTGAAGACCAAACAATTGAAAATTTTGACAAAGCTGAGAAGGTTGATTCTCAAGTAGTGAGAGCCTAGTTGATGTTGATCCAGTTTCTTTGACTACTGCTCTTGAAAAAATCTTCATGATGATGAAAATCAAGTTGATAATGAAGATGATGATCATGTTCAGAATGACCAGCAAGAAGTTGTTGATGCTCCAGTGCAATTTGATATGGTTGATCAGCAACCAGTTGTTGATGCTCTAGAGAGTTTTCTCAGATGATCTACAAGAGAGAGAATACCTTTATCTCGTTATTCTCCCAGTGAGTATGTAATCTTGACTGACAAGGGAGAACCTAAGAGTCTTGATGAGGCCATGGAAAGTGAAGAAAAAGAAAAGTGGTTTGATGCTATGAAAGATGAAATTAAATCTTTGCAAGATAATCATACCTTTGATTTGGTTAAGCAGCCTAAAGACAAAAAAGCTTTGAAAAATAGGTGGATTTTCGGGTGAAGCATGAAGATGGTAATCCAATTCCACGGTACAAAGCTAGATTGGTTGTGAAAGGATTTAACCAGAAAAATGGAGTTGATTTTGATGAGATATTTTCTTCGGTTGTGAAGATCTCATCCATTCGTGTGGTTCTAGACTTAGCTGTAAGTCTAGAGTTAGAGGTTGAGCAAATGGATGTTAAAACTGCTTTTCTCCATGGTGACTTAGATGAAAAAAATTATATGGAGCAACCCGAAGGTTTTGAAGTCAAGAGAAAAGAGAATTATGTTTGCAAATTGAAGAAGAGCTTGTATGGTTTGAAACAAGCTCCTAGGCAGTGGTACAGGAAGTTTGGTTCCTTTATGAGTCAGCAGGGCTTCAAGAAGATTACTTCAGACCATTGTGATTTTGTGCAAAAATTCTCTGATGGTGACTTTATTATTGTGTTGCTTTTATGTTGATGACATGTTTGTTGTTGGTCATAATGCTTGCAGGATTCAAAAGTTGAAGTAAGAGTTGAGTAAGACTTTTTCTATGAAAGACTTAGGACCAGCAAAGCAGATTCTTGGCATGCAGATTGTCCACGACAGAAAGGCCAAGAAGTTGTGGTTATCACAAGAGAAGTATATTCAGAAAGCACTTCGAAGGTTTAACATGGGTAAGGCTAAGATTGTCAGTACACCTTTAGCTATGGACTTCAAGTTGAGCACGAAGCAGTGTCCTTCCAGTGATGATGAGAAAAAAGATATGAAGAAAGTTCCTTATGCTTCAGTTGTTGGTAGTTTGATGTATGCAATAGTTTGCACAAGACCGGATATTGCTCATGTTGTTGGTGTTGTTAGTTGTTTTCTTTCTAATCGGGGAAGAGAACATTAGAATGCTGTGAAGTAGATTATGAGATATCTTTGTGGCACTTCTAGTCTGAGTTTGTGTTTTGGTACAGGGAAGCCTAGTCTTTGTGGTTATACTGATTCAGATATGGCCGGTGATGTTGATACTCGCAAGTCTACTTCAGGGTATTTGGTTACTTTTGCAGGGGGAGCTCTGTCTTGGCAATCTAGGTTGTAAAAATGTGTTGCTCTATCTACTACAGAAGCTGAGCTTATTGCTGCCGTTGAAGCTTGTAAAGAATTGCTTTGGATGAAGAGATTATTGAGGGAACTTGGTTATGCTCAAGAGAGGTATGTCCTTAATTGCGACAGTCAAAGTGACATACATCTTGGAAAGAATTTTACATTTCATGGTCGGTCTAAACACATTGATGTGAGATACCATTGGATTCGGGATGTGTTAGATTCTAAGTTGCTTGAACTTGAGAAGATTCATACGGATGATAATGGTTCCGATATGATGACTAAAGCTTTGTCAAGAGGGAAGTTTGAAGATTGTTGCATGATCGTCGGGATGGCGGTCTCTTCCACATAGTTGGGAGGGGGAGAATTGTTGGGTTATTTGGTCTTTTTCCCTTCCTATGTAGATAAATGAAGTCCAATTTGAACCAACCCACTTTTTCCCATAGGCCCATTACTATGGGGCATATATATTGATCTTTTTAGGTCTTATTCACCATCACAAAAAGAGAGTTTTCAGCAGCCAAAGAGAGAAAAACAAAGCTGATTTTCGCACCTAAATTTCAGCCACAGCTGTCAACTTTAAATTTTGATTCCTGCTTCGTTTCTTCTACGATTGAGCTGATTTTTGTAATGCTTGTTTATCTCATCTCAATCTTTGATTAGGAACTGATGGATCTTGATTTGGTGGCCTGTAGCTCCTGTTCTTCATTCCCGAACAGTAGCTGCATTTTTGTTTGGTGCTATGGATTATGTATTGTTTCTTGTTGTTTGACACTTGTTTGGTGGCCATTTTGGAGGACAATATTGTAACTCTTTGGTGATTATAGTGGAGGTTTTAGTCCCGTGGTTTTTTACTCTTCACACTAAAGGGTTTTCCACGTAAATCTTGTGTCTCGTGTGATTGCTTTTATTCTTGTCTTGTTTCATTTGGTTGAGTTGTTTGCTATATATTACTCTATTTTGCTATGGTTTATTTGTCTCCTCTTGGTTCAAGTTGAAAGGGAAAGTTTAGTCTTAGATATTTTCCGTTGCTACTCTGTCGGGCTCTTTAATTGTGTATTCGTCTTTCCTAACAAAATATTTTTCATACACAAATCAAATTCCGCTAATAAATAATGTTTTGAATTCTTTTTTTTTTTCAAAAAACAAATTAAAAAAAAAATCTTTCAAAAAATATAGCCAAACGGAAACTACACGTAACTTTTAGCATCAACAAAGCTGAAAATAAAACGTGCAACGTAACTTGTCTAATTAATCAAACTTTTTACTAATCTTTCACAAATGTATATTTGTTAGCGGCAGAGCTAGTAGAAGAGAACTCAATTGATTTTTTCGTCAAAAAATTATACTTCGTATAACAAAAAAAACAAAGTGCGTATGTATATAGCTCGTTGGGTGCCCTTTCAATAACGAAAAATTTCAATGTTGCTTTATTTAATTCGTTCACCTTGATATTTTATTATCCTTATTTTTGTTATATATATTTTTTAGGTTGCGTACACTTTTTTCTAGCCAACGATATATTGGAAAAAATCTCTCCGTCAATAGTACTTTTTAGATCATAGATTAGTATATTTATTTTGTTGACTTCGACCAAAACATTCTGTAAATGGTAATTCTATTTTCTCTTTGCCGGTTTGCCTGTTTCAACTGTCTCACTAGTTATGTGATAATCTTTATATTTTCAAAAAAGTGTTTCGAAAGATTAACATGGATTATGTGATAATCTTTAGATGAACATATAAGGGAAAGGTCGATAGAGTCGGAATCAGATGTACGAGTTGATCTAAAGGCTGAAAATGCCAATGTAAGTTAAAAAATCTACTTACAAAGTTATAGTAAAATTTACTCAAAATGTCAATCTGTTTTGAATTATTATCGAATGCACTTTTTTTTTTTTTTTTGGTTTCCCAAGGTAATTCCACAGCCGGTAGCCGTGAGACTAATTCTCCGTTCCTCGATCAGCGCATTTTGCGGTAGGAAACTAGCCACAGAGTTTGCTCGTGTAGTGTTGTTTGATTCTAATACAACGATCATTCATAATATTCTATGCTGAATCATATAATATCATGTGTCTGATTGAGATGACAGTTTATAGACTGTAAATGATGAAATATATTATGTGATTTTATATGTTGTGATCTTTTTAAGTTTAGTGGAAACAATCTTATGTACGGAATTTGCTTCACATCATTGTGAAAAATTATTTTTGGTCATTTGTGGATTGAGAATGATATGATGAACTTCATACAAGTGAATGCTGATATGACAACATTTTATCATGTATTAGCTCTAGGTGATTTTTTTTTTTTTTCTGTTTCATTCTTATTTTGTTTTCTTGCCTTGATATTCATAGTATTTGTTATTGTTATTGTTCTTTTCTACGTTATGCTTTACCTTATTTAGTAATAGTAAAATTTATTAATATTTTTTTTAATATGCAGAATGATTATGAATGCTACTTGTCTGAGTTCGGTCCAACCACACCTACACAAAATGAAGCTTCTCAAATTTAGACCCAAAAAATGATGGGGAAAGACAAAGGGAGAGAATCTATAGAATAAGCTATCAGAATGAATTGTGACGCATTCAGTCAGGATTGCAAGGTATTAGTTCCTCACCTTAGGCTGAAGAGATTGACCATGTTCAGCTTGTTGCTATGCCGCAGGAGATTTTACAGCTTACGAGTGCCTTGACATAATCCATCGCTCAAAATGATATCATGTGCAAAATCATTGAGGAACTTAAACAACACATGATTAGCATGGCTCATCGTCGTTGTCATCATTCTCCCTCTCTCGATTCAAGTAGCGAAAAAGACACACAGAGTGACGAGGAGTTAGTTGGGTTGCTCTTTATTATTGTGGAGTTAGTTAGGTTGCTCTTTATTATTGTTGGATTTGATGCTTCTAGATATTTTTTGAACATTCTTGAAATTAACTTTAACTTTAGAAAAACTTTTTGGATTGTTTAAGTTATTTTGATAATGTAGTGTATTATGTTTTATGATTGCTTTAGCAGTAATATGTGTTGCTTGGAGTTGTATATGTTGAATTACATTTTCAGGTGAAATACAGAAAATGCAGAGTTATTCATCAAAAAAAATTCAAAAAAGTGACGGACATGATCGCTTTTATCCGCGCATTTCTAAAACTTTTAAAAAAAGATCAGAAATCCAATGCTACTCTTCGCTATTCTAAAAAAAAAAAATTCCCCATAAAACAACGTTGTCTGTCACATTCGTTCTTCAAAACGCAACAGACTTCTGAAATAATTTTTCTTTTCAAAGAATAATATTGTCTATTGCTTTTTGTTCATCACTTGTACATCATATGAAGAACAAAAATGATGGACAATGTCGCTTTTTAAAAATTATTTTTTTTTTCAAAAAATGACGATGTCCGTTTAAAAAAAAACGATGTTGTTTGTCTTTTAGAAAAAAAAAAAAAACGGATCTTTTTATGACACAAGTGACTGCATTGATTTTGCATCGATTTTGATCCAGGAAAATGATGTTGTCTGCCACTTTTGGCCGACATTTTTTTTGGGCTTTATTTTAAGTATTATTGTTACAGTTTTTTTTGGACAGTTTTTTTTTGCTTAAGTTAAGGGTCTATCGAAAACATCTTTTTTATCTTACTGGTCTACTTAATTTTATCCTTTTTAGACCTCACTCAATAAGAATACACGAAATCTATTGTTGTTGTATATAATTTTACATTTAAAACCTATTTAATTTAGTAGTCCTAATTTTTTTTATGGACATGATTTAGGCCTCTTTAATTTATATACATCAATGAATGTTTCAATTTTAAGAATTTATATTTCAGTTAAAAATTTATCTGTTTTTAGAACCATGTTTTAATTATTTAGATCTCAGTTAATTATTAAGTGCAATTATCTTTTTTTTTGCTCAGAATTATTTAATAAGACTAAATAAATTTAAATTTTAAGATTTTCTTATGAAATAGTCTTAATATCATTAAGATAATATGTAAGGATTTATAAAAAAAATTGCATTTGATTGTTACTCCATCCACTTTCATCGATAGTCATCATATTGTCAGCCACCATTATCAATTATCACCTCCCTCTTATCAATCACGACCATCACCATACTGATCACCACGATTAATTATCAGCATAATTGGCTAGTCAACATTTACAATTATCACTATAAACAACCATCAACTATATATATTACGTACGTCACTCATCAGTCACCACTATAAGTAATCACTATATACCATTAGCTACCACAATCCTCTCCACATTTACTAATCATCACCATCAAACATCGCCCTTAATTATTATTGTCAGTCACCAATATCATTAGCTTCAATGTATCAACAATATCAATCAACACCATTAACTACCACCCCTAGTCAGTATCCACAACCATCACTAATTAATATCTAATCAAATATATTCATATATAGACTATAATCTCAGACAAGATTTTATATATACAATTGTGATCAACTTGTGTCCTCCGCTATCAATTTTTCACAACCATCACTAATTAATATCTAATCAAATACATTCATATATAGACTATAATCTCAGACAGGATTTTATTTATACTGTTGTGAACACTTGTGTCCTCTGCTATCAATTTTCGTTTCAATTATAAAAAAGAAATGAACTTTTATGAAATTTTGAATTAAAATGGTGTTAAATGAGGTACAAATCCAACAAATGGAGTTGTAAAATTTTCATGATTAAAATGGTGAAAATGCATGAACAGTAAAGTATATATCTTCAGCGTGTAATTTTTACATTTAAAAATAGACGATCTGTTAAATATGATTATATTGATGGTGCTCTTGTAGTCATGAGCCTTCAGAAAATTTTTTATAGTTTGAAGATAGGTTCATTTCGTTTAATGCACCTTCAATATTTATTTTTATATTCAAAAAATTGAAAAAATTATAATTTTTTGAATTGATGGGACAACAAGAGACAATTTTCTTACACCCTAAGGACTCATGTCCCTCAATGCACCTTCAAGTAAATTATAAAAATGCACTAAAGCAAATTATAAATTACAGGTGTAACCGTCCAAACCAAGAAAGTAGTTATCATAGGCAATAGCTAAAATATATTTTTCTTTATAATGTTATATTATGTACTTTCTATTAATTTCTTGATTTTAATTAATTTGTTGTTATGAATTAAAAAGACATATTTTAATCATATTATTTGTAAGGTTTTAATATGTATTCCGTTGAATTTAACTAAAAAGATAATTTAGGTGTGACTTTTATTTCACCTGTATCATACTATACTATAAGTAAGAAGTCCCAAAGTTAAAATTTGAATTAAAATTTTGTGAGTTTATACAATTCTTTCATTAAAAGTATGTGCTCTTCTTTAGAATTGTCACTCACTTAATAATTTTCTTGCAATTTTTTTTATCTCACTTAACAATGGCAATGTATAGCATGTCCATATATATAAAGGAACGAAAAAATAATGTTGAAGGTATACAAGAATTATTTGTGAAAAAGGCTCTCTACTTAAGGACGTCTTTGTAATTGATTGAAAGTGCATTGATGGATGTGAGTCTTTAGAGTGTGAAAAATATTGTCCTCTGTTGTCTTATCAATTTAGAAAATAGCAGTTTTTACAGATTCTTGAATAACAAAATAAATATTGAAGATGCATTAAAGGAAATGAACCTTTCTTGAAAATGTAAAAAATTCACTAAAGATTCATAACTATAAAAGCATCTCCAGTGTAAATATATTTAACGGATCATTTATTTATAAACGCGAAAGTTAGTTTATGCGTTTTCACCATTTTGATCATGAAAATTCTGACAAACTCATTTATAAAATTTATCCCTCGTTCAACATCATTTTAATCCAAAATTCGAAAAAGAAAAGAAAGAATGCATGTTTTTTTTGTAAGGTTTCCGTAGCTTCCATTAAAATATGAACTACTTACCTTACCGTAGGCAGTAGATCGAGTAGCATATAGTTATTTAATTAGCTTAATTCCGTTATCATGTTATTTATGCTACAGTAGGTGAAATATGTGGAATACTAACGATAGGATGTAATGTAGCATATATATGCTTTATATATATTTTTGATTTTTGAAAAGTATTTACCTGCAGATAGGGTGAGGAATGAGATTATTCGGGAGAAGGTGGAAGTGGCTTCGGTGGAAAATAAAATGCGGAAAGTGAGGTTACGTTGGTCCGGGCACGTGATGAGGAGGGGCTCTGATGCTCCAGCACGGAGGTGTGAGACACTGGTTATGGATGATTTTAGGCGGGGTAGAGCTAGGCCGAAGAAATATTGGAGGGAAGTGATTAGGCAGGATATGGAGCAGTTACAGCTTACAGAGGACATGACCCTTGATAGGAAGTTGTGGAGGACGCGAATTAGGGTAGAGGGTTAGGGGGTGGAAGTGCGTCGGAAATGTAGGGGAACGTTCTTTATTTGTGTCGGAAGTTTCTTGTTCATGGTGTTGAGTGATTGTTTGTGGTCTCGGATAGATAGTTTTAGTATTATCTTGTAGTTGTAGTATTATCTTGGGGCTAGCGGTGTTAGTTTATTTTACATATTGTACTAGTTTATATACATATATGTTTTGTGTTTGTTATACTGTTATTGGTCTTAAGCCGGGGGTCTATCGGAAACAATATCTCTACTTCACAGTGGTACAATCTACGTACACTCTACCCTCACCAGACCCCACTATGTGGGAATACACCGGGTATATTGTTGTTGATTTACTTGCAGATTTTGACACTTTGTAAAAATATATTGAATTTGTAAAAATATATTGAATATGTTGTTGTTGTTGTTGTTGATATATATTTACTTAAATTGAAGATCTATCGAAAACAAGTTTTCTACTTTTATTCTCGAGATAGGAATGGAATTACATAAACTCCACTCTCCCCAAATTAAATCTCATTTGTATAATTATACTAAATATATTATTGTTATATTTCTTTTTTTTTTTATATCATAATATTACAATTAAATGGTTGTAATATAAGCAGTACTTCATGCCAAAATATATTCTAAAGTACGCTTGGGTAATCTAATTAGTAGTACTAATTTATAACATCTTCAATTATATAATATCAATTATAATAGTTGGAAAAAATTATTTGCTAAATAAAAAATATTTAATTTTAATTTGCGTGTTGTCATTTTTTTATTTTAAACACCCTAAACTGATAATTAAATCAATAAGATATTTATTATTAATTTTTAATTACTCTATTTTTGGTTCCTAATGATTTGATTTTGAGTTTAATCGATCAGTTCACAATTCACATTAATGAGTAAAACACCAACAAATCAACGACTTCAAAAAGAAAAAGAAAAAACCCAGCTCCAAGACATGTACTATAAATTGTAAAAGAAAACATGGTTATATATGATCTAAGCAACTATTATATAATTAAAAATTAAAAAATGTATTATAGTCTTACTGAATTATCAATTTAAATATTAATCAATACCTTAAAATCAAAAATTAAACTAATAGCTTAAAGAATTTACAAAATATTTTTTTCCGATTTAATTTATCGATTAAACTAATAATTTTTGCACACCCTACCACTAATTCTCATAAATGAGCTTTTTGTTTTATCTATGAAGTTGTCATTTTGTCTCTGCTGGCTGAACTAAACAAGTTTTTTTATTTCTTTCTGACTTTTCAAATTTTATTTTTAAACTTGAAAAAGAAACCTTTTAAATTTTACTTTTAAGTTTGAGGTAGTATACTTTTACTTCTTAAAGAAATCTTCTCTGCATTTTTTGGTTTTGGGGTTGAAGCTGTTTGAAATTTTTCAACATTTTCTAATCTTTACATCCTTTTTCTTTTTTATATATGAAGATTCTTGCATAGAAATTAAATATTAGCGTTTGGACTAAAATTGACTAATTAACTGGGTTATCTTGCTGGCTTTACAGTTCGTTTGAGTCAGTTGATGATACAGAACACGAAATTGGATGTCATACACCCAATTATGGGTAATTGGTGACTTTAGATATTTGATCTCAGTAAAAAATATCTTTAAAGAATAATTTTTTCTATTTTTAAGTATAATACAAGTACTATTTTGTCCCTCTACACCTCAAATATTTTTTTTTAACTTTTCATACATATTTGTCTCTCAATTTTATTTTTTATTATTTTCACTTATTATTTTTTCCTTTAATTTTATTATTCAATTTTTTATTATTTTCACTTTTTTTATTTAATTTTATTATTCTATTTTTTATTATTTTCATTTTTATTTTTCCTTTAATTTTATTTTCATGTTTTAATTCATTTGTTTCAACCTTTATTTTTTTCTCTTTTTTTCTTTTTTTTTCTCAAACATTATCTATTTTTTTTTTTTCCTTTTTTCAATTCATTTGTCTTTAACCTTTATATTTTTTTTATTTTTGATTTTTATCAGTTCTCTTTTTTCCCCTCATTTTTCTCAAACTTTATTTTTAATAATTCCTCTCATTTTTTATTTTCTCAATTTTTTTAATTCTTCGCTTTTTTCTAAATCTTTATTTTTTTTCTTGCCTTTTTTTTCTCACTCTTTTTTTTTTTATTTCTCTATTTTGTTTGATCGTTTTTTTATTTTTTCAGTTCTCTTTTTTTTCCTCATTTTTCTCAAATTTTATTTTATTTTTCTTCTCATTTTTATTTTTCTCAATTTTTTTAATTCTTCGCTTTTTTCTTGATCTTTATTTCCTTCTTTCTTTTTTTTTTCAATCTTTTTTTCATTTCTCTATTTTGTTTGATCGTGTTTTTCCTTTTTTTCTCAACTTCTATTACATTTTGCTAATAAATAAAAAAATTGAATAATCCGCAAAGGTATCTTCTTTTTTTGACATCAAAGCAAATTTAAGGGCATGAATTGTTGTTACGAAGTTCTTTGAAAATTCTTGAGATAAGGCATATCTCTAAGGCGAGAATTGTAGAATATCTCATAAATAAAGGCATAATGCGGTAGTGTCAACTCTTGCCCATGGAGCATAATTTATTATTTGAAAGTTCTTGAGCTAAGTCTTGTCTCTAAGGAAAGAGTTGTAGAACACCTTATAAATGAAAGACATAATGTGGTAGTGTCAACTCTTATCCGTGGGGCATAATTTGTAGTTTGAAAGTCCTTGAGTTAAGTCTTGCCTCTAAGGCAATAGTTGTAGAACATCTCATCAATTAAAACATAACGTGGTAGAATCAACTCTTGCTTGTGGGACATAATTTTTAGTTTGAAAGTCCTTGAGCTAATTAAGTCTTGCCTCTAAGGCAAGATTTGTAGAACATCTCATAAATGAAAACATAACGTGGTAGTGTCAACTCTTGCCCGTGGGGCATAATTTGTAGTTTGAAAGTCCTTGAGCTAAGTCTTGCTTCTAAGGCAATAGTTGTAGAACATCTCATAAATGAAAACATAACGTGGTAGAGTCAACTCTTGCCCGTGGGGCATAATTTGTAGTTTGAAAGTCCTTGAGCTAATTAAGTCTTGCCTCTAAGGCAATAGTTGTAGAACATCTCATAAATGAAAACATAACGTGGTAGAGTCAACTCTTTCCCGTGGGGGCATAATTTGTAGTTTGAAAGTCCTTGAGCTAATTAAGTCTTGCCTCTAAGGCAATAGTTGTAGAACATCTCATTAATGAAAACATAATGTGGTAAAGTCAACTCTTACCCGTGGGGCATAATTTCTAGTTCGAAAGTCCTTGAGCTAATTAAGTCTTGTCTCTAAGGCAATAATTGTAGAACATCTCATAAATGAAAACATAACGTGGTAGAATCAACTGTTGCTCGTAGGGCATAATTTGTTGTTTGAAAGTCATTGAGCTAAGTCTTGCCTCTAAGGCAATAGTTGTAGAACATCTCATAAATCAATATACCATGTGGCAGTGTCGACTCTTGCCCATGAAACATAACTTGTTGTTTGAAAGTCATAAGTCTTGCCTCTACAATGTAGTAGTGTCAACTCTTGCCCATGAAACGTAGCTTATTGTTCGAAAGTTGTAAATCTTGCCTTTATAATGTGATAGTGTCAACTCTAGCTCATGAGATGTAACTTGAATGGAAGAAATCGAAGAAAAGAATAAACATAATAAAAATTATGGAAAAAGAAGAAAAATATTAAAAAACAAAAATCAAAGAAGATGTAGAAGTTGAAAAGAATAGGAAAAAAATAAAGGTTGATAAAAAAAAAAGAAAAATTAAATAAAAATAGAGGTCGAGGAAAATTTAAAAAGAAAAAAATCAATGAAAAATAATTTTTTTTTATAAAAGTAGACGTTGAAAGGTGTAAACAAAAAAAAGTAAGAATTGAGAAAAAATAAAAAGAACAAAAAAAAAATGAGGAAAGAAAAATAAAAAAGAAAAAAGAAAAAAAGAAGTTGAGAGGAAAAAGGGAAAAAAGTAAGGGTTGAGAAAATTAAAAATAAAATGAGAAAAGAAAAAATAAAAATTAAACTAAAATTAAAAAGAGAAAAAATAAAAGTTGAAAGATATAAATATGGAGTTGTTATCCATTATGAAGATCATTTATGTAATTTACTCCATTGATCAGGGGCAATTTTATCCAAAAAAAAATATTAGTTAATAGGTAAAGACTATTTTAAGGAAGTTTTTTTTATTTGGGGCTAAAATTTAAAAGTCACCCCAATTTGGGGCTATTTTTGAGATCCACCCGATAATAAAGAATTAAAATACACAGAAAAGGGTCGATAAATTTTTCTTTTTCTAACATGTGAAAAATGATTTAGAAATATCCTCCTTATATTTTTAGATCTAAAAAGTACTACTAAAATATACCCTTAAGGTTTGTTTTATAAGCCAAACATATCCCTCAAACTAGAGAAAATTGAAGAATAGGTGTCTTTTAAGTCTTGAATGAATGATTGATAACATTGACCAACAGATAGGGTCAAACATTATTAGTGAACTTTATTAAGTTAATTGTGGACTTGATTAATATTTTCAAAACTTTCTAATCTTTTTAAAAAAACAAATCAACACAACCCACACCCTCTTCAATCCAAATCAACCACTCTCTCCTCTCTCTCTCAAGCTTCTCTCAACTCTATCCCAACCAACAGTTTTGCAAAATTTCTCCCTTCAACCCCCGACAATAAATAGTTGGGCTTCGAGTTCCCCTCTTCAATTCAATCGACCTGTCTCTCATCCCTCTCTCGACAGCTTCTCTCAACTCTCTCCCAACCAACAGTTCTTCAAATTTCTTATTTCAATCCTCGGCGACTTCAATATCCGACTACAAATAGTTTAGATTCCAGTTCCTTTTCGACTTCAATTGACGTGACAACCTTGCTCTCTGGCCACAACAACTTCGAATTCTTTATGGGTCCTTTTCTTCTTTCACATATAAAAATTTATGGCCTTTTTAGTTTTGAAGAAAATGAGGAACTTAAGCCAACTTCTCTTATAGTATTGGTTAACAATTTCAATATTTATTGCACTAATTTGAAATGCGATCTGAATAAAACCCTAATTTCTAGTATCTCTTCTCTTCTGTTCTCTTTTCGAAGTGAATTATGATATTTTGTTGTTTGTTGCATTTTTTTGAAGTTTGATTTTTATTGTTTGTGTTTATAAAAACAAAAGGACAATTTGGTTTGATTTGTTCTATTCTTGTTCTTGGTAAAAATGGTGAAATTGTTGTTTTTTGTTTAACAAAATCATGCTACTATTTCCTCCGACAGATTATCCATCTGGTGCAACATATTAACCATCTGATGCAACATATTCATCATATGATACAACAGATCAACCATCCGATGCACCAGAGGAACATCAGATTACACTTCTGATGCAACTGATTAATAATCTGATGCAACAACTTTACCATATGTTGCAACAGATTAAGCTTTGGATAAAAAAATCTGATGAAACTAATTAACCATCTGGTGCAATGGAAGAACCATCAGATTAATGATCTGATGCAACAGATAAACCTCCTGTTAGATAAAATCCTACCAACTCTTCTTAAAGGAAAAGTCCAAGACTTGATTTTTCTAACTGATCATTCATCTGCCGCAATAGATGACCCTATGTTGGAAGAAATCTAAATAATATTGACCGTTAATAACTGTTCTAATAGATCACTCATGTGTTGCAACAGATGTGTGACCTGTTGCATAGATCATTCATCTTTCTTAATAAATGAGTGATATATTTTTTATTGTCGCAACAAATTACTCAGTCGTTGCTACGGATTATTAACTGTTCCAACAGATCACTCATATGTTACAACAGATGATGTCACAACAGTTGTGTGATTTATTGAATAGACCATTCATCTGTCTTAAAAAATAAGTGGTATGTTTTGTATTATTGCAATAGATTACTCATTTGCTGCAACAGTTTGGTTATATACTGCAACAGATATACTACCTGGTGCAACAGATTGGTGATCTGTTGTAACTATTATTTTACTATTTTACTTGTTTGATTTACTGTTATCCCTTTTTAACAATGCGTTAATCAACAATAATATATTATTTATGTTCCTATTAATTTTAGATAATATGGTTTTCAAAATAACAGAAACCGAATCAAGTCCAAGTAAAGGAACAAGTGAAGCAGCTAGGCTACATCCATCACTCTATGAGCTTGCTTTACAAGCGTTATCTTAATCGGGAGCAAAATATGATGAACACGGGGAGGACGAATGTTTCAAAAGAGATGATGTAGATTCTAATAGCCCTTCCATCGAAGAGCTGGTCAAAGCCTTCAGCATTGATCATTATCCTGTGAGAATGCAGTGTGATGGTGCCACAGATTTAATGAGTGATTTCGCGGTTAAGTCAGCCATGGAAAAATCTTGTAACACCTTCAGAAAAATGCTTCAAGAACAAAAATTGGATGCTTATTTCAGGGACAGCTGCTTTGGGAAATATCTTGATTTATCGGAGGACAAGAATGCTCGTTTCCAAATGAAAATGGTATATGAACTTCTTAAGCGTAGGTTTATGTATGAAAATAAAGATAAGATGGATGAGGTATGGATAAATACTGTGGCATGCCTGTTTGTTTTGGTTGGAAGGAGTTTGTCATAGTTATTGGACTAAAATGTTATCCTCCTTCTCAAGTTATACCTATTCTAACCCAAAAAAAGCACCCCGCACACCCAAAAAAGGGAAAGGCAAGTCATGTGATCGTGATGACCTGGTGTCCATTGTTGGTCCAAGCTTCAAAAATAAAAAATTGATAGAAACGTTGAAAGGTAAAAGACTTTCAAAGAAGCACAAGCAGTCATTATGCTTGGTTTGGTTTATACATAATATTCTTTGGGCGAGAGACGTTAACAACAACATAAGCCTCGGTTTAATAAAGATCTCCGAAGATGTTAAGGCGTTTAACAGCTATCCATAGGGGTATGAAAGATTCAAAATGACTGTCAAATAGTTGTTGACTCCGTTAGCACCAAAGACAGTCAACTTATATGGCTTCCCATGGGCTTTCATAGTAAATGTTTCTTTCTTCTATTATGATATCATCCATTTTTTTTGCTCAATAATGATTTTAATTTATTGACGTTATTTTATAGGCTTGGGCATTTGAAGTCATTCCTTATTTGAGACAACAAGTGAACTACCAGGAAGGAGTTTCTTGTCCAAGAATCTTGAGATGGTTGTCGGCCAAAACTCATAAAAATACAAAATTTCTTGATCTCTTCACCCCCCCCCCCCGAAGGATGCAGTAAGTATAATTATAATTAATTTTTTCTTTTAATTAATGTTTTTTTGAATGATCTAATCATCATTCTAATATATGTAATGATTTATGTTAGAATGTGCATCCGTCGCTAGTTCCGACCAATCGAGAGTTGAAGATGTCATTTTTTCTTACTTTACGATCTGTGCAAACTTTATCGTACCCTAAGGTCATCGACAAAATAAAAATAAAATTGTTTGGAGCAACTGTCATTATAAAAAAAATAATTTTGGAGGGTGGGCTTGTTGTTATTGATGGAGCTGTTGGTGGTGGTAGTGGTGCTGTTGTTGGTGCTAATGATGCTCCTCTTACAGTATTTAAAGCAAACCATTATGAGTATGATCATACTGGTTATACAGATTTTGCCTCTCCCAGCGAATGTTCTGCATGAAAATGTCAAGACTTCAGGCGAAACATGATGTAGTGATTAATGCTATTAATGCATTAAATGCTTCTATAAAGGAATTGACATCTAAGAGGGGTCTCATTCCATCAAAGAGGATTTTATTTTCATCCGTTCCATTAGATATTAGGGATAAGAGGAGAAGGAGAGTGATTTCCAGGGCATTATCAGGTATCCAAAAAGGTGAAATTGTAACTCCTCTGTCTGTGTGTTGCACTGAGCAACGTACAATGTCCAAAGGAGAGCAGCATGAGCTAAACAAGGTGAATATATTATATATCTTCCAACTGACAAAACAAACAGACACATATCTATTTCAACAGATGATACATCTGCTGAAAATTATCAAACAGATATATACATCTGTTGTAACAGTTAACTAACCTGTTGCACCAGATACTTTATCTGGTACAATATATGTCTCGTCTGTTTTAGCAAATCAAATAGCTCTTCGTACAGTTTTTATTTGTACCAACAGACAACCTATCTGCTGCAACAGATGATTCATATATTGCAATAGATGGTTCATCCATTTGAAATTATCATACAAGGTCTTCCTCATGTAGAAATTTATCCCAACAGTTGATTCATTGTTGCAACAGAAATATAATATGTTTGGAATAATTTAAAATGAGAGAAAAACCTGTTTGATTTGCTAGAAGAGATGAGTTATCCTTTTTCATTTTGTTGTATCTCCGTGGTTAGCATTGATCAATTCTGACTTTCCAGGTGGATGTATAAAAAGCTACTGCTAAAAAGCATTGACAACATGCTACTCTTTTTATAGAAATATGGAGAACAGAAAGCGCAAAAACCGTATGCAAGCGACAATGAAGATCCACGACGAGCAAAGCCAAATTTCATAGCACTGGATGAAGAACAACTTGTCCATACTGAGTAGATCTTTATAACTTGAGCCTGTCAAAGCAATCCTTGGCAGTATACTTAAATTGTTGTTAATGTATTTGTTGAGATCTGTACCCATAGTAATTTTTTTACATTTCATTTATTCGTTGACTTATTTCAGCTAATTTATGAAGGCTTCGATTTATTTTATTTTGTCTACGGATTTTATTTATTCCTTAGATTTGAACTTATTAATTGAAAAGGAATACTAGATTCAAATATTGCAACAGATAATGTATCTGTTGCAACAGACGACACATCTATTAGAAAATTCAAACAGACTTAGACATATGTTGCAACAGGTAGGTGATATGTTGGAATTTATCAAACAGATCTTCCCACTGTTGCAACAGATGGACTTTAGATAAAAACATCAAGATAATGCAATAGATGACACATTTATTAGGGAAAAAAAGAACAAATTTAGACATATGTTGTAACAGATGGACTTTATCTATTGCAACCGACAACACATCTATTGGAATAATCGAACAGATTTATACATATGTTGCAACAGGTAGGTTATCTGTTGGAATTTATCAAATATGTTTTTCCACTGTTTCAACAGATGAACTTTAGATAAAAACATCGAGATAATGCAACAGATGACCAACCTATTACAACAGATAAATTATATGTCCGAACAGGTAGGATAACTGTTACAACGGATGGAAAATCTATTGCATTATAAAAATTTAACTTTTGTTGGACATAAAAAATTGTCACTATGTTTAAAAAGGTTAAAGTGAATTGAAATAAAAAAGGTGCAACCCATCGACGGTGTTCAGTTCAAACACCTAAAATAAAATAGGCATCAAGTAGACATGTTTATTTTAAAGACGTAAAATAATATAGGCATCAAATGTGTTAGTGTCAGTCCTGGCATATTTCGTTGACTTGTCGTCACTTGTCCCCCAACGGTCATTTTTTTCCCCCATTGTCTTATATATTCATCTTCCTCCTAAAATTTAACCCTAAATTCCCAAATCTTCTTCTTCATCGCTATCTTATTTTATCTATCCAAATTCTTCAAATTATTACTTTCATTTTTTCCAACTAACCTTGACAATGTCGAGCGCATCTTCCACTGTTTTTTGTGATAAAGATTTTTGATATTGTAAGTGCGGTCATGAAGCTCTGTTAAAGACTTCTTGGACTCAACAAAATCCGAGTCGTAGGTTTTTTACTTGTAAGATTTCAAAGGTAATATTTTTTTTATTTAATTAATTGATTAATTATTGACTTATAATTATTTTGTAATCGTGTTCTCTTTTTTATAGAATTGGGTGGATTCGATTACTTTGATTAGTATGAAGAACGACACCCTTCACAAGTAAATCTTGTAATCAGGGGTTTTTTGAACAAAGTCAAGGCTTCTGAAGAGAAACAAAATCGAGCAAGAAGATACTACATTATTGCCATTATTGCTACTGGTTTGGTGTTGTTGGGCACAAGGAGATTGAAGCCGAATTGCTAAAATTTTTATGGTGGTGTGTGTATTTTCTACTAATTTGTTATCAACGAGCACATGGATATTCAAGAGTAACAATTGGAAAATATCAAAAAGATTTAGGCATATGTTGTAAAGTTTAGGTCATCTTTGGAAATTGTCAAACAGGACTTCCCACTGTTGCAACAGATTAGACTTAGATTATTAGATTATTCATAGAAATTATCAAACAGGTCTTCCCACTGTTGACATAGATTAGACTTAGATTATTAGATTATTAGATTATTCAAACAGGTTTTTCCACTGTTGCGACAGATTGATAATCTAATCTATTGCATTATAAAAAGCTCAACTTTCATCAGAAAAAAATTATTGCCACTACATGTACATATAATAAAGTGAAGGGTGACTTGAAATTAAAAATTTCTATTTCACAGGTTCTTCTATATACACAGGCTTTAGGTGTCCAGTTAGTACCCTATAAGCCCAGACCTCTTGCAGGTTTGCCACAACATTGTTGCACAAAAAGGTCATTAGCTAAGACATTTCTGTGCCGGTCAGTAAACATTTGATGTGTGCAAGAGTGTACGAGCCACTTGCTTTAGCGGCATCATCTTTTGGAAAGATCATTCCCCTGTTTTGACCTTCAAAATCCCATGATTTCTTCATCAACACTTTCTTTGGCAAATGATTCATTAGTTTACTCTCCCTCAACAAGATGGGCAACAATACCATCAGTGGATCCACGAGGAGAAAAAGATCAAAATCATCAACAAGAGGTATGTTGGAGTCATAAACATTGATCTTTCCCTCCTCGAGTAGTATCTCAATAGCCCGATAATGCATGTCGTTCATGCTAATGACTGGAAGAATCCTTTTTGCCTCAATCCAGCTCTTGCCGTATGGATTTGGCTGTCCCCTCTAACATATCTTAATGTTTCTTCTTCATCCAAGACCAACGTAGGAACTAGGAAATCAAGTCCCACTCTAAGGGCTGATGCCTCTCCATTGAGTTGATCGTACCTATCCTTGAGCTTCTTGCAGAAGTCGAGGTCCATTATCCTATCGACAACGACATAAGCTTCTCAGCACGTTAATTGTCTTTTCCTCAAGAGGTAGAGAATTATGTCAACATGCTATGAGATAAGAAGTCAATTTTTAAAGAAGTCAATTTTTAAATAGGTTAGTAATTGTAAAGATGCAACAGATGGTCCATCAGTTGCATAGGGTTCTCTGAATCAATAATCTAATGCAACTTATGAAACAGATAGATAATAATTTGCAACAGAACCATAACCAGTTGCATCAGTATACCCAGTTGTTGCAACAGATGTGAAATCTGTTGTGTAGCTTCTTCTTCATGGGGTAGACTAGAAGGGCTAGGTTAGGAAAAGTAAACTTGCCTTATCCTCGTACGGCATACGCATATCAGTCACCGTCAAAAAGTCTTAGGGGAAAAAGGGAGGCAGGGGTAATCTGGTGTGCCTGGCTTGGCATTCTTGGCCTGTCGTAAATCCCTATTCTCTTCGGCACCAAGTTTCGCGTATATGTCCACCTTCTTACTATCCCCTAACTTCAACAACTTTTGGAGAGGGAGAAATTGCAATTTCTTTTGATTTCCGAGCGAAGAGTACTTCTCTAATTGCTCTTTTATTTCTCCTAACCAACGCTGTAAGAGTGTGTAGCTCCCTTACCTTCTTGGATGGTATGACACACCTCTTAGATTTGAATTCCTTGATAGCTTTAGAGATAGCCTCTACTTTTTCAAAGAGTTTATCCTATCTGTCCTTGCACTTATCGCATTTGCAACGAGAACACGAGGGTGAAGAGGGGTGAGAGGGACCTATGTAAGGGCGAAAAGGGGTGTTTTCAAACATATTTATTCTTTGGTAGCAACATCAGCATGCCTCCCACCAACACTAACAAGTCCACCAGAAGAAGCACCCAGATCTGCCTTAGTAAAAGGTTGGTCATGAAGAGCCTCAACACTAGGCTGACCTTGCCTAACTGCTCTTCTTATGGCTGTTGCTCCAGCCAATTCCTTCTTTATTAACTCCACCGTTGGGTCTACAATAGTATCAACTTGATCAAGAGTAATATAATAAATCATCACCGACTCTTCCTCAATAGGCACGATCCATGGATGCACAACCTATAAAAAGAAAAAAAAAGACAGATGCATTTAAATCATATAATATAATAATTTTCACAGTTGGGATACATTTAAAAAAAAGACCCATCTATTGCATAGTTTGTAGTATATAGTTAAAATTCGTTTGAGTCTAGTTCAGAGAAACAGAGCAACACATGGATAATCTAATGTAAAATATCAATAATCTGTTGCAACAGCTGCACAAGATGGGTAATATGTTATGCAACAGATGATCTGTACGTTGCAACAGATGAACGATATATTATCAGATTAAATATCTGTTGCATAATTTGCAGTAGATGGTTAATCTTTTAGGAGTCAGGTTCGGAGAACCAAAGCCACAGATGGATAATCTGATGCAAGATATACCCCGTCACAACAGATGTCCCATCGGGTGCATCAGATATAATATCTCATGCACCAGATATAACATATGTTCAATATCTATCTTATCTTTGAGTAGAATTATTTTACTTGAAGAAGACGTACTGCATCATCCGGAAGGTTAAAAAGATCAGTGTTCTTAATACTGGTGTTGCTCTTTGCAGCCAACCACCTAAACATCCTTGGATGAGAAACCTCATCCGGGTAATCCATTAACTGCTTTCGGAAGGGAGGAATGGCTTCAAATGCCCAAGCCTAAAAAGTGTAAACAGAAAGCAAGCAAAAAAAATCATAATAACTATATTCAATATAAATTAATGGATGAGTAAAATTAGTGATTAATTTTACCATGAAAGCCCAAGGAAAGCCGTATAATGTGGTCCTCTTTCTCTTTCTGACTCTCTAATTCCTCTTCTTTCTCACTTTTATTTTCTTCATTACCATCTACGGACCCTTGTCCACCTCCCTCCTCAGTTTCATTTTTCTCTGACTGAGATTGTTCAGGAAGCTCTTCCGAATCCCTCTGTACGGTAGCCTTTTTTTTTAGTGGTTAGACGTTGATCCACTTTCACTTTCTTTTCTTTTGGGAGACATGTTTTACCTGCAGACAAAGAAAAACAAAAATTATATTGCAGTTGATGTATGCATAGATTTTAAAAAATACATTACAAATACCACGAATACCGATACACCAACAGCCACCACCACAAACACCACCAAACAATGCCAACAAACAAACACCACGAATACCGATACCACCACAAACACCACCAACCAATGCCACCACCAGTTCCACCACGATGACCACAAACACCACTACCACCACCACCACCACCACCACCAATACGAACACCAACACCATCCAACTATACCACGACAGTCAACGGAACACTGCTATGGAAACTAGGGATTTCTCGAGTTCTTTCTATGATTTTACCATTAAAACTCAAAATTGTAAATCCATTCTCGAAGATAATACAACTAAAAGTTTAATTTTTCATCATTAACTTAAAAGACCTTATTTTTTAGGAAAAAATAAATATAGAGCTCTTCTCGAACTCTGTTGCCTACGAAGACAAAGAAAATGACTGATACAAGCAATAATGATGTCAAAAATAACACCTATGTGGTCGAAAATGAGAAGAAAAGCAATTTTTATGGAGGGTTGAGCAAATTTATTGAGTAGTTGTTGTATGTACTGTATTGTTGAGTGAGAATGAGAGAGAAAGAGCCAGACCTTGAGATTTAAAATGATGAAAAGTTTTGTATGGGTTGATTTGCATTTTGGAAAAGAATGACAAGTAGTTTTGAAAATGTTAATTTGGTCCGAAATAATCTTAATTAATTTTAAAATCATAAAATATATGTGTAATTTTTAAAATCGCATAAAAACAATTGAAGTTGTAGTTGACTGAGTACTCTAGGAGGTGACCCTGTGAAAACTCACCCCTGGTCCTAGATTAATCAATTTAGGAGTCTAACATATAAACTCAATTGAAATTGTAAGAAAAAATGTTCAACATGTTGCGTCGGATTTCTCATCTGTTGTAAATTATCAATCAGATTAGGTAACAACAGATTACGAATCTGATGTAAATTATAAAATAGATTAAGTCATCTATTGCAACAGATTACCCATCTGTTGTAAATTATCAAATGGATTGTCACATGTCTCAACAGATTACCCATATGTTGTAAGTTATAAAATAGGTGTTGCCATCTGTTGTGACTGACCCTATGAGAACTCACCCCTGTCCTAGATTAATCGATAGTTTACCCTATAAGAACTCACCCCTAGTCCCAGATTATTCAATCAAGGTATTAGTACCCTAGTCCTAGATTAATCAATTAAGGTATTAGTCTAACATATGAGATAGTAAGAATCAGTTCAGCTCAGAGTGATCGATCGCCGACTCTGGTCGGGAGGAACGCAGTACCATTTCATCATGCAATTGAAAAAAGACTCAATTAAAGTTGTAGTTGACCCTATGAGAACTCACATTCAATTAAGGTATTAGTCTAACATATGAACTCAATTGAATTATATATAGACAAATGCTCAACCTGTTGCAACAAATATCTTTTTTGTTAGATCAAATCAAACAGATTATGCAATCTGTTGCAACATATTACACATCTATTGTAAAATATCAAATAGATTAAGTCATCTGTTGCAACAAATTACCCATCTATTGTAAATTATCAAATAGATTGAGTCATATTTTGCAATAGATTACCCATCTGTTGTAAATTATCAAATAAGCGTTGTCATCTATGGTAGTTGACATTATAAGAACTCACCCCTAGTCCTAGATTAATCAATTAAGATATTATTTGGATATATGAGGTATTAAGAATCGGTTCATCTCAGAGTGATTGATCAATGACTCTTGTCGGGAGGAACGCAGTCCCGTCTCATCATGCATTTGCCAAATGACTCAATTGAAGTTGTATTTGACCCTATGAGAAATCACCCCTAGTCCAAGATTATTCAATTAAGGTATTATTTGAACATACGAGGTAGTAAGAATTGGTTCGTCTCAGAGTGATCAATCGATGACTCTTATCGGGAGAAATGCAATACCATCTTATCATGCAATTGCCAAAAAACTCAATTGAAGTTGTAGTTGACTCTTTGTGCTCATTAATCCATCCCTAATTCCACCTATATCAATGTAGGTACTATTATTAATCTTAGCGTTAATTTAATGAGAATACATTTCAACTCAGAGTGATCGATCGACGACTCGGGTCAGGATGAACGCAATACTAACACTATGCAAACGCAATGACTCAATTGGATTTGCATTTGACCCTATGAGATCATTCATTCATCACTCGTTCCACTTAGATCAATGTAGGTACTATTATTAATCTTAACATTAAGTTAATGAGGAGCTCATTCTTTCATCCCTAGTTCATCCTAAATCAATTGCAATGAAATCCGTTGCAACAAACAACTGAGCTGTTGGAGAATTTCAAACAGATAACAATATTTGTTGCAACATATGACATTTCTTATTTAATTATCAAATAGACATTTGCATCTGTTATGACGGATGACTGAGGTGTTGGAAATTTTCAAACAGATATTGATATTTGTTGTAACAGATGATGTTTCTGATTTAGTTATCAAATGACATTTCCATCTATTTTCACAGATGACTAAACTGTTGGGATTTCTCAAATAGATATCTAAATCTATTGCAACAGACAACATATCTATTTGAAAATCTTTTTATTTTCTTTTAATTTTAAAGCAAGCTACTGTCCGAGTAGATAAAGTAGTAGTACTACTAAAGGCAGTAAAAAATATTTCTTGGATAACTCAAAAATCTCATTGAGTGGTCTTGTCTTGTCTTTTCAATGTCACCCATTTTCTTCCTCGTGCCCCTCAAATGTTTAGTGAATATTAATTAATGAATATTGAAACCCCTAATACTTCTTCCTTTTCATATTGACTTGGCACTCCCAACAAGAAAATATTAATTAGGGGTTTATTTTACTACCAAATTAGCCTTATTAATTATGCTTTGTAAATATAAATTTGAATAAATACACTTTTCTTAGTCATTTAATATTAAGGGTAGTACATCTAGAAATTAGAATTATCTCATCTCTCCCCTCTTCTCCTTCAGCCTTAAATCTCTCATCTTTTTTCTTTCTATCCTCTTTAGGGTTATCACAGCCTTTTTTTCTCTCCTCTTTCTCAAAAATTTCCGTTCGGATCTAAACCGATCGATATCTATATCTTATATTCCTCAACTGAAATTGTTGTTTTGACCCCCTTTTGATATTGTATGATATGATTCACTATTGCTCTTTCATTCTCGTCTTCTTCTTGCAACTTTATTTACATCTTTTTGTTTATTTAATTACCATTTTCCCATATCATATTTATTTAAAAAATTTAAAGGAACTTTTAATTGTTGAATAAACATACCGAGAATTTTTATTATAAGGTGCGAAAAAAAGTCATCTATTGGAAGAAGTTTAAAAGCCTTGTTGGTAGTATTATTTTTTTTATCTATTTTATTTATTTTTTTGTTGTTGATGTTGATATTGATGTTGTTAGTGGGGCTAGCATTGTTGGAACTTGTGGTGTGGTGGTGTTGGTGGGTTTGGCATTGTTGGAACTTGTGGTGTGGTGTGGTTTAGACGGTGGGTGCTTCTTAGCTTAAAAATAGTGGAGTCTGAACAATCAACACAAGGAGTAAGGGAGCAAAAAATAAAAAGTTTAAAGTGAATAAGAAGAGAAGAGTTGGTTACCAAAATTTTAAAAATATGTGTTAAGTGGGAATTAAACTCAAGACAAAAAGGAATAAATAGCCTTAGGCACCCATAAACAACAACTAGGCTAACCAAACAACTCTTACTATGGGTGCTCACTGATTAGATTATATACGTTTTTTTATTTATTTCCACATACATATATAAAGTTTGATACGAGTTTAGTCTGTGCTCGCGCACCCGAAGGACTCCATGTGGGTCCGTCTCTTGTTGTTGATGGTGTTGGAACATAGGATGTATGCTTCTTTGTAGTTGATGATGTTGTTGGAACAAATGTTGTTGTTTTCTTTGTTGCTGATATTTTTTATTTGTTGTTTATAGTTTATGTTGTTGTTGATGTTGCAACAGACGACGCAACTGATGAAACAAATCAAACCACCAGCAAGGCTGCTATGTATTTCAACAGACTCCATATCTGTTGCATCAGACTCCATATCTGATACGACAGACTCCACATCTGACGCAAACTATCCGGAATTTATGTGTTGTGTGTGGTGTTACTTAAATAAAACTGGTGACTTTATTAATATACTAATTAAAAAAATGGATCTAAATACAATATTTTATCTTTTTGTTGTATTTCCGAAAGAAACATATTGGTAATCTGTTGCAAAATATATTCCACCTGTCAGATAACTTACAACATATGAATAATTTGTTGCAATAGATGTATATATCAGTTTGTTTTTCCATCACCTGTGGTGTCTTTTGCAACTTGTTAATCATCTGTTTATTCAATTTCATCGAGAGCAATAGATTTTTATAAACACTTCTTGGCCAAACTCAATTTTTGCTCTTGGATTGCTTCTCTTTTTTTCTTTGCATCCTTCAAGTTGGCTTCCAAATTCAATTTTTGCCCTCAACACAATAGCAAAAATTTAGTTTGGTTGAAGGATGCAAAGAAAAAAAGAGAAGCATTCTAAGAGCAAAAATTAAATTTGGCCAAGAAGTGTTTAGAAAAATCGATTGCTCTCGATGAAATTGAATAAACAGATGACTAGCAAGTTCCAACAGATGCCACAACTAAAGGAAAAGCAAACTGATATATCCATTTGTTGCAACAGATTGTCCATATGTTGTAAGTTATCTGACAAGTAGAATATATTTTGCAACAGATTACCAATCTTTATCTTTCGAAAATACAACAAAAAGATAAAATGTTGTATTTAGATCCATTTTTTTCTAATTTACTTATTAATAAAGTCACCAGTATTATTTAAGTAACACACACAACACATAAATTCCGGATAGTTTGCTAATTACATTTTATCCCGGAATTTCGAATTGTGATACATATGTTAAGCAGTGATACATATAGCATATGTATCACTAGTAAATATGAATTCGGGATTTTATGTAATTTTTTAAAACATTAAGGGATATTGTGTAATATAGTGTCTTAAATATGGGATTTGTGTAATTTTACCTTTTAAGGGATATGAACAGTCGTGGCTTTTTGTTTGACTAAGTCCAGTCCCTTCCAATTCTCAATCATTTTATAAATAGGTCCCTCCGGCCTCCTCACTCACTCTCACTCACTCTCGTTCATTCTACTATACTTACAATACTAATATGTCAGATCCAGATTCATACAAGAAGGTTCATATCGAGTCCTTGTAGGAATTTCAAAGACAGTTTGATGAACTCCAGAGGGATTTGGCTGACTTTCGAGCAAGGCTGACGTGGGCCCTGCTGCTGCCGAATGAAAATTGTCAGGTTGACAATAATAATAGTAATAATAATAATAATAATAATTAGGTAATTTTTTTTCTTTCTTTTAGCATATGTATTTTCCTTTTTTATATCCGATATACCTATAAGAGATTCAAAAAAATCCATGTATATGTTTGGCTTGGTTTGGTTTGGTTTGGTCGATTTTGAATTTTTAATTCTTATTCAATATTTAATTATCACTCTATTTATTTCCTATTTAAAACATGTCGGCAGTTGGAGTTAGGGATGTGGTCATGATGAGACATTCTCCTAAAAATGGTTCGTTAATAAATAATAACGAACTAAATGATATTATAATCATAAAATAAAGATTATTTAATTTAAAAAAGTTACAACATTGGATTAATTTAATTAAGATATATATATATGATGATATGATTTTTAAGAAAAAAGTTAATGAATAGTCGTGACTGTGACTTTTGTCTAAACATATTCAACAAACAAACAAAAACAAAAAACGCTTCTGATGCATCAAATTCCTCATCTGTTGCGACTTATGAATCAGTTAGAAGAAATCAAAAAATCTCCTTAAATAGATGGTTGATTTATAGCAACAGATGGTATATCTGTTCAAATAGATGGGTTATCTGATGCAACAGATATACAATCTGTTGCCATAACTCAATTAATAAAAATGGTTATTAAAGAAACGGAAAGATTAAGTCACCACCAACTTGATTTAATTAAGTCATTTATTTTCACAGAAAAGAATAAGGAAATAAATGATAAACACAATTTAAACTGTAAAAAACTCACCAAAAATATTCTTGTTTTTAAATCTTTTTTATTAATTTATATAATTAAAAATTAAGAAAATTTGAAGGTCATGAAGATAATTTTTTTAAAAAAATGGATATATATATTATATGTTGCAACAGATATATTATCTGATGCAACAGTTGAACTATTTATTGCAACGGATGATATATCTATTGTAATAGATGATTTATCTGATGCAACAGATATATAAACTGTTATGCAACTCAGTGTAAAAAATAAACGGTTGCTGGAAAAAACTAATTATTTTAATAATTATAAAGCTAAGCTTCAAGCTGAAAAGTCATGACCTAGCAATATATTGATTAATTTAATTAAGTCATAACTTTTTATAGTAATCAAGAATGTCATTAATAAATAGAGGTGAACAGTTGTACCTTTAAATCTGCTTTATTAATTTATATAATTAAAAAGTCAAAAAATTTGGATGTCATGAAGATAATATATTTTTTAAATATATATATATATATATATATATATATATATATATATATATATTATATGTTGCAACAAATATATTATCTGATGCAACAGGTTATCTATTTTTTGCAAATCATGATATATCTGTTGTAATAGATGATTTATCTGATACAACAGATATATTATCTGTTGTCCAAGTCGGTGTAAAAAAAATGGTTCCTAGAAAGAACTAATTATTAATAATAATAAAGCTAAAAAGTCATGACCTATCATAATATTGATTAATTTAATTAAGTCATAACTTTTTACAGTAATCAAGAATGTCATTAATAATAGAGGTGATAGTTGTGCCTTTAAATCTGCTTTATTAATTTATATAATTAAAAAATCAGAAAATTTAGATGTCATGAAGATAATAAATTTTTAAAATATATATATATATATATATATATATATATATTATATGTTGCAACAGATATATTATCTGATGCAACAGGTTATCTATTTATTGCAAATCATGATATATCTTTTGTAACAGATGATTTATCTGATGCAACAGATATATTATCTTTTGTCCAAAACAGTGTAAAAAAAACGGTTCCAGGAAAAAACTAATTATTAATAATAATAAAGCTGAAAATTCATGACTTATCATAATATTGATTAATTTAATTAAGTCATAACTTTTTACAGTATTCAAGAATGTCATTAATAAATGGAGGTGAACAACTGCGATTTTTTGCCTAAATCATTCAAGTTCAATCCTCTATAAATAGGTCCCTCCTTACTCAATCATTCATTCTACTACACACTATTTATTCCTCGCTCTTGTTACACCTTCAACTACTTTCTCTTCAAGGACTTGATAGCTTTTTCCTGTCTCTGGTAAGTTTTTTTCTTCATTTTTGTGTAAATATACGTTGTATTACAATACATTACATTCGAATTCTTTCTTTTCTTTACTTTTGTGTTTACGTGTGTGTTTTGTCAACTTATGCATTTTTTAGATATGGCTGGTCCTGTGTGGGATGTCGTTATTTTACGAGACACCATGAGGGAACTACAGAAAGAGGTTCATAACCTGCATTGGGAGTTGGCCGCCGTCAGAGTAAGGAATGACATGTTTACAATTAAGGAATAATTTGATTCCAGTATCAATAGCAAGAACATATGAGTTATCTGTTAGGTTTTGTGTGTGACAGGAGCTGTATTTTGTTGTTCGAAACATATTAGTAATCTGATAAAACAGATTATTTATCTGTTGAAATAGATTACTAATCAGGTGCAACAGAATACCCATCTATTTGATTCATAATAATATTACAGGCACCTAGAACCCTTAAACATGAATCCAACGTGAGTCTACTGTTACAACAGAACATTTATCTGGTGCCGCAGATAATGGATCTGTTTAAACATATTGCTCTTGTATTGCATTCATGTTCGTATGCAAACTATTGTTGAAAAAACAACATACTATCAGTTACCCAGATTCAACAAAAAAACATAATCTAACTTACCAAAGTCTCCTCTCAAGTAAATTTCAATGTTGAAAATGATTTACGAAATAAAATTTGACATAAGAATTTAGTCAAAGAGCAGCATTTGGGGTAACAACAACAACAACAACAATGGTCAACAAGAAGAATATGAAGTTGATAATAAAGTATAAGATGATGATAATGAATCAAAAGATGATGAATAAAGCAGCAACAACAATGAACAACAAATATCGCGAAGAGAGAGAAAATTACAACGGATAAGGAGAGAGAAAAAGATGTCTTTTTTCCCTTCGTTCCCCGTTATATATTAACTAACATTTGAATCAAAGTGTAAATTTAAAAACTTGTGGGTTATTTTGAAATTTTCTAAACTTTCTTAAACCATAATGAAGTAATTGTCACCTCTACTCAATTATTAAGACTTGTGTCACCTACACCTCATTTTAAAACTCTTTTGTCACCTGTGGCCCAAACCCCCTCAAACTAATAGATGAACTCATGTTAAGTTTGATTTTTTCAAACTCACGTGATATTTTTTAGGCATAGTACATAAATATGACCCTAAACTTGACACCAAATTATAATTTTGATCTTAAACTTTGATATTGCACAAATAGGACCTTTAACTATTTAAAATTTCACTTGCGCCTACGTGGATGTGGATATTGATACCAAACGGTATCTACAAGAGCACAAAACAGTTCACAAACTCACAAAAATAATCCATACGTACAAGACATCAAACAGAAACAACAAACACATAAACTTGAAAGATAAGGAGATAGATAACTTGACACAAAGAGAATATAAAATGTAGCAAATAAAGAGTGTATCAAACTCTTAAACCTCTTCAAATCACATTAATAAGCACCAAGTTCTTACGGGAACACAAGAGGAACTCGGTTCACTCAAGCACTGTCATTTCTAGCCGTCTCACAACACAAGTAGAACCTTCCACTTGTGAAGCTTAAAATGTTTGGTGGTCTACTCTCTTCTTGAGAGGAAATATGGTGTTCAATGTTACAAAGTGATTTTAAAATGAGCTAACTAAGAAAATAAGACTAAGGGGTTCCTACTTATAGTCTATTACAAAAGAGATAGGAAATGACACATTTACCCTTAATGAAGGGGGTGGGTTTGGAGTGTATAAATTGGGCAGACTTGTAATATTTTTAAGACACTCAAGGCATGTTTTCACACTTTAATACATACACTCCCGTGGATGAACTTAAGACATGCTCAACCGCATCCATTTTCATAAACGCGCCTTGTAGTCTTTGTAGTTCCCGAGCTTGGACAAGGCTTTGAAAAAGGTTTCAAAAGGTCTTCAATGCCTTTGCAAATCCGAAACGTGGACCTCCAACAAAAATTTGTAATCCTTGTTCTCCTCATGCTTGTATCATCCTCTCCACCTTGTAAGAAATTTTTCCTCAAATTCGCACCTTGCAAAACCAAAGAGAGGGATAACAAACACACAAACCTTATGATAGGAGGGTTAGTATTAGTACCACAAATTATATAGACATGCCAAGGGGGTACACTTTTGGAATACAACCAGCAATCATTTGTTATGATCATGAAACACATACCACAAGCATCACAAAGGACATGACTAAGATAAACATCAAGGAAAGAGGATTGCAATCTGAAACTATCACATATGTCATCAAGCCAAGGTTGTTCATATTTGGAATATACCCATGGGTCCTTTGTGTGTGACATGAAAAGCTTAGCATGAATGGAACAAAGGAAGTGTCTTTGGAAAATATCAAGAGATAAGGAAACTACAATGGTCTTAATGGCTTTACTATACCCAAAAGGTAAGACTACCTTCATCTTAGGAATCATAAGATACATTTGTTTCATTACCTCTACAAAGGACCTCATCAAATATAGTGCCACAATCTTAAGATCCAACTCAACCACATATCACCATCATGCAAATAAGAAAACCAGGCACCAAAATTCTTACCACTACTCAATACAAATTCAAAATTAATATGGTTATCATCATAGGTAAAGAGGTAGTGTAGAAAGGAATCAAGTGTGAAGATATCTTGCCGAGGGGGTACACTTTTAAAATTCAACCAACAATCCTTTATTTTTATCATGAAATATGTAGTTTGAAAATTAAAAAGGATAGGGATAAGATAATCATCAAGGAAAGATAAACATAAGCCGAGGCAACCCCTTTTCCAACCCACTAGTGTTACGGGATCAAAGGGCTAGTGTAACCAAGGGTAAAAGCCGAGATTAACTAATCTTTTTACTAGGTTATCATCCATGACTAAAGAGTTGTGGCCTAGAAGTCTTCTCTTAAGAGAAAGCACACCTTTATTAAAGAGTTTTCCAAGCATATGATTACCTTGAGAAAAACTAGTAGCACGGTTTGCATCACCACAAGCTTAAAGGAATATGTCCAATATCAGAGTCAATATTACAAGAATGAACACTAACTTGAGGATTTTGAATCACATCACTCACATGATCAAGTAATGAACTATCCTTAAGAGTAAATTGACCAACATATGCAACAAGAGAACTACCAAGGAAAGATTCATGATTTTCTACACTATGTAAACCCAAAGCTACTTCACATTGGATACTAATATCCTTATTACAATATTTCAAGCCTAAGGAAGTGTAGATTGCAGCAATTATACCTCGGTGTATGCCACGGCAGTCCACTTGTTTGGAGCTCTCAGACAAGGGTGTCATTAGCTCATTTCCCATGTTATCGTGTGGAATTCCTTTTTGATCCTTCATTGATAGCATATGAACTTGAACATGTACATAATAAGGGTCAATTCTAGGCAAATCTCTAGCATATGGGTTAGTGAGTATCGAAGATCCTTTGTGGGCAAATCCCACAAGCACATTTTTCTTTCCCTTTCCTACTTTACTACCCGCAGTTTCCCTTTCCCTTGCCATATTCTCTTCACATTCTTCTTGTATCTCACCACTAAGTTTCTATCCATCTTGAGGCTTGACCTCATTCTCCTTAGATCCTAACTCTCCCCCTTTTTCTACTTGGATGGTGTGTTTTTGGGTTAGTGTAGCTTAGGAAGGAGACATTGAATTTAGTGGAGTGTAAGGTCTTTGAATTGAAGGATTTTGGAGTGGAGGATTTGGGTTTACGGATGGACTTTGGGTTTCAAGTCCTCCTTGTAGAACTTGGTGGAGTGAGGAACGTCTAGGTCCATCTTGTTCTCGGCTTTGGGAGTAAAGATTGACTTGGTTTGTAGCACTTGGTGGATATAATCTTTGGTGCAAAGTCTCGGGGGTAATAGTAGGTGAGGTGTTTTGAGTGGTATGAGGGCGAGAACTCCTTTGGATTTCCACCCTCTCCAATCTTTCACTAGTTGAGGCCACATCCGAACCCAACTTCTCAACATTTGCATTCATCTTAGCCATGCCTCGAGACAAAGTTTCAAGACTAGCCAAGAGGACATTCATAACATTATTTTCCACAGTTGGGGAATTGGAATTTTTGGGTTCCATTTGAAATTGTACCTACAAAACAAGCAAACGTTAGTTCAAAATATGCTAGACATTTTTCACACTCGGCTTCCTCACTTGGTCCTTCAAGTATTGTAAGCCAGCTATCAATCCTTGAGTGCTTAAGAATGAGTCTAATCTTGAGTTAGAGTGGATTTTGTTTAGAAGACTCAAAGAAGTTTTGTACGTACTTGAACAAAAAACAACTACGAACTATAAACGAGAAAAGCACCACAAGTAACACTTACACGAAAGAAGTACTCAAAAACTAGTTCACAACTTAGTAGGTTGTTACTAGTTGTCAACCAGTATACGAGTCAATGAAAATGAAACTAATAGAGACAAGGAAAGAAACTATGGATGTCCAAGAACTTTATTTTTTTTTTGGTTGTTGTCATGGCCCACGATTTTTATTGTTATTTTTTTTTCTTTGGTCGTTGATATTGTTGTTGATGTGGAGTATAATGTTTTCAAGACATTAGTTGTTTAATATTGTTTGTTGGTGATGAATTTTTGGTTTTGGAGTAACAAGACAAGGCTTTGGATTCTCTTTCCAAAGTTCAAAAAGGTGTACATCATCTTTCACCAACTTGCACTAAAATGGCAAAACACCTTGTTGCCTTGTCTTTTCCCTTTCCTTTTTGGCCTTTCTTGAATGATGTTTTGACACTTTTTTGGTAGGCAAGCTTTTGGTAGGTCTTTATTTCTTTGCCACTTTAGTGTTGTCTTGAAAGTAGTCCCAAGACAACACAATACCTTACCTCTCTCTTCCCTTTTTCAAATCAAACAAGGCATTTTGTTGAATATTACTCAAGAACAACATGAACAACAACAAGAACACTTTGAACAATAACAATAGCTAAACCGTCCTACCTTTCAACAACAACTTGACAAAGCTCAAACCTTGGACTTTAGACTCAAGTGTGCTAGGGAAACGGCAAGATAACACACGAAACTACTAAGATAAGTAAAATAACACCTAATCTAGACACAAATTCGGCCAAACAACAACACCACTTCGGCCAAGACACCCAACCCGTAGAATAACTTCTTTTTGTAAGATTTTTGACCTTAGAAACCTCTTCTAATGTTAGGAAATAAAGATCTAATACTATAACACACAAAACACACAAACTTCACAAGAAAATTAGGCACAAATATCGGCCAAAACAACAACAAGACACAATTTCGTCCAAGACAACAAGAATCGACAGATTTGCTTCTTTTTGAAATTTTTAGCTTTTCAACACCTCTTTTTTTTATTTTTCGACTTAGAGAGCCCAAGATTGGTAGTGTAGGAACACAACCAGCCTTAGCTCTAATACCAAATGATACCAAACGGTATCTACAAGAGCACAAAACAGTCCACAAACTCACAAAAATAATCCATACGTACAAGACATCAAACAGAAACAACAAACACACAAACTTGAAAGATAAGGAGATAGATAACTTGACACAAAGAGAATATAAAATATAGCAACTAAAGAGTGTATCAAACTCTTAAACCTCTTCAAATCACATTAACAAGCACCAAGTTCTTACGGGAACACAAGAGGAACTCGGTTCACTCAAGCACTGTCATTTCTAGCCGTCTCACAACACAAGTAGAACCTTCCACTTGTGAAGCTTAAAATGTTTGGTGGTCTACTCTCTTATTGAGAGGAAATATGGTGTTCAATGTTACAAAGTGATTTTAAAATGAGATAACTAAGAAAATAAGACTAAGGGGTTCCTACTTATAGTCTATTACAAAAGAGATAGGAAATGACACATTTACCCTTAATGAAGGGAGGGGGGGGGGTTTGGAGTGTATAAATGGCGCAGACTTGTAATATTTTTAAGACACTCAAGGCAGGTCTTCACACATTAATACATACACTCCCTTGGATGAACTTAAGACATGCTCAACCGCGTCCATTTTCATAAACGCGCCTTGTAGTCTTTGTAGTTCCCGAGCTTGGACAAGGCTTTGAAAAAGGCTTCAAAAGGTCTTCAATTCCTTTGCAAATCCAAAACGTGGACCTCCAACAAAAACTTGTAATGCTTGTGCTCCTCATGCTTGTATCAGATATGTAATCCAATCATACGGTGCCAGTCATTAAAAAAGCTGGCTGGGCGGACTTTTGATCCGAAACTTAAAATGACGTCGTTTTATTTTTATAAGTTAAAACGACGTCGTTTTTCTTCTTCTTCTTCTTCTTCTTTTTATTATTACTATTATTATTATTATTATTATTATTATTATTATTATTATTATTATTATTATTATTCTACTACTACTATTTCAACATATTACGTACTACTATTGCTTCTATCAATATACCACTACTACTACTACGACTAATTATTATTACTATTATTATTATTATTATTATTATCATTATTATTATTAATAACAATATTTTAATAAAATTTTCATCTTAATAACGTTAATATAATAACGTTAATTTAATATACTACTACTACAACCCTTAACAACCTTTTATTAATAACATTTTATAACATTAATTTAATATACTACTACTACTACCCTTAATAACGTTTTATTAATAACGTTTTATTAATAATATTTTATTAATAATGTTTTAGTAAGGTTAATATAATAACATTTTAATAACGTTTTAATAACGTTATTTTAATAATGTTTTAATAACGTTAATTTAATAACTTTAATTTAATAACATTTTATTAAAACTATAATTTTTTTATTTATTATTAGTATAGTTTCATCTTTTAGCTGAAAATAATGAAAAAATAATAGTGAAAAGTCATTTAAATATATAAAAAGGAATTAGTAAGGGCATAATAGTCATTTTATCCTTTTTTTTCCGGTTGGAACGCTCAAATTTTTAGTCCGACTCACCCAGTTTTATGTGTACAACACGCGTTTTGCCACATAGGATCGAAGTTCATATTTGTGCAGTTTTGAATAGTTAAAGGTCAAAGTTATAATTTGGTATCAAGTTTATGGTCATATTTATTTAGAGTTAATACATAAAAATGACCCTAAACTTAACACAAAATTATAACTTTGACCTTAAACTTTGATAGTGCACAAATAGGACCTTTAACTATTCAAAACCTGAACAAATATGACCTCCGATTTTACAACCCCATGCGTGAGTCTCACTCGCACCTACGTGGAAAGGTAATCCAATCACACGGTGTCACGTCGTTAAAAGGGCTGACTTGGAGAGAGGTTATATTTGTGCAGTTTTGAATAGTTAAAGGTCATATTTGTGCACTGTCAAAGTTTTACTTTTTGTGTTAAAATGACGTCGTTTTTATTATTATTATTAATATTATTATTATTATTATTATTATTTTTGTTGTTGTTGTTATTATTATTATTATAATTTTTTTAGTTATTTCTATAGTAGCAGTACCTAACTTTTTTTAATTTTAAAAAATTATTATTGTTATTATTTTATTTATTTCTATAGAAGCAGTACTTAACTTTTTTTTAATTAAAAAAAACAGCCACTAGCAGGGATCGAACCCACACAATAGGCTGAAGCAAGCGCCCAAGAAGAACAAATAACACCACTGGGCTATCTAAGTGCCTTGTTTCATGTGGTTCAACATTAATATACGTATATAAATATACATTTTCTATCTTATATATATACAACGTAATTTTTTTACCGAGAGGGTTCGGGTGAACCCCATGGCAACCACGTAGGTTCTCCCCTTGTTAATTTAATAACATTTTAATAATGTTAATTTAATAACATTTTAATTACGTTAATTTGATAACATTAATTTAATATACTACTGCTACTATCCTTAATAACATTAATTTAATAACGTTTTATTAAAACTATAGTTTATTTTATTATTAGTATAGTTTCATCTTTAATTTAATATTTAAATAAATAATATTTAGATATATTATATAACTTAAATTCGTCCTTTGCTTTATAATATATATATATACATACCTGCTCGATTTTTTCGAATGAGGCTGACCCGCCTAATTAATAAATCTTCAATATTGCTCTTTTTCCGCAATGATAAAAGAAATTAGATGTCATTTTCATTTTTGAGCCGAAAATAATAAAAAATAATAGTGAAGAGTCATTTAAAGGTCATATTTGTGCAGTTTTGAATAGTTAAAGGTCATATTTGTGCACTGTCAAAGTTTAAGGTCATATTTATGTATTATGCCCTTAGATTTTAAGTTGTATGCGCCCAGTTTTGCGTGTTGAACACGCGTTTTACCACTAGGATTGGAGGTCATATTTGTACAGTTTTGTATAGTTAAAGGTCATATTTGTGCACTGTCAAAGTTTAAGGTCAAAGTTATAATTTGATGTCAAGTTTAGAGTCATTTTTATGTATTAACTTTATTTATGTATTGTGCCTATTTTCTATTAGTCATACATTTGAGGGGATGATCCTTCAATGTCTCAATATATATGACATACTTCAAATTTTGAGTCAAAAAAAAATAAAAAAAAATAAACCACAATTTCTTTATACGCCTTATAAATATTTTAAATAGTTAATTCTTGTGACTTATGATTATAGTATTTTTTTATGCAACTTTTAAATAAGTAATTATTTTTTAAAAATCGTAAAAATTGTATGTCCAAAATCTGAATACACAATCTGTATAAAATATTTGAATTTCAAAATGCGAATCATGTTATATTTATTAATTGAAATGAAAATAGTAATAAGCAATTGATGTATATGACAAAGAAATGTTGATAGAGTTTTTTAAAAGGGAAAAGGGTCAAATATTCTATATTTTTTAAAAAAATTTAAATATATCATTTGTCATACTTCGGGGCTAAATTTATTTTTATTGTCATACTTTGAGATTAAATTTATTCCTTTACTTTAAAAACTTGGCTAAATATATCATTCGCCATATTTTGGGGTTAAAGTTACACTCGATGTCATAGTTTGGGGCTAAATTTATCTTTGATGTCATATTTTCAGTTAAATTTAGTTTAAACAACGTAAACCCCAAGTGTTTCTTACATAATTACCATCTCTCCCAACTTTTTTATAAATTACTGAAAATCCCATATATACGCGATTATCTAATACATTATGATATGATACATAATTAACATATTTAATGTGGTTAAATATGCAATAAGCGGTAATTAAACATTATCCTGTTTAATGAAATCTCATAATAATAGGAATTGCCGCTTTTAATACACAATTCACGTAACAGCAGGATTTTTTTGAAATTTGAATCTAACATTCATATTTGTTTCATCAAATTGCTTCAAAAAATAATGTGTTTTCCAATCTTTCATACTATTTTACATCATGAATATTTCAATTTTACTGAGACATTTTGAAATTTGGCAAAACGAAATTATTTATGAAAATTACAAAAGTGATGGAATTGTAGTTAGCGAAAGTGTTTCGTATTTCAAGTTTGATTTCTGCTATTGCGTCGGAACTTGACATAGATCAAGCGAATAAAAATATAGATGTTCGTTATATTGTTGAGGGAAATATGGCTCCTATGGTTATTAGAAACGACAATGGCGTTAAGGTTTACGTTGAGTTAAAAAAATATTTACAGCTTTTGTAATGTATCCATTATGCATTACAACAACAGATAAATCGACAGAAGATAGTGAATTTGATGTTGAAACTAGTGCAATGATGTGCGTCAAAGGAGCAGAATCAGATGCAGCGGCACTTGCTATTGTTAAGTCGAATAATCAGCACTCTTTGTATGTACCAGAAATTGAAATTAGGAAATTCATCACTGAGTGCCAAAACACTGAAGTTAAGGTCAAGCAGTTGTACAAGGATAAGCAAACTCTTTAAGCTGTAATGAAAAAATATGCGTTAAATCACAGTTTTAATTTTCGAGCTACAAGATCTGATAAAAAAGATATTTTAATCTATGTTGTTTTTTTTTTATGTGTGTCTTTGATGTTTATATTCTTCGTCTAATAAATTATAAAATATGTTTTGATCATATTCTTCTTAGACAATATCATATAAGAACGTGTAGTGGATGTTGTCGTAGATGTGTCAAAATGGTGTGTTAAGAATTGTTTAGAGTAGTGAAATTGTTTAGAATTGTTTACTGCCCGATACATATTTTTTTTGGATGTTTATAATGTATTTTTAAAAAAAAAATTGGTGCATTTAGCGTTGATTTGTGTTTTTCCATTAAAAAAGGGTACATAAGAATTATTTTTAACAACAAGGATAAATTAGACCCCAAAGTATGTCATCGACGTAAATTTGACCTCAAAGTATGATGAAAGGTATATTTAGTCAATTTTCTAAAATAGAGAGGTAAATTTGACCTCAAAATATTATAACGAGGATAAATTTAGCTCCAAAATATAACGAATGGTATATTTGGTCAATTTTTCAAAATAGATGAATAAATTTGACTCTTTTTCCTGTTTTTTAAAGTCAAAATGACCTTCTAGACCTCTGTATTACGTCAGTTTTGTAAGTTGGACACTTCTACTTACATGTTTGTCATCTGGACCCTTGAACCTATCAAAAAGCAACATTTTTCACCCTTTGACCGTTGACCTTGCCTATGTGGCAAGGTCATGGTGATTAGGACAAAGAGAGTGTTGCCACTCGCTTGGGGTGCGAGTGGGGGTCAATTTTTGGCCAATTTTACATTAAAATAATTGAAAAAAATAAAAAAAATATTACAATTTTAAAAAATAATTAAAAAGGGTCCTTTTTTTTTCCTCCAACTTTTAAATTTAAATTTTTTAAAAAAATTTAAAAATAATTTAAAAATATTTTTAAAACTAATTTAAAATATTTTTAAAAATTTTAAAAAAAAATAAAAAAAGGGTCCATTTTTTTCCTCCATCTTTTTTAATTTAAAAATATTTTTAAAATTTTAAAACTAATTTAAAAATATTTTTAAAAAATTTTTAAAAATAAAGATATATTTTTCTCTCCCCATCCCAACCCGTCCCCACCCCCCACACCCCACCCAGCCCCATCCCACTCCATCCCCCAGCCTCCCTACCCTACCCTAACACCCGTCCAGCCCTTCTCCACCCCCAACCCAACCCGTCCCAACCCCCCACACCCTGCCCAGCTCCGTCCCCACCCCCTCACATCTCACCAGCCCTGTCCAGCCCCTCCCCACCCCCAGCCCCCATACCCATCCCAGCCCCGTCCCCACCCCACCCCATCCCCCACACCCCACTCCAACACTCTTCCAACCCCCTTCCCTCCTACATACGTTCACTTTTTATTTTTTATTTTTATTTTTCCTCTCAATTCAATTCTTTTCATTTTTTAATTAAAATTTAAATTTGAAATCTTTTTATTTTTTTGGAGATTAAAATTTAAATTTAAATTGAAAGTGAGTTATAGTGAATATTGAAAAAAATTAGTGAATTTCGCTTGAAAAAATTAAACTTTCTGTGAATTTGTTGAAAATATTCAAATTATAAAATCAAAAAAATATTATGTTTGAATATATGAATTTGTAGTTAAAAATTTAAATTAGTTGGAGAAGAATTTTAATTATTTAAACTGGATTTGATGTTTAATTTGTGAGAAAAATAAAAATATGATTATTCAAATTTTTCTACAATTTATAAATTTTTCTTATTTAATTAAATTAATTTTAATATTTAATTTGTTATGTAGCATTTTAAAAATGACTTGGAATTTAATGTAATATTTTTTTAAAAAAATAATGACGTGGCAGACGTGGCAGGCGTGGCAGCTGACGTGGGGAAGAGTGTGTTACACTCACCAAAAAAAAGGTTTAAAATGTTGCTTTTTAGTGGGTTCAGGAGTCCAAATGACAAACATGTAAGTAGAAGTGTTCAACTTACAAAACCGACATAGTACAGGGGTCCAGAAGGTCATTTTGCCTTTTTTAAAACATGGTTAGTTTCACAAAACTGGGAAAAAATTATCTAAAAATAACACAAATACACAACTTATGTTTCCAATAGAGAAAAGACCCCCTTAACATCTTTAAAGTGTATTTGTTTGACCCATAAAGCTGACGTGACATTTTTTTAAAAAAAAGGACGCGTTTATTTATTAAAAAATTTAATTTCACTTATATTTAAAATATAATAAAAAATAAAAAATTAAATTAAAATAAAAAAAATGGACATTTTTTTCTTCTTTCTTCTTCAAATCATCATCAACAACAACACTCAACCCTCCATTAACAACCTCAATTTTTTTTCACTTTCCTCCATTAACAACACTACCCAAGAACAACACTTTCCTTTAATTTTTTTCACTTTCATCCATTAACAACACCACCCAAGAACAATACTTTCCTTTAATTATTTTCACTTTCCTCCACTAACGACGCCACCCAAGAACAACACTTTCCTTTAATTTTTTTCACTTTCCTCCATTAACACCACCCAAGAACAAACATGAAAACACTATTAAATAATTTTCTCCATTGAACACCATCTTAACCTTTAATCCAACTCCCTCAAAATTTAGATAAAAATTAAATTAAATTGATGATTTTGTTTTTGAATCACTTATCATCAATGAGATTTCTTTTGATTTACTTTTGAATTTTTTTGTTAATAAGACAATTTGAAAAAAATTAATTTTAACCTGATGAAAGTATTTTTGTGTTTGAATAAGAAAGAAGAGGGTGGGGGCGGGGGGCAGGAAGGGAGAAAGAACGAGGGTGGGGGGCTGGAAGGGTGGGGTAGGGGTGGGGTTGAAAGGGGAGAAAGAATGGCGGGTGGGGGTTGCTGGAAGGGGAGAAAGAACGGGGGTGGGGTGGAGGGTGCTAGAAGGAAAGAAGAGTGGGGAGAGGGGGGGCGGTTGTTGGAATGGAGAAAGATGAGATTGGGGGGGAGGGGGGGGTTGAATTTTTTATTTAATATATATATTTATAGTATTTATATATATAAATATTTTATATATATATATAAATATTTTATATATATATATATATATATATATATATATATATTATTTAATATATATATATATATAAATAGTAAATATATATTTTTTGCTTTTTAAAACAAAAATACATAAAAATAGTATGTGTATGAGATTTTTTTTTTTAAAATCCTAATTTCTTATGTGGCAATGACCTGACATTGATATGGCATTGATTTGGCACTGACATGGCGCGTGTGTAACCCACTCTCCGTTGTGAGAGTGGTATTCAGTTTTGAGGGGTGAAACAAATACATTTTAAAAATGTTAAGAGGGGTAAATAAACAGAAGTTAAGTTTAAGTGTTAAAGTGAATTTGGAGGACAAGTTCAGGGGGGGAAAGATGTATTTTCTCGTACCAATATTACAAAAAATCCCAACTTCCTAAACATATTACAAAAATCTCAACATATACACAAAATGTTATGTATATGTCGACTGTGTCATATCCGTTGGTCTTGCTGTTACGGTTTAGGGTGCTCTGGAAAAGATGACTATGTACCTTCCCTTTACTGGTTATCATACCAATTAGCAGAGCGAGTACCCGAGACGAACAGAGAACTAAGTCGAAAGAAATCCAGTTAGTCCTAAAGGAGTTGGTATTTATGTTATTTATACAATTATTATTCTATACATCACATTACTACATTTATATGAGATTCTTTTTATGTATAATAACTTGAGTGAGAAAAGAAAGTTGCAGTAATATATATCAATGATACTATAAAACAGAAAATAAGTTTTTCACAAAATTGTGATAGAAAACCTGAGATATTGCACAATTACGTAGCACTATACATTTCCTATATAGAACAGACAAAAAACTTGTATAATATATGTTTCAGTTTTTTTTTTCACAAAACTGAAACCTACAGATACTTTAGTTATTTATACCTTTTATTTAATGCGACATCTATTTGGCGGCTGCTTTGACTGTCGATTTTGGGGTTCCCCATAAAGTCTTTCTGTCCTTAATTTTTGTTTAAAAGAGAATAATAAATAATTTAGGAAGGGAAAAAATGTGAAAACCAAAGAAAGTGAAATTAAAATGTCAATTTCATGGACTAATAAATAGACGAGGGGAAATTTGAATCTTGTAGTCGTTTATAAATTTATTTTTGATTTTTTTTATAACAAATTTTCACTTCTACCCATAAGATTTGAAAAAATCATATTTTTTTATTCAGTTTAATACTCTCTTCATTATAAAATAGTTGATCTTTTTTTACTTGGCACTCCCCTTAAGAAAGTATTTATTAGGGGTTTATTTTATCAAATTAATCTTATTAATTATGTTAAATTTGAGTAAATATACTTTGTTTAGTTATTTAATGTTGAGGATAGTAATGGAATAACATAATAAAATACTCTTGATTTCATCAAATAAATAACTAAATTAAAATAAATATTTTTAGAAGGAGGGTCAATTAAAACGAAATGTAGGAAATAGTAATCATAAGCGATCGTGATAAGTAATGATTATTTAATAATCCATATAAGTGGGATGAAGAGGATAAACGCATAATTTTAAAATTATACCGTGCTACATCGGGAAAAACTTCCATATCCTCAAAGAAGTCCCACAGGGGCGCTATAAATTAAAGCTGAAACTCAAAATAGAATATATGGTATTAGCACTCGACATAAAATATTAAAAATTAAATTATCAAATTAAATAAATTTAGTATTTGATATTTATCAAATATCAAATTATTTAATATGTGTGTATATACAGATATATATAATACGATATATCTAACTAACCAAATAGGTGATTGTCACATCCCTATTTTTCATTGTCCCCGATCCCGCTAGAAAGTTGGTTTTAGAGAAAACGAGTTTTTTCAATTAAAGTAACGTTTTGAGTAGGAATTATTTTATTTCCAGAGTCGCCACTTGAAATTGAGTTTGGGTGTTCCAAGTCATCTTATTAAATCCCTATTCAAAAGGAAATGACTCTTTATTTTTTGATCTGCGAACTAGAAATCCGGATAAGGAATTTTGTTGACCGAGGAGAAGGTGTTAGGCACCCCTTGAGTCCCGTGGTTCTAGCACGGTCGCTTTAATGACTTACGTTTGGCTTAAATTAATCTTTTGAATATATGATATTTACTAGCCTAAAAGTTCTTTGCCTCCCGCTTTTAATTTATTTTGAAATTATTTATTATATTGATGTGCGGCTTACCGATAGTAGTACTTTTCGGCCTCACCACAAATTTTGGCATAATTCTCGCTCCTTTGTGGCATTTATGGCTCGTCCCCATTTTCCTAGTCTAAATAAGCACCTAATAGGTTTAAAATCTATCCAACCTAATTCAACCGGCTTCAAATGGTAGATTAATTTTATTATAACGAATGGTCGGTAGCAGGGCTTTCCAACTTCATCATTAATCTTTTGCTTGTATATTAAATTCTTAATTTCCTTGAGATTAAGAACCCAACTCATTCTTTTTACAAGTCCGTTCCCTCGCAAATGAATTTTTCCCCTCTTTTTCATATGCAATAGAATTTAAAATAAATATGTATCTCATCTTACTTCCTTACAAACTTAATGAAATACTTAGGGTCTTTTAGTTTTTATGACTCAAAATTCATTTTTTAGGGACTTTTACTGTTTAAATAATAATTTAATTCAAATCGGATTACACCTTCATGTCTAATATGAATTCCTTAAAAGTAAGAAAATAGACATAACTAAGTTTAAATGATATATAGCATTTAACCCCAAATTATGGCGCATGCAGAAAGAAAAAAAAATACAGTGTTAAAAATAAAATATTTTTTCATCCTTTTTTTAAAAAACAACTACATTGAACATGATATGCCCAGAAATACACTCGTTTTCACCTATACCCAAGCAAATCTAAACTCCACGAGATAGAAACAAAAGTTTTTTTTTTTAATTACAACATATTCATGGATACACGACTAAAATAGTATATTCCCTTGACTTTAGGATCCCAACTAATTATTTTGACATTATATATCACAATAAATTTGTTAGGATATACCACCAACATAGTAATATAATAACTTAAAATGCATTTCATTTATAGGAACACATGCAAAAGGAGAACTCCCACTTATCTTTGGATTTACAAAATAATGCAAGAGGGAGGAAAAAGCTTAACCAAACAAAACAAAAACAAAAAAAAAAAACGTGATAAGATTATAATAGTGACTTTTCTTTGTACCCAAAATCCTACCATTTTCTTAACTATACTTCTTATAACTTGGTTAAACATTTAACAAAGGCAACCTAAACATGGAAGACTTGGTAAAAGAAAACTTATTCTAAAAGGGAATGACCACATGCTTTAGGTAACTAGTTTAAAGTGAAGAAAGTAATAAAACATCCCTTATTATACTTTAAATAAACTAACAAAGTCGCTATCCGAATAGAAACACACATCATTTGAAGATTTTCAGAGAAAGGTTTTTTTTCCTTTTTTTCTTTACAAAAAAACGAGACTACTAATATCAAGACATAAATCGATCCCGAGATGATTTACACAAATACTTGATAATTATTATCTAACAGAATGATATAAACGTTAACATGAACTCAGATCTAGTTAAAGTAAACAAAGATGAAAGAAAAAAAATAATGAATATCGGGCCAGGTAAGAACATATCCAGACATAGTAATAATAGACAAAACAAATGCATGGTATTTTGGATATTATAAGGTCTCGTATAAGGTCTTTAGATTCCATAAAACTGGGATAAAGATTGACATTCACGTCTCCAAATTTACACGAAACTTAAAAATATGGAACAAGAATAGAATACTAACCTCTACGGTAGAATAACTATAATAAAAAGGAGGACGCCTTCACCGGATACTCGAAATGGAAACCCCAAAGCCGAACTCTAACCGAAAGAATTTCTTTCTAACTTTTCTCTTTCTGTTTTTTTTTTTTTTTGCTTTGATTTCCTTCTGTTTCTTTTTCTTAGGTTTTCAATGTTTTCTTTTCTTTGGTTTTTTCTCTCTGTGTAATCCCCAAATCTTCTCCCTTTGTTGTATGTAGGTGCATGTATTCATATAATAGTGCATGTGTGTGTCGTGTGTTTGTAGTGGGAAAAATTAGGTTTTGTGAGTGTGTGGGGAATTAGTGGAATTAGTGTGGGTCGTGGGTTTTTGGGTAGTTTAGGTCTTTTTTTTTCCTTTTTCATCTTTTTTTTTAAATAATAATGATAAAATAAAATAATAATAATACTAATTAATATTTCAAATAAAATAAAAAATGATAAAACCTATTAAAAAAAATAACAAAATACAAATAAGTTAAATAGCTAGTTTTAGAAATATGATTAAGAAATATTAATATCACTAAATTATTTATTAAAAATTAAAATAATAAAACAAATATAATTTTTAAAAAAATCACTTTTCATTCTTTTTAAATAAATGAATAAATAAATAATAAAATAAAAATTATTTTTAAAATGTGATTCTATTTTTTATAGTTTTTCCAAAACTTTTAAAACAAACTTTGTAAAACTAAGATAAAATTGAAATATCTAACTTACACCTAAAAACACATTTAAATGCTAAAATGACATAAAACCTTAGGTTTGGTAAAAAAATTAGGTGTTTACAGAATGTCCCTCTTTGCTTGGAAACATGGAGAGTTTTCAAGTAAAGAATTAAACATGACTAATTTTTTGCCCAACCATTTATTCAAAAGTAATATGTAAATAAGTAGTAAAGAGGTGTGACCGAGCCCTGATTTTGGGCATCCTACATATCTCGGATTATAAGAGAATCAGGTCACGCGTAGTTCAAGTGAGTGTAGGAATGAATGCATGAGTTGGAGAGTCGAGTTGAGGTACCGTCGAGCTTTCCGTCCGTGGCTCCCTTTATTACATCAGAAAAAGAAAAAGTGAAACTAGAAATGAAAAATACATGCTCTTATCTATTCTATTTGTCTTGATTCTCTTGCTTCAAATCTTCCTCTTGGATCTTCAGTTATCGCCTCCCCTTCTTCTGGTGGGTACTTTGATCTCAAAATTTGATCTTGAAGTTAGAATTTGAGACTTGAACTTGAAACTTGGATTGAGTCATTGACACTCTCCCAAAGAACAGTTCATAGAATACTTTGGATGTTTGTTCTCCTAATCAGAAGCTACAAAGATGTCTCTTGAGATGTTGAACCGCTACGAATGCAAAGATGACTCTAACTATCTTCAAATTGATCATTCTTCTGCATTTTGACTGGGGATGGGATTTTTATTCTCGGCATCAGACCTGTGCTTTGTAGAAAATCCTACAAGCCATCAAAGATAACAAAACAAAACAAACAAAATTTTCTGCCCCAGTTTGCACTAGAAAAATTTTGTGAGTTATTTAAAAAATTATAAAATAATTTAAAAACAAATAAATTAAAATGATAGTGTCTAAGCTAGGTACGCAATAAAATAAGATTTCTATTCTCAATAATTCAACCAAAGCAAGTTATGCATTATGAATGCATGAAAAAGAGTTAGGATATTTGCTTCTTAAAATACAACTAGGGATTATCATACCCTATGAAAAAGTAAAGAAAAAAAAATAGGAAGTTTTATTTTCTAAAATGTCAACTAGGGGATGACACCCTGTAAAGACGAAATAAAATGTCAACTAGGGGATGACGCCCTATGAAGACGAATAAGAAAAATTAGGAAATGGTGTTTCCTAAGATGTCGACTAGGGGATGGCGCCCTATGAAGATGGATAAGAAAAATTAGGAAATGGTGTTTCCTAAGATGTCAACTAGGGGATGACGCCCTATGAAGACGAATAAGATGTCAACTAGGGGATGGTGTCCTATGAAGACGGATAAGAAAAAATTAGGAAATGGTGTTTCCTAAGATGTCAACTAGGGTATGGCGCCCTATGAAGAGGAATAAGATGTCAACTAGGGAATGACGCCCTATGAAGACGAAATAAAATATCAACTAGGGGATGACGCCCTATGAAGACGAATATGAAAAATTAGGAAATGGTGTTTCCTAAGATGTCGACTAGGGGATGACGCCCTATGAAGACAAAATAAAATGTCAACTAAGGGATGGTGCCCTATAAAGATGGATAAGAAAACTTAGGAAATAGTGTTTCCTAGGATGTCAACTAGGGGATGACGCCCTATGAGGACGAACTAAAATATCAACTAGGGGATGGCGCCCTATGAAGATGGATAAGAAAAATTAGGAAATGGTGTTTCCTAAGATGTCAACTATTGGATGACGCCCTATGAAGACGAATAAGATGTCAACTAGGGGATGGCGCCCTATGAAGACGAAATAAAATGTCAACTAGGGGATGACGCCCTATGAAGACAATAAGAAAAAAATTAGGAAATGGTGTTTCCTAAGATGTCAACTAGGTGATCGCGCCCTATGAAGACGAATAAGATGTCAACTAGGGGATGGCGCCCTATGAAGATAAAATAAAATGTCAATTAGGGGATGACGCCCTGTGAAGATGAATAAGAAAAATTAGGAAATGGTGTTTCCTAAGATGTCGACTAGGGGATGGCGCCCTATGAAGACGGATAAGAAAAAATTAGGAAATGGTGTTTCCTAAGATGTCAATTAGGGGATGGCTCTCTATGAAGACGAATAAGATGTCAACTAGGGGATGGCGCCCCATGAAGACGAAATAAAATGTCAACTAGGGGATGGCACCCTATGAAGACGAATAAGAAAAATTAGGAAATTGTGTTTCCTAAGATGTCGACTAGGGGATGGCGCCCTATGAAGAAGAAATGAAATGTCAACTAGGAGATGACGCCCTATGAAGACGAAATAAAATGTCAACTAGGGGATGGCGCCCTATGAAGATGGATAAGAAAAAAATTAGGAAATGGTGTTTCCTAAGATGTCAACTAGGGGATGGCACCCTATGAAGACGAATAAGATGTCAACTAGGAGATGGCGCCCTATGAAGACGAGATAAGATTTCAACTAGGGGATGACGCCCTATGAAGATGAAATAAGAATTTTTTTTTCTTTTTTTTTAGAGAGAAAAAAAATGTCCCAGTTTTGCATATGAGGGGTTTTATTATTATTATTATTATCACTATAACTATATTGATACGAACTTAGAATTATAGGAGTATAACAAAAAGAGAAAATTTAAGAAAACCTAACTTTGCTATACGTGTTTTTTCCAATAAACTTCACAAGACTAATTCGCCCCTGTTCAAACAAGGGAGAAAAAAAATTGTGAGTTTTAAAATTGGTAGTTGGTTTGTGGTCTTGAATTCCTTAGAGATTTGCCTTATCTCTGCCCCAACTTGATACAGTTGATTTAACTAATTGGTTGGCGAGCTTGAATCTTCGTCTTTCAAATTCTGTTGCGTCTCTGTTTATTTCAGTACGATTCTGTTCTTCATTTTCAAATGCTTCACTCGTAACACTTATCTTAACTGGCTTCCTATCCTTGTCAAGGTGGTGTACGCCCAATAATATCTGATCAATTTCACTAGGAGCCATGGTCAATTTTGCGAGTTTTTCTTTATTTTGCATTTGGTGCAAGACTTACGCATAAAAAAAACAGAGCGTGTAAAAATGAAATAAGAAAAAATCAAAATAAGGAATAAAAGAATTATGTTTGAATAGAGGGTATTTCTAACAGTAAAGGAAGAAAGCTTATTTGGAGGTGTATATTGACTTTAATAAGGCATGACATGCAATTTGGAGTAGATATTTGACCCTTCAAAACTGTATAATCTCGAATTAGGCTGCATCTTTCAATCAAATCAGATCATCCTTCTTGGTATTTGTCCTGTCATGATAAACTTTGTTTGACTAAAGTTATTCATTCTAGGATTCTCTCAATTGACCTCTCTATTTTCGATTGTCTCATTCATCATTGTCTTATGGCGCCCCTGAGGGTTTTCACCAATAAGATTTTTTTTTTTGATATCTTGTGGTGCCTCCATGGGCTTTCCCCTACAAGACTTTTTTTTATATACAGCACACAAGGCTTGATATTCTCAAAAATTGATCGGAAGGTCTTTAATGGACAAAGGAAAAAGGATTTTTACGATAAATTACAGCTTAGGAGCCATATAAAAGTGATAGCGAAATATATGTCTCGGTTTCTTTGAATACCAAGACTTTTTAATTAATTTTTTTTTTAATCGGGCCGGACCGAACCCCAAAATAGGGCTTCCTACGTATCCATTTAGGAATCAGGTCGAACGTAGTTCAATCCTATACGTATTATCCTCTCTTTTTTTGAATCATCTTATGGGTGCCTCCATGGGTTTTCACCCACAAGTATTTTTTTGCCTCCAAAGAGGGTAAGTAAGGAAAGGTAAATAATGCTCGAAGGGCTGACAAGGGATTAATGACATTTAGTTAAGTAGAATGATGGTCTTTCATCATCTCAACTTGAGAATGTTAAGCACACGTGTGTCAAATATAATATCTTTTGACTGAATCGGCATTGATAGCTTTTTCTGTCATTTTTCCATCCAGATCCGCAAGTTGCAAAGCTCCATTTGATAATACTTGTTTAACTATGTATGGGCCTTGCCAGTTTGGAGCAAACTTTCCTTTAGCCTCTTTTTGATGTGGAAGGATGCATTTTATAACAAGTTGGCGGACCTCGAATTTTCTAGGATGTACCTTCTTATTGTAAGCTCGCGCCATCCTCTGCTGGTATAATTAGCCAAAGCAAACTGTCGTCATTCTTTTTTCATCTATTAATGATAATTGTTCTAGTCTATACTTAACCCATTCAATATCGTCAATATCGGCTTCAACAATGATCGAAGCGAGGGAATTTTGACTTCTGCGGGTATCACAGCTTCAGTCCCATAGACTAGTAAATAAGGAGTTGCGCCAGTCGATGTACGGATAGTTGTACGATATTCTAAAAGAGAAAACGATAATTGCTCATGCCACTGTCGAGATCCTTGGACCATTTTCCTAAGAATATTTTTAATATTCTTGTCCGCTGCTTCAACGGCTCCATTTTCTTTGGGACGGTAAGGGGTAGAATGATGATGCACAATCTTGAATTGCTCGCAAACCTCCTTCATTAGATGACTATTGAGATTGGTTGCATTGTCTGTAATAATGGACTTTGGTATACCAAAATGACATATGATGTTGGAATGAACAAAATCCACTACTGTTTTCTTCATGACTGATTTAAAAGTAGCAGCTTCTACCCATTTGGTGAAATAGTGAATAGCGACTAGTTTGAATCGATGCCCATTAGAAGCTTTTGGTTCTATTGGACCGATTACGTCCATGCCCCAAGCAACGAATGGCCAAGGAGCAGACATAGGATGCAGCTTTGAAGGTGGTGAGTGAATCAAATCACCGTGAATTTGGCACTGATGACACTTGCGAACAAAGAAAAAGCAATCTCGCTCCATAATCAACCAATAATATCCTGCTCGCATAATCTTCTTCGCTAAAACATAGCCATTCATATACGAACCACATACCCCCGAATGTACCTCATTCATGATTCTTTCAGCTTCTTGAATATTAAAACATCTAAACAAGTTCAAATCTGGGGTTCGTTTGTGCAGAATCTCCCCACTTAAGAAGAAACCATTAGTAAGTCGCCTAATAGTCCTTTTTCGATCTGCATTGGTGTGTATTGGATATTTTTTTGACTTTAGGAAGCATTTGATATCATAGTACCAGGGTTCATTATCTGGTTTTGCATTAATTATGTTGTAATAACCATGTTGATCTCGTATCTGTATCTCTAATGGGTCGATATGCGTATTTCCTGGGTATGGGAGCATGGAAGCTAGGGTAGCCAGGGCATCAGCCAACTCATTAGGTATCTAGGAATATATCTAAACTCGATAGACTTGAACCTTTTGCTAAGGTCCTCTAAGCACTGTTTGTATGGAATGAGCTTGATATTTCTCGTTTCCCATTCGCCTTGAATTTGTCGAATGAGCAATTTGGAATTGTCACGCCCCAAAATCCCATCGGGCCGGACTGGCACCCGAAGCCGAGAAGGCCCGGGAGAACCCGTTCAAATACCTGTACTTTCACTTACATGTCACCAAAAATTTGGACAGCACTTCGCTATATATAGAAGAATCTAACTACCTGTATCAGCACAACACGCACAAATATATAGATATATATATAACACTTGGCCGTCGGGGCCACCACGTATACAGATATAACATCACTATATAAACTTCCATGACTTTACCCTTCCTTATGTCTACAAAGCCTCTAGGATATATATACATGACATCACTAGGGTCGGGACAAACCCCCGCTCACACATGACTCTTGTACAATAACAAAACATAAGGAACTGACTCGGAAAGCTCCGAAGCAAACTGGAGCTCACCAACAATAGTTGTATGACCTGGCTCCTATCTATGTTGTGAGTGAGCTGAAGCACCTGTGCCTGCAGCATGAAATGCAGGTCCCCCGTGAGGGACGTCAGTACGAAATATGTACTTAGTATGTAAAACTGTAAATAATCATATGTGATATAGGGGATCAAGAAAATCAGACGCAAGTGAATAAATCATAATAGAAGTGAACCACACTTCATAAACACTTTTAGGATCAAGTACATTATCATTAATCTGAATTTGGTTCTTGAATTCAAACACATTTGTGGAACGGTATACATTCGTTCATTTCATTCTTTACAATTATCATTCGTCATTACCTCCTCCTCCCGAACCTCCAACCACCTAACAATAATCAATACTGTACCGTACTATGACCATTAGGCTGCCTCCAGTACATATCAACTGGGATCGACCCATGCTAGGCTTATGCCCCTGGAATACCACCCATAAACACATAAATAGGGATCGACCCATGCTAGGCTTATGCCCCTGGGATACCACCCACACGTATATCAAGTAACACACATAAGAGATCTTTCCAATAACTTAGTTCAAAAGCTTTTTAGATTATTACATTAGTGTTCATGCCAATATAGTACCTTTGGAACAATGATACATCAATAGGAATCAAGTAATAGACCTTCTATACAATAACGATGTAATAAAAACTCATTAGTACATCAACAATGTGTTTCAGAATCATCAATATCACAACAATGAAATAGGAGCCTTTTGGTATATTAATGAAACATTTTGACACTTTATAGAATGGAAACAACTTCGTTGGTAATGTAGAACAATACATGTTTTTGGACAACCTCGGAATCTTACTTGATGGAACATTGGTGTTTTCATGCCAAAGAACATCGTTAGAGTATGCTTTACAAACCTCGTCGTAGATTCGGATACCAATTCAACACAACTTCCCGCCTTTACAAATCACTTATCTACAATGAAATGTTTGGCATCTAGTATTAGCAACCCAACACCACAATTCTCTTCCATAATTCCATACAACCAATATTTGCAAAACATTCCAAAAACCAACTTGAACAATAGGTTTATGTGTATATATATATAATCATCATTTCAATACCACATCATCACACCAAATCCTTTCACAATTCAACATAATCCAACCATGCACAAGAATGATCCAACATCATTTCCAATCATCTTTCAACAACAATCAAATAACATACTTCTTATGCTCACATGCATATATATATATATATATACATATCCATATAAATAACACCAACATAATTTACATCCTTACCATAAAATGGCCCTTTTGATTTTGAAGTCCTGTTGGCCCAAATAAGGGGTGCTTCTCGAAGCCCTTGAGACGGTGAACACAACTACGGAATCAATTTGGATTTTCTACGGTTGAATCACAAGATAATTGGAGTTGAACTTAGGCTAGGTTTTCCTTATTCTTCAATAATTTGGATAACAATGATGGATATGAGGCTAAGTGTATGTATATAAAGACCAATTTTCGTCCATGAGGTGATGGAAAATGACCATATTGCCCTTAAAATTTTAAGTAAGTCCGAATCTGTCCATGGTGGACTGTTTTGACAGGCTAAAGTAAATCGGCCATAACTCTTTGCTTCGATATCAGATTTGGGTGAAATTGGTATTGTTGGAAAGATAATTCAAAGGGATTTCATTTAATATAAAGTAGGCCACCCATTTCGTCCTGTAAAATGAGTTATGATCGTTTGAAGTTGACCCTAAAAAACTATTTTGAGAGGCTGAAGTAAAACAAGTATAACTCCTTACTCAGATGTTGGATTTGGATGAAACCAATTGCATTTGAACGAAGACTCAAAGATCTTTCTTTTGATAGGTGGTATCTCTCCCAGTTCAATATATTGAGGGAGTTATGATCATTCAAAGTCGACCCAAAAAACTGGCAGGCCTCAGTAGTTTGAATTTCCTGCACATTTACTGTTCACAATTATCCCGGCCGCCGTTTTATAGTTTCGAACGTGCTCGATTATATCCGAAACTTATCCGTTTTTGGAAATATTTATATCGTTGGAAATCTTATTCAATAAACTTCGTATGGAACCATCGACGGGAAAATTCCAATATAAATAAAGTCGATTCCCATACACATATAATCAAACTATACACTTGAAACCATCTCAAAATAATCAATACTCATACTCAAACTCATATATACCTAACTTAGGATCAATACATATACTCCGACACATATAACCATGGCTAATGCACGTAATTAAGTATGGGGTGTTACAGGAATCTCCCAACACCACTAGCTCGTGTACATCCAGATTTATTGCCATATTTAACCCAATGATGCAAGCTTCATATTCTGCTATGTTATTAGTACAAAATAAACAAAGTCGTGCTGTAGCGGGATGATGACACCTGGTCGGTGAGACAAGAACTTCCCCAATTCCTACTCCTTTGACATTGACTGCCCTATCAAAATATAATTTCCACGCATACATATCATCTTGAACTTCTTTCTCAATTGAATTAATCTCTTCATCAGGAAAGTAAGTTCGCAAAGGCTCATAATCATAAGTTCGCAAAGGCTCATAATCATTGTAAACTGGGTTCTCTGCCAAATAATCAGTCAATGCTTGTGCTTTCATAGCGGTACGAGTAACATACACAATGTCAAATTCTATAAGTAAAATCTACCACTTCGCCAATCTTCTTGTGGGCATAGGTTTTTGAAAAATATACTTTAAAAGATCCATTCGAGATATGAGGTAAGTTGTGTAGGACGAAAGATAGTGCTTCAACTTCTGAGCAATCCAAGTTAGGGCGCAACATGCCTTTTCTAAAAGAGTATATTTTACCTCATAACTCGTGAACTTCTTTCTCAAATAATAGATTTCTTGTTCCTTTTTGCCTGTGATATCATGCTGTCCTAAAACACAATCAAAAGAATTGTCCATCACTGACAGATATAGAAATAAAGGCCTACCAGGTTCCGGTGGGACCAGTACTGGAGGATTTGTCAAATATTCTTTAATCTTATCAAATGATTCTTGACATTCGTTTGTCCATTAGATAGCAGCATCCTTTTTCATCAACTTAAATATCGGTTCACATGTAGTGCTGAGCTGAGCGATGAACCTGCTTATATAATTCAGCCTTTCAAGAAAACTCAAGACCTCGATTTTATTCTTTGGAGGCGTCGATTCGAATGGATTTCACCTAGGAGTGGTCCAATTCAATGCCTCTGTGGCTAATTATGAAATCCAAAAGTTTTTCGGATGGAAATCTAAATGCACACTTGACTGGATTGAGCTTAAGATTATACTTTCGCAACCTTTCAAAGAATTTCCTCAAGTCATATACATGATCGACTTGTGTCTTGGACTTGATAATGACATCATCAGCATATACCTCTACTTTTTTGTGCATCATGTCATGAAAAATAGTAGTCATTGCTCTCATATACGTAGCTTCCGCATTCTTTAAAACAAATGGCATGACCCTATAGCAATAAGTACCCCACAGGGTGGTGAAAACAGTCTTTTCTGTATCTGTTTCATCCATCAAGATCTGGTGATATCCGGCATAACAATCCACGAAAGATTGGATCTCATGTTTAGCACAATTATCAACAAGGATATGAATATTGGGTAGCAAAAAGTTATCTTTAGGGCTTTCTTTGTTCAAATCCCGATAATCAACACAAACTCTGATCTTACCATCTTTCCTTGGTACGGGAACCACATTATCCAACCATGTGGTGTACTGAGCGACCCTGATCTCGTTTGAATTTAATTGCTTCATGATTTCCTCTTTGATTTTATCACTCACGTCAGTTTTAAACTTTCTTTACTTTTGTTGGACCGGAGAAAAATCAGGGTATGTAGGCATTTTGTGGACTACTAAATCAGTGCTTAGACCCAGCGTATCATCATAAGACCAAGCAAAAACATCCTTATACTCGAACAAAATCTGAACAATATCATTTCTAATATTTTGATCTGCATAAATACTTATTTTTATTTCTCTAACCTCCTCACCATTTCCCAAATTTATTATCTCAGTGTCATTTAAATTGGGTTTGGGCTTATCCTCAAATTGATCCAATTCTTTTTTGACTTCATTATCAGCTTCGTCTTCATCGTATTAATCCACTGTTTGGTTTGCTGATTCGAGATTAGAAAACTTTTTAGGATCTAAATGTGAACTCTGAGTGCATGCCATGTTATCAAATCCAGTACTAACATAACTGAAATAAGATAAAGATAAAAAAAATGAGAATTAAAAGAGGGAAGAAAAGATAAATTTACTAGGAAACTTGAATTTCTTTTCATTGAATTGGAAAGGATATGAGGGTTAACATCAAAGCAGAGCAACTAAACTAAGTGGATTACAACCCTGAGAATAATCGAAAATGAGAAAGAAAGAAAAGCGAAACAAGAAAATAAACTACCAAGACTCCTTCCTTATGGGGGAGTGGCTTCCCAGTTAGTGAGCATAATATTTGGCCCGACGAACTGCACATCTTCGTGGCTAGGCCCTTCGCCCATCTGAACTATGTTTACTTCATAAAATATTTTCTTGAGACCTTGACATATTTCATCCACATCCTTGTTAGCGGATGAGTCTTGATCTTCTTCCTTTTGAGCTTTCGTGAAAAATTGGCTAATGTGTGGAACCGAACTTGTTAATTGTCAAGCCTTTTTTTCTATTCTTTTTCCCACCTCCCATCTACCACGGTCGGCTTAAAGCCTAAGCCGAAGGCATTGTAGCTA